>CM040127.1:66738358-67380375 GCA_022559845.1 Amorphophallus konjac
TCTCTACTTTCTCTCTCTATTTTGTCTCTACTTTCTCTCTTTAAATCTCTCTTCTACTTTCTTTCTCTACTCTCTCTTTACTTTCTCTCTCTATGTTCTCTCTCTATTTTCTCTCTTTAATCTCTCTTCTACTTTCTTTCTCTACTCTCTTTACTTTCTCTCTCTATTTCTCTCTCTACTTTCTCTCTCTAGTTTCACTCTCATCTCTCTTCCCACTCATTCTCTTATAATAAACAGAGAAGATAATAGAACATCAGAATAATATAAATATTGATAAAAACTTGGAAGGAGGATTTGAAGCTTATTTTGGACAATTTCACCCCTTCTTTATTTACGCATCTGGGACTGGAAAATTATCTTTTCCTACGCAAGGACTTTTACGGAGCTCGGTGTGAGATACTAAAGTCAATTCGAAGTCCATTCTAAAGGTAGGCACATGATAAATCGAGTGCATGTTATTTGATATTTATATTTCTTTGATTTGATTTGATTTGAAATATAATTATTCAGGGCTTAAGTCAGTATTTATTTACACCCGATGATCTATGCTTAGAATCAGTTATTTATTTTGTTACCATTCTATGAAAAATATTACTTTCTCTCTAATCTCTATCTACTTTCTCTCTACTCTCTTCGAATTTTATATTACAGTAATTTATTTAGTTAATAAATATGACTCACTACCCTATGATTAAAATCTAATTCATTGTATTAAAATATGATTCTGTTATTTTAGAAATTTCATGACAAGTTTTAAGTATTAAGATGACTATGTAATAAGAATAAAATTTGATTGAGCATATGGACTGTGTCACTTTAAGGATGTGTGGGGTGATAAACCGTAGTTTAGCTTCCGCTACGGGATTAGGCCCATTTTCGAGGACAAACGGACTTTTTGAAAAATCCAGAACCCAGACTAGAAATTATTTGGGAATGGTGGAGTATTACTCCCGATCCTGCGTGGTTGATCAAGGCCGACATGCTCCAGCGTTTAGATCATTTATCTTTATGTCGACGTATGGATGTCTAGGTATGTGTTTGCTACTACTTTTAGTGAACGGGATGCTTGTCTAATATAGCTGCCAAGTAATATTGAAGTTCAGATTTGATATATGCCTTTGATATGATCTGAAAATAAGTTCATCTGTATAAGCTCTGATTTACCTAAGATATGTACTATGCCATTTATATATAAGGTAGATAAGACTTGTTATAAGCATTTGCTTATAAGAAAAAAATATATATTATGTTCTACTAATTTTCCTTTGCATTCATAGTATATGTATAATGCAGTGAAATTTTGATTAACTTATATATATCATGGATTTAAACTGTTGAGTATATGATAGCATGTGATTGGTTTTAATGCCTACTGGAGTCTTTGGACTCATATCTGTTGTCTAACCATTTCAAAAACTGACAAGTGAGTACCTCGACTTCTGACGAGCAGTAGGTCGGAGAGTGATCTCGAGCGTAATTTGAATTTCCACTGCGTAGAATAAGTAGATTTGGTTTTCTTTTGAATAATAAATGTAAATATGATTTTTGGGTAGAAATATATAGTATTCGTATACGATGTAAAATATGAGTGTTCATCTTATGGAAATGGTATGGTTTTATCTTTTGAATATGTGATGGTTTGGCCTTTTACGCCTTGCAAATATCTCAGCGCACAACACTTCCGTCCATCCGCTGTGACGTCCCCGACACGATACGGGATCGCGGGAAGGGGATGCCATAGAGAGTGGTATCAGAGCAAAGTTGTGAGGCTTGAATTATTTGCAGCCATCTGAATTTATATACCATACCACAAGATCGTAGGAATTTATTTTAGAATTTGATGTCAAACTTAGAATCATATTAATTTAGATTAGTTCTCCCTCGCAGGAGATGGCAGAGAGTGATAGGGTTGAGGTTAATACTTCTCTCGAGGAGCCTGCGCCCTCAAATGGAACATCACAAGGGGTTGTCGGGGATATAATTCGTGAGCTTGCTCCCGGTGGCCAAGGTGCGTTACCTATTCAGGTGTGCCAGATTTAAGAGGGTTCACACAAGCTTTTCAAGGGTTAGTGCAGACTATGCAGTTACAGGCCCAAACTCAGGCAATGATGCAAGCTCAATTACAAACCCGTGTGCAAGAACAATCAAATAGGGCAGCAGGCGCTACCCTGATGGAGAAATTCAGACATATGAGTCCTCCTTCTTTTAAGGGGGAGAGTCACCCGGAGATTGTGAAAACTGGGTGAGAGAGATTGAGAAGATTTTCACGACCATTAGATGTGCAGAGCATGATAATGTGATATTAGCTACATTTATGTTGAAGGACCGTGCGGACGAGTGGTGGAGGTCTGCACTTAAAACCACTTTTAGAGATAGAGAGATTGAGATTGGCTGGAACGAATTTCTTGATGTCTTCCATGCAAAATTTCTCCTTAGCATGTGAAGGACAAGAAAGAAGTTGAATTTTTAAATCTGACTCAAGGAGGTATGTCAGTTTCCGATTATGAAGCAAAATTTACTGAATTGGAAAAATATGCCCCTCATATTTGTTCAGATGAGCTTAGAAGGGTGAAGAAATTTATTAGAGGTTTGAGAAGTAACATTAGAAGTAGAGTTACAATCCTTGAGCCTCAGACTATGGTAGTAGCTTTGACGACTGCTTTTATTACAGAAACTGAATATGAGGATTCTTAGTAGAATGATAAAGGGATAATGCAAAAACGGGTAATCTTGGTTCAATTGTGAGGAAAGATAAGAAGCCGAAGATGACTTTTCCAGAGAGAGTTCAACCGGTTAAGAGAGATAATATGCCAAGCTTGTCAACAGTGTGGGATGCAGCATAGAGGTAATGAATGTTGGCGGGCTGCAGGTAAATATTTTTCATGTGGTCAAACATGGCATATGATAAGGATTGTCCCAAATGGCCAAGGCAAGATCAGTAACCACAACAGCAGTGAAGAGTTCAAGCCAGAGTATATGTACTAACAAGGGAAGACACCCGAGATGCCAATGCAGTAGCTGAAGGTATTCTTTTTATCGATGATATGCATGCAAAAGTTTTATTTGATCCGGGTGCTACACATTCCTTTATTTCTCTGAGATTTGCTGAATTATTGAAAGATAAACAAATTGTGACACTGATGGGATGTCCATTAACACACCAACTGGGGAGATAGCTAGAACGACTTCTGTTATTCCTAGCATTAATGTGGTGATTCACGGGAGATTATGCCAGCATGTGTGTATCTACTAGAAATGACGGATTTTGATGTTATCTTAGGAATATATTGGTTAGATACAAATTTTACCATTCTAGATGTCATGGAAAGAAATTAATTTTTCAAAAACCTGGGGAGCAGACATTTCACTATCAATGTCCAAGGCACCGTTCTAGTAAAACACTAGTTTCAGCACTTAAAGCTTTGAAATTTCTTGAAGTGGATGTCAAGGTTATTTGGCTAGTGTAATGGCTATTCCTTCTAATGAAAATAAGAAAACCCCCTCAGATATCGATGTGGTCAGAGAATTTCCAGATGTATTCCCCGATGAACTTCTGGGTTTGCCACCACACCGAGAGGTGGAGTTCATTATTGAACTCTCACCGGGTACTTTACCCATTTCCATCCCTCCCTACAGAATGGCATCAGATGAATTGGCAGAATTAAAGAAACAATTACAAGAACTATTAGACAATTGGTTTATTCGACCAAGTGTATCCCCTTGGGGTGCACCTGTTCTATTTGTTAGAAAGAAAGATGGGTCGCTTAGATTATGCATTGACTATAGGAAATTGAATCAAGTGACCATTAAGAATAAGTACCCTTTGCCAAGGATTGATGGTTTATTTGATCAGCTACGAGCTGTCACAGTATTTTCAAAGATTGATCTCAGATCTGGATACCACCAACTAAGGATAAGGAAGAAGATATTCAAAAACTACTTTCAGAACACGATATGGGCATTATGAATTTTTGGTTATGCCATTTGGGTTAACTAATGCACCAGCAGCATTTATGAATTTGATGAACAGAGTTTTTCAACCATATCTAGATACATTTGTTGTGGTGTTTATCGATGATGTGTTAATCTATTCTCCTACTGTTGAAACCCATCAAGAACATTTGAGGATTATGTTGGAAACTTTAATGAAACATCAACTCTATGCAAAATTCAGTAAATGCGAATTTTGGTTAGACCGTGTTCAATTTTTAGGGCATATCATTTCTGGAGATGGAGTGTCTGTTGATCCAGCTAAGGTTGAGGCAGTTTTACATCGGGAAAGGCCGAAGAATGTCAGTGAGATTAGGAGCTTTTTGGGTCTTGCGGTTACTATCGCAGGTTTATTGAAGGTTTTTCTTCTATTGCAGCTCCTATGACCAAATTGACTAGAAAAGGAGTTCCTTTTGAATGGTCAGATAAATGCGAAATGAGTTTTCAGGAATTAAAAATAAAGTTAACTATAGCCCCAATGCTTACTTTATCTTGTGGGTCAGGAGGATTTGTGATATATACAGATGCCCTCTAGAAAAGGACTAGGATGTGTCCTGATGCAGAATGGCAAAGTAGTAGCTTATGCATCCAGACAATTAAAGACCCATGAGATGAATTATCCAACACATGATTTGAAGTTGGCAGCGGTGGTACATGCTCTGAAGATTTGGCGCCATTATTTATATGGTGAGCAGTTTGAAGTATTTACAGACCATCAGAGTTTAAAATATATTTTTCTCTCAGAAAGAATTAAATTTAAGGTAAAGATGGTGGATGAATTTTTGATAGATTATGATTTCACCTTGAATTACCACCCAGGAAAAGCAAATATGGTAGCAGATGCACTCAGCAGGAAGAGGCTAATGGCAATCTAGTTGCGCCAAACTTGGAGAATGACATCTGATGTAGTGGAGTATTCTCCGATATGCAAAGAGAGAAACTTATTTCTGGCCCAACTAACTATTCAGTCTGCAATGGTTGAGCAAATTGTGCAAGCACAACTGAATGATCAGCAGTTACAAAAATTGATTGGCACACGAGATTTACTTTAAGTGCAGACGGGGCAATCAGATTTCAGGGAAGATTATGTGTACCTCGGAATGAAGACATAAAGAAAGACCTATTAACTGAGGCACAAAAATCACTATATTCTATTCACCCAGGCAGTACAAAAATGTACAAAAATATGAAAAGACAGTGTTGGTGGATTGGCATGAAGAAAGATATAGCAGAGTTTGTCAACAAATGTCTTACTTGTCAACAAGTAAAAGCAGAGCATCAAAGACCAGCAGGACCATTATAGTTGATGGAAATTCCACAGTGGAAATGGGAGCATATCACTATGGATTTTGTGATGGGATTACCAATGACTAGGAGAAAACATGATTCTATTTGGGTAATTGTTGACAGGCTTACTAAGTCAGCCATTTTCTGGCAATCACAAAGACACAATCATTAGAGGATTTAGCCAATTTGTATATCAGAGAGATTGTGAGACTTCATGGTGTGCCATTGTCTATTATTTCAGATCGGGATGCAAGATTTACAGCAAAATTTTGGAGGAGTTTACAGAACGCACTGGGTACACAATTGAAATTTAGTTCAGCTTTTCACCCTCAAACAGATGGACAATCAGAAAGAACCATTCAAACACTAGAAGATATGTTGAGGGCGTGCAGTTTAGACTGGAAAGTCAGTTGGGATGAACATTTACAGTTAATTGAGTTTGCATATAACAACAACCATCATGCAAGTATAGGAATAGCACCATATGAAGCATTATATGGTAGACCGTGTAGATCACCTGTTTGTTGGGATGAGGTTGGTGAGCGGAAATGGATTGGGCCACAGATTGTACATTATTGTGTAGAAAAGGTTGAGTTGATTAGAAAAAGGTTACTTACAGCTCAGAGTAGGCAGAAAAGTTATGCTGATCAGAGAAGGAGAGATCTACAATTTACTATCGGGGATCACGTATTTCTGAAAGTTTCACCTACTAGAGGAGTAATGAGATTTGGCAAGAAAGGCAAGCTCAGTCCAAGGTATGTTGGACTATTTGAAATCTTAAGAGGGATTGGAGAGGTGGCATATCAGCTGACTTTACCACCATCATTGTCAGGAGTTCATGATGTATTCCATGTGTCCATGTTAAGAAAATACATGCCCCAGACTCATCACACGTTGTAGATCATGAACATTTAGAAATTCAGCCGGATCTTACATATGAGGAGAAGCCAGTTCGCATTCTCGATCGAAAAGAACAAATGTTAAGAATGAAGATAATTACACTTGTGAAGGTATTGTGGAAAAATATCTCAACAGAAGAAGTTACTTGGGAGATGGAAGATAAAATGCGGAAGAGATATCCATAGTTATTTGGTACGTATTGAGTAAATCTTTAAATTTCAAGGATAAAATTTATTTAAGATGGAGAGATTTGTAACACCCGAATCCGTTCGAAATCTAAAAATAACTAAGCACTTTACTTCTGGAACCCATACAGATTCTAGATTCTCTAAATCAAACCCCAATGCCTTGAACTGTATAGAAAATACGGGTTTAACGGATGTTAGTATGTAAATTAAATAGACATCTTTTTTATTAATACGTAACTCCTCATAAGGATGTCAGAATAGGTTAATATTAGACTCGTTGGAAAGATAACTGAAAGATCTACAAGTTTCATGTTGAACATATTTTCAAATTTTGAGGTTTGATAGATCAAAAAATAAGATAAAGTGAGCTAGTTCTTAGAAATCATGTTATTATGAGTTTTTATATAAAAATTTAAAAAAATAACAAAATAAATCTCAAAATATCTTCCCCCCCCCCACGTGGCTTCACCCCCCTCAAACCCACCCTCCCCCACTTCCCTCCTCCCCCTTTACCACCTCCCCCCCCTTTCCCTCCCTATAAATACACCCCCCTCCCTCTCAATTCTTCTTAAACCCATCCCTCTCTCTCTCTCTCTCTCTCTCTCTCTCTCTCTCTCTCTCTCTCTCTCTCTCTCTCTCACACACACACACACACACTCTCTCTCTCTCTCTCTCCCAACTCTATCTCTCTTCCTATTTTTTTCTCTTTTCTACTCTCTTTCTACTCTCTCTAATCTCTCTCTACTTTCTCTCTCTACTCTTTTTTACTTTATCTCTCTACTGTCTCTCTCTGCTTTCTCTCAACTTTCTATCTTTAAATCTCTCTTCTACTTTCTTTCTCTACTCTCTCTTCACTTTCTCTCTCTATTTTCTCTCTCTTTATTTCCTCTCTCTACTTTCTCTTTCTACTTTCTCACTCTATTTTTTCTCTACTTTCTCTCTTTAAATCTCTCTTCTACCTTCTTTCTCTACTCTCTCTTTACTTTCTCTCTCTATTTTCTCTCTCTACTTTCTCTCTTTAATCTCTCTTCTACTTTCTTTCTCTACTCTCTCTCTACTTTCTCTCTGTAGTTCTCTCTCTCTACATTCTCTCTCTAGTTTCTCTCTCATCTCTCTTCCCCTCTCTTTCTCTTATTAATAAACAGAGAAGATAATAGAACATCAGAATAATAGAAATATTTGATAAAAACTTGGACGGAGGATTTGAAGCTTATTTTGGATAATTTCACCCTTCTTTACGCATCTGGGACTGGAAAATTATCTTTTCCTACGCATGGACTTTTACGGGAGCTCGGGTGAGATACTAAAGTCAATTCAGAAGTCCATTCTAAAGGTAGGCACATGATAAACCGAGTGCATGTTATTTGATATTTATATTTCTTTGATTTGATTTTATTTGAGATCTAATTATTCAGGCTTAAGTCACTATTTATTTAACCCGATGATCTATGCTTAGAATCAGTTATTTATTTAGTTACCATTCTGTGAAAATATTACTTTCTCTCTAATCTCTCTCTACTTTCTCTCTACTCTCTCTCTCTCTACTCTCTTCGAATTTTATATAACAGTAATTTATTTAGTTAATAAATCTGACTCACTACCCTATGATTAAAATCTAATTCATGATATTAAAATATGATTCAGTTATTTATAAATTTCAATGACAAGTTTTAAGTATTACGATGACTATGTAATAAGAATAGTAATATGAATAAAAATTTGATTAAGCATATGGACTGTGTCACTTTAAGGAGGTGTGAGGTGACAAACCGTAGTTAGCTTCCGCTACGGGATTAGGCCCATTTCTAAGGACAAACGGACTTTTGAAAAGTCCAGAACTCAGAATAAAAAAATTATCTGGGGAATGGTGGAGTATTAACTCCCGATCCTGCGTGGTTGATCAAGGCCGACAGGCTCCAGCGTTTAGACCATTTATCTTTATGTCGACGTATGGATGCCTAGGTATGTGTTTGCTACTGCTTTTAGTGACGGGATGTATGTCCAATATATGCTGCCAAATAATATGAAGTTCAGATTTGATATATGACTTTGATATGATCTAAAAATAAGTTCATCTGTATAAGCTCTGATTAGCTAAGATATGTTCTATGCCATTTATATATAAGACAGATAAGACTTGTTATACGCATTTGCTTATAAGAAAAAAAAATATTCTGTTCTACTAATTTTCCTTCGCATTCATAGTATATGTATAATGCAGTGAAATTTTTATTAGTTTTATATATATCATGGATTTGTATTGTTGAGTATATGATAAGCATGTGATTGGTTTTAATGTCTACTGAGTCTTTGGACTCATATCTGTTGCCTAATCATTTCAGGAAACTGACAAGCGAGTACCTCGACTTCGACGAGCCGTAGGTCGGATAGTGATCTCGGGCGTAATTTGAATTTCCACTGCGTAGAATAAGTAGATTTGGTTTTCTTTTGAATAATAAATGTAAATATGATTTTTGGGTAGAAATATATAGTACTTTGTATACGATGTAAATTATGTGTTCATCTTATGGAAATGGTATGATTTTATCTTTTGGAATATGTGATGGTTTGGCCTTTTACGCCTTGTAAATATCTCAACCCACAACACTTCCGTCCATCCGATGTGACGTCCCCGGACACGATACGGGATCGCGGGGAGGGGGCCCCACAGACCGCCAGACTCAGGGCTGCACCGGGTGGTTCGTAATCCCGTTTCTTTTTCGACCGTGGTCGCCGTGCGACGGTGCTGGTACGTGGGATGGTCCCCGTACGTCATCGGATGCGGATGTGATTTTCCATTGACTTGAGAGTCTGCTCCTTCAGTGACCCTCCACTAATCATAGCCTGCCTGCATGCGAGTGGACCCACCAGGGAATGATGGAGAGGCTACCCTGAGGACGGTTTTTAGACTGGTTTCTATCGGCCCCTCGTCGGTAGCCAGAGTCCGGCTCCAGGGGAAAACTAGTTAGAGGCCAGACCTGGGACGCATGGTCTGTGTGTGCACATGTGGTTGGGGGCAGTGGACACATGCCGACGGGCGTGACCCCAGCTAGTCACTTGCTTTGTGATTACTTGTCAGTGTTTGTGCCTCTGGTAGGTGCTACCACGTCAGGCAGTTCATCTGCGGTGCGGTGTAAGTCGTTAGGGGACGCAACCGACTGTGCTTCTTGTGGGAGGTACTCCTATCGAGTCGGGAGTGGTAGACTGTCAGTCGTTGCGACTTTGACCTTCAGGTTTTTGTCGTGTTGGCCGTGGTGTCCCAGTCATTTCACCGTGGCACGTGTGTCGGTTTCGTGCCGTGAGGCCGGTGTTTTGTAGATGGCAGGGCTTCCCTTTCCGAGGCACTCGCTTACTGCTAGCGTAGCGGTTTCTCCGTTTGCGAGGTAGGGTTCGAGTGATCCCTACAGAGTATTGTTCCGAGTCTCATTCCCTGCGTGTTTTCACCGTGTTTCAGGTGAGGCGCGGCTTCAGGGGAGCGCATCTGAGGCTCAGCGTGGTTCAGGTGCCCAGCGTTAGTGCCACAGGTCAGAGCCAGGGTATGCCCCGTGTAGCTGTACTTTTCTTTCTTATCTCTGTACTAGTTGTGGACTGCTGTTGTTATTTTTTTGTTATCTTGTGGACCATGTATCATGAAAAATGTTAATTTATTTCCTACTTAATTATATAACTGTTTAATTTCTGTAATTATTTGTGATACTTGTGTAGTCTTCACACCATCCTTCTAACCCTTCGAGTCTTCGGACTCGTGGGTGGTGGTACGAGTCTCGGGTTATCGGGCCTTCCTGGTAATCGGATTCTCGGGTCGTTACAGTCTCTCTCGGGTAAGCCGCTCCACCACTCCCGGGTGGGTCAGCACCGCGTGCCGTAAGAAGGTTACGACTAGTGGACGTGTCACCGGAGGTAAGACTCAACTCACGGAAACCAGGGTCGACGAGAAACAGGATTGCAACCCACTTGGTGCAGCCCAGCGTCTGGCGGTCCTACCTTGGGCCGCCACACAGACTCTAGCGGCCCAGCTTTGGTCCGCCACAGGGACTCTAGCGGCCCAACCTTGGTCCGGTAGAAGGTGAGTCACAATGGGCCTGGCGGTCCCATCTCAGGCTGCCACGATGCTCTAGCGGCCCAACCTTGGTCCGCTAGACTCGCTCTGGCGCCCGTACCTACGGCCGCTAGAGGGCACGTGACCCCAACGGTCAAAAACACACACCTCGAGGAGCAACGATAAGAAACGGAGTTAGCGGTCGAAGCTTCGGCCGCCACCCCAGTTGGCGGTCTATCGTGCAGCCACCAGCCGATGAAAGCCCCTCCTGACAAAACAGTAACCCGTGGCGCACCTACCTTAGGCCGCCAGGGGTGTGGCGGTCTCTGAAAGGGCCGCCACACCCACAGGAGAATGGAACCGGCGGGAACAATCCCAAAATCCTGTTCCTGCCCCGATCATCCTCCGATGGTGGGGAAAACATGGGGGAAGCTCCCCCAAACCCCCTAGCATGCATCTAAAGCCTCGAATCGGTCCGAAACCTCACGAAACGGGCGATCGACGCTCAACCCTAAACATGGAGTTTTCCCCCACCCGGCTCAAAAACACCCCTCTCGGCCTCTCCTCGGCCTACAAATCACGGGGAATGATAAGTAGAGCATGGGGGTTCGTCTCCCTACCTCAATGGAGCACGAGCTCCGCCGGATCGCCGCCAATCGCAAGAAGAAGCTTTTAAACCCTCACATGCCCCGCCCCTTGCCGCGAAAAGCACGCTCCCGCGTTCGCCTCATCGCCGTCGCCGCCGCCACGCAGCTGTCGGAGTGGAGGGGCCCACGTCTCGGTCATCTGGGGAGGAAGAACAGCCGCGGTGGGGAGGGCGCTCCAACGGTCGGGAGAAGATAGAAGAAGAAGGGGAAAAGAAGAAAAGGGGAAAAGAAAAGGGGAAAATAGGGGGTATTTATAGAAAATCCAGAAAATTCTAAAAATACCGTAAAATAAATAAATACATTTCCGTGATCCTCAGAACACACACAACGCGATGGTACCATCCCGGAGTAGGAGAACGTAACGGTTTGCTCACAAACGCGTTCCACAGGTCCGTCAGGGAAAAACACGCGTAAACCACAAAACAAGCTCCGGGACCCCCGAAAGTGATCTGAAACCCACGGATGCGAATCCGAAAAATGTCCAAAAAACTCGGGACATTACACGGACGCTGTGAAGTCTTTAGTGTTGGTCACCACCCTGCCGGATAATGCACAGACCTATTTCAACGCACTGCCAGTTGGGACCATAACCTCCTTCTAGTAGTTGAAAAAAATATTCAAGGAGAACTTCATTGGCTGCAAAAGGAAGGTCAGATCTATAGTGAGTCTCCTCGCTATCAGGCAGAGCGACGGAGAACCCTTTTGGGATTTCCTTGCCCGATTCCATAAGGAGACACTCCGCATCCCTCGTATAGACGTTAGCATCGCCACAACAATGTTGACGCAAGGCACCCGAGATGTCCTCCTCCAAAGGACGCTCAGAGTGGAGTCCCCCACGACGCTGAGGGAGCTCCTCGCCCTAGCCTGAAAGCACGCCGGCTGCAAGAAAAATAATGTAGCGTTAGGCTGAGCATCCAGGGCTAGCCAGCCCGACCTCAAGCGACCGGTTGGTTCTCCTTGAAGAGAGGGATCAAGATCTAGAGCGTGTCACTAACTCGCCACTCTGCCATCATGACTGTTGCCCCTGAAAAGAGAGAAGCAAGCGCAAGTGCTCGAGCCTTAGGTGAACACCATCAACTATGAACCGTCCTGGATGGACCCCATCCTCGACTACCTTCTTCACCAACACTTGCATAAGGATCGCTCAGAGGCTCGGCGAAGAAGAGCCTGAGCGACGCATTTTACTATTGTCAACGGATGCCTCTTTGGGCGTTCACTATCAGCACCCCTAATGTGTACTACACTCGTCGTTAAAATTCGTGCCATAATTTTAATAATAACCACACTCACTCACTAAAAAGATTTAAAATTTAAGTAGAGTGGTAAGAACGGGTCGATCCCACGGAGAGAAATATTTTCAATTAATCACAAGTTGAAAAATCCTTATATTTGAGAGAATCGAATTTGAGTGAGTTTATGCTAAAGGAAAATAAAAGTGCATGAACTTGAGACTAAAATAAACCCATCTAAAGAATATGAGAGGGTTGAGAAGAGAACTTTGGAAGAAGATATAGAGATAAAGAAGAACACAATTACAAAAGATGAATTTTTATTGCTTTAAGATGAAAGATTACAACTCTATGAAAACTAAAAATTACAACTTGAAATAAAATAACAAAGGAAGGAATAGAGCCGAGATAGTGAAGAATAGTGCCGCCCACGTCATGCCGAGCCTTTGATTGGATCGCCCTGCCTTGGAGAGGTACGCCGCCTTTAGAGGACCGAAAGAAGAGAATCTCCGCCAAAGGGATGTTTAGATGAAAATAGAGGAGGGAAAGATAGATAGAAGAGGAGAAGAATGATTAAAAATAGTATAAGAGAGGTGTGTGCGTGAATTTGAAAATAGAGAGAGAGAAAAGAGAGATTGAGAAAGAGGCTACAGGAGAGTTTTAAAAAACATGGTAAAGTAAAATTAAGTAAAAATAGAGCGTGAGAAGAAGTGGAATAGATTTAAATCTAAGAAGAGTTTAGAAGATGTGAAAGAAGAGAAAGTTGAAGATCAGAGAAAGGCGAAGAAGTTTGATGAAGAGTGTAGAGGGAGAAGAAGATCAAAAAGGGGTGAAAACTGAGGAAGAACATAGACGTGTTGCGCAAATGAATAGTAGAAAATGCAGGATAGAACTGAAGAAAATTGTGAATAAATTGAAAACGAGAGAGAATTGGAAGAAGAAGAAATTAAGGAGCACTTAAAAATGGAGAACTTCACTGAAGACAGAAAATTGAAAGGAAGAACAGAAAAGCATGTAAAAGGCTAGGAAAGGCTAAAAAAAGCTAAGCTTTTTCCATGATTTCTCTCAGGTGACTATTTATAATGTGCAGAGGCCTCCACGGTCGAAACCTTCAAGATTGCTTCGATTAGAACGAGCAGTTTTCGTCTTGGCTTTTGACTGTAAATGGCGACCACCGCAGTTATCGTTTATTCTTTAATGAGCGCCTTTTCATTCGGGCGCACATTCCTCATTTTTTTATTTTAATATTTCCTTCGTTTCTCGTCAAGAGGAATGGGCGACTTTATGAACAGTCGCAGCTTCTTTCCCACGGAATGGACGCCCGAGCGCATGGGCGCTCATTCTTTTCCTTTTTCCAGCCCCTTTTCTTTTTATTTTTTGTACATAAGGATTGAGCGCCCGTGTAAGCGGTCGCTTATTCTTCAATGAACGACAATACGAATAGCCGCTTATTCTTTCTTCTCAGAACTGGCTTGAAAATGGCACCTTCTTGCGAAGTCATTCATTCCTAAATGGGCGCCCTTCTGCTTGGCCGCACATTCCTGAAATTCCAGAAATTTTAAATAATCATTGTTCTTGATCCAAAATAGTTATGCAATTTCTTAACTGAATCTCACATTATCATTTTTACTCAAAAAATGATGGTAGAATATATGCAGACTCAAATTATGTGTGAGAATGGAGTTACTCATCTAAATTGCATAATTTTATTCTTTTAATGCTCAAAGATGATACATGTGATGCAAATTATGATATAAATTGTGATACTCATCACACCCCCCAACTTACTCATTGTTAGTCCCTTAGCAATGCAAACAAATTAGAATTTAGGACTAACGAGAGTTTGCGAAGTCCATACTTTCATATCTAGCTTTTCCTTCACAGAATCAACCAAGGATTAGGAATCCAAAATCATTAATGCACACTAGCCTTATGTAGGAAATTTAGGTACATGATCAAGAATTCAAATCAATGTTCAGTAGCACTTGTGCATATGTAATACTAAATCCATAGCTTAGACAATTGCATCCCCCATTTGCTACTCCAAGTAAGTGCCTTTCAACCCTGCACCTCTTAATCAGATCATTAAGCATACTAACTTTTTATCTCCTTATCTATTTGTCCCTTTTGAGATCTTTTTATTTTTCTGCACACATGATGCTGCACTACTCTTCACTATTTGACGCGAACCTCAACACTTGTTAGGTGAAGTAGGCCCGGTTTGTAATGACTCGAGATCCGAGTACCGGAAAGGAACCGGCGTGACTCGAACCTCGGCCTGCCACCTACGAGCTTGAAGACTCAGAAGGGTTAAAGGATGATGTAGGGCACAAGAGAAGCTTAAAATAACTGCAGAGATAGCACAATAACTAAATAATAATATAAGAAATTAAATAAATAACTAAACTGCTATAAGGTCCAAAGTATCTCATGTCCAAATTAAGTACAATCAACAGAAAGAAAAGTACAAGTACACGGGGCATACCCCGGCTCTAGCAACTAGCGACTAACCTTGGCTACTAGAACCACGCTGAAACTCCGCCACGTCTCTCGATGACCCCGCCTCACCTGAAAAGATAGGGGTGAGCCTCATTTCATTGGCTCAGTAGGGATCCCGCAGACCCCCAGCTCGCACGAGAGAAACAAAACAACAAGTACGGCAAAAGGTAACACTAACTAGCAGGAGTACGGTAGAAACGATAAGCAATAATAAATAAATGGAAAAGCTCTCTACAACTAACCGTACCAAACCAATCGACCTCAAATCGGTGGGAAAATAAGTCCGTACCAGTCAGGAGACAGAAGCACCACCCACTAGAAGCAAAACCAAATGTGTCCCCTGACGTCTTACACCAGGCCCCAAGTGTCTCGCTGCGACGCCCCAGGCGGAGACAGAGACACAAGAGTAACCAGTACCACAAACAAGGACTAGCTGGGGTCGCGCTCGTCAGCATGGGTCCGACAACCCCTAACTAAGTGTGCACACACAGACCATGCGCCCTAGGTCAGATCCTCTAACTGGTTCTTCCCTAAAGCCCGAACTCAGGCTGCGCGAACCGGCCCTACTGTAACCAACCTAACAACTGTCTCTCTCAGGTAAACCGCTCCACCACCCCCAGGTAGGTCAATACACGTGTGCCGTAAGAAGGCTACGACTAGTGGACGTGTCACTGGTGGTAAGACTCAACTCACGGTAACCACCGATCGCACACTGGCGAGGTACGTAGATAGCCCTCCGTACCAAAACCGACTCTCGGTGACACAAGCCAGGAAAACACCCCGTAAAGACAACCCCCACAAGGATGGCCTTTAATGACCCACACGGGAAGCCCAGATTAAAAGACATCATGTGGATACCTTGTCCGTGAAATCGAAATGCGTACAGACATCTCGGGGGCAAGAAACACGAAGAACGGCACCCTGAGGGTTGACAGGGCTGGGCGGCCAGACTCCTAGCCGCCCAGAGGCTTGGGCGGCTACACCAGTGGCCAGCACCTGGGCTTCACTTGGCCTGGGCAGCCACACACTTGGCCGCCCAGAGGTCTGGGCGTCCATCGGGCTGGCCGCCAAGTCCCGGGCCTTACTGGGTGAGGGCGGCTAGAGTGCTGGCTGCCCAACACCCCTAGGCGGCCAAACCTTTGGCCGCCCAGTTGTAGATCTATTTAAAATCCACTAGGAATAATAAAAAGAATAAGCAAAGAAACTAAGCTAAGAAGTGAGAAAATGGAAAGGGGAGCATACGATGGATACTAGTGGAGGGTGATCGCCAGAGGACTCGCGGGCCTCAAAATATGTAAGCAATAAATAAAGGAGGGAACGCGGAATACCTTCAAAGTGGGGAGATGTGAGATTCTTCCTTCTCTTCCTATCGGCCGGCCGATGGAGAGAGTCTTCCTCTTAAGATTACCCTTACAAATAAAGAGACAACACCAACAAAGAATATGGAATCAGAATATCCATCCTTGCATCTACCAGGACACTTCAAACCCCCTTGCGGCCTACTCTCTCTGGCGGTTGGGTTGAGCTCCGACTATAGCCGGTGGTGGGGGGGAGGCCCTGTGCCTCCCCCCTCCCCTCTGCCCGCCTCCGCCGCCGGCAGGCCTGTAGTCTCCTCGGCTACCCTCCCCGCCTCCATGCTTGGCCTTGGCCGTGCGGACGTCGAAGGTTCCCCCCCCGGCCGTTGTCGTCATCGATGCTGGAGCTGGGTCTCTCCTTCCTCCTGATCCTCCGTTGTCCTCTGCTGGTGTGCCATCGCTCCCTGCCGGTCCTCCCGGTGGCCCCTTCCCTTCTTTCATCGTGACCCTCCGCCAGGACTACACGGACGCTAGCAACCCCTCCTCTCCGACGACTGCCCACGATGTTGTGCCCTTACTGTCCCTGGGCCCTCCTCCTGCCCACCAGCCTTCCTCCCAGAGCTTCGCAGGTGACGTCCTGCCTCTCCCTGCGGTGCCGCCTAGCTCCCAAGAGCGACACGTATTTGGTCTCTCTAACACGCTATCGATGGCGGGAACTCTTGCAACGTTCCCTATACGCATTGACCACCTCCCTCTGTTGACATGCCTTGCTGACCTGCCACCCCACGATGCCTCTCCAGCCCCCACGTCCCCTGCACTTGATGGGACATCGGCCAAAAACTATGCCCTATTTTTGCACCTTTCCCCTGCTTTGCCCTCCGCCACTCCTACACCCTCCCTGTCCATGAACTCAGGCCAACAGCCACCGGCCACCGCCCCCGCGACTGTACAACTGGTGCCATGATCCGCCCGCTAGCCTCCCCGGCCCAGAGGGGTGCCGTGTTCCGTCCGCAACCTTCCTTCTGTTATAGGTCCCTCCCACGCCACATGTGCCCGTTCCATCCCTGTCAACCTCGCCCTTTTTCCCTCTCCACCCCCCTGTAGACCGCCAACGCCCCTGCCCTGCTGCCTGCGCCTGCTTGGCGCGCCAGGTGCTCGGCTCCTGCCAGCAGCAGTTCTGTCCCCCACCACCGTGTTGTGTCCCTGAGGTCATTTGAGTCATTCTGTGGTCACATGGGTCATTCGACATCACTCTATAGTCATATGAGTTTTGTGTATTCTTGGTTTTGATAATGGCTTAATACTATTAGTCATTGTTCTTTTCCACTATCTTATGACTGACATATGTGATGTTTTGTTCATGACAGATATGCACATGAAAGCTCAATGTTGCGCCCTCGCACGCGGATCGACCTGCGCGGTCAGGTCGCGGGGATCGACTTGCCCGGTCAGGTCGCGGGGGTCAAGGGGGCAGCGCCCCTCCGCCCCCGGAATAAAATTTGGCTTGAAGACTCAGTAATAAAACTTCAAGACAATCAAGGTCGATGCCACAAACATGAACGGGCGGCTAACGGACTCAAGCGATGGAGCTGGTGCGGCCAACGGACCGAACCGGGGTGACCCGGGCTCTGCCCAGCTGGCGGTCGACCGCCAGCACAGGGGCGGTCGATCGCCCCAGCCAGGGACCGCCCAGCTGCAGGTCTGGCAACTGGCGGTCGACCGCCAGCCAGTGGCGGTCGACCGGTTTTCCCAGGGATCGCCCGGTTGTATGTGTTTCAGTGGCGGTCGACCGCCAGGAGCCTTAGGTCGACCGCCAGCCCCGATGCAGCCTTGTTTGACCTCGAAATCCACCTCATGGCTAGCCCCTTTCCATGGATTTGTTTAATCAAATCTTACCTAATATTCCATGATTTGTGGATCTGGTCTAGGGGGCATCTATGGACCATTCAAGGGTTATAAAACCAACACTTGAGGGGATGGAAAACCTAATGCTTCAAGGAGCTTCTTGTGAGATCTAGGGTGGCTGCAAGAGAGCTTGGAGACGAGCTACTGTTCACGTGAACAGTAGTTCGTGAAGGTGTTCTTCATCCAATCAAAGGGGAATCAAGCTCAAATCAAAGCCAGCAATCTTCAAGGAAGATTACATCAAAGCAAGGCTATCAAAGTGATCCAAGGAAGCCGGTTTGATTCAAGTTCTTCAAGGGAAATCATCTTCATCCATTCAAGTTCTTTCAAGTTCATTCAAGGTGATATTTCAAGCATTCAAACTCCTAGAAGCTCAAGAAGCAATCAAGGTTCAAGGTAGCTTCATCATCTCCTTCATTCATTCAAAGAAGTTCAAAGAGAAGATCAAGAGAGAAGAATTGAAGGAAGAGGTACTGTTCACGTGAACAGTACTCCGTGAAGAACATTCATCCAATCAAGGGTGAATCAAGAAGATTGAGTTGAAGCCAAGAGGAGCCTTGTTGCTGATCAACATTCCATACAAGGGCCAATTCATTTTCACTCATAACTCAATCTCTTGTTTTAGTTCATTCACATTTGTTTCATTTTCATTATTGTTTAAACATTGAAAGTGTGATTCGTCCCTACCGGTGGTTAGTAGGAAGGCAATTGGAGGGTGTTCCAATTTGCGATTGACGTCCCTACCAGGTGGTGAGTAGGAAGGCAATCGGTGGTTTCCGATTTGCGGTTCTGTGCGCTGTACAAGTGAAGCCTCATCGGGTTTTGGTGAGGGGTGGACGTAGGGCTGAGGATTCAGTCCGAACCACCTTAAAAATCCTATCTAGCGTGGTTTGCTTGTGTGATTGAATCGTTCTAGGTGCATGCTTAGGATCGAATTATTATATATCTTGCTTATCTTGCTAAGTGAATCATAGCATACTTGGAAGCTAGTTTCTATTCCGCTGCAATTCATTTTAACTAGCTGTTTAGAGGGCCGCATTGCGAAAAGTGGGGCTGATCTATTCACCCCTCCCCTCTAGATCCGCTGTCCACTACACAACACACCGCCATCCCTCTCCTCCCTTCTATCCCTCGTCGTTGGCCGCCTTTCCTCTGTTCCTCCGACCGAGCCTGCATCTTAGGCGCTCGCCTACTCAGCGTCCTTTGCCCCCCCCCCCCCTCAGCTGAAGCTGCCTTGGTTGCCTCTCTCCTCGCAGTAGGTGCTACACCGCCTCCGGCCTTCTCTGTGGCTCCCTCTTGATGCCCCAAACTTGCAGGTCGTCGCTTCCAGCCCTGGCTTACCAGGGGGATGGCGCCTCTGTCCTACTGCCCTTCTGCATGCTAGGACTGGTGGTCCCGCTACTGCACCCTGCTACCCCTCCTCGCTCGTCTGCCACCGCTGGTGGGCTTTTTGCGACTGCTCCGACGTGGTCCCCCAACCACCCCCGTGTCCTGCCCCGTTCGAGGCCTCGCCTGCTGATGCGCACTCGTCTCTAGGTTGATGGCCATCCCAGGCGCGCTCCCGATAGCCGGTCAACCTCTGCTGTTACCGGCGACCACGTTCTGCCATCCCAGGCGCGCTCCCGTCCGCCGGCCATGCTGCAGCCACCGGTGCCCTTGTTCTACAACAGTTTATATTTAAAAATTATCTTGTTGGATGCCTCGTTGTCATTCCCTGTTTGGGTTTATTGGGCCTTGCCCACTTACTGTAATTGGGCTCCTCCCTTCCTTAGTAGGATATCCCATGTTGTAATGTTCTTCTTTTGGTTTTTTGGGCTTTTGTATTGGCCCTCTTGTCATCCTTGCGAGGGTGTTCCCCCTCCCCCGGACTTTGCTCGTCCCTTGTATCCCCCCATGCTTTGTTTCTTTTCTTTCTGCACTTCTTAATGGAAAATCGCTTGCCTGGTGGTCGGGGTGGCACGTCCTGTCTCTTCCGCAATGAAGGGATGAACGGACTCCCTCATTTCCCACCTTGCAAGTATTATCTTTCAGTTTAAAAAAAATATGGAATCAGAATCTAAGTGTAGTATCAAATCCCAAATGAAATATGAACATGAAAAGAAACATGGAATATAACACACCTGTTGGGTGTTACCCTTTTAAACCCCTTATGCAAAAGGGAGGGATAACATGATGAATGAATGAGGAAATAAGAGATAAAACGTGCAAGCGTTGCACGGATGGAGGCTCAACGTGGTTGAGAAAGATATGGAGAAATAACAGAATGAAAAATGATGCATGCATGCACTATATGCAATAAAGGAAAATAGAGAAAGATAAAGAGCCTCGGCTATTCTCCTTTGGCTTTAGTTTTGGATGAGTGCTCGGGAGGAAGACTCAAACGGATGAAGCTTTGATCGCAGATAGCTTCCTCCCTCAACCAGCAGTCGGGCAACACCTCCCCTTGTTCTTAAAAATTTGCCCCCCCAACAAAGAACCACAGGGGGACTTTTATAGGGAGAGATGCATGGGTTTAATCTGAGTATAATTTGGAAAATCATTCACGGAAAGGAGATAAACTTGGGAAGAGTACCTCCCATCTTGGAAAGCCACTCGGGAATCTTACCCACTTAAAACATGCCTCAAAACGAGGAAAGAAAGGTCCACGTAATCCTCAAAGAAAATGGTGTCATATGTAGCTGACGTTTATAAAATAAAAGTCAACTACAACCGATGTTATTAGTAAAACAAATAAGGCAAGCTCATTATTTCCAAAAATCAATAAAGAATGTGCATCACATATCGCAACAGCCGCAGTTTCAACACAAAATAAGCTTTCCTTAATGTTTTCCAAAAATAAAAATAGAATGTGCCTCACATATAGTTGACATTTATAATATAAACGTTAACCATAAGAGACATAGTTTCAACACAAAATAAGCTTTCCTTAATGTTTTCCAAAAATCAAAATAGAATGTGCATCACATATAGTTGACGTTTATAATTATAAACGTCAACCATAAGAGACGTAGTTTCAAGACAAATAAAGAAAGTCATGTTGTTTCCAAAAATCAATAAAGAATGCGCGTCTGGCTTTTTAGACGTTCATTAGAGAAAAATGTATTTTAACCGGACTCGGAAAACTCAAGAATGAGCGACAACAGGCTCAGACGCACAAACAAAAAACAAAACAAAATCAATAAAGAATGGGCACCCACCCCTGTGGGCGTCATTTCTTTTTCTATTTTTTTTTATTTTTTTATGTATGTGCATCTGATTGAGCTGACTCCAATTCTTATTTTTTCACATTTTTTCGAGCCCAAAAATTCACTCAAAATGGTTAAGAACGGTCGCCCAGAATGAATAAAAAAATAATAAATCTCAAGAATGAGCGTCCAACCTTGTTGGCGCCAATTCCTTTTCTTTTTAAAAAAAAAAGGAGAAATGGCGTCAACTCCCCTAGCCACTATTTCTTTAAAATCCGTAAAAATGGAGAAAAATATCCAAAAAAATCCAGAAAAATAAGGAAAAATAGAAAAATAGGGAAAATGGGGAAAAGCCAGGAAATCAAGAAAGTGGGGAAAACCACTCTAACAAGGTCGATTTGAGCGTCAAATTATGATATCACAAGCAATATGAGATGTACTGACAATAATGTCAATTTTGACGTGTCTACACTAGTGACCTGGGCGGCCAGGGTCTTGGCCGCCCAGACCAGGGCACAAGCAACCACTAATGTGGCCGCTGTAGACACCTAATTTTGGACATCCCGCGGATCTTGTCTAGCCACCATAGAAGTGATACTTTCTTCTTGGTTGATTGAGAGCGTGGGGTCCCATCCTTGTCTAGGTAGGCTCCACCCTATCCCTTTGCGGATCTAACTTCACGGTAAGTTGGTGGGGGGTTGCAAGGGGGCAGCGCCCCCTGCCCGTAAGGTCAGGGGTTCGGGATGTGAGCCCCCGAGGTGAATTTTTTTTAAGTGCTATATATGATTCTCTCCATTTTCCATTGATCCCCTCTGGAAGGCCAAGGTCTTGGCCACCCATACCCTGGGCAGCCAGACACCTGGCCGCCCAGCCCATTCCAGGGCGGCCAGAGAGCTGGCCGCCCACATCCCAAGGCGGCCACTGAGTTGGCCGCCCACCTCTTCTAGGCGTCCAAACTCTTGGCCGCCCAGCTCCTCAAGGTGGCCAGCGACATGGCCGCCCAACTCCCTTTGAACGGCCCTCGACTTGGCCGCCTCCTATCAACTGCCCGTCAAACCCATGATCCGCCCACTCCGGGCACGTGCTCCGCAACTGCTCCCACTCTGGGGGGTTCGAGACCCACGTAGCCTCCCCCACATACAAAACCCCATTCTGATCGATCTCACGAGGAGTTGGACATTTTCTCACGGCGGGAGTTGGACACTTTGTGAGAGAGGGGGTTGGACACTTTGGGAGGAGGAGAGGCTAGCAGTTCTAGACCCAGAGAGAGAGCTGTAAGCACGAGAGCGCCTTCCCCGACCTTCCCCTAGCAGCAGAACCTAAAGTTGGAGAGCTCCGCCACGGGAGAGCACAGTTTGCAGGGGGCGGCCATCGACATGGCCGCCCACCATCCTTGAACGGCCACATAGCTGGCCGCCCTCGGCATGGTCGACGGGCAAACCCCATCCTTCTTTCCCTTGTTCCCTATATTGTTGCGTTCCTTCTTGTTTCACTGCATTCATACATGCTAGATCTTCCTAGTTCCCTATTTTAAAGAGGTTTTTCAACCCAAAACATAGGGAAGGTGAATGGTCGAAAGTCTCGGCCATCCCCCTTTCCGCCCCCCTTCCCGGTACGATCACCACCATTTGCATGTTTTACTTTTAGTTTGAGCATATACTACACTATCACAGTCTAATGGGTTTGTTCTTTCTATTGCTGGTTAATTTGCAGGGACTTCATCACCGACTCGCAGAGCTCCGCGTTCTTGGCTGGCCGAGAGCGAGGACAGAAGAATCCACATTCTCCCGCTCCTAAGGCGTTCACGATCGTTCTATCCTATGAGGTTTAGGTAAACACCTCTGGCGATCACACCTTTTCTATCTTTCTAACCTGTGCACTGTAGGTTTGCAGCAGCACAAGTTCGGGAGTCCCACATCTCTCTATCGTACGCGGACGCCACCTTCCGGCACCTACAGCCGCCACCTGTAACTTCCGGGAGACGGACCGAGCTCCGCCGTGAGCTCAGTTCCATGCCCCATTCGCCACTAAACGAAGGGGAACACAAGGGGAACTCGTCTCCGGACATTCCTACTACAGGAAAACCCAATCCAAACCACAATCGGGCCTCGAATCGGCCAAAAAATGTCGCTAACCCTAAACATGCGATTTTAACCCCGGCGTGAAATAAACCCACTCTCGGCCTCGCCTCGGCCTACAAAACACGGGGAATGGGGGAAATATGGCAAGGATTCGTCCCCCTACCTCAAGGAAGCTCAAAATCTGCAGGATCATCGCCGATCTTCAAATCTCGACCGAACACAATCTCCACCCACACATTGCGAGATGACCACCGCCGCGCTCAGCACGCTGCCACTACGCTACCTCCGAGGTCCGTCGTCCATCGCCGAAGAGGAAGGGCGCCGTGTCTACGATCGTGGGGGAGGGGGCATGCAACAGTCGGGGAGCGAGGGTGCGGTCACGGGAAAAAGAAAGAAACGAAAAGGAAGAAGAAAGGAAAAAGAAAAAGAAAAAGGCGTTATTTATAGAAGATCTGGAAAATATGGAAAATTAGGAAAAATCATTTCCTCGATCCTCGGAATAGGCTCAACACACTGGTACCATCCCGGAGTAGGAGAACGCAACGGTTTACCCTACACAGGGTTCCGAAGGTCCGTCAGGGAAAAACACGCGTGAACCACGAAACGCGCTCCGGGACCACCAAAAGTGATCCGAAACCCACGGATCGAGATCCAAAAAATTCGGGACATTACAGCCCTCCCCCCTTAAACAAATTTCATCCTTGAAATTAAGAACGTCACAAGATCAGGGGAGAAGACTCACTCAAACAAGTAAGGATACTGTTGCCGCATCTCATCCTCATGCTCCCACGACGCTTCGCCACCAGAGTGACGCTGCCAGACCACCTTAACCAGGGGAATAACCTTGTTCCGCAGGCGCTGCTCACGTCGATCCTCAATTCGGATAGGGTACTCTGGAAGGGACAAGTCTGGGGTCACCTCGGGCCAAATGGTGTCCTCCAAAATATGGGAATCATCGGGCATGTACCTCCGCAGCATAGACATGTGAAACACATCATGCACATCGGATAACTCCGGGGGTAACTGCAACCGATAAGCAACTTCACCAATATGCTAGACAATGAGAAAAGGACCAATGTAGCGGGGACTCAACTTCCCACGCCGGCCGAAGTGCATCACACCTTTCATGGGAGAGACCCTCAAAAATACTCGGTCTCCTACAGCAAAGCTGAGGGGTTGCCTCCTCCGATCGGAATAACTCTTTTATCGGCTCTGTGCCACCAACATCTTCTGATGGACCAGACGCACCACCTCAGTACACTACTGCACCAAATCTAGTCTTGTCAGGACACACTCGCCCACCTCGAACCAATCAAGCGGGGTCCGACAAGGTCGTCCGTACAACACCTCATAAGGAGCCATACCAATGCTTGAATGATAGTTATTGTTATAGGCAAACTCCACTAACGGTAAATGGTGGGTCCAACTCTCTTGCCACTCTAGGCAACATGACCTCAACTGGTCCTCTCAGACTGGCCGTCCGACGGAGGATGGTACGTCGAACTAAAAGCCAACTCCATGCCTAAAGCTCTCTAGAAGCTCCTCCAGAATCCTGAAGTGAAACGAGGATCACGATCAGACACAATAGAGATAGGGACTCCATGCAACGGAACGATCCGCTCCACATACAAATGGGCCAACTTATGCACATTCCAACTGACTTTGATCGGCAACAACCGAGCTGTCTTCATCAGTCTATCTACCAGTAACCAGATACTATCATGCCCACTGGATGTCCTCGGTAACCCAACCATGAAATTAGTGGTCACGTGGTCCCACTTCCACACGGAAATCTCCAAGGGCTGAAGTGTACCACCCGGTCGCTGGTGCTCAGCTTTCACCTGCTGGCAAACCAAACACCTAGCTACAAACTCTGTAACATCTCTCTTCATCCCAGGCCACCAAAACTACTACTTCAAATTCTGAGACATCTTTGCCGATTCGGGGTGCACGGCATAACTTCCATGAGCCTCTCGCAATACCGTACGCCTCACCTGCTCCTTGGTTGGGACGTATAGCCTACCTCGGAACCTCACAGCTCCATCCTCACCAAACTCCACCTCGGCCAATGACAAAATTCGAGGTAGCTCGGGGTCCGCACGTTGAGCCTCAGTCACCTGGCGACGAATAACTGGCGTGACAATCAAGCTCACAAGGATAGTCGAACCCTGATCCCGAGGGATCTTGAGCCTAAAAGTCATGGCCGGCACCTGCTCCCATAACCTCCACTTCCTCAACAACATCTGACTGACCACCACCTTCCTGCTCAAGGCGTCAGCCATGACATTCAACCTGCCAGGCTGATACGACTGAGTAAAATCATAATCCTTCATGTACTCCATCCACCTCCTCTGCCTAAGGTTAAGATCTTTCTGGGTAAACACATACCTCAAACTCTGATGGTCAGTAAACATCTCGAACTTCTCACCGTACAGATAGTGCCTCAAGATCTTTAGAGCGAAAATCACCGCCGCCAACTCAAGATCATGAGTAGGGTAGTTCTCCTCATGTGACTTCAACTGCCGAGACGCATACGCCAGAACTCCACCATGCTGCATCAGCACAGCACCCAAACCTACCCTAGAAGCATCCGTACAAATCACAAAACTTCCCGATCTAGAAGGTAACACCAACACCGGAGCAGTCGTGAGCAATCTCTTAAGCTCCATGAAGCTTTGCTCACACCCCTCCGTCCAGACAAATGGCACATCCTTCCGTGTAAGCCTGGTCATCGGGGCCGTAATACGAGAAAAATACTGAATGAATCTCCTATAATAGCCTGCAAGCCCCAAAAAGTGCACCTCTCGCAGCCAAAACTCACACTTACTGAGCTTGGCATACAACTAGTGATCCCGAAGGGTCTACAACACCACTCTCAAATGATGCACATGCTCCTCAGTAGACCGCGAATACACAAGAATGTCATCCACAAACACGACCACGAACTAGTCTAGATACGGACGGAACACCCTATGCATCAAATCCATAAATGCCGCGGGGGCATTGGTGAGCCCAAATGGCATCACCAAGAACTCATAATGCCCATACCTCGAGCGGAATGCAGTCTTCTCAATGTCAGACTCTCGAATCCGCATCTGGTAATAACCCGACCTCAAATCGATCCGTGAAAGCATCTGGGCCGACTGAAGCTGATCAAACAAGTCATCAATTCGAGGCAATAGATACTTGTTCTTAACAGTCTCCTAGTTCAACTACCGGTAGTTGATGCACAACCTCAGACAACCATCCTTCTTCTTCACAAATAACACGGGCGCACCTCAAGGGGAAAAAGTAGGACAAATATACCCCTTGGCTAGCAACTCCTGCAACTGTGCCTTCAACTCCCTCAACTCCACCGGTGTCATCCGGTAAGGGGCCTTCGACATAGGCGCCGTACCTGGTACCACCTCAATCACGAAATCAATCTCTCGCTGCAGTGGCAACCCTAGCAACTCCTCAGAAAAAACATCGAAAAACTCACACACAACCGAAATATCCTCCACTTCCGGACACTGCTGATCAACCAGGACCACTGAAGCGAGAAAATCCTGGCACCCCGCATCAAGCAGTCTACGGGCCTTAATGGTCGATATAAGAAAATGGGAAGAGGAAGACCGAATACCTTGGTAGTAGAAAGTGGGTCCATGAAGCTGCTGGAAGTAAACCCTCTTCGAGCTGCAATCCACCATGGCATGATCGGCCTCGAGCCAATCCATGCCCAAGATCACATTAAAGTTCTGAAGTGACAATGTATAAAGCCTGACCGGTAAGTTCCGCCCATCCACCCACACAGGCACCTTCTCAAGGAAGTACGGGGTGAGCATGAAATCACCGGTAGGCAACTCCACTGCCAGGTCACAAGACACCTCGGTCACCGACTCCTCGACACATTGAGCAAAATCCTTCGAA
The DNA here is from genome assembly GCA_022559845.1 of Amorphophallus konjac. NCBI lineage: Eukaryota > Viridiplantae > Streptophyta > Magnoliopsida > Alismatales > Araceae > Amorphophallus > Amorphophallus konjac. Next base: position 66,765,513 of record CM040127.1, read on the forward strand.
ATGAACAAATGGGACGCACCAGAATCAAACAAAACTCGAGCCGCACAACCCATAAATGGAATAGTACCTTCCACTAACTGTGACGCCTCAGCCTCTGCTCTAGTCATATGGGTAACTCAGCCTCGGGATCTCTGCCTCCCCACGGTAGCTGATCGAGTCAACTGAGGAAACTGACCATGCTACTGGTACTACTGCGGCTGTGGTGGTAACTGTTGGGGCTCAAATTGCTGCTGCTGCTAAAACTCGTGCGACTGATGCGGTCTCTGCGGACAGTCACGTGCCATGTGCCCTGGCTGGTCACACCTGAAGTAAACCATGGGTGCCGAGCACTGGCTTCCTAGATGAGAATCACCGCACCGAGGACACCCGCCCCGAGAACCACTCACTGAACCCTGTCATTGGTAAGGTGTGGGCTGCTGAACACTGCTCGCCTATACCTACCCCTGATCTTTACGGTCTCGACGCCTCCTGCCAAAACTAGCTTCTTTGAACAACTTCTTGAGCTTCGAGCCAATGGATGATGAATCTACTGCTGAAGCTACGGACGAAGATGCCCCTGAACCGCCCACTGAGGACTGGACCGTACTCTGCTACTCCACGACTGTCGGCTGACTAAAACCCATCTGCGTCTGGCCTACACTGCCCTAACCTCGAGTCTTCTGTAAATCTCTCTCCAACGCCACTGCTGCTCTGCAAGCTGCATCCAGGTTGGTCAAACCCGACGTAAGCAGGGGATGCCTCAGCTCTGGCCTCAAACCACCAACAAACTGCTCGGTCTTTAGCTCCTCACCTGTCATGATATGCGGCGCATAACAGCCCATCTCAATGAACCTGGATCTATACTGCATCACCGACATGTCACCCTGGACCAACTCTAGGAACTCACGCAACCTTTGTGATCTGATGAAGGATGGACAGAAAGCACGCTCAAAAACCGTGACGAACTCTTGCCACGCGATCTATCGAAGAGGACGGGACTGGAATGCTGCCGCCCACTCTAACGTCCATCACGTCTGGGCTGACCCCTGCAATCGATGTGTAGCCAACACCACCTTCTCCTCCTCAGCACACTCCATCGAACTGAACACCCTCTCCAAATCATCTAGCCACTCCCTGGCAACCTTTGGATCTGGCTGCCCATTGTAAAGAGATGGTTGGAATTGCAAGAAATCCCTCAGCACACGACCATGGCCACCTCTAGACGATGAACCCTTGCCAGCCTCACCGCCCTGCTACTGAAGAACATACTGATACATGCCCCGGAAGAACTCCTCTGGTATGGGAACTCTCACCTCTACAACTGCATCTACCGGAAGTGCTGCTCTGCTCTGCCCTTCTTGGCCCCCACCTGACTCTCCCTGTTGGGAATGAGTCCCTCTTCTGGGCGCCATAACCTCCATGTTAAAAAAATAACCAACATAATCAATAAAACACACAGAGCCCTACGCCAGTCGCCGATTGTACAGGACATTCATGGACCTTCTGGACCACTACAATCATTTCAAGTTCTTATGTACCTCCACAACCTCGCTCTGATACCAAATGTAACGACCCAGGATCCGAGTACCGGAAAGGTATCCGGCGCGCGACTTGAACCTCGGCCCACCACCCAGGAGCCTGAAGACTCGGAAGGGTTAAAGGATGGTGTGAGGGCACAAGAGAAGCTGAAATAACTGCAGAGATAGCACAATAACTAAATAATAATGCAAAAAAATTAAATAAATAACTAAAATGCTACAAGGTCCAAAGTATCTCATGTCCAAATTAAGTATAGTTAACAGAAAGAAAAGTATAAGTACACGGGGCATACCCCAGCTCTGGCAACTGGCGACTAACCCTGGCTACTAGAACCACGCTGAAACTCTGCCACGCCTCTCGACGACCCCGCCTCACCTAAAAACACAGGGGTGAGCCTCATTTCATTGGCTCAGTAGGGATCCCACGAACCCCCACCTCGCACGAGAGAAACAAAACAACAAGTACGGCGAAAGGTAACACTAACTAGCAAGAGTACAGTAGAAGCGACAAGCAATAATTGTAGTGCCCCAGAATTTATATATATAATTTTTGAATTTTAAAATAATTTTTTGAAATTTATAAAGGCCTAAATAAATTAACGAATGATTATTGGATTAATAAGTCATTATAAGACTCAATTAGGCTAATTAGTTAACCTAGCCTATCTAATTATTAATCAAAAGGTTAATGGACTAAGCCCATTAAGTTTGGCCCATATTCTAGAAGGGTAATTAGCTTATTCACGTATTTTAAGGATAAATACTACTTATATAAGATAATTATATGGATAAACGAATAAAAGAGTTTTATCAAATTGAAACTCTATATACGTTGAATGTAACAATCTATCGGGCGACCGCCACAGCCCTGTAACGCACCTAGACACGACCGTTGCATCCTGCAGATTCCGTAAGGTGAAGAAATTGCAAAAAGATTGGAACTTTGATATCCTATCTACAAAAGATCGACTTAGAGAAGCTTATAACATTACTAAGGACTCTTAGGGATTAGGTTCTGGCAAATTAAGGACTCTAGAATCGATCTAATCTTCAAACCCTAGTCAAAACCCTATAAATAGGACCTAGTTCTTAACTGAGCGACCCTTACTTTTGGCTCGTGAAGAATCAAGGTAAGGAGTCATAATTTAGGATAAGTTCTTTAGAAACTTTTGTTTAGTATACATTAGACTAACTCCTCTCCAAATTTCATGTCTTTAGGTCAAGAGGTCGAGGAGTTAGAGCCCAAGGAAGTTGTTGAAAAGTCATAGGAAGAGGAGAGCTAGGGCACGTTTGTCAAACCCTAAATTGGAAGTTTAAAGCCAAGTTAAGATGTAGGTTATCTCATGAACGGCAAAAACATCTTGATAGGACTAAAAGCCCTCTGATTGGATTGGATTTTATGCATTATAGATCATCTATTTCATGTTTTACTAGCTCCATGCATTTCACGCATCTCTTAGCCTTAAATAGAAATAAAAGATGTTATCTTGTCTATTCACTGAAACCCATGCATGTAGATAATCTATACTTTGTTATCATGCCTCGGATAGACATGGTATTTGATTTACAGACGTGATGTGTGTTAATCTCTGAGGTTTCATATCAGTTTCTATCAGCAGATGCTCTAACGCATCTTAGTAGGACCGTCACACTCAAGTAACGGGCTTACGATGAACCGTCACAGTCTCTGTTGTCTATTGTTTACTCCGTTGTCTCTAACGCACCAGGATAGGAGCGTTACATTACTGTAACGGCCCCTCGATAGACCATCACAATCATTGTGACGCTCTCCTGTTAGACCGTTAGACTCTGTGTTCTGTCAGCTCATGACAGAATAGTTACCAATTAAGTTTACTTATAATTAACCCTAGATAGCTAAGTTTTAACCTGTTATGTGACTCTTAAGTTATCTAATTGTTCATGATAGGTATTGCATGTTATTTTAAGTTATGCTAGTTTCATGTACCAAAAGTTTTATAGTTTTGTATTATAAATCATGATTTCTAAATGTTATATTGACTGAGTTTATCTTGGCTTCACAACAATTATACATTCTCTCTTTATCAATAGCGTCGTTTCTATAAGTACATGGCACATATTCCGGTATGTTGTCCATTAGTTCATTTTACACTATAGGAACACTATTCTTGGACATGAGGACCTCTCTATTGGATATTCCTTCCAATGGACTAGGAAATCTTATTTCAAGGCTTCCGTAATTCTCCGCGAGCCTGAGATTCCCACTAGGACGCCGAGTTGGTTGTACCATTAAAGCCCATTGATTAGACTACACTATCGATGTTTTCTGATTATCAGTAATGTAACGGCTCTGTGTTGGACCGTCAGGCACATGTAACGGCCCAATATAAGACCGTCACGTTCATCTGCGTTTGAATTCTTGCTTCGGGATTCAGACTAATGTAACGGCCTAATCCTGGACCGTCACATAATGTAACGGTCCAATGCATGACCATCACTTTTCTCTGAGTCTATTTTTATTGTTCTGGACTCGGATCATTGTAACGGCCCACTATTGGAGCGTTACATTATGTAACGGCCCAGTAAATGACCGTCACATTGCTTAAGTATTTAACCCAAGGTTTGACCTAAGGGTTGATATTCCAAAGGTTCTGGATGGACTGATGATAGTCTAGAACTTATAATATTGATCAAGAAACTTAATATAATGATTGGAAAGAGAAAAGAATGTACCGTTATGATGTCGATTTATTTCCGTGAGCATGACATTGTTTAAGTCTTTTTCTTGATCTCTCATACTCTAAATTGAAGCATTCATTCATTGATTGTTGTTATCATGAGTTATTGATATTATTACATTCTTGGCCATACTTTATTGTTACACTCATGGAAGTAGCTTGATTTATACGTGAAGATGCAGTTCGGGCGCTGATTGTGTCCAAGGGCTCTATGCTAGTCCCCACGGCTGATTGCCGGAAACATACTATTTTATAAACCATGGGGTATGATGCTAATGACGTCGCATTATGCTGGGAGTACTTTTTTTATAAATAAGTGAAAACCATGAGCACTCGTGAAAATATAGTGAATTGCTACATGATTGACATTCTCGTGTGTAACCTTTATGGTTATGAAAGTGAAAGTGAAAGTGCGTTCTCGTTACATTCTTGTTCATGAAAGGCCAAATATCATGTTCTTGTTACATTCATCTTTGTTCATTCTTGTTCACTCTATCTTACATGACTATCATGTTACTTTGTTTTAATCGCATGATATTCGCATTCGCATGATTTTGCCTTACTTCTTTAGAGCTAAATTGTTAATTACTTTAATAGTGCCTTCATGTTGATGCGAAGATACCTACTGGGCAAGTGTGCTCATTACCTATTTCCAATCTTTTTCAGGAAATGAAAGTGAGTCTGATTCGGGTTCAGAATGTTCAAGTAGCGGATCCGAGCGTGAATAAAGATGAGCGAAGACTTAGGAAGTCTATATTGTTTAGATGGAGTCAATGTAATTTTCCTATTTCTTGAGTCTAGTAGAGTGAAAGATGGGGGAAAAAGTTATTGTATTTTGAATATTTGATTGATAATGGAATGAAGTTGTATTTTTAGTAAATATTGTGCAATTACATTCATTATGTGTGATTGTCTTGCGCTCTGATCGTTCTTACTTGCAAGAGGCTTACCATGCCGGCTGTTCGCGCTCCCGAGTTAGTCTTCCGCTGTAATAAAGGCTCGGGGCGTGACAGTTAAGTTGGTATCAGAGCCTAAGTCTCAGGACTTAGGGAAAAAGAGTCATGTCATAGGACAAGTCCAAGGTTTAAGGACCCCTACCTATGAACAAAGGAAGGAATTTCCATACCCATGTGAGCATTGGGTAGAGCCCGGGATAAGATAATTAATTAGTTTTAAGATTGATTATTTCTCCCAATTTCATGAGAAATAACAAGTTGTTATTTTTCTCTCAGGTACCTCATTTCACAAATGGCTCATCGTGTAGATTGGGATGGTATGCAACAAACCGTTGCCGGCCTTACTCAGGCATTGCAAACTATAGCACAAGGTGGTGCAGGGGCAAGGGCTGGTGACCTACATCGCAATTTCTGGAGTCTAAATCCTCCACGATTCTATGGTTCGTCTAATCCCGATGAGGCAGAGAACTTGATAGATGAAATGAATCGTATCTTTAATGTCATCTAATGCACCGATCAAGAGAAGGTGCGTCTCGCAACCTTTTAACTCAAGATGCTCGCACATGGTGGAAGTCAGTTCCGGCACCTCCGGCCAATGCACCTCATATATGGGATTTTTTTCTTACCCTGTTCCGTGCCAAGTACTTTTCTAAGCACGTAAAGGAACGAAAGGCTATGGAGTTCGCCGCTCTTCGGAAAGGAATGATGACGGCTGACAAATATGAACTGCAATTCTCAAGACTTGCACGTTACGCACCGCATCTTATCAGCACCGATCTACTCAAGGCAAATCGATTTATGAACAGGTTACGACTCGGTTTCATTCAGTAGCTCGGGACTCAAAACATCCGTACTTATGCAGAGATGGTTCAGCGGGCATACCTATGCGAAAGGACCTTAAAGAAGGTCGAAAAATTGAAAGGTAAAAGAGAAGAATCAAGCCAACGCTCAGATCAGCGTTATAAGAAAGAGAAATTCAGCATCACGGAGCCTTACAAAAGCCGTGATAGTAAGAAGAGATCTAGGAATGGGAATGGTGGAAGTTCCCATAAGCAAAAGAAAATCAAGGAGGAGAAGGAGCAGGTCGCCACGGCTTGCACATTTTGTGAAAAATTCGGCCATTCGGTTGAGGAGTGTTGGAAGCGTCTTGGCGCTTGTTTACGTTGTGGAAGCAGGGAGCATCGCATGCCGGAATGCCCCCTTATGAAGGACCAGTCATCTGGTGGAGGACGCAGGAGGCAGGCTCGCCTCAATGCTGTTCTAGAAGGAGAAGAAATGCCCAGGGATGATGGGCTTATGGAAGGTACTCTTCAAATTTGTTCTCGTCCTACATTCGTGCTATTTGATACTGGTGCCTCTCAATCTTTTATCTCCATTACTTTTGCTAAAACATTACCAATCGCATCAGTTCCCTTACCTTCAGATCTTGTTATTTTCACACCCTTAGGTTTTGGAACAAAGCTTACCAACTATTATCCTGATAGCGAAGTGATAGTAGAAGGTCATAATCTCCCCGCAAACCTAGTATGCCTTGACATGAAAGGTTATGATGCCATTTTAGGGGTAGATTGGCTTGTAGATCATGGTGCTTATAAAAATTGCCGAAATGGGATTATATCCTTTCAAAAGCCCGGTCTTCCAAGATTCTCTTTTCTTGGCATCAAGTACAAGAAACACCCCACTATCATATCCTCACTTCATGCTTGCAAACTTATCTCGTGAGGATGTGAAGCTTTTCTTGCTTCTGTCATTATTACCGAATTCAAAGAGATTATCATAGCAGACATCCCTATTGTAAATGAGTTCCCAGACGTGTTTCCATCTGAACTACCTAGTTTACCTCCCGAGAGGGAAGTGAACTTCACTATTGAACTCATCCCAAAAGTAGCACCTGTTTCTATAGCCCCTTATAGGATGTCCCCCACAGAACTTAAAGAACTAAAGAAGCAGTTGTAGGAACTACTAGACAAGGGCTTCATCAGACCTACCACATCCCCTTGGGGTGCACCGGTTGATGTGGCACAGCCCAAGGATGACTAAGTATGTAATGAACCACCTAGGACCTAGGCCCGCAAGCATACAAGCACTCAATGATTCTCACAATAACGTCTTACTCACACGGCACACGCGATCACCCGGCGGGGCCGGGGGATGATGGCAAGGGTCCGAGGCGGGACCCAATGAGTCTAATGGACTTAGTTGGCTTAGGCTGACCCCGAAGAGTCTAAGATTCCCAACTTAGTGGGCGGCTGGCCCGCATGGCAGGGTTTTGGGTGGCACTCTCTCTCGGTCCGCGGTGGGCACCACCAAATGAGCATACAAGTACGGGCCCTCTTCTCACCGTCCGACGAGCAATCAAAGCAATACTAAACTTGCAGAAGTAAGGCTATCAAGGTTAGTATCAGAGGCTCACCTGACCGGTGTGAAGACACCGATCCCGCTCGGAGACGTGGGCGCGCCGGGAGGCGAGGGTATACACCCGATCGCCGCGGCGATGTAGCTTGACCTGAAAGTGCAAAGAGTACAACACTACGTCTCTCGCAGGAGGGGTGATCTTGGGGTGGGGATTAAGCTTATTACATTCAAAACTACCTCCACGCAGGGAGGGGCCTTCAGCCGGCAAAGCGGGATGGGGAATTAAGCAAAGGAAACCCGACTTGCCGAACTCCGCCGATTCTGCCAATCTGCAGGTTCGCTGGATAGTGGGGCGGTGATGATGCTGCAAAAAATTTCACAGAGCTCAGATCTTGATCAGACTTGCGCCAAAAGCTTACCAACGGACCAAGGATGATCTCTGAATTTTTTCTGAGCTTGGTAAGGTCTTTGCTGGCCGGGGCAGAGTCTGGAACCAGACTGATTGGTTCTGCCTCTGTCTAGTGCAGAATAATGTGGCTGATTGCAGAGGGTGCCACGATCTCCACCAAGCTCTGATTGAGACGAGGCCTGAACCGTTGGAACCGTGGTCGAGTCTTCTTTCTGTCGGCACCAATGGCGTGGTCGGAAGATGTCGGAGAAGACCAGCACGATCAGATGAGTAGAGGGGTGTCGGTTCTGGCTCCTGTAAACTGACCTGACACACTTGGAGTAGAAAATTCGTAACTTTATATGCCTATGTCCAAATGCAGCTCTGCTTCTTGAGGATGAAAGAGGACTTGAGAGAGAAGATTTTTGCTGAAGAACACTTGATCTGGATCCCAAAGGGTTCGTCGTGATCGAGCTTCCACTCTCGCTCTGGTTCCCTGCCTGAGAGGTCCTGCGCAATCGAGGGAGAATCGCTCCTACCAGCAGCTCGGAACTCGGATGTCGACGAAACCACCTCGCCTTGAAAGCTCTCTGGACGACCTTTCCAGATATGTAGGCCTTGACACCAGGAGGATCAGGGAGAGGCCGGAGATGATGCGACTTTCAGGACCAGCACCTGCAGCCTGCGACCTGCTACCTGGAACTGCAACCTTTCAAGAATCAAGGGAGTGGAAGGGGGTTAGCAAAGCTTGTGAATGATGGCTGAAGGTTTAGGGAGAGGGGGAGGACGTGGCTAGGGCTCCAGAGGGTCTGGAGTGGCAGGGATAGATGGAGAGGGGGGCTGGAGCAGCTAGAGGTGGAGATGGGGGGTGGGGGTGCACTAGAGAGAGGGTGAGTGTGAGAGGAGGATGGGGGCGAACTTGGCTATGGGAGGGAAGGGGAGGTCGACCTGGAGTGGTTTAGGAGGTGGGGATATGGAAGGGCACAGCCCTAGGGAGAGGGAAATTTGAATTTGGGCTTAGGGAAGAGCCCCTTCAACCTTGGGGAGAGGAAGGGTTGCTTGGGAGAGTGGAAAGGTGCCTAGGAGAAGGGGTTTCCACCTAGGGGTTGGAGGGGGAATTGAATGAGTGCATGGGGAAGGGGAAGGGGCCTTAATGAGGGGTGAATGGGGAGGAGAGAGAATGAATTTCGAAATTGGGGTGGGGAGGAGAGAGAGAGGGGGCACAACCCACTTAGAGAGAGTGATAGTAAGAGAGAGAGAGAGAGGGAGATATTGAGAGGGAACTAGAAGGTGTGGAAATTTTCTGGATTCGTTATTCAAGCATAAGTTGTTACAAATGAGAGAGGGGTGGGACTATTTATAGACTCCACACTTTTCCTAAGACCAAACTGACCCTGACAAACTAACTAATGACCAAACAGTCTAAGGGAGGGGCGCCCCTGGGCCTAGCCCAATGAATTGGGCCCATTAACCTATCAAACCAACATAATGACTTAATACTTAAGAAAATGACTCAACAACCTAGGTACATGACTCAAATAAAGGGAAAATTACATGATATTGACTCAAAGAAAATGTGAAGATTACATGACTAGACTCAAAAATACATGACTAACATAATGGCGCTTGCTGACGAACAATCCGAGTCTGGAGAAAATGTGGAGGGGCAAGGGATGCCCTCATCATACCCCCGGGGTGGGGAGAACTCGACCCCGTCGAGTATGGGTCCGCCTGGCGATAGTACCAGCTCCAGATGTCGAGGTCAAGTCGTAACAAGTCCTCCCGACTCGCCCAAGTATCCTCAATCGGGCGACGGTTCTTCCACCTAACCAGGTAGCGCTGATACACCTTGTGCCTAGTAATGATATTCTGCTCATCCAGTATTGCCTCTACCTGCTCTCGTCGATCTCTCAAGCTATGAAGTGGAGTCCCACCGGGAGTGTCTCTCTCAAGGGGGGGTAAAGGCTCGAGCTCCTCACTGGGTTCCACCGCGGGGCCCTTGTAGGGTACCAGGTCCGCCATATTGAAAGTAGGGTGTACCCCAAAACCCTCAGGTAGGTCTAGCTCATAAGCATTACTGTCAAGTCGTCTCAGAACTCGAAAGGGTCCCGAACCCCGTGCCCTCAACTTGGAGGTAGGTCCCGAAAGGAGCCGCTCCGTCCTCACCATCACCGAGTCTCCCACTTGGAACTCGCAGTGGCACCGATGAGCATCTGCCCGCCTTTTGTAAGCCTCATTGCTCTTTCCTATATGCTTGCGAGAATGCGTATGCCATGCACTATGATGCGATGTTGGTGTGAAAAGTATGGTGTGCAAAGGTGGACCTGGGCAGCCAAATGTAGACCGATCACACTTTGATGCCATGAAGACTGTGACAGACTTAGGAGGGCCGGGACATCCATAGATGAACCTTTTATGCATGGGTGTGACAAATGTAGGGGGACCCGGACATCCATGTATGCTCCTCTCATGCTTAATACTCATGATGAATGAAGGTGGGCCAATACATCCAAATACGGTCCACTTATGCTTCCTACTTGACATGTGGGTGATGTGAATGAATGTATCCGACTTATGAATCATGCCAAGTGGTGTGGTAAGCCTAGACACATGCATGTTTATCCCAAAGGTGACTTCATGTGCATATATGTGGGATGACCTTTGAACTTCCATGTGAATGGGTCGAAGGGATCTAAGAAGGTGGGCATTATGGAGAGGAGCTCTTCCTTGTCTCCTAGGCATATGTTGTTTATGGTGATGGTTCCCTTTGTGGGGCCTGAGTCTTGGAAGAGTTGGTCTTGGTCAAACATGGTTGGTTGGGGTAGAGAAAGGTGGGTTGTGGGTAAGGTGGGCGGGTCACATGGGTAACTAGGCTCCCATTGGAAGGGATCAAAGGGGTCATGGATTGGGCTTCCTAGAGGAAGGAACTCCATGCCCACAAGGTCCATACAAGGTGGGTCATCCTCTTCTAATGAAGTAATTTGGTCGAAGCTCTTGGGAGGTAGATCGACCATGAGGGAAGAGCTTGGCTTTCTACCCGAGATAAGAAGCTCCAATTTGAGGAGATGGTCGGGCTCATCGGGTGTGGGGAGGAATAATAGAAGGTCACTAGTGTAGCAACCAATGGTGCACATTGAGGTGATAGACCCAACACATAGGTGTAGGAGGTCAAGGCTCCTAGGTTGTTCGGTCATGGGGGTCAACATGCTAGTCAACTCTAATTGCCATGCTAAGCCCTTGAGAAGGTCCCCTAGTGTCTCCACTTGATAAGATGATTGGATGGTGGTGCAATAGGAGTTGAAGGGCACTATGGGGAGGTGTCGCTCCAAGGAAGGGTAGGCCATGATCGGGTGAGCTGGGCTCTCTTTTAACCATCTAGCCAAGGACCCACTTATGATGAGTTCACTCCCTACTAGAAGAGAGGGCATAGAGTGAAGATCGTGATGCAAGGCTTTGTCCTCATCTTGGGCATGTGTTTCTTTCAAGGTGGGAGTTGGATCCGGGGTGTTCACCACTATGGGGCTGGGTGTCAGGATTATGGGTTCTTCTTCCAAGGAGGTGGGTAGGTACTTTGTGGGTGGGGTGATGATGATTGGCGCATGGTGCATCCGGGGTGGTGAACGAGGTCGGATTTGGGTTGGGGTTGGAAGTGGAAGTAGTGGTGGCCTAGGTTGGGGTAAGATTGGGGTTGGAAGAGGAAGGTGGGGTGGGTGTGGAGGCTTGATTTGATTGGTTTTGGGAGGTGTGTCCCTTTTAGGGGGCGATAGAGGGGTAGTGGTGGGGGCCAAGGGGATTTGTGGGGTAAGGGTTTGGTGATGGATTTTGGATTGGGGGTGGTGGCCATCATGGGCTTCGGTGGAGGGGTGGACACGGAGCGCACATGGGCTGGTGGAGCTATGGTTGTGGTGAGGACTTGGAGGTAGGGTGTAGATGTAGTGGTGGGAGAGGTGGGAAGTGGTGGGGATTGGGTGATTGGGGTCTTGGGTTGGCCAAGGGGAAATGAAGGAGTTGAAATGCTCTTTGGGCTTTGGTGTTCGGAATGGGAGGGGAAAATATATCTAGCCCTAAGTTGTTCCTTCATGTCTCCCCATGTTGTGAGGGGAGCTTCCCTTCTAATTATCCTTAAGCCTTCAATTTTCAACCAATGAGTGTGGGCCCGTTTGGTAAGTTGTAATTTGGCAAATCGGACTTTCTCATCCTCGGACATGGGATACCAAGTGAAGTAATGATCCATGGAAGCCTCCCATTCTAAATACTCATTATGATGAGTCCCATCAAAGGTGAGAGGTGAGGGAGGAGCCCTACTATCATTCATCCTTGGGGCGGGCCAATTTTCTTCTAGTTGATCAAGTCGTCTAGATAGGTTATCAAGCTTGCCATTGGCATGGGTCAAGGTTTTCATGAGGTAACTGACGTGGCCAGGGAAGTCATGGGTGTTAGTGGTAGGTATCCCTTGGGGTTTTGGATTCATGGTGGTATTTAGAAGAGGATGGATTGACTTGATAATGGACTCCACTACGAGTGGTCATGCAAAGTTGGGTGGGCTATGCAAGGGTGTGCGGATGCACCTATGAAAGACTTAGTGTGACCCAAGACTAGACTTGTAAGGACAAGCCTATGACCGCTCTGATACCACTTGATGTGGCACAGCCCAAGGATGACTAAGTATGTAATGAACCACCTAGGACCTAGGCCCGCAAGCATACAAGCACTCAATGATTCTCACAATAACGTCTTACTCACACGGCACACGCGATCACCCGGCGGGGCCGGGGGATGATGGCAAGGGTCCGAGGCGGGACCCAATGAGTCTAATGGACTTAGTTGGCTTAGGCTGACCCCGAAGAGTCCAGGATTCCCAACTTAGTGGGCGGCTGGCCCGCAGGGCGGGGTTTTGGGTGGCACTCTCTCTCGGTCCGCGGTGGGCACCAACAAATGAGCATACAAGTACGGGCCCTCTTCTCACCGTCCGACGAGCAATCAAAGCAATACTAAACTTGCAGAAGTAAGGCTATCAAGGTTAGTATCAGAGGCTCACCTGACCGGTGTGAAGACACCGATCCCGCTCGGAGATGTGGGCGCGCCGGGAGGCGAGGGTATACACCCGATCGCCGCGGCGATGTAGCTTGACCTGAAAGTGCAAAGAGTACAACACTACGCCTCTCGCAGGAGGGGTGATCTTGGGGTGGGGATTAAGCTTATTACATTCAAAATTACCTCCACGCAGGGAGGGGCCTTCAGCCGGCCAAGCGGGATGGGGAATTAAGCAAAGGAAACCCGACTTGCCGAACTCCGCCGATTCTGCCAATCTGCAGGTTCGCTGGTGGGGCGGTGATGATGCTGCCAAAAATTCCACAAAGCTCAGATCTTGATCAGACTTACGCCAAAAACTTACCAACGGACCAAGGATGATCTCTGAATTTTTGCTGAGCTTGGTAAGGTCTTTGCTGGCCGGGGCAGAGTCTGGAACCGGACTGATTGGTTCTGCCTCTGTCTAGTGCAGAACAATGTGGCTGATTGCAGAGGGTGCCACGATCTCCACCAAACTCTGATTGAGATGAGGCCTAAACCGTTGGACCCGTGGTCGAGTCTTATTTCTGTCGGCACCACTGGCGTGGTCGGCAGATGTCGGAGAAGACCGGGACGATCAGATGAGTAGAGGGGTGTCGATTCTGGCTCCTGTAAACTGACCTGACACACTTGGAGTATAAAATTCGTAACTTTAGATGCTGATGTCCAAATGCAGCTCTGCTTCTTGAGGATGAAAGAGGACTTGAGAGGAAAGATTTTTTCTGAAGAACACTTGATCTGGATCCCAAAGGGTTCGTCGTGGTCGAGCTTCCACTCTCGCTCTGGTTCCCTGCCTGAGAGGTCCTGCGCAGTCGAGGGAGAATCGCTCCTACCAGCAGCTCGGAACTCGGATGTCGACGAAACCACCTCGCCTTGAAAGCTCTCTGAACGACCTTTCCAGATATGTAGGCCTTGACACCAGGAGGATCAGGGAGAGGCCAGAGATGATGCGAATTTCAGGACTAGCACCTGCAGCCTGCGACCTGCTACCTGGAACTGCAACCTTTCAAGAATCAAGGGAGTGGAAGGGGGTTAGCAAAGCTTGTGAATGATGGCTGAAGGTTTAGGGAGAGGGGGAGGACGTGGCTAGGGCTCCAAGAGGGCCTGGAGTGGCAGGGATAGATGGAGAGGGGGGCTGGAGCAGCTAGAGGTGGAGATGGGGGGTGGGGGTGCACTAGAGAGAGGGTGAGTGTGAGAGGAGGATGGGGGCGAACTTGGCTATGGGAGGGAAGGGGAGGTCGACCTGGAGTGGTTTAGGAGGTGGGGAGATGGAAGGGCACAGCCCTAGGGAGAGGGAAATTCGAATTTGGGCTTAGGGAAGAGCCCCTTCAACCTTGGGGAGAGGAAGGGTTGCTTGGGAGAGTGGAAAGGTGCCTAGGAGAAGGGGTTTCCACCTAGGGGTTGGAGGGGGAATTGAATGAGTGCATGGGGAAGGGGAAGGGGCCTTAATGAGGGGTGAATGGGGAGGAGAGAGAATGAATTTCGAAATTGGGGTGGGGAGGAGAGAGAGAGGGGGCACAACCCACTTAGAGAGAGTGATAGTAAGAGAGAGAGAGAGGGAGATATTGAGAGGGAACTAGAAGGTGTGGAAATTTTCTGGATTCATTATTCAAGCATAAGTTGTTACAAATGAGAGAGGGGTGGGACTATTTATAGACTCCACACTTTTCCTAAGACCAAACTGACCCTGACAAACTAACTAATGACCAAACAGTCTAAGGGAGGGGCCTCCCTGGGCCTAGCCCAATGAATTGGGCCCATTAACCTATCAAACCAACATAATGACTCAATACTTAGGAAAATGACTCAACAACCTAGGTACATGACTCAAATAAAGGGAAAATTACATGATATTGACTCAAAGAAAATGTGAAGATTACATGACTAGACTCAAAAATACATGACTAACATAATGGTGCTTGCTGACGAACAATCCGAGTCTGGAGAAAATGTGGAGGGGCAAGGGATGCCCTCATCACCGGTTCTATTTGTCAAGAAGAAGGATGGTTCTCTTAGGCTATTCATCGATTCCCGGTGACTGAATCAACTCACAATTAAAAATAAGTATCCGTTGCCCCGTATTGATGAGCTCTTTGATCAGCTTTCAGGAGCAGAATATTTTTCTAAGATAGACCTCAGATCAGATTATCATCAGCTTAGAATTAAAGAAGAGGACATTTATAAATCGGCTTTTCGAAGTCGTTATGGCCACTATGAATTCGTAGTGATGCCGTTTGGGTTAACTAATGCCCCAGTAGCATTCATGCAACTTATGAACAATGTCTTCCAGCCATATCTGGACCAGTTCATCGTCGTCTTCATTGATGACATCTTAATATATTCCAAGATGAGAGAGGAACATGAACAACATTTGAAAATAGCTTTACAAACACTCAGAGAACGCAAACTTTATGCCAAACTCAATAAGTGTGAATTCTGGCTCGAGGAAGTCTCATTCCTAGGCCACATTATTTCAAAAGAAGGTATTGCTGTGGATCCTTCTAAAGTAGAAGCTGTCAAGAATTAGAACCTGCCAACGACTGTATCAGAAGTAAGAAGCTTTCTGGGTCTAGCTGGTTATTATAAGAGATTCATTAAGGACTTCTCAAAAATTGCGGTTCCTTTAACTAGACTCACAAGAAAAGAAAATCTTTTTGTCTTGTCAGAGGAATGTGAGAAGAGTTTCCAAACTCTTAAGAATCATCTTACGACAGCCCCTATTTTATCACTACCAATGGAGGGTGGTGGATTCGAAGTGTATATGGATGCGTCTGGCATTGGCTTAGGATGCGTTCTCATGCAGAATGGAAAAGTAATCTGTTATTCTTCAAGACAATTGAAACGTCACGAGGAAAACTATCCCGTACATGATCTGGAATTAGCAGCGGTTATTTTCACCTTAAAAATTTGGCGTCATTATCTTTATGGAGAAAAGTTCACGGTCTACTCGGACCATAAAAGCTTGAAATATTTATTCTCAGAAAAGGAGCTTAACATGAGGCAGAGGAGGTGGTTAGAATATCTCAAAGACTTTGATTTTGCTATTCAATATCATCCTGACAAGACTAATGCTGTAGCAAATGCACTCAGCAGAAAACCAATAGGTATGCTATCAAGTCTTATGATAAGTGTAACTAACCTTGCTCCTCAATGTGCTCAGTTGAACTTAGATATTGACATAAAGGAAGAAGATTGTTTCATAGCTAATATCCAAGCTCAACCTATATTGATAGAAGATCTGGTCAAGCTGCAAAATGATGATCCTATATTACTGGAAATTAAAGCCAATATGGAACAAAGGCCGAATTTTTCTATTTCCAATGACGGAAGATTGTTATTTAAGGGCCGAATATGTGTACCAGATCATGAGGCTACGAAGAAACTAATCCTAGATGAAGCGCATAATTCCAAATACACAATTCATCCAGGAGGAACAAAGATGTATCAAGATCTTAAAAGAAATTTCTGGTGGCCCAATATGAAGAGAGAAATAGATGATTTCGTATCTCGCTGTCTCACCTGCCAACAAGTAAAGGCAGAGCATTTTAGACTCGCAGGTAAACTACACCCCTTGAATATTCCCGAATGAAAGTGGGAGAGTATAGGGATGGACTTTATTATGGGTTTACCCAAGACCAGAGGTGGACACGATGGAATATGGGTAATCATAGACCGATTGACTAAATCTGCACCCTTCATACCAATAAAGAGTCGATGGTCTGTGGATATCCTGGCAGCATTGTACATAAAGGAGATTGTCAAACTACATGGTGTACCAGTCACAATTATATCTGATAGAGATCATCGATTCACATCACAATTCTGCAAGGGTCTACAACATTCACTAGAGACTAGATTGAATTTCAGCACAGCTTTTCATCCACAAACATATGGTCAAACGGAAAGAACGAATCAGGTAGTAGAAGATATGCTCAGAGCTTGTGCTATCGACTTTGGAGGTAGTTGGCATGATCACTTGCCTCTAGTAGAGTTTACATATAACAATAGCTATCAGGCTAGCATACGAATGACACCTTTTGAAGCCTTATATAGAAAAAGTTGTCGATCACCAATATGCTAGAATGAAATAGGGGAAAAGCAATTTCTAGGCCCCGATCTTATCAGGGATTCTATAGAAAAGATCAAGCTTATCCAAGAAAGAATGAAAATGGCCCAAGATAGGTAAAAGTCTTATGCTGACAATCGAAGACGTGACTTGGAGTTTCAGGTAGGAGATCATGTGTATTTAAAGGTTTCTCCAGGTCGAGGAATTCAAAGATTTGGCATTAAAGGAAAGCTAACTCCAAGATTCATTGGCCCGTTTGAAATTCTTGAACGGATTGGTGAAGTGGCATACAAACTGGCTTTACCTCCACAATTAGCAGGAGTTCATGACGTATTTCATGTCTCTATGCTAAAGAAATATGTATATGATCCTAACCATATCATTACTTATGACAATCTGGAGATTCAGAAGGATATGACGTTCGAGCAAACGCCAATAAAGATTCTGGAACGAGAAGTGCGTCAACTATGAAATAAAGTTATTCCTATGGTCAAGATTCAATGGAAGAAAATATGGCCATATGAAGTAACATGGGAAACCGAAGCAGCCATGTGGAAAAGATTTTCAGAATTATTTAACTGTAAGTACACTCTCCACAATCCATATATTGAATTTGGGGACCAAATTCTTCTAAGTGGGGGAGGGTGTAGTGCCCCAGAATTTATATATATAATTTTTGAATTTTAAAATAATTTTTTAGAATTTATAAAGGCCTAAATAAATTAACGAAGGATTATTAGATTAATAAGTCATTATAAGACTCAATTAGGCTAATTAGTTAACCTAGCCTATCTAATTATTAATCAAAAGGTTAATAGACTAAGCCCATTAAGTTTGGCCCATATTCTAGAAGGGTAATTAGCTTATTCACGTATTTTAAGGATAAATACTAATTATATAAGATAATTATATGGATAAACGAATAAAAGAGTTTTATCAAATTGAAACTCTATATACATTGAATGTAACGGTCTATCGGGCGACCGCCACACCCTGTAACGCACCTAGACACGACCGTTACATCCTGCAGATTCCGTAAGGTGGGGAAATTAAAAAAAGATTGGAACTTTGAAATCCTATCTACAAGAGATCGACTTAGGGAAGCTTATAACATTACTAAGGACTCTTAGGGATTAGGTTCTGGCAAATTAAGGACTCTAGAATCGATCTAATCTTCAAACCCTAGTCAAAACCCTATAAATAGGACCTAGTTTTGAACTGAGCGACCCTTACTTTTGGTTCGTGAAGAATCAAGGTAAGGAGTCATAATTTAGGATAAGTTCTTTAGAAACTTTTGTTTAGTATACATTAGACTAACTCCTCTCCAAATTTCAAGTCTTTAGGTCAAGAGGTCGAGGAGTTAGAGCCCAAGGAAGTTGCTGAAAAGTCACAGGAAGAGGAGAGCTAGGGCACGTTTTTCAAACCCTAAATTGGAAGTTTAAAGCCAAGTTAAGAGGTAGGTTATCTCATGAACGGTAAAAACATCTTGATAGGACTAAAAGCCCTCTGATTGGATTGGATTTTATGCATTATAGATCATCTATTTCATGTTTTACTAGCTCCATGCATTTCACGCATCTCTTAGCCTTAAATAGAAATAAAAGATGTTATCTTATCAATTCACTGAAACCCATGCATGTAGATAACCTATATTTTGTTATCATGCCTCGGATAGACATGGTATTTGATTTACAGACGTGATGTGTGTTGATCTCTGAGGTTTCATATCAGTTTCTGTCAGCAGACGCTCTGACACATCTTAGTAGGACCGTCACACTCAAGTAACGGGCTTACGATGAACCGTCACAGTCTCTGTTGTCTATTGCTTACTCCGTTGTCTCTAACACACCAGGACAGGAGCGTTACATTACTGTAACGGCCCCTCGATAGACAGTCACAATCATTGTGACGCTCTCCTGTTAGACCGTTAGACTCTGTGTTCTGTCAGCTCATGACAGAATAGTTACCAATTAAGTTTACTTATAATTAACCCTAGATAGCTAAGTTTTAACCTGTTATGTGACTCTTAAGTTATCTAATTGTTCATGATAGGTATTGCATGTTATTTTAAGTTATGCTAGTTTCATGTACCAAAAGTTTTATAGTTTTGTATTATAAATCATGATTTCTAAATGTTATATTGACTGAGTTTATCTTGGCTTCACAACAATTATACATTCTCTCTTTATCAATAGTGTCGTTTCTATAAGTACATGGCACATATTCTGGTATGTTGTCCATTAGTTCACTTTGCACTATAGGAACACTATTCTTGGACATGAGGACCTCTCTATTGGATATTCCTTCCAATGGACTAGGAAATCTTGTTTCAAGGCCTCCATAATTCTCCGCGAGCCTGGGATTCCCACTAGGACGCCGAGTTGGTTGTACCATTAAAGCCCATTGATTAAACTACACTATCGATGTTTTCTGATTATCAGTAATGTAACGGCTCTGTGTTGGACCGTCAGGCACATGTAACGGCCCAATATAAGACCGTCACATTCATCTGCGTTTGAATTCTTGCTTCGGGATTCAGACTAATGTAACGGCCTAATCCTGGACCGTCACATAATGTAACGGTCCAATGCATGACCGTCACCTTTCTCTGAGTCTATTTTTATTGTTCTGGACTCGGATCATTGTAACGGCCCACTACTGGAGCGTTACATTATGTAACGGCCCAGTAAACGACCATCACATTGCTTAAGTATTTAACCCAAGGTTTGACCCAAGGGTTGATATTCCAAAGGTTCTGGATGGACTGATAATAGTCTAGAACTTATAATATTGATCAAGAAACTTAATATAATGATTGGAAAGAGAAAAGAATGTACCGTTATGATGTCGATTTATTTCCGTGAGCATGACATTGTTTAAGTCTTTTTCTTGATCTCTCATACTCTAAATTGAAGCATTCATTCATTGATTGTTGTTATCATGAGTTATTGACCTTATTACATTCTTGGCCATACTTTATTGTTACACTCATGGAAGTAGCTTGATTTATACGTGAAGATGCAGTTCGGACACTGATTGTGTCCAAGGGCTCTATGCTAGTCCCCACGGCTGATTGCCGGAAACATACTATTTTATAAACCATGGGGTATGATGCTATTGGCGTCGCATTGCGCTGAGAGTACTTTCTTTATAAATAAGTGAAAACCATGAGCACTCGTGAAAATCTAGTGAATTGTTACATGATGGACATTCTCGTGCGTAACCTTTATGGTTATGAAAGTGAAAGTACGTTCTCGTTACATTCTTGTTCATGAAAGGTCAAATATCATGTTCTTGTTACATTCATCTTTGTTCATTCTTGTTCACTCTATCTTATATGACTATCGTGTTACTTTGTTTTAATCGCATGATATTCGCATTCGCATGATTTTACCTTACTTCTTTAGAGCTAAATTGTTAATTACTTTAATAGTGCCTTCATATTGATGCGAAGATACCTACTGGGCAAGTGTGCTCATTACCTATTTTCAATCTTTTTCAGGAAATGAAAGTGAGTTTGATTCGGGTTTAGAATGTTCAAGTAGCGGATCTGAGAGTGAATAAAGATGAGCGAAGACTTAGGAAGTCTATATTGTTTAGATAGAGTCAATGTAATTTTCCTATTTCTTGAGTCTAGTAGAGTGAAAGATGGTGGAAAAAGCTATTGTATTTTGAATATTTGATTGATAATGGAATGAAGTTGGATTTTTAGTAAATATTATGCAATTGCATTCATTTTGTGTGATTGTCTTGCGCTCTGATCGTTCTTGCTTGCAAGAGACTTACCATGCCGGCTGTTCGTGCTCCCCGAGTTAGTCTTCCGCTGTAATAAAGGCTCGGGGCGTGATAATAATAAATAAATAGAAAAGCTCTCTACAACTAACCATACCAAGCCAATCGACCTCAAACCGGTGGGAAAACAAGTCCATACCTGCCAGGAGATAGGAGCACCACCCACTAGAAGCAAAGCCGGATGCGTCCCCTGATATCTTACACAGCGCCCCAAGTTTCTCGCTGCAACGTCCCAGGCGGAGATAGAGACACAACAGTAACTAGTACCACAAACAAGGACTAGCTGGGGTCACGCTCATCAGCGCGGCTCTGACAGCCCCCAACTAAGTGTGCACATACAGACCATGTGCCCTAGGTCATATCCTCTAGCTGGTTCTTCCCCAAAACCCGGACTCAGGCTGGGCGAAGGGGCCCTACTGTAACCAACCTAACAACTGTCTCTCTCGAGTAAGTCGCTCCACCACCCCCGGGTAGGTCAGCACATG
Organism: Amorphophallus konjac; assembly: GCA_022559845.1. Classification (NCBI taxonomy): domain Eukaryota; kingdom Viridiplantae; phylum Streptophyta; class Magnoliopsida; order Alismatales; family Araceae; genus Amorphophallus; species Amorphophallus konjac. The sequence continues at coordinate 66,786,859 of CM040127.1, forward strand.
CGTGCCATAAGAAGGCTACGACTAGTGACGTGTAACTGGCGGTAAGACTCAACTCACGGTAACCACCGATCGCACACTGGCGAGGTACGTAGACAACCCACCATACCAAAACCGACTCTCGATGACACAAGCCAGGAAAACACCTCGTAAAGACACAACCCCCACAAGGACGGCTCTTAATGACCTACACGGCAAGCCCAGATTAAAAGACAGCATGCAGATACCTCGTCCGCGAAATTGAAACCCGTACAGACACCTTGGGGGAAAGAAACGTGAAGAACGGCACCCCGAGGGCTGACATGGTTGGGCGGCCAGACTCCTGGCTGCCCAGAGGCCTGGGCTTCACTTGGCCTGGGCGGCCACACACTTGGCCGCCCAGAGGTCTGGGCGTCCATCGGGCTGGCCGCCCAATCCCGGGCCTTACTGGGTGAGGGCGGCCAGAGTGCTGGCCGCCCAACACCCCTGGGCGGCCAGACCTTTGGCCGCCTAGTGACCTGGGAGGCCATGGTCTTGGCCGCCCAGACCAGGGCACAGGCGACCACTAATGTGGCCGCCACCTGCAACTTTGGGAGACGGATCGAGCTCCGCCGTGAGCTCGGTTCCACGCCCCATTCGCCACCAACGAAGGGGAAAACAAGGGGAATTCATCTCCGGACATTCCTACTATAGGAAAATCCAATCCAAACCACAATCGAGCCTCGAATCGGCCAAAAACGCCGCTCACCCTAAACATGCGATTTTAACCCCAGCGTGAAATAAACCCACTCTCGGCCTCGTCTCGGCCTACAAAACACAGAGAATGCCGGAAAGAGGGCAAGGATCCGTCCCCCTGCCTCAAGGAAGCTCGAAATCTGTCGGATCTCCGTTGATCTTCAAATCTCGTCCGAACATGATCGATCTCCACCCACACGCCGCGAGATCACCACCACCGCACTCAACACGCCGCCACTACGCCGCCGCCGAGGTCCGCCGTCTGTTGTCGGAGGAGGAAGGGCGCCGCGTCCGCGATCGTGGGGGAGGGGGCATGCAACGGTCGGGGAGTGGGGGTGTGGTCATGGGAAAAAGAAAGAAGAGAAAAGAAAAAAGAAAAAGAAAGGGGGGTTATTTATAGAAGATCCAGAAAATACAAAAAATATAAAAAATTAGAAAAAAATCATTTCCTCGATCCTCGGAACACGCTCGACGCACTGGTACCATCCTAGAGTAGGAGAACGCAACGGTTTACCCTACACAGGGTTCCGAAGGTTCGTCAGGAAAAAACACGCGTGAACCACGAAACGCGCTCTAGTACCCCCAAAAGTGATCTGAAACACACAGATCTAGATCCAAAAAAAGTCCAAAATATCCGAGACATTACACGGTTACTAAGAACATGATTCCATTTTCTGTTTGACGCGAACCTCAACACTTGTTAGGTGAAGTAGGCCCGGTTACTAAGATTCAGGGCATTTTTCATGGTGTTCTTTTTTTTTCAACAATGTGCTTTTACGTTTATTTGATAAATAACCTGACAGAAAGTTATATTAAAAAGATCTCTTCCTTAAGAAGTGCAGAGTATCAGACAACATACCCAAAATAGCAGAAGGCTTGTCCTGCTTATTTCATTAATGTGCAATGCGATTTCTTTTCTTTTGAAGTGCTAAAGGACTTTAAAGAGATTCTTACACCAGTTTTCCATGGCTAGATAGAACAAATTATCCACCATATTTCTCCCTAGTCTTTTCTATTCCAGAATTACTTTCAATTTCAAGCATGAATCAAGAAAACTCAATCGGAGATTTCATCTTTCTACTTTCATGCCCAATACAAGACAACTTAAAAGGATATGCCGGATAATATGTAGGAACTCATGTCAGGTTGTACTATATTCATCATGAAATGAAATTTTTCGCTCCCCTCCCCCCAACTTGAATGACATTATCCTCGATGGCATAAGCAATAAAAGCAATAGAACAATGTAACAATAAAGATCGCTGAGTAAGAAAGAGACAACCTGATATGCGGGGTGAAAACTCCATCAATGTTATGGACGACGATTGCTCCATCTCAACTTGACCTGACTACTGAAAAGAAGTACACTGAAACAAACATTAAATAACTAAAACCTTAGGTTACCTCCCAAAAGCGCTAAGTTTTCCGTCTTCAGCCAGACGCATGACAACTCATAATAAACTTACTCCGGATCACTCAAAGCAATGGATTCCATCAACAAATGTTCATTTTCCAAATAAGGCTTTAATCGTTGACCGTTAACAGTAAAAATATGACCATTTTGAGGATTCAAAATTTTAACGGCTCCATGGTCAAATACTTTAACAATAATGAACGATCCATCCCATCTGGATTTCAACTTAATGGGGAACAAACGTAGCCTCGAATTGAAAAGCCAAACTTTTTGATTAACATGAAAAGATTTCCTGTGAATATGCTTATCATGAAATGCCTTAGTTTTAGCTTTATAAATCTTGGAATTTTCATAGGCCTCGTTACGCAGTTCCTCCAATTCATTAAGTTGTAGAGCTCTTTGGGACCCAGCTTGAGTCAGATCAAAAATTACTTGTTTAATGGCCCAATATGCTCTATGTTCTAGTTCTATAGGTAAGTGGCAGGCTTTTTCAAAGATAAGGCGGTAGGGTGACATGCCAATGGGTGTTTTAAATGCAGTTCTATAGGCCCATAATATATCATCTAGTCTCTCGGACCAGTCTTTTCTATCAGGGCGAACTATTTTGTGCAGAATATTCTTAATCTCCCTATTGGTAACTTCTACCTGGCCACTGGTTTAGGGATGATAGGGGGTGGCGAGTTTATGAGTGATGTCATATTTACGAAGCAAAGCTCGGAATTGAGAGTGCGTGAAATGAGAACTCCCATCACTAATCATAGCCCTGGGACAGCCAAATCGAGAGAAGATATTATTCTTTACAAATTTCATCACCACCTTATGATCATTAGTCCTTGTGGCTATTGCTTCAATCCATTTGGAAACATAGTCGACCGCCACCAAGATATATTCATTGTCAAAGGATGGTAGAAATGGTCTCATGAAATCTATACCATAAACATCAAAAATTTCAACTACCAGATTGGGATTAAGCGGCATCATATCTCTCTTCGAATTACTGCCCACAGCTTGGCACCTCAAACATGTTTTAGTAAATTCATACGCATCTTTAAACAATGTGGGCCAGTAAAATCCACTTTGCAATACCTTAGCCGCAGTTTTCTTTCCTGAGAAGTGTCCCCCACAAGCTAGATTGTGACAAAATTTTAAGATAGATTGTTGTTCCTCTTCCGGGACACATCTTCTTATAATCTGATTAGGACCAATATGAAACAGCTCCGGGTCCTCCCAAAAGTAATGCTTGACCTTAGCAAAGCAGTGATCCTTTTTCCTGTTTAGTCCACCCTCCCGGAATCTGTCCTACTGCCAAGTAGTTGACTATATGAGCGTACTAGGGGGTTGAAGTGTGAGAGATAGATAACAATTGTTCATCTAGAAAGGAATCAGACATGGGAGCACTCTCGGGTATCACTCTTCTTGACAAATGATCAGCCACAACATTTTCTAACCCCTTCTTGTCTTTGATTTCCAAATCAAATTCTTGTAGCAATAAAATCCAGCGATTGAGATGGGGCTTAGTATCCTTCTTAGAAAGTAAATATTTCAAAGCAGAGTGATCGGAATAAACAATAACTTTAGCCCCTAACAGATATGAGCAAAATTTCTCTAGGGCGAAAACAACAACCAGTAATTCTTTCTCCGTGGTGTTATAATTCAATTGAGCATTGGTGAGGGTGTGACTCGCATAATAGATCACCACATGTTTCTTATCAATCCTCTATCCTAAGACAGCTCCAATAGCATAGTCCGAGGCATCGCACATGATTTCAAATGGCAGCGCCCAATCTGGTGATTGAAGAATCAGAGCTTGAGTTAGGGCCGCTTTCAAGGAATGAAATGCCTCTAAACAAGAATTGTCTAATTGAAAATGAGTGTCTTTGGCCAGCAACTGAGTAAGCGGACGAGCAATGGTAGAGGAGTTCTTAATGAATCTTCTATAGAAATCCGCATGGCCAAGAAATGAACAGATTTGCTTGACAGATGAAGGGGGAGGAAGATTGGAAATCAGATCAACCTTAGCTTTATCTACCTCTATTCCCCTTTCGGAAACAACATAGCCTAGCACAATGCCTTCTCTGACTATGAAGTGACTTTTCTCCCAGCTTAACACAATATTAGATTCTATGCACCTTTTCAACACCGTAGTCAAGTTCTCCAATCAATTTTTAAATGAGGCACCAAATACAGAGAAGTCATCCATACAAACTTTCAAAAATTCTCCCACTATTTCAGACAATATTGCCATCATACAACGCTGAAAGGTGGCAGGGGCATTGCAAAGCCCGAATGGCATTCTTCTAAATGTAAACATGCCATAAGGACACGTGAATGTAGTTTTCTCTTGATCTTCTGGGTAGATTGCAACTTAATTGTACCCGGAGTAACCAACCAAAAAGCAAAAGTATTTCTGTCCAGCCAACTTTTTTAGAATCTTATCCACAAATGGGAGAGGGAAATGATATTTCTTTGTCATCGAATTCAATTTTCTATAGTCTATGCAAACTCTCCACCCCGTTTGTAATCTCATGGACACTTCTTCTTCTTTTTCATTTATAATAACGATTAGCCCTGATTTCTTTGGAACAACTTGTGTGGGGCCGACCCACTTACTATCAAAGATGGGATATATAATCCCGGCATCCAACCACTTCACTACCTCCTTCTTAACCACCTCTTTCATGTTCGGATTTAGTCTGTGCTGCATTTCCCTACTCGGCTTGGCATTGTCCTCTAAATAGATGTAGTGCATGCAAACATCCAGACTAATCCCTTTTAAATCAGCTACAGACCAACCTATCACCCCCATATGCTCCTTAAGGACATCTAAGAGCTGAGATTCCTGAGCGAAGGTGAGGTTAGAAGTAATTATGATAGGTAAAGTGTGATCAGGGCCCAGATAAGCATATTTCAGAGAATCCGGAAGAGGTTTGAGTTCCAGAGCAGGAGGGTGTTCAAGAGATGGAAGAGCAGGTTCGGATTGTAACAGAGGAAGTGGCTCTACCCTAAAGTAGGGTGCAAAAAAGAGAGGAGAATCTTGGAGTAAACTACCCTCTTCTAAGGTGTCCTCGATATCATCCGGACTTTCTTCAATCGACTCCTCAAATACATCAATAACATTGCATTCTTCCTCTTGGTCCGGGCATTGAGATACCTTAAAAACATTCAAGGAAACCTTCTCACCTCCAAATGATATGTCCATCATTCTTGTGGTGCAATTAATGTTGGCCTTAGCAGTAGCCAGAAAAGGATGTCCCAAAATAATAGGCATATGTTTTAACTCCTGAGATGAGGCCATGTCTAAGATTAAGAAATCCAAGGGAAAATAGCGTTCATGTACCTTAACAATGACATCCTCCAACAAACCCCTTGGAGTTTTCACTGATCGATCTGCCAATTGAAGGATTATTAAGGTTGGCTTTAATTCTCCCAGATCAAACTGCTCATATATAAAGGTGGGCAAAAGATTCACACTCGCACCTAAGTCTAGCAATGCTCGATCAAAAGTGACGCCACCTATATCACATGAAATCAGTGGAGCACTGGGATCCTTCAATTTCTTAGGTAGATGATTCATCAAAACGGCACTCACATCCTCAGACAACTGGATCTTTTGAGTAATTACCTTTGATTCCCTCTTCAGGGTACAAAGCTCTTTCAGAAATTTCGCATAAGCCGGTACATGCTTAATTGCATCCAATAATGGAATATTAATGTTCACCTGCTTAAACAATTCCATTAATTCTTCTTGATGGACTGCCTACTTCTTGCTAGCTTTAGACTTCAAAGCAATAGCGGACGGGACCTTTGGTGCATACTCATAGGGGTTTTCTTCAACCTTTTCTTTGCCTTTATCAAGTTCCTTCATCTCACCTTCCAGGTTCCTCCTTTCAACAATGATGGGCTCATCTTCCCCACTATCATTTTCTTCTTGGGTCGGATGGGCTAAGTTGCCACCTACTCTCCTAGCCTTATAAGGATCATCTAAAGTTCTCCCGCTCCTAAGAGTGGAAATAGCCTTAGCGTTCTCATATTGAGGACCAGCAAGAGGGAGAAGTTGAAGTTGGTTTGGTTGAGGAAGAAGAGGGGCTCTTTGAGGAAAATCCAGAGGTTGATTTTTAGGATTAGCCACCGGTTGGCTAGGAAGTTGACCTACTTCTCTCCTCATATTACTTGCAGCCAATTGCCCCATTTGACCTTCCAACTTAGCAATAGATTATTGTTGAGAAAGACTCAGTTGTTGAAGTTGGTCGAATTTGTCATCAAAATTAGGCTGAGGGGGTTGAGGAGGAGGAGGTTGAAAAGGAATCTGAGCTTGATAACGATTTGGAGGATATTGATGATATTGGCCCTGATATGATTGAGCTTGATGATACGGGGCATCAGAATGCTGATAAGGAGGTTGAGATTGTTGCTGTTGAGTTTGTTGAAAATGAGATGAATAAGAGAAATTTTGGTGAGATTGACATAAAATTGGAAAAGATTATTTTTGAATTGGATGGTTTGAGGGATTGGATTGCATAGATGGTCCTTGTTGATTTTTCAAGAAAAGTTGGGATGATTTCTCCAGCCTGGATTGTAGGTATTGGAATACGGGTCATAGGGAGGCTTGGAGACACCTTGAGTAGCAAAGATTTATTCTTGGATGAACGGGGGAAGCTGGGTTGCCGTGGGGCAATCGGTAACGGCATGACTCGGGCTTGAGCAAAGAGCACAAAGATCTTGATGGTTAAAATCTGAGAATGGTTGGGATTGCTGAGCAAAAGAAAAAGAATGTTCCTGTCTATTCATAGACAACAATTGATCTAACTTTTGAGCTACCAAGTCAACCTTCTCCATCCTTTGCACCAACATGTCCACTTTATTTAACTTTTATGCAAGAGCATTGATATCCATCTTATTCTCAATTTCTCCTTGATTCTTAACTTCATAAAGCCCAGTCCTCTTAGATGGCTCAATCATTCTCTCATAAGATGATAGCGAGACATGACTAATGGAGTTTTAACTTAGCATCTCAAATAACTCATAAGCTTCATCCTCGCTCTTACTCATAAAAGCTCCCCACACGACGTATCCACCATTTGACGATAATTTTCAATTAATCCCTCATAGAATGCCTGAACTATTTGCCATCTTGATAATCCATGGTGTGGGCACTTTCTTAGCAAATCTTTCAATCTATCCCAAGCTTCATGGATTTGTTCCCCATGATTTTGAGTGAATCCAGTGATGGCTCTCCTCATGGTATTGGTCTGCCCTATGAGATAAAATTTCTTCAAAATTTCTTTGTACATGTCAACCCATGTGTCTATTGATCTACCCAAGGCTCCTAACTAATATTTAGCTTTATTCTTGAGAGAGAATGGGAAGAGAGTCAACCTAAAAGCATCATCAGAAAAGTTTTAGATTTTAACAGTAGAGCAAATCTAGAGGAACTTATCAAGGTGTTTATAGGGATCTTCATTGGTGTTACCATAGAAGGATGGCAACATTTGAATGGTGCTTGATTTAATCTCATATTGGGCCGCTTGAATTTGGGGTGCTTGAACATGAAAGGAAGGTTGGCATTGATTTGGCATGAAATATTCATTCATTTGCTTGGGAGCTACTTGTTGTTGTTGGTTTTGGTCTGCCATGAGGTTAGGTTGATGTTGATTTCTAAGATGTACTAACCTCTCAATCTCACCTATGGGTCCTAGTAAAGGTGGATGTAAGGATCTCCTACCGTGCATGCAATGCCAAAAGGGCCCAAAGGGAGTGTTATTTTTTTTAGATTTTTGGTTTTTTATTTTTTTTTTAAAATGATGTAAATGCAATAACAACTATATGAGTTATGTATGCAAAAAAATGATATATATATTTTTTACTTCTAAGGACAAGCTAACTTCAAGGTGCTTCTTGGTACAACCGGCCCGGCGTCCGTGAGGAAATCCACGGGTGCGAGGACTTATAGAGGTCTTGGAAAAGAAGATTCCAATCCAAAGAGATGGAGTGCTCAATGGTGGGTCCTTCCAATTCCAAGAGGGGTGTGCCTATATTTCCCTTAAGAATGGAGAGATGGAAGAAGAGAAAGGAATTTTTTTATTTTTCAAATGATACAAGAAAGTGAAAAAATAATCAACTAGATGCAACTATGTATGTGAAAGATGTAACTAGCATGAAAGTATGATGACATGACAAAAAAAGGTTTTTCTTTATTTTTCTTTATTTTTTTTCTATTTCCTGTTTTCTGATTTTTTTTTCAGTGAATTATTTTCTATTTTTTTCAAAAAGAGAGATGGATAAAAGATAAATATCAACTAAAAACATAAAATAACATGCAACCTACTGACGAATAAGGCCTAAAATCATGTTTTTTGAGTTTTTCTGGTTTTTTATTTTTTTTAGATTTTTAAGAATTTTTTTTTAATTTTTTGAGATTTTTCAGAAATTTACAAAACATGACATGTACCTACGCTTACTGACCTTTGGCGACGCTTAATTCTTAGAATTTGTAGATTTCTTGATTTTCTACTCCCTATAGTGATAGATACAAACTTTCAGCGACGCTTTCTAACTTTCTGCAACAGTTGATTTTCTGTGAATTTCAGGTCCGGATTTTTATTTTTCTTTGATTTTCTGATTTTCTAATAATTTTTTCTATAAAATAAAAATAAAAAAATAATATACAAATCAAACACAAGAATTTTTGACTATCAAAAATCATTTCCTCCCCGACAACGGCGCCAAAAATTAATGTGCACTGCACTCGTCGTTAAAAGCCGTGGCACAATTTCAATAATAACCGCACTCACTCACTAAAAAGATTTAAAATTCAAGTTGAGTGGTAAGAACGGGTCGATCCCACGGAGAGGAATATTTTTAATTAATCACAAGTTAGAAAATCCTTATATTTGAGAGAATCGAATTTGAGTGAGTTTATGCTAAAGGAAAATAAAATTGTATGAATTTGAGACTAAAATAAACATATCTAAAGAATATGAGAGGGTTGAGAATAGAACTTTGGAAGAAGATATAGAGAGAAGAAGAACGCAATTGCAGAAGATGATTTTTTATTATTTTAAGATGAAAGATTACAACTCTATGAAAATTAAAAATTACAACTTGAAATAAAAGAACAAAGGATGGAATAGAGCCAAGATGGTGAAGAATAGTGCCCCCACGTCGTGCCGAGTCTTTGATTGGATCGCCCCGCCTTGGAGAGGTACGCCGCCTTTAGAGCACCGAAAAAAGAGAATCTTCGCCAAAGGGATGTTTAGATGAAATAGAGTAGGAGAAGATAGATAGAAGAGGAGAAGAAAAATTAACAACAGTAGAAGAGAGGTGTGTGCGTGGGTTTGAAAATAGAGAGATAGAAAAGAGAGATTGAGAGGGAGAGTTTAAAAAAACACAGTAAAATAAAATTAAGTAAAAATAGAGCATGATAAAAAGTGGAATAGCTTTAAATCTAAGAAGAATTAGAAGATGTGGAAGAAGATAAAGTTGAATATCAGAGAAAGATAAAGAAGTTTGATGAAGAGTGCAGAGGGAGAAGAAGATCAGAAAGGGGTGAAAACTGAGGAAGAACAGAGACGTGTTGCGCGGATGAACAGTAAAAATGCAGGATAGAACTGAAGAAAATTGAGGATAAATTGAAAAAGAGAGAGAATTAAAATAAGAGGAAGAAGATAAAATTAAAGAGCACTTAAAAACGGAGAACTTTGCTGAAGATAAAAAATTGAAAGGAAGAACAGAAAAGCATGTAAAAGGCTAGGAAAGGCTAAGAAAAGCTAAGCTTTTTCCACGGTTGCTCTCAGACGACTATTTATAATGTGCAGAGGCTTCCACGGTCGAAACCTTCAAGATCAGCTTGAATCCGACTTTGCAGTTTCAAAATCTCCCTCGAACTAGGTCTCTTGCGACGATTAGAGTCCTCCTTACATCAAACTTGAAAAGATTGCTTCGATTAGAACGGGCAGCTTCCGTCTTGGCTTCTGACTGTAAATGGCGACCGCTGCAGTTGTCGTTTATTATTTAATGAGGGACTTTTCATTCAGATGCACATTCCTCATTTTTTTATTTTAATATTTCCTTCGTTTCTCGTCAAGAGGAATGGGTGACTTTATGAACGGTTGCAGCTTCTTTTCCACGAAATGGACGCCCGAGCGCATGGGCGCTCATTCTTTTGCTTTTCCCAGCCCCTTTTCTTTTTATTTTCCATATATAAGGATTTAGCGCCCGCGTAAGCGGTCACTTATTCTTCAATGAACGACAATACGAACAGCGGCTTAGTCTTTCTTCCAAGAACTGGCTTGAAAATGACGCCTTCTTGCTAAGTCATTCATTCCTAAATGGGCGCTCTTCTGCTTGGTCGCACATTCCTAAAATTCGAGAAATTTCAAATAATCATTGTTCTTGATCCAAAATAGTTATGCAATTTCTTAACTGAATCTCACATTATCATTTTTACTTAAAAAATGATAGTAAAATATATGCAGACTCAAATTATGTGTGAGAATAGAGTTACTCATCTAAATTGCATAATTTTATTCTTTTAATGCTCAAAGATGATACATGTGATGCAAATTATGATATAAATTATGATACTTATCAACCCCCCCTGAAGTGCTCGGAGCACACAAGCTGTCTCCCCTTGAAGCCCAGGAATTCTACAAATCTCATAGCTTTCTTTCAATAACAGTGGGGGTATCATCTTGTGTCATTTCGTCCCATCTCTAGTATTCATAGAGACACTGGTGGCTTCCGAGCTTCCAAGAGGGAGCAATAATCCTCTCCTCTTCAGGAGACAGACGTACGCTCATCTCCAAAATATGAAGAGTGACTTCCGAGCTTCCAAGAGGGAGCAATAATCCTCTCCTCTTCAGGAGATGGATGTATGCTCACCTCCAAAATACGAAGGGTGACTTCCCAAGAGAGAGCAATAATCCTCTCCTCTTCAGGAGACAAACGTATGCTCACCCTCAAAATATGAAGGGTGACTTTCGAGCTTCTAAGAGAGAGCAATAATCCTCTCCTCTTCAGGAGATGGACGTACGCTCGCCTCCAAAATATAAAGGGTGGCTGCCGAGCTTCTAAGATAGAGTAATAATCCTCTCCTCTTCAGGAGACAGATGTGCACTCATCTCAAAAATACCACCGGTGGCTCCATGCTTCCAAGAGGCGAGCAATAATCTTTTCCTCCTCAGGAGACAAATGTATGCTCCCCTCAGAAATATGACAGGTGGCTTTCTGTAAGCTTCCAAGAGGCGAGACATCTCATCCTCTTAAGGAGAGACTAACGCCCCTCCAAAATAGAGCCGGTCATTTCATGGTCTACTGGTCAAAAGTACCGACTACTCCACAGGCGTGCCTTTCGGGGTACTACTTAGAGGATGGCGCCCGAGCATTCCTCCTCTTCAGGAGAGAGCCAGATGCGCCCCTCAGAAATCAGAGATGATCACCCTATGGTCTGTCTTATTTTATCTTCTCGTCAAAAAGTAAACAGCAGACCACTGATCGCTCGCACTCTCTTCATCGACCTAATGTGACGACCCGGGATCCGAGTACCGGAAAGGAACCGGTGCGTCTCGAATCTCGGCCCGCCAACCCACGAGCTCGAAGACTCGAAAGGGTGGAAAGGGATGGTGTGGGAGTACAAGAGAAGCTAAAACGACCGCAGAGATAGCATAATAATCTAAAATAAAATGCACAGAATAATATAAATAAATAAACTGCTACAAGGTCCAATGTATCTCATGTCCAAAATGAAAGTACAGTCAACAGAAAGAAAAGTACAACTACACGGGGCATCCCCCGGAGTACAACTACACGGGGCATCCCTCGGCTCTGGCAGACTGGCGACTAACCCTGGCTAGAAGAACCACGCTGAAACTCGGCCGCGCCTCTCGAAGACCCCGCCTCACCTGAAAAGAAGGGGTGAGCCTCATTTCATTGGCCCAGTAGGGACCCCGCGAATCCCCACCTCACACAGAAAATGAGAAAGTAGAAGGTAACCCTACCTAACAGGAGTACGGTAGAACCAACATGCTAAAATAAATAAACGGAAAAGTCATCTATTCTAACAGCACGTACTACCAAACCTCGGTCCAACGAAACTCGAGTCCACACCTGCCAGTAAACAGGAGCACTACCCACTAGAAGAACGACCGGAAGCGTCCCTTGACGTCTTATACCGCGTCACAAGTGTCTAGCTGCAACGCCCTGGGCGTGAGACTCAGACACGCAACAAGTACCACAACAAGGACTAGCTGGGGTCACGCTCGTCAGCGCGTGTCCTAAGCCCCCAACTACGTGTGCACACACAGACCATCTGCTCTAGGTCGGGTCCTCTAGCTGGTTTCCCCCCCCCCCCACCGGACTCTGGTGGCAAAGGCAAGGGGCCCTACGGTGACCAGCCTAAAAGCCGCCTCTCACTGGGTCTCGCTCTCCACCACTCCCAGGTGGGTCCGCATCCGCGTGCGCAGGAAGCTACGACTAGTGGACAGGTCGCCGACAGTAAAGACTGACGGTCCACCCCTGGGTCGTCACAGGCTGTGACGCGCCTGCACTAGCGCGTCACACGGCTCTGACGGTCCAGCCCTGGAGCGTCACGAGCCAAAGGAGAAAACAGACTGTGACGCGCCCCGCCCGGGCCGTCACGGCACCTGACGGCCCGACTTGGGTGCGTCATGGTGGTTGGGTCGCCCGCTCCAACGCACCCACACCTGGGCGTCACAGGGCTGTGACGCGCCAGGCCCGTTGCGTCACAGGCCCTGAACCCCCAACGGTCACAAATCAACGGTCAAAAACCAACGGTCAGAAGGCTCTGACGGCCTATCCCGGGCGCGTCGCAGCGCCCTGGCGGTCTGTCGTGGGACCGTCACAGCCACAGACCCCAACGGCTTAAACAGGGGGTGTAACGCGCCTCCCTGGGTGCGTTACACCGTGTGACGGTCTCTGGAAGGACCGTCACACCCACCCGACGGCGGAACGGCGTGAAACGCCCAAAAATTCAAACCACGCCCCCATGCCTCCAAAGGAGAGGGGAAAATCAAAGGGGAAGACCCCAGGGGACCCCTAGCATGATTCTAGGCCATCAAAACGCTGAATCGCGGCTCAAATCCATAGATCGGGCGAGCTCTCCCCAAAACATGGTTTTGCCCTAACCCGCTCAAAAACGCCCCTCTCGGATCCCATTCGGCCTACAAATCACGGGGAACGATGGGATGAGCGCAAGGATTCGTCCCCCTACCTCAATGGAGCGAATGCCCCGCCGAATCGACGTCGAAATCAAGGAAGAAGCTTTTAGACCCACGAACGCCCCGCCTCCCGCCGCGAAAAGAACACCACCGGGACCGCCTCGCCGCCGCCGCCACGCCGTTGCCGGAGTGAAGGAGGCCGCGTCTCGACCGCCCGGGGAAGAAGCACGGTGCGCGGTGGAGAGGGCGCTCCAACGGGAAGAAGAAGGAAGAAGAAGAAGAAAAGAAAAGTGAAAAGAAAAAGGAAAAGGTTTGGTATTTAAAGAAAATCAGAAAAATCAGAAAAATCTTAAAAAATAGAAAAATACAGCTCCTCGATCCTCGCGACGCGCTGATCGCAACGGTACTACCCGCGGGTAGGTGAACGACCCGGTTCACCCGCTACAGGGTTCCGCAGGATCTGCCGAAATCCGCACACGGAAATCGGAAAACACACGCGAAAAAGCCGCGGACGCACTCCGGACCTCTGAAACAACTCCGGATCGCGCCGATCCGAACACGAAAGAAGTCCAGAACACAATTCCAGACACAACGGAGCCAAATTCACCGAAAAATCAGATCCAGGACCCAAGAAGAAGGATCCGAACGGGTCCGGGACATCACACCTAAGCTCAGCCTAGTCGAGGACTCAACTGCCACCGACAATACATCTGGCGGAAAACCCAAATGCCACTCTGACACCTGCGGCATCTCGTTTCTCGAGGCACGAAATGACACAGGTGACATCACCCTACACGTGCAAGGGGGGCTACCTTGCGCACCAAGAAAGGCAACAAGAGACGGAATTTCCTGAAATAGAGGAATGAAAAAGCTCGAGAAGATTCCGCCAGACATTCTCCCTTGGCTGACCTCGTATGACTCCCCTTGAGCTCCAAGCATGCTCAGTGCTCAGGAGTGGGGGGCTAGTGAGGAGGGTAAACTCGGCCCGATATGTCAGGACCATTACGAACCAGGGCAGCCGAGCCCATAGCGGAATACCTCGACCAGTCGTGGCTCCATAAGCACAGCCCAACTAAGGCCCATGAAGGATCCTGTAGCCCATGAAAGCTTCTCCAATCCTCGAGCAAAATCTTCGCGAGCGTGTATTTTGGACGTCGTAAAACTCGCCAATAGGAGAATGTTGCCACCATCATCACAAAGCTTCCCCCGGCATGGACTGAGTCATGCCCATGCCGCCGAGATCCCCGCCACGAAGGCTCCCTTCCAGGAATGGGCGAACATGCAACGGGCGACAGGAGATTCCCACAATCGAGTAGAACATCACTCCATGAACGACGCCATTTCTAAGTTAGGCACACCATCGCTCCCTATATAAATAGGTCCCCAATGGGACCTAGAGGGGGGAGGATGGGCGAACAAGAAAGAGAGGAAACATATACGCAGAAGGAGAGACCAGGATCACCATTGCCCCATCTCCAGCAGAAAGGGAGATGAAGAGAGCTTCATGCACGCTCGCCACCGAAGGAGACTCCAACCAGATAGCACGAAGGGAGATAGTACCCTTCGGGGATCTTTTTCTCCTGACTCATCGAGCACTCTCAGACTTCTCCGAGCACTCTTTGGGCATTCTCTTTGGGCTACAGGCTCTCAACTCTCCCCCTCTCCTATTCTCTGTCCCTTCAGTTCTCAATTTACTTCCCAAGACGGTTCTAAGCATCAGAGGGTTGTCCCCTGGGATCACTCCCAGGGCTCCTTCTGACGTTGTTATCTAGTGATTGCAAGTTTCCTTGGGTGGCCGACTGCTCTTCCCCGATAAACAAATCTTAAAAGTGGGGTACGGGATCTAGGGAACACTTTCCTACCTCTACAGTAAGTAATGGATGTCATTATCCCAAAATTCAAAAAAAATACCATTATAAATAACTGCCCTAAGATTAAATGGTGGAATTTAAAAAGTAAAAGTCTATAAATATTTAAAAATCATCTAATAAAAGAAAATATTTCGAATTTAGAGTAAGAAACTAATGTAACGTAGAATAATGTTACAAATTGTATAAAAAGTGTAGCAAAATGACTCTTAGGTGAATCTAAAGGTAAAAAGAATTTGAAAAAAGAGACTTGGTGGTGGAGTGAGAAAATCCAAAATACCATTAGAGAAAAGGAGTGTTTTAAAGCTTGTCAAACTAACAAAAATAATCAAACCCTAAAATCTTATCAAATACCTAAAAGAGGGCTAATAAAATAGTTAGTGAAGTTAAATCAAAGGCATTTGAAGAATTATAAAATAAATTAGGAACCCGAGAGGGTGAAAATGATATATTTAAACTTGTTAAATTAAGAGAAATAAAAACTAGATATTTAGATCATGTTCGTTGCATTAAAAGTGAATATCAAAGGGTTCTAACTAAGGATCCTGAGATTAAAAAGAGGTGACATAGTTATTTTCAGAAATTACTTAATGGAGATTGTGTCCAGGATTTCTCTTTAGAAGGTGCCTAAGAGTTAACTAGATTTGATAAATATTAGTATTTCGAGCATATTAAGATGTCAGAAGTAGATGATGTTTTAAGAAAAATGAAAGGGGTAAGGCCTTAGGACCAGATGGCATACCTATTGAAGTATGGAAATATTTAGGAGACATTGGTATTAAGTAACTAACTAAATTTTTCAATAAAATTTTAAAAGAACGGAGAATGTCAGAAGATTGGAGAAAAAGTATTGTAGTTCCTTTCTATAAAAATAAAGGAGATATTCAAAGTTGTAATAATTATCGTGGAATTAAACTTATGAGTCATACTATGAAACTTTGTGAAAGAGTAATCGAAAAACGCCTTTGATGTATGACTACTGTATCGGAAAATTAATTTAATTTTATACCGAATAGATCTAGTACAGAAGTTATTTTCTTACTATGGCAACTAATAGAGAAGTATATAGAGATAGGAAAAGATTTATATATGATTTTTCTTGATTTGAAGAATGTGTATGATCGAGTACCGAGAGAATTGATTTGGTGGACATTAAGAAGAAATGAGTCTCTCAGAGATATGTTGATTTTGTTAAGGATGTGTACGAATGTGCTATTACTAATGTTAGACCTATTGCTAGATAGACTTGTGAATTTTCAGTTACTATAAGTTCACATCAAGATTCTACACTAAGTCTATATCTCTTTGCCTTAGTTATGGATGAAATAATAAAATAATTGCACGATGATATCCCTTGGTGTATGTTATTTGCAGATGATATTTTCTTAATTGATGAGAGTAGTGATACTTTAAATGCTAAGTTAGAACGTTGGAGACATGTCTTGGAGTATAAATGTTTTAAAATTAGTAGGAATAAGTCAAAGTTTATGCATTGTAATTTTAGTAATGAGAGAGTGATACAGGAAGACATAGTTCTAATTGATGAACAAAATATTCATAAGAGTAGTAGCTTTCGGTACTTAGGGTCTATCATACACGAGAATGGGGAGGTTTATGACGATGTTGCACATAGGATTAAGACATGCTGATTAAAATGGAGAAACGCATCAGGAGTACTCTGTGATTGTCGTATATTTATGAAATTCAAAGGAAAATTTTATGGAACGAATGTGAGACCTGCTTTGTTATATGATATCGAACACATTCACAAAATATATGTAGCAGAGATGATGATGTTGCCTACACAGTAGAGAGACTACATAGCAAATCCTATTGGAATGCCAGGTAGCAAGAGCAACTTGGCTCAGCTCACCACTGAATTACCCTCCATACTTTAAAAAAAACTCAACTAGTTGGCAAATTCATAGCATGGTGGGAACCACCTTTTACTACTTCTGATCTAAATGATCTATCACATGTTTTAATGTGTATTGCTATTTTATGGAACATATGAAAATCAAGATGTGCATGCAAGGATCTTCCAATGCTTTCACACCCCGTGAACAAAATGAAAAAAGCCCCTGAGGATCTTGACAGATGGATGGAACAGCGTCGAAGTATAAGGCTCAAAAAAAGGCCTGAAGCGAACACTCGGGAAATCTCTCCTGAAGGACAATTCGGCCTTGTTTGAATTGAGAATAGGATAGAAAAATTGTTACCCGACGAGAGAGAAAGAGTGTGGGTCTCATTTTTTTTCTCCTCGCACTCATCTGGCGCTAACCGAGGTGGCGCACCTTATTAACGCCCAGAGGTGTGAATAAGCTGCCCACCCCGTTTTCAAAGGGACCCTTCAAGATCAAGTTTGATGGAATAATTGCTGAAAATTTCGGAGCTGGAGCAATAATTCTGAAGGATCACTACTCAATCACAATAGGTGCATAAGGCAATCAGATTCCAACAGAATCACCCAGTGGAGGTGGAAGCCCTCACAAGGCACAATGTTGGAAGCGATCAAAATCGCCAAATCCATTCATCAACTAATCATTCTAGAAGCTGATGCGGCAAACATCATTGGTGAAGTCAAGGGATCTCGCACAAGCCACTGGAGAGCTAAGTCCATTGTGGACAAATGCAAAGGCCTAATCCAAGGCATGAAAATTGTAGTTAACCATGTAAATAGGAAATGTAACTCTTAAGACTCAATGAACTAGCCAGGAAAATTATCCGGTTTTGTAATATGGCACCGCTTCGGATGGCCACCTCTCCTCCTAGGGTTGTAAACTTTTAAGCTTGAAGTAATTCAACTATGTTTCCTTGATCAGAAAAAAAAAAAGAGATTAATTTACATCTTGGTTATTTTTTTAAAAAAAAACATCCCCAGAAGAAGGAGGGTGCTGATTGGGTGCACCCCGGGAGGAGGGGAATGGGTCAACGACGGGCACGCGGAAGATAATTAATTCTAAGGGATCTTTAGTTTTTAGCCTCCCATATTTATAACTTAGCCCTCTCGTCTAAATATTTGTTTATAAACCCTCACAATTACACATTTATCTGTTAACACCCACCCTTTCAGGAACTTTCTTCGTAATTACGTGAGGGTCTTTTTCATCATAATATGGGATGTTTTACTAAATAGTTTGAGTTGTCAAGGACTTATAAAAAAATATCTAGGTTGAGGGGGTTAATTTGTAGATATGAAAGACTATAGGGGGTTAAAAATTAAAGATCCTTAATTTTAACCCACATGCGTACGTTTTTTTGAGCCGGGAAAGCGACGACGGAGCGATTAGCTAAAGCTGAGCGGACCCGTGACCCTTTAATACCTTCCATGGAGAGGACAACCTGAAATTCCACGCTCCAGCACCCCGAAGACGTGTTTCTTACAACTTTCTATCTAACTATGACAAAAAAATTTACATTATTCATGTAATTTTTAATTATAAAATTATTGCTGAAAAGTGAGATTGTTAAAAGAATGACATTGTTCATCCACTCACAGAAAGGTCATCAACTAACAACTCACACTCCTAAAAGCGTGGTAGATTCATAGCATTGAAGGTAAAAAAAAAAAAAAGAACAAAAAAACAAAGTCGTACTTCCAGGAGTCCAAAATAATGAAAGGCAGTTAACGTACATCGCTAATAAGACAATTTTGGTGACAAATGTCTTTTCTTCTTCAGAGAAGAGAAGTTTCGATCGAATGTCAGCAAGAGAGAGCAGACAATTTAAGTAAATGACTAAAGAAATGAGGCCTCTGCTCGTGGTCGGAGGAGGATCCCGTGTGGTACACACGATCGCCCGCGCTGGCGCGGCGGATGTTGTCCCCAAGCGCGCCCAGTGTTCATTTCATCACCCAGTCCTCAAGATGATATGGACGCCACTGTCGGTATCGACGATGTCACTGATTTCACCAACTTTCAGAGCAAATGCTACTTCCTCGAATGGCTTCTGCATCTGACCACGCGGAAAAGAGCCTGCAATAATTACAATTATTGACGTCAATATCACACACTTGATCCTTGCCTCTCAAATCAGCCTGGGGCTGAAGCGGTGATGCGTAGATCAAAAGTGCCCTGCCCTCCCACGGGATGCCCTGCACTAACTCGGGTTTCCTCCTTTCTTTTTCCTTTTTTTTTTTGGAAGTTCACTGGCTGGGGTGTCCTCCTCTCTCTCTCTCTCTCTCTCTCTCTCTCTCTCTCTCTCTCTCTCTCTCTCTCTCTCTTTTTTTTTGGGGGGGGGGGGGGGGAGGGAGATCACTAGCTGGGGTTATTATCAACACCCAAACTAAATACCCACTTGGCCTCGTGAACAAATATGTATTGATTGGCCGATGATTGAATCTCTATAAACAAGCTTTTCCATAAATACGGACGAGAATATGTAAGCAATATTACATTTTTCCCTCAACGTACTACGTGTTTCACCTTTCAATTGTTCTGTATTTTTTTTAAAAAAAAAAGAAAAGTGTGGATGCCTTCTTCCCTAGAAAAGCTCAAGAACTTCAATTTCAGCTTTCAGCAAAAATGTTCTACAAAATACAAAACCTTTTACACGTGCACTGGACATATTTCTAACAAGCTAAGCGCCTAAAAAGTGTGATTAATGCTAAGGCATACAATTCCAAGCAAAGCCAAACGGAAATATTAGTAACGATGAGGAGATGACATCGAGGTTTTGAACTTGATAGGTCTGCCTCATGCCTTCACATACAACAGACGTACTGTTAAGTGGATTCCTGCCAGTGAATAGTGACACGAATGAAGCACACCGAAAGATGAATTTAACAGAAGCTGACATAATTTTCTCAATCACAATGTGTCAAGGAAGGTGGAATCGGAGATCGAATCGGCCGGTCCAAAAATGATCCAGATCAATGGGATCTGCCGATCTGGCCGATCTTGGCCAACAAACTCGGCTAGAGATAGACATGTCTAAAAAAATTCAAAAAATCTGGAAAAAAAAGAAAAAACTGTTCTAACATAATTCTATATCAAATTTAATGTGAAATAGTTGGCATATGTCCACTTGGAGATGCCATATCTTTGGCCAATGCAAAGACAAACCAAGGAAGACAATTAAAACATTAGGAGACCATAAATTAATCAAAACAGAAAAAAACAACCCCCTAAACTTATTCCGAGAAGAGAGAAAATTTTGTAGAGAGAGAAAGAGAGTGCTAGAGAGAGAGACTATGGTGAGGTGATAAACAATGTTACGAGACCACGAATTAATCAAAATAGAAAGAAAAACTACCCCTAAGCCTAATTCTGAGGAGAGAGAAAGTCCTTGGAGAGAGAGAAAGAGAGTGTTGGAGAGGGGAGACTATGGTGGGATGATAAATAATATTACGAGACCACAAATTCATCAAAACAGAAAGAAAAACTGCCCCCTAAATCTAATTCCGAGAGAGAAAATTCTTGTAGAGAGAGAGAGTGCTAGAGAGAGAGGAGACCATCGTGAGATGATAAACAATGATAGGGGGCAACAAATTAATCAAAAGTTTTGAAAGTCTCAAAGACCAAAGATCTTTGGTTGGCCTCCCCCCCAAAACTTTTTTTTTGAATTTCAACTGGGGACTGTGGGTGGGATCGCCCAGAATCGTCTAGGATCAGCCGATCCCACCCAATCCGGCCGATCCCGGACCGATCCCGGCCGACCCCAGAGAAGGATCGGGATAGGGTCGGTTCGCCAAAAAACCGATCGGATCGGCCCAACCCAACCGATCCGATTTGGCGAAACTTGCAATGTGTTACAAAACCACTCCAAGGAATTCTTGGAGAACCTACCATAAGACCCCCATCAAAATGCATGTTTGTCATTTGTCAATGATGCCTCAACCACTGCAAACGAATGTGCTTCATCCCTAGACCACCCAACTCCCAACCCCCAACCCCTTGTGACTTTAAGGGAAATATGAAGGAAAAGGAAACCACAAAAGAGCCAGCAGAGAGTAACCAAAGCATTTTACTTGAATAGTCAAACTCAAATGAACCCCTTGTTTTTGGGTGAATATATTCAATGCCTCTGGCTAATGTAATGTTGCATGAAGCTAATGTGATGTGAAATAGCGTTGCATATTGTATTAAAAATATAACAAAATAACTCTTAGGTAAATCTAAAGATAAAAAGAATATAGAAAAAGAGACGTAGTGGAATGATGAAATCCAAAATATCATTAGAGTAAAAAGAGAATGTTCTAAAGTTTGACAAAATAACAAAAATAATCAAACCCTAGAAGTTTATAAAAAAAACTAAAAAGAGGGCTAAGAAAATTGTTAGTGAAACTAAATCAAAAACATTTGAAGAATTGTATAATAAATTAGAAACATGAGGGAACGAAAAAGACATCTTTAAAGTTACTAAATTAAGAGATAAAAATAGATATTTATGTCATGTTCGATGCATTAAAGTTGAAGATTAAAATATTTTAGTTAAGGATCCTAAGATTAAAGAGATCTGGAGTAACTATTTTTATATGGAGATTGCATAAAGGATTTATCTTTAGAAGGTGCCTAAAGTTAGATAAATATAAATATTTTAGTTGTATTAAGTTGTCAAAAGTGGATGATGCTTTTAAAAAAAACGAACAAGACCTTAGGACCAGATGACTTACCTATTGAGATATAGAAAGCTTTATGAGATATTTGTATTAAGTGACTAACTAAACTTTTCAATAAAATTTTGAAAGAACAAAGAATGTCAGAAGGTTGGAGAAAAAGTATTGTGGTTCCTTTCTATAAAAACAAAGGAGATATTCAAAGCTGCAATAATTATCATGAAAGTAAGTTAATGAGTCATGCTATGAAACTTTTGAAAGAATAATCGAGAAACGCTGTCGAGGTGCGACTATTGTATCAGAAAATCGGTTTGGTTTTATGTCGAATAGAACTACTACAAAAACCATTTTCTTGTTACGCCAACTAGTGATGTCACTGGAGAGAAGAGAAAATATTTATATTTTTTTCTTGATTTGGAGAAGACGGATGATCAAGTATCGAGAGAGTTGATTCGGCGGACATTAGGAAAAAAAAGGAATTTCTCAATGATATGTTAATTTGATTCAGGATGTATGAAAGTGTTATGACTAATGTGAGAACTATTGTTGGAGAGACTTGTGAAATTCATGCTATTATAAGTTTGCATCAAGGTTCTACATTAAGCCTGTATCTCTCTACTTTGATTATGGATAGAGTAACAAAACAATTGCATGATGATATCCCTTGGTGTACGTCATTTACAAATGATATTATTTTAATCAATGACAATATTGATAGTTTGAATGCTAAATTAATGTTGGAGACATACCTTGGAGTCTAAAGATTTTAGAATTAGTAGGGGTAAGTCAGAGTTCATACATTACAATTTTAGTGATGAGAGATGCACAAGAAGACATAATTCTAATTGATAGACAAGACATTCCTAAAAGTAGTAGTTTTCGATACCTAAGGTCTATTATTCAAGAATAGGGAATTTATGATGATGTTGCACACATGTTTAAGACAGATTAGTTAAAATGGAGAAACATATCAGGAGTTCTTTGTGATCGCTATATACCTGTGAAACTTAAAGTTTTATACAAGGATTGTGAGACCTGTTTTATTATATGGTACCGAGTGTTAGGTAGTAAGAAAGGTACATTCACAAAATATGTGTGATGGAGATGAGGATGGTGAAATAGATGTGTGATAAAGCTAAGTAAGATAAAATTAAGAATGAACGCATCCGTGAGGACTTGGATGTAACTCCAATTGATGATAAAATTAGAGGAAATACGCTCCGATAGTTTGGATATGTGCACTGTCGCCCTAACTCAGCGCTAGTTAAAAGATATGATCAAATTTAGTGGATGCTAGTAAAAGAGCTCATGGAAGGTCTAAAATGAGATGGTGTGATGTTATTGCGAGGGACACTAGCTTCTTGAGTTTAAATACGAATATAACACTTAATAGAATTCTTTGGCGAAACAGGATTCATATAGTTGGCTCTAAATAATGGGATAAAACTCTGATGATGACGATGATGATTCAATGCCTCTTGCTCTTCTTCTATGGACTCTTTTTTCCCTTCTTAGTCAAAAAG
Source organism: Amorphophallus konjac (assembly GCA_022559845.1). Lineage (NCBI taxonomy): Eukaryota > Viridiplantae > Streptophyta > Magnoliopsida > Alismatales > Araceae > Amorphophallus > Amorphophallus konjac. The sequence goes on from CM040127.1 coordinate 66,810,105, forward strand.
AGCTCTATGGACACTTAATATAACACTTATTCTGTTTTGCCACCACAATAAAAAGGCAAAAAAGGATTGTAGTTCCAGTAGGATTGTAGAGTCCAATTTCCCAATGACATACCTTATGCTTCCATTCTTGTACAGGACTAGTCAATGTCCAGACTGTGATCTTTCTTCCAAAACTTCAAGAGGTCCAAAAAGATGTTGGCAGGTTGGAAGAAGATTTGCTGCAATGGTTAGCATAAACATATACTGTGTTTTATTTCTTTTTCAACCCAAAGGCAACTGACAAGGGACTGAATCTTGAGTGTATTCTTGTGACAAGGAAATCCAGAAACTGTAGAAACTGTGAAGAGAAGAAACGGGGAGGCACTGGCTAGAGACATTTGGAGGATAAACCTTGCTCTGTTTAGGAACTGGTGTGCACGGAACAACCAAGCAATGGGCAATGGTGATGAAGGCAGTATTCATCCTACTATCAGATCTAACTTCCCTCGTGAGTAAAAGTCATAAAGGCAACAGATGACTATGAATATGGAGACAGGAAATTTGTAGAGGATGATGTTTGGTGGGTGCTTTCTGAAGAATCTCTCTCCAGGATTTATGCCATGATCCCTTAATGCAACCATGGGCAAAAAAACATGTGTGGCAGACTAATCTGATGACTAGGAAGTGCACTTCAGCACTGACATCTGGAAGGGTCTGCTTGACAGGGAGATTGATCCATTTATTGCACTTCAGGGATGACTCCACGGCTGATGGTGGTTGCAGCCTTGCAGGTGCTCCATTTCTAACGCCACCATGAACCAGCTTCCCTTCTAAAAGTTGGATTTCTGATAGGGAGAGTGGCAATGTTGAGACCTCAGATGTATGGATTGTAACAGATTTGCAGTGTTCATCATGGATGTGCAGACCATATGCTGCTGATATGGTAAGGATATCTGCATTGCTTTTTCACACAACATATAGTTGGGATAGCCTGGATACTGCAGTGCAAAGGAACTGGGCCACACCTACAAGCATAGAAGACTCATTCTAGGGTTGGAGGAAGGAGTCCAACCAAAAAGGAAAGTTGATGAGGCTATTCCACATCAGGGTTTTGGTGATCCGTAGTGGATCGACTTTTCCCTGATCCGGTAAGATACGCCTAGTTGCAACTGACTCGGCCCAACTCGGTCGAGTCACAAGCTTAGATCTTTTCTTACTTTTTTATAAAATCAAAATATCTTGCAATGTTTAGATTGTTTACCCTATATTTTAAGTTGTAGAATTATTATTTCATCAATCTAAAGTATGTATGCATTATTTAGTATTTTTAAATTTTTAACTAATTTTTGAACATCATATCATTGTTAGATGATCAATAAATGAATAAACTTGACAATAGAATTTAATGTTTTTCATCTATCAAATGTAAGATCTATGAGTTCTATTATATCATTATATGATTATTACATTTTTATTTTAAAAAATAGACTAATTTTTAGATATTATATTATTATTTAAACAATGTATAGTGACTCGGGCAATCCAGGGCGAATCATGTATCGGGTTTTCCCAGATATGATATGATCTGCCCGAATCAAACCGAGTCAGCAAACCATGTTCCACATCACATTCTAGATCATCTACTTTGAAGGAAACAATGGAGCATTTTGAAGGTACTACAAAGGAATGTGATGGGGAAGAGGATCAAACACCATCAAGAACTGGCCTTTTATTGTTGAAATGATCCTAGAGGTGCTTCTGATTTTTTGGGGAGAATCTATATTACAATATTTTACATAACAGGTATGGGAGTAAGTGATGAAATACATCTTCCATGGAATGAGATTGTTTTAGCCTTCATTAAATTATGTTTGGAACTTTAAGTAGGGTGAACATGAGATTATAAGTCGACCGAGAGATTCAGAGGACCCTTAACCTTGGGAAGCTGGGATATCTGTAGAGGAAGCAATACCTATAATTTTCAATTAGTCACATGTGATGCCCACTCCCCAAAGAAATGTTGGATATAAGGAAGTTGTAGACTTCCAACCATTACCAAAAAAGAGCATGTGGTGAAGGGTCTACAATAGACATGCAGCTTACTGTCGGTTGGCTGGTTGAGAAGTTAACTGGTTATTGAACTTATTGCTCACTCTCAGCATGATTCGATCATTTATTAGAGCTTAGAAAGATCAGGCAGATAGATTGAGATGTTCATTCCACAGTTGTTTTAAAGTGACGTCTGAAATATGAAATATGATGTTTTCCTCCTTTTTTAAATATGACATTTACATGTTGGGCCTTCAGATTTAAATTTTAAACCAACAGGTTGATATATTGCTTTTTAATTAGTGTTAATTTCATTTTGAATACCTTGCTTGCATTGAAAGAGTGAGCAAAAAAATAGAGAAGGGGTCTAAAGGAATTAAAAATTGATGAAATTTTGCTCCATTAAAGATGGAATGAAGAATCTAAGTAACAATAACAAAGGAAAGATATTCTTCTTTTTCTCTTCTCCCCCTCTTCTCTATAGCCAATAACAAACCTTCAAATTGTCACACTGAGATCAGTGATAGGTTCACTTTTTGGGCTTCCCAAACTCCCACTTAACGTCTATTGCACCCTTTATTTTTCTCGATTTAATCGGGACACGCTTCCTCGAGTTAAACGAGATAATCTACATTCGGCGACGGGTGGAATACGACAAAGTCAATACCTTCGGTCCGTAGAGTAGCTCCACACGTTGGGATCCACAGACCCAACCTCATCACAAATTACAAATCCCTCGCAGCAATCGAGGTGATTGAAGCCCAAACAAAATCCACAACAATCGCCAAACGGCTTAGAGCCATGTGTCTTGTGGTTCCGTGCAAGCTCCCAGATTTCGGGAACCCCCGTCGAACGTCTGGGATCAAAGGAAGCAATGTCGCAGCAAAGAAGCACATGGGGAGTTTATTCACGCACCTGTGGAGATACCAAAACGCGAGTATCACACGGTCCAAACTGATGCAATCCCCTCCCTTTAGCCAACGGCGCAAAGAAGGCGACAAACAAACAAGAAAGCAACCCCTTTTCTCCTCTCCACGCGTCCCGACTGCAGAAAAAAAAGGGCAAAAAGGGGGCGGAGCAGGGTTTAAGAGGGGCGTACCCGCTTTTAGGGCGTGCTCGGGGTCAAACAGACCCGCAGGGGGTTCGTTTGACCTCAATGGCCCCCCGTCTGGGGTCAAATGGACCCCCACGGGGTCATTTGACCCCGGTGGAGCCCAGCGGGGTCAAATGAACCCCCGCGGGGCCATTTAACCCCGGTAGGCCCACCCGAGGTCATTCGACCCTACTGGCCCCCATTTGACCACAGTGGGCCCTTTTTCCCTTCTCCGTCAAAAACAAAAAGAAAAATAAAACTGTGCAAAACCCACCTTGTCAAGGTGAGGTCCAAAAATCAACTCAACTTGTCAGGGTGGGGTTCAAAAATCAACCCACCTTGTCAAGGTGGATCCAACACCTTCTATATATACCCCATAGGTTTAGAAGAACGAGGACATATACAAAGATACGAAGAGACGCGGGAAGACATACGGAAGACACCCAGGACTTGTTCTTTTGATCAATGGGAAAAATCCATCTTGTCAAGGTGAGGTCCAAAAATCAACCCACCTTGTCAAGGTGAGTCCATAACCTTCTATATATACCCCATGGATTTAGAAGGATGAAGAGATATACGAAGATATGAAGATACCAAGAGATGCACGAAAAGACATACGAAAGACACCCGGAGCTCGAGACTTGTTCTTTTATTCAACCATTCCGGGGTATGGATATATAAAAATCCCTGGGTCTTGTATTTACGTCCCTAGTGACTATGTGTTCTTTTGTGCGGCCCACCCTAGGGTATTAAAAAATAGCACCCCAAGTCTTGCATTTATGTCCCTAGCGGCTATGTATAGTTGTTTTCTATGCCTTTGGGCGGCAAAATAATGTAATCCCTAGAATTAATGGAGAATTACAGAAATGCCCTTCCCAAAATCGAAAGAAAACCGATAAGTCCTTGTTTACCTCCCCCCTTCGCTTGTGGCGGGGGAAGGATCAGGGACACACAAGGGAGTGTGGTACTGAGTGACAAGATAACTATTTAATAGCTAGGGTCAAGGAGAAGCTCCACGAGCACGAGTGTACCAGGTGATGAGGGAATTCGGATGCAGAACATCATCCCCACCGACCGCAAGCGATCGATATTTATTTACATCGGACGAAATCCGAATACCTTTGCTCCTACCACCGGAAGAGGGTTAAATACCTTGAAAGCCATGATGTTAAGAAGGGTGTGAATTTTACTGCAAAGGCAAGAAATGCCAACAACCACCTGGGAGAAAAAATAACTCAGAGTCAGGGATTGAAAGACAATGAAAGTGGGAATAGAGGGAATGCAACCATCCACATTTTATTGATAAACGCCGTGAAAGGAATTGCAGAGATACAGCGGGAGTTCCTATATATTAAGTGCAAGTCACGGGATAATTCCGTCATAAATACCAGCCCCGAGTCATTGCAATAGAAAAAAAAACTCAATTGTTTACATGAGGATTTCCCTTGAAGGAGATGCGTGTGTTGAAAAGTGTCGACCCTGAACGCAGCATTGCTGGTGTTCAATTGACTGGGGTAGGGGTCCAATACAGCCCGAATTGAACAGTCGAGCATCCCTAGGGAAGTGTCAACGTGCTGGAGTGGTTGCATGCTCGAGACATGTCGTGCAAGTACAATGGATGTACCCACACACTGCAGACACGCCGTGATGTTGCCGAGGCATGCCGAGGGGCGGTGGCACGACCATGACTTCAAAAGAAGTGGCCAAGATGTAACCAATCCAGTACAAAACTGGTGAGTGAAACAGGATAGATGTCCAGATCATAACTAACCTGGAACAGAACTAGATTGAGGTCAACGATTGAAGTGGCCGAGAAAAAATAGACATTAGGAGAGACTGGCCCAAAACATTGTTAAACTGGAATTAAGAGATTAAACTGGGCTAATCAACTGGGTGGTTGGGAGTAAAATTAGAAAGTCAACTGGGAGACGAGGGTAAATTAGAAAGTCAACTGAGAGGCCGATCAATTGGTCAATTGGGTAAATCAACTGGAGGGGTCAGTAGGTCAACTGGGAGATTGGGAGATCAACTGAGATTCTGGAATATCAATAACCAACCGGGTGTTAGACTAGATCATCAACTGGAGAATTCAACCTGGTCAGGTTAGATCATCAACTGGGGGATCAACTGGGGACTAGGATTGGATTCATTAAATGGAGACCCACTAGGTGAAGAGTGTTGGAGATGGAATCAACTGGGGGCTGGGACTGGATTCATCAACTGGAGACCCACTGGGTGAAGAGTGTTGGAGATAAACTGGCAACTGCTGAAGATGAATGAACTGGCAATTGAAGTAAGTGAGCAAGTGACGGTGTCCCTGAACACTTTGGCAAACGCCCTTATAGAAGCTCCCTTTTATTATCTTCTAAATAACGTACCCTATGCAGGCGCAAGTGGGCCACTAAGGCAACAGGAGCACGAACAGAAGCAAGAGCTCTAGCACAGGCAAACACAAGCACAAAGTCTTCTGATGTCCTTCTGTTGCTCTCCTTCTGGTCATCGATATGATCTCTTGTGACTCTTGGGCTTCCCCTGATATGTATAAGCCCAGAGCAATCCCGGTGGAGACCAAGAATGGACACTTGGTCCGGTTGGTGCACTGGGAAGAGACACTAGGCCTGGATGAGGGCGCCGACAGAGGCCAGTTGGTCCGGTGGAGCCACTGGCGAGGGGTAGTTGGTCCGATTGTGACCATTGGCTGGTTGGAGCTGGAGAGGGCTAGCTGGTCTGGTGGCAGCGCATGGGCCTCACCTGGCCTGGTGGACACAGGCAACGTTGGGCATGTGACTTGGTCCGATCAAGCACCAGAAAACTTAACTTGGTCCAGGCGGTGCATTAAAGGACCTAAGGTGGTCCAATTGGATGCGCTGAAGGTTGGGGCGTTTAGGCGCGCTGCAGAACCACACCTGGTCCGGTTGAGTGCCGCGGAGTCCCTCCCAGCTCAAGTGGGGTTGCCAACAAGCCCACCCGGACCAGGTGGCTGCGGTGGACGCCCACACCCGATCCAGACGGTAAGAAAACCGTTATAAAATGGGCCCCCTTGGCTTTTTTTTTGTAAATCTTCTATTGTTCACGCTTGTGGATTTTTTTTGATTTGTTTGGCGGTGTCTTTGGCTCTTGTGCTTTGGCTAGATTACCTTGGTCTTCTCGTAATGTGTGCATACTTGTCACACGACTTTGAGATAGTAATAATAATATAATATTACTGTTATTATTATGTCAACAGTCCTATAATTGCAATTACACCGTGCAAATTTATCAAATGGTGGTAATGTCCCTACATCCCGCGTTTGTGAGGAGATCCACTGTACAGTCGACAATCTGTCGATAATCTCATGTATCTCACATAGATCATCAATGTATCAACTATGTTTGTGTACACTTTTGTGATTGCATACAAATCTCGACTGTCAGCAAAATTATGTGTACGCACCTATCTTGTTAGGGATGATCATGTGTACACTTCTAGCCACAAATTTATTCTCACAATCGTGAGTACTACTTAACTATATTTGCACTCGGGTGTTGCTAAACCCTCGCCACTGACCTCCGGAGAGCAAATTATCAAAATAACCCTGGAGTCCAAAAATGGCCAAACAACCTCCAAGCCTTCCAAAAATTGCCCAAGTGCTCTTGGAAGATAAAGAGTGCCCAGCCACTCACCCAGCCCAAAAACTACACAATGCTCCTGGCCTAGCTCCAAATTATCAAAATATCCCTGGAATCCGACAAATTACCAAAATACTCGCGAGATCCAAAAATCGCCAGGATGCCCTAATAGGTCTCTGACCTCCTATAAATCACATCTGTGCCTTCAAAGCATAAGGTTTTGCCAAACTAAAAATAGCTGTTGTTGTTGTTAATGTATAGGGGGGTTCATTGTGAGCCACGCAAGTGAGTATGCCCTTGACATCAGAACCAATGTAAGGGACTCTAGAGTTTTTTTTGACAATTAATCAAGAGTGTTCGAATGTTATGCCGATGTAAATCAACACTAACTGTGGTCAGTGCAGAAAAGTCCCGCACCCGAACCTACATCGTCTGATCAAATCAAACCCACAGAATAAACCATGCACAGACTATCTAAACAGCCTTATATGTGCGTCGGTGTAGATTCCCCTTTTCTCCGAAAAGGTCGAGAAGTATATACCCATCTCTCATTACATGAAACAAAATAATATTAAAAATTCTGTGATCCAACAATGTCACAAGAAAACATATCTAATATACACTCACTCACTTGAAGTTGAATATATATAAATATAAGGGGAGTTTGCATTCTAAGGATTTCCCAAAAAATAAAGAATCATAAGAAATACTTCTACGGAAAGTAAAAACCCACTATAAATAGTTTCTAGTAAAATAGAAACACATGTCTGCAATTTTGAAGGAAAATCCCATGAAAATGAAATTCCATGTTTGCATTCAATCCTGGGAGAAAGAAGTGAGGAAAATTTCCCACGCGATCTATTTCCCCATGGAGGGATGTGGGAAAATAGATCTCATAAAAAAAATAATATCCCAAGCATCTAAGGAAATGCTTTCCCAACTATTTTCACACGCATTTTCAAAATCTGTTAAAATCAGTGAGGAAAATAAAAGCACGGGAAAATATGAAACATACAAACCCCCTCCCCTCCCCTCCACCCAAACATTGAACAAGGCACCCATTCCTTCTTCTTAACGCACCCAAAATGGCTAATTGGGCACTAAGGCACACTAAAGTATGCCAAAGTGAGTGCTTATTCTTCATGTTCGCACCTTTTTTGCCTGCCCATCCATTATGGTTTCACCTATGATGCCTACACAATTCCTAGGTGTCACCTTGAAAACAGTGACCATAAGCATTAGAATTTAGAAGTACTCACATACCTTGTCCCATGAAGACAAGTAGAAAAAAGAATATCAAGTAAATAGAAAGGGAGAAAAGAAAAAAGGAAAAGAATGATATGTACCCAGCGATATCTAACTGTGTCGACAAGAGGCTATTCATGAACAAAAACGTGTATCAGCTGAAAACTGTAAATCTGACATGATTAGGAAAGTGTTTATGCAGTCACAATCCAAAGTGACTCTATCCTAATTGGCGCTGCCACCACTCTAAGGTTAACATGGCCAAACCACCTTAATATTATATTATTATTTTGATCTCAATTGGTGTCCCACCAAGTCTTCCTTTGGTCTCATCACATCACACACTTCGTGATCTCATCATTACATCTTTTTTAAATTCAGCGTTAATGGAAGAAAAATAATTAATGGCCATTCCTACAATAAATATAAAACGTTCAATGAACTACTTTCTTTACGCAGTCATGGAAACAGATAGATGCTTAGCTATGTTCTCTCTGTTCAGTTTTTTTCAGGCGTGCCATCAAAAGACGCAACTAGGAAACAGGAGTAGAACCCTGATCTAATCCAAGATGAAAACTATGTGAAGAGGCGTGATCTAGCGCTGGTCCTGAGCGGGCTGAAGATCACAAGATCGTGAACTGCAAGACAGGGAAACGGATCAGAGGGCCCAGGGGGAGTCCCTGGGGCAAACCCTCCGATGCTTAAGTCAATGGAGCTATGATGGGAGCAATAGTAGGGAGGAAAGAGCTTGTGCGCGAGATCCCTCTCCACCAGAAGGGTGAAGCGGTTCTTGCTCAGGAGTTTTGGGCGTATGATTGCCTTTTATGGCCTTACCTTTAGCCGGAGGGTATCCCTGGTTTAAATAGTATGCCGTCTCTTGGAGTCCTACCAGCCGAGGGGTTTCAGGTGGGGGTTACGTCCTCATCGTGGACTTTTATGGCCTTATCGTGGGAGCGTTATCATCGTGGGGAAGAAGAAGTCCCTTGCCTTCCTGAATTCCTGCCTGCTGCGGACTCTTAACGGCTGCAAAGATAAGCATTCGTCGGTCGTTCCGAGCTTAGAGGGGCCAGCCCTATCCGGGCGGTAGGCTTAGCTCGGTAAAAGATGGGTCGGATAGGCTGGCCTACGCCTCCCTCTCCCGGGTGGAGCGATGGCTCGGGCGCAGGCCTTTCTCGTGACCTGACCGATGCTCGGGCCCTCCGAGCCTTGAGGCCGCCTAGGAGGGTTGTTTCCTCGAGCGATGTTTATTGGGCTTTCTTCCCTAAGTGGACCCTGTGGGCTGTCACTTGGCCTCGTTGGGCCCTGCCGGGCCTAGTTGGGCTGCTCTTTAAATGGACTGCAGAAATCCCCCTCTCCACTTGTCCCCCTCCTACTCCCGAGCCAAAGGAGGCTCGGTTGAGTAGTTTATGAGGGCGTCGGACCGGCGTGGCTCAGGTGGGTGGAGATCTGACGGTGTTAAGTAGCCACGTGCCGTGGTCACCTGGGCCCGTAATTATAGTGATCCTGACGGATTTGAAATGAAGGGACCCCCTTTTTCTCGGAGGTCGGAACGACGCGCCGCCTCCCGTGAGGGTTTATAGGCGTTGGGCGTTGTTTGTCATCCCAGACTCTCTAGGGTTTTTGGTTTTTCTTCATTCCTCTGCTTTTGGGGTTCCTTGATGCGCCGCGAAGCCACAACGGAGGAGCATAACCTTGCGGCGGCGTTTGAGGAGTTGGCACGCATAACCGCAGAGGCGGTTCGGCAGCTTCCTTCTCCCCCGGAGTCTTCGGGTTCTCTCGAGAGCTCTGCTTTCGGTTCCTCCTTGAGTTCCATGGCGGGCCAACGTTCGGGCGAGGAGTTGGAGGTAAGAGCGCCGGTCCCGAATCGCAGCGAGCTGGGGGAAGCCGAGGTGAAGAAGCTGGAGCACCGGTTTCGCTTGCCTCTCAGATACAGTTTTGCCGCCGCTGCCCCGTACGAGACGAGCCTGGACGACCGCACGGGTCATATCTGCACTTTTCTTCTGGCTTGGAAGAGTGGATTTTGCCTCCCCTTCGAGCCTTTCGTCCTTCAGATCCTTAATTTTTTCCAGTTGGCGCCTATTCAGTTGGTCGCCAACTCATACCTTCTTCTTTCCGCCTTCCGAATCCTCTGCCGCCAGCATGGGATTTTTCCTTCCTTGGACCTCTTTCATTATTTCTTTGAGTTGAAAGCGCATCCGTTGGCGGGGAAGGGCTTTTACTTTATTCAGGCGCGGAGGAACAGGAGTTGTATTCCGCTGGCGGCGAAGGATTCCTCGCACAAAGGGTGGAAGACCCAATTCTTCTGGGTGAAGGTGGAGGCGGTGGACGAAACCTAGGGGTGCCAGGTGATGCCCAACCTTCATCCGAACATTCCTCCCCGGCAGGAGGAGTTCCCCCCTCACGTGGAGAAAAATGCCGCTCGTCTGCTGAAGAATCGCCAGTCGACCGAGGAATTGGTGACGCCGGAGAATATCGAACGGTGCCTCCTTACGCGGCTGAAACCGTCAGGTACCACCACTCAGATTTTTTTTTTTTTTTTAGGGGTGGGAATCATCTCCCTTTTCCTGACCATGCCCTCTTCTCTATTGTAGACGTCAAGCGGGAGCCTCTGGAGGAGGCTGCCGAGGTCGTCGATCTTGAAGATGACTCGGCGGCCGATGAGCCTGACGCTCTTGTGGGTCGCTCCCAAGCCCGTGATACGGGCAAGGGGGCGGCATCCGAGGGAACTTCACGACCGAGCGGTGCAAAGCGCAAGGATCCCATGGAGGGAAAGTTGCGGGAAGCCACGAAGGCCAGGAAGCGGGCCAAGAAGGCCAGCCTTCTCGCCACTGCCGGGGGCGACTCTAGCTCGGCGGCGCTCCCCTCTCAGGGGCAAGATGGGGCCGACCCTACCGGGCCGGCTCCCCCATCCACCGGGCGAGAGGGGGCCGAGGAGACCAGGGGCCCCTCAGAGGGCAGTGACGGTGGGTCGACTCTCCCCTTGGTGGGAACGGAGGGGGCCGGAGCTGAAGTAGACGAGGCCGAGACTGGGGGGCCGGTCGAGGTTGGCGATGTCTCGGGCAGTGAAACGCGGGCCGAGATAGTTGAGGTTGGGGGTTCGCCTGCAAGGGCGTCGCAACCCCAAACATCGGTGGCGCCCGGAGCGACCGGACTTGCTGCGTCGGTCGAGGTTGGGGGTTCGCCTGCGAGGACGTCGCAACCCCAAACATCGGTGGCGCCCGGAGCGACCGGGCTTGCTGCGTTGGTCGAGGTTGGGGGTTCGCCTACGGAGGCGTCGCAACCCCAACCGACCGTAGTGCGCGGGGAGGCCGTTTCGGCAGCTCGGTCCGGACCTTCCAGCGCGGGGCCAGGGGCGGACCAGGTGTCCATGCCGAAGGCCTTGGAGAGGCTCGGCATCTCGAGTAATATCTACAAGCTCTGCCGCGGGGTGTCCGCGAGGATGAAAGGAGGAGATAGGTGCCATTCTCCTTCCGGGGTCCTCGACATCATCATGGAGGGCGGCTTGATCATGGCCCAGATGGGGGCCACCATGGCGGAGACCTACGCCCGGACGGAGTCAGAGCGGTCGAATCTCGCCTGGACTCTCGGAGAGTGCGAGAGGAAGCTAGCCCGACTCAATGAGGCGCACGAGGGGCTTCAACGGGAGTTCTCCGCGATCAGGGACTTGGCGCGGTCGAGCCGGCTGGAAGCCGAAGCGCTGACCGAGCAGCTGACCAAGGCCCGGGAGTCGCTCGAGAGGAAAAACAAACTCCTTGAGGAGGAGCGTCTTCACCATCTCGAGCTGGACGGCCATTGGGAGGCTAAGCGCGCTGACTTGCTGGACCGGGCGGAGGCAGCGGAGCGCCGTCGTTCGGAGGCCGAGGCGGACCGAGCTGAGGCGGAGAAGCGATCGGTCGAGGCCGAACAGAAGTCGATCGAGCTCGGGGAGCGGGCGGCAGAGGCCGAGCGGAAGTCGATTGAGCTCGAGGTGCGGGCGACCGAGTCCGAGCGGAAGTCGATCGAGCTCGAGGAGCGGGCGGCCGAGGCCGAGCGAAAGTCGAGCGAGGCAGAGAGACAGATGGCGGAGGCAGAGGAGCGAGCGTCTGAGGCGGAGCGGAAGTCGGCCGAACTTGCTGAAAGGATGGGGCAGGTCGGGTCAGAGGCGATCGAGCAGTACAGGGGCTCAGAGGCCTACCGAGCCGACCTTCAGGAAGCTGCCCTTCCATACTACGAGATAGCGCTTCGCCGAGGCGCCCGCAAGGGGTTCAAGCAGGGTTATTGCCGGACAGTGGATTACGCCGACGAGCAAGACTCTGGGATCCATTTCCCCTCGGGCCAGTGCTATGACTCGGAGGAGTCGGCTTCTAGCTCTTCTGCGTCGGGCGGGGAAGATACAGAGGGCTCTTCTCCGGCGGGGTCACCAACTCCGGCTGCCTCGAGAGGGCTCGCGACCATGGTTCGCAGTCTCGCGAGATCTCGGCGAGATCTCGGTCTCGCCGCGTCCACGAGACGATGCCGAGGTTTCGTGCTTCGGCGAGAGGCGTTCGGGCGGGAGGCGGAACCGGCCGGTCCGGGTGACTCGGGTCCGCTGTTAAAGCCTTAAAGGCTTAAACAGTTAAACCCTCCCCCCCGTGACATGGTCGAGGCTTCGAGCAACCCTCACGCCCCACCACAGCTCTCGCTCCACAGCCGCACGCATGCAGTCGCCGGAGCTGCCCTCCCCGCCCGCCGATCGCGTCGACGGACCTCGCCGGCGTCGGATCTCTCAGCGGACGGTCGATCGACGCTCCCCCTCTCTCCGGTATGCCACGGTGCCACCTTCCTCATGTGCCTTCTCCTCCCCCCCCCCCCCCACCGCCCCGTCTTCCTCCTTCCCCATCCTTCTCCCCCATCTCCGATCATCTCCCAGCCTCCCTCTCTCTCCGTCTCTCTTTCTTTCTCCCCCCCCCCCGTCTCTCCTCCCACACTCCTGCTCTCTCTCTCTGCCCCTCTCTCTGTCTCCCCCCCGAACGCCGATCTCTATCTCCCTCTCTCTCTCTCCCCCCGTCCACACTCTCTTTGTAACCCACCCTCCCTCTCCCCGTCTCCCACGCTCCCTCACTCTCCCTCCCTCTCTCTGTCCCTCTATCTGTCTCCCCCCCGGCCCCCGATCTCTCTCTCTCTCTCTCTCTCTCTCTCTCTCTCTCTCTCTCTCTCTCTCTCTCTGTGTAGGTGTGTGGGTGTCTGTCTCCCCGACACTCTCCCCGCCTCCCACCCTCTGTCTCTCCCCCCGGCCGCCGATTTCTCTGTCTCCCACCCTCCGTCTCTCTCTCCCCGACACTCTCTCAGTCTCTCTGTCTCCCACCCTCTCTCTCCCCGCCTCCCACACTCCCTTATACACACACTCTCTCTCTGTCCCTCTGTCTGTCTCTCCCCCCCCCCGGCCCCCAATCTCTCCTCCCGCCCTCTCTCTGTCTCCCACCCTCCGTCTCTCTCTCTCCCTGTCCCTCTCAATCACTCTCTGTCTGTCTCCCCCCCCGTCCCCCGATCTCTCTCTCCCTCTCTCTGTCTCTCTCTCTGTCCCTCTGTCTCTCTCCCCCCGGCCCTCGATCTCTCCTCCCCGGCCCCCGAGATCTCCCCCCCCCCCCCCCGACAGGGAGAGGGAGGTTGGGTTACAGACATCCTCACTCTCTCTCCCTCTCTCTGTCCCTCTCCCGTCGGCCCCCGATCTCTCCTCCCTCTCTCTCTCTCTCTCTCTCTCTCTCTCTCTCTCTCTCTCTCTCTCTCTCTCTCTCTCTAGAGAGGGCGAGAGAGAGAGAGAGACAGACGGAGAGGGAGGAGATAGAAAAAAAATTATTGAATTTTTTATAGTTTATAATTTAATGTTAATTTTTTTGTCAATTTTTTTAGTTTATTTCGTCAAAATTGTTGATAAAAGTGGCAGCGGTCTTCGAAAAATAGCAATATTGTGCTTATGTTGAGAGTTATTACTTTAGACAATATGCGAGTGGAGAGATTGAGGCACACCGCCCTTCTTATTATTGATAATTTTTGATGTATTCTTCAGTTTGTGATTCGTGTACTATTTTATGTATCTCTTTTTTGTATAACTTTTGATGTATATTGACATTAGTGCATGTGAACTGATTTGTTATTGTTATCATTACTCTTTACTTGGTAAGATTGAGTTGTCAATTACAAAAACATATTTGTGAAATTGAGTGGTTAGTATAAAAGAATTAAGATTATTTTAGAAATAGGCTATACATATGAAAAATTATCTGAAATCACCGAACCCGATCTCCCGAGATTTTTTCGAGATCTCTCCGAAATCTCTTCTCTCCGACCCCCCCGAGACGAAGCCGAGATCCGATACAGCAAACCATGCTCGCGACCGAGGCAGTTCTCGCGCAGGCGAGGTCAGTGCCTGGGTCGGCCGTCACCGAGGGTGCCGGGGGCGAAATACCCACACCTGCCGTTCCCGAGCTTCAAAGTGGGCCCGAGACCTGATGTATTTTGCCTTGTTTTGCCTCTCTCTGTTTGTCTCTTTTCCTTTTCTGAAAAAAAGAAAGATTTTCTTTTTGTGAGGCAACAAATGACTTACTTGCTTCTTGCGTTCCTTGCCGTAATTTGGTTAGCGTATCGGTAGTAGTTGGAAAGTGCCGATACGTCCTGCGTGGTTTTCGCACGCTGGTTGGATGGATTCCTGACAGGGTGTCCTTCCGTTTTCTCACGCTTTGAATGCCAGGCCGCTTCGTGTATCCCGCAGATGCGGAAAATGAGGGATTTGAGGTGACCATTCAGAGGGGAAAAATTCCTATGCGAAAAATGAGGGATTTGAGGTGACCATTCAGAGGGGAAAAAATCCTTTGGTGTGTTTTCGAGGGGGGAGTCATTTAAGGCAAGTAGCCTGCCTTAGCCTTATAAAAAGGCCGAAGGGCGTCCCTTCCTCTCCACCGCTTAGAATTTTCACTAACAGTCTTTCCTCGCCCCTTCTCCACGTTGTGCTGTGCCGTTGCATTCGGAGCATGGAGGATCCTTCGGAAGACGACGCTGCCAGTGATGGAGGAGCAGAGAGTTCTTGCTGCCTTGGGCTGTTGAGCAGGTCCGATGGTCGTCGCGTGGGGTTGAAACGGGTCCGATGGTCATCGCGCGGATCTGAAGAGGGTTCGACGTGCAGAGGCACGCCGTTTACCCTTTATCAGTTCCCGCGAGGCTTCCCGGGGGGCGCCGAGATGGAGGACGGATGGGGGCATCCGTGATGCCCATCCCCTCCGGGCCTTTCCCTGCCTCCTCATCCAACTCTGTTGGTTTCTTTTTCTTTCTAGCAGCGTCTTTTTCCCTCTTCTGCTCTTCCTTTCTTTCACTCTTCGGAGGGTGCCTGCACTCTGTACGTTCCAAAGAATTGGCAGGTTGGAAAGGAGGAGGCCTTCATAGGCGTTCCTTCCCTCTTCCTCTTCCAAGTTCAACTTGGAAGGTAGCCTTCCTTCTTTTTAATCCCTCTGTCACCTTTGTCACGGGCCACCCGAGCCAACTGGGTCGACCGCCCTTTGACCGAGCTAGTTTCTGCGCGAGGCAGAGTCAGTGGCTGGACGCAAGGAGACCAAGACCGAGTCGGCCGAGCGATGGCCTCTTGCAATGGTGCTAGATGGATTTTTTACTTTTTGCTATGCAATGTACTGACTTTTGCCTTTCTGATGTACCAACAATTGAATGAAAAGAAGAGGGTTTTATTTTCCTCAAATTGTTTGCACAACTTTAAAAGTAGAATTTGCGTAGTGCGGCTGCGTTCCACGTCCGAGGGATGGGTTCCCCTTCCGCTGTAGCTAGCCTGTACGCACCTTTCCCGAGCGTCTCGACCACTCGGTAGGGGCCTTCCCAGTTAGGGGATAGCTTGCCTGCCGCCTCTAGTGGTCGAGAGGCTTCGGCTTTCCTGAGGACGAAGTCTCCCGGTTGAAAGTGTCTGTTTCGGACTTTGGCGTTGTAGTATCGCGTGAGGCGGCGTTGGTACTCCGTAGCTCGGATGCTGGCGATCTCTCGGAGTTCATCAGCCAGGTCGAGGTTCTCGAGTAATTTTTGCTCGTTTGCCTCGGGCGAGTAGCGGATGACTCGGAGAGACGGGTTGGCAACCTCTAACGGAATGACGACCTCAGTGCAATACACCAGCTGGAAAGGACTTTCACCGGTTGCCGTTCTGGGAGTCGTTCGGTGTGACCAAAGTACGCTAGGCAGTTCCTCGAGCCAGCTACCCTTGGCCTTGCCGAGTCTGGTCTTTATGCCTTTTAAGATAGTCTTATTGGCATTTTCGACCAGCCCGTTGGCCTGAGGGTGGGCGACCGAAGTGAAGTGGTTGCGAATGTTTAAGTCGGCGCATCTGTCTCAGAAATAACGAGAATTGAATTGCCGACCGTTTTCGCTCACTATCACCCGGGGGATGCCGAAGCGACAAATGATCGACTTCCATACGAAACTCCAGACGACTGTCTCGGTGATCCTCGCCGTGGCTTCGGCCTTGATCCATTTGGTGAAGTAGTCGATGGCGACGATGATGAACTTCTTCTGAGATTGAGCCGTAGAGAACGGCCCGAGAATGTCGATCCCCCACCGAGCGAAGGGATAGGGCTCGGTAAGGGTGATGAGCTCCGTAGCCGGCTGATGGACCAAGTGGTCAAATCGCTGGCATCGGTCGCACTGCTGTACGTGGGCCGTGCAGTCGCGCTGCAAGGTTGGCCACCAGTACCCCTGCCATAGCAGGATCCTGGCTAGAGACCTTCCTCCTGAATGCGCTCCACACAGGCCTTCATGAATCTCTCGGATGGCTCGGTTGGCCTCGTCGGGGCCGGACACTTCAGGAGGGGACCAGAGAAGGACCTCCGGTAAAGAGTGTCGTCGAGGATGACGAAGCGCCGGGCTTGATACTTCATTCGGCGTGCCTCCCGAGGGTCGGAGGGCTCTCGGGAGTCCTGGAGCCAGGATAGGTAGGGGGAGCGCCAGTCGCTTGGAAGGGCCGAGTCAACGGCCAGGAGCTCCGAGTCAATGCTTGGGCGCTCTAGCTCTTCAAGGAGGACTGATCGGGTACCTTCAGGGTCGAGAGAGAAGGCTAATCGAGAGAGGGCGTCCGCTAGGGAGTTTTCCTCCCGAGCTATTCGGACTACCTCGAATCCCTCGAACTGTTGGGCCAGGTCTCTGACCAGCTGGAGGTATTTGATCATTGAGGCCTCTCGAGCTTCGTATTCGCCGTTGACTTGGCTAGCGACCAGCTGGGAGTCAGTGTGGATTTTGACTCACTCAGCCCCCAACCGTCGAGCCATGCGAGCTCCCGAGATAAGGGCCTCGTACTCGGAAACGTTGTTGGACGCCTGAAAGCTGAATTTCAAGACGTACTGTAGTTCTACTCCTTCGGAGGACCTCAGGAGGATCCCTGCACCACTACCGACCGAGTTGGAAGATCCGTCGACGAACAGTTCCCAGGTCGGCCCGGGCGCGGACGGAGATCTCTCTTCAGTCGGGATGGTGCTCTCGGCGATGAAGTCGGCGAGCGCTTGGCCTTTCATAGCCGAGCGCGGGCGGTACGAGATATCGTAGGCCCCAAGCATGATTGCCCATTTGACGAGTCGCCCTGAAGCTTCGGGGTGGGCTAGAATCTTCTTCAATGGTTCGCCGGTTAGCACGGTGATGGGGTGCCCTTGGAAATAGGGTCCGAGACGCTTGGCGGAGGTAACCAACGCTAGCACGAGTTTCTCGGTTGCGGGGTACCTCCTTTCAGCCTCGTTGAGCACCTTGCTGGTGTAGTAGACCGGCCTCTCGATTCCCGAGTCATTTCTGACCAGGACCGAGCTGACTGTGGATGGTGTTGCCGAGAGATAGAGCAGCAAGACTTCGCCCGGAACGGGCTTGGAGAGCACCGGGGGCGAGGCCAGGAACTCCTTGAGCTCGGCGAACGCTTTCTGACATTCCTCATCCCATACGAACGTAGCAGATGCCAATTTGGGCCCCCTCAAAAGTTTGAAGAAGGGCAAGCATCGTTCGGCCGCACGGGACAGGAAGCGGCTGAGAGCGGCGACACGCCCGGTTAGGCGCTGGACGTCCTTGACGCAAGTGGGCGGGCGCATATCCAGGATGGCCTGGACCTTGTCGGGGTTGACTTCGATCCCGCGTTGAGTGACCAGGAAACCCAGGAACTTCCCAGATCTTACTCCGAAGGCGCACTTGGCAGGATTGAGCTTCATGTTGTACTTCAGGAGGGTGCCGAAGGTTTCGACGAGGTCGGTGTAGTGATCTTGGGCCGTGGGGGTCTTGACGAGCATGTCCTCAATGTAAGCCTCGACGTTCCGACCTAACTGCTCCTCGAACATGTGATTGACCAGCCTTTGATACGTAGCTCCAGCGTTCTTCAACCCGAAAGGCATCCGGGTGTAGCAGTATACGCCGTAGTCGGTGATGAAGGCGGTCTTCTCGATATATTCTGGATCCATTCTGATCTGATGATAACCTGAATAGGCGACTAGGAAGCTGAGTATCTCGTTGCCCGAGGTTGAGTCAACCAATTGGTCGATGCTCGGTAACGGATAGCAGTCCTTCAGAGTGACCTTATTCAGATCGGTGAAGTCCACGCACATCCGCCATTTGCCCGAAGCTTTAGATACCAAGACGACGTTGGCTAGCCACGTCGGGTATAGGACCGGTCTAAAAAGGCCAGTCTCTTGTCCCTTGGTGACCTGCGCCTTGTTGATCGTCTGTTTCTCCGGTGCATGCTTCCTTCTGCGCTGCTGTACGGGCTTCACGGCTGGGTCGAGGTTGAGCTTGTGCATCACAGTCTCCTCTGGTATTTCAGGCAGTTGATCATCGGACCAAGCGAAGACTCAGATGTACTCAGAAAGGAATTCTTTATATTGATGCTGATCCTTGGGCGGTAGGTCGACTCCGATCCTTACTCCTAGGATCGGGTCATCGTTTAGGAAAACCGTCAGTAATTCGCCACCAGGCTCGGTGGTTGCGGTTTTATCCTCGACTCCCCGGGGACCCTTATCTTTCCCGTCCGGCCTTGTGGCTTCCACCAAGATATTGTAGCACCTTCTGGCCGCGGCCTAGTTACCTCGGACTTCCCCCAACCCGTTTTTGGTGGGAAACTTCATTTTTTGGTGATAGGTAGACGGTACGGCCTTTATTCGACTGAGGATTCCCCGGCCAAAGATGGCGTTGTACGCTATCATACCTTTAATCACTATGAAGTCCACCATGACCGTAACGGTTCTGGGTGGGGTGCCGAGGGTAACCGGCAGACTTAGGGCTCCCTCGGGGTAAGTGGCCAGGCCATTAAACCCGCAGAGGGGGGTTCGGACCGGGCGGAGCTTGGATGGATCTTCCACCATTTTAAGGAAACAGTCATAAGACAACACATCAGGGGCACTCCCATTGTCAACTAGAATCCTATCTACGTTACAATGGTTTATTGTGGCCGAGATTACGAGGGCGTCGTCATGCGGGGTGCTCAGCCCTTCCAGATCTCGGTCGGAGAAGACTATGACCTGGGGCTCACTCGGCGGGACCTTGGGGGGCTCTATGGCTCGACTCGCCCGCTCGGCATGACGCTTCCTTCCTCGGCTGCTGTCGCCTCCTGATGTTGTCCCTCGGGAGATGACGTTGATGTGGACCCCTCGGGGGGCGTTGTCGATCTCCTCTGCGGCGCCTCGATCTTCCTTGCGCTCGGCTGTGAACCGAGCCAGGTGCCCCTGACGGATGAGGCGCTCGATCTCGTCCTGGAGCTGGCGGCAGTCACCGGTGTGGTGCCCGTGATCGCTGTGGAACAAGCAATGCCTGTCGCGATTGCAGTTCTTCGACCTCATCGGCTCGGGCTGGCGGAGGAGTCCCGAGTCTTTGATGTCTTCATAGATCTCATAGACCGGGGTAGCTAGTGGGGTGTAACGCTCGTACTTCCGCTTGCGCTCCCCATCACGATCTCGCTTCTTTCCCGAGCTTGAATTTGGCTCGGAAGTCCGCTTTTTGTCCCCCTCCCGACCAGAGCCGGTTGCGTCTCGGCAAGCGCTGAGCACTTCTTGGCACTCGGCGTGGCACAGTGCCAGAGTCACTAGCTCAGCAAGGGTCGAGGGAGGGTGGAGGACAAGTTCGCAGCGGAGATTCTCGTCCCGGGTGCCCCCAGTCAGTGTGGTTGTGGCCGAGGCCACGTCCAGGAGGGGGATTCTCAGGGCTTCCGATTTGAATCGGTGAATATAAGCCCAGAGTCTTTCCCCTTGCGCCTGTTTGAGGGCCAAGAGCCCCGCTACCGACCTTAGGGGGGTACTTCCGGCGAAACTCTCTTTGAAGACTCGCCCAAATTGCTTGAAGTCTCGGATGGACCCGGGGGCGAGGGCCCGGAACCATGCTTGAGCGCCTTGGACCAGGGTGGTCACGAAGGCTCGGCACTTGATGGCGTCGGACACTCCGTGCAGGGTCATCAGAACGTCGAAGCTGTCGTAATGATCGGTCGGGTCGCCCTGGCCGTCGTAGAGCTTGAAGGTCGGAATGGAGGTTCTTGGAGATATCTCTGCCTTCAAGATGTACTCGGAGAACGGGGATTTCTCCTCGTCCTCCGGAAAAGAGGTCTTCTGCAGGGCGCAGAGGGCGCGCTCCTGTTCTGCGAAGCGTCTCTCGAAGTCTCGCAGCCAGAGGGATAGTTCCGGTTGCTGTCGTGCCGTGGGGCTGGGGGGAGCGTCTTGGCGATCTCCGGGAACGTCAGCTTCCGGGTTCGGACGCCGCGCCCCCAGTTTTCCCCTTCTTTGCGTGGAGGAAGCCTCTTGCTCCGGAGGCGGAGCTTGCGAGGGTCCTCCAATCCTGTTGCGGATGAGCTGCTGGCCGCGGAGAGTGAAGCGACCTCCGGCGGTGTGTTGGGACGTATTTTCGCGGGGAGGGCTCCCTGACGGAGCGCGGGACCTTCCATCCCTAGTCGCCTGATTTTTCATGAGTTCCACAAGGATATCCAGTTTCGCGTTGAGGGCTTGGAAGGCTTCGGCGCCACCGTTGGGGGGTAGCCCTACCGCCGCAGGAGGGGGTGGCGGTCCGTCGGCGGGGACGCAGACGTTGGAGGGGGGGTTCTGTGAGGCCCTAGAAGGGCCATCCCCCCGCCGCTACCAAGGCCTTACCCCTGTCGCCGGCGGACCTCCTCCCTGAGCTCCTTCGCACCATACTGGCTTTTCGTGCGTTTCCCACAGACGGCGCCAGATGAAGAGGCGTGATCTCGCGCTAGTCCTGAGCGGGCTGAAGATCACCATATCGTGAACTGCAAGACAGGGAAACGGATCAGAGGGCCCAGGGGGAGTCCCTGGGGCAAACCCTCCGATGCTTAAGTCAGTAGAGCTATGGTGGGAGCAATAGTAGGGAGGAAAGAGCTTGTGCGCGAGATCCCTCTCCACCAGAAGGGTGAAGCGGTTCTTGCTCAGGAGTTTTGGGCGTATGATTGCCTTTTTTGGCCTTACCTTTAGCCGGAGGGTATCCCTGGTTTAAATAGTACGCCGTCTCTTGGAGTCCTGCCAGCCGAGGGGTTTCAGGTGGGGGTTACGTCCTCATCGCGGGTTTTTATGGCCTTATCGTGGGAGCGTTATCATCGTGGGGAAGACGAAGTCCCTTGCCTTCCTGAATTCTTGCCTGCTGCGGACTCTTAACGGCTGCAAAGATAAACATTCGTCGGTCGTTCCGAGCTTAGAGGGGCCAGCCCTATCCGGGCGGTAGGCTTAGCTCGGTAAAAGATGGGTCGGATAGGCTGGCCTACGCCTCCCTCTCCCGGGTGGAGCGATGGCTCGGGCGCAGGCCTTTCTCGTGACCTGACCGATGCTCGGGCCCTCCGAGCCTTGAGGCCGCCTAAGAGGGTTGTTTCCTCGAGCGCTGTTTATTGGACTTTCTTCCCTAAGTGGGCCCTATGGACTGTCACTTGGGTGAGCTTGGCCTCGTTGGGCCCTGCCGGGCCTAGTTGGGCTGCTCTTTGAATGGGCTGCAGAAATCCCCCTCTCCACTATGATTAGACATATAATCAGCAGACACTTTACCCTATAGTCTCACAAAAACATTGATAAAGGGGGGAAACACCGGACCACGTATATATTAGCCTTCCAACCCTAAGACATCAAGATACAACTCATACCCCATCCAAGCAGAACACCCAATCCAAGCCTTAATAATTCGGATTAGAAGTCCAGCTCTCCATTCGGTACTAGATAACTCAAACCATAAACCGTAGGGCAGCAGCAAAAATGGTTCCGCTGAGACGGCAGACCGAACCCACAAGCAAGAATTCTCGAGAACAAAGCTTACCAAGATCGCCGCCGCGCTTGGCGGAGCTGCAGTCGGAATGGCGGGCGGCGACGTCCTCGAACCTGGCCTCGCCCGAAACGATCTCATCCCGCAGGGCCCTGAGCTGCGCCACGGCGCTCTCCCTGGTGGTCCTCCGGATCTTAACGCCGTCGGGATCCTTCCACGAGGCCTTCCGTCGGGACCCCTCGTGCTTGATCAGGATGTGCGACGCCCTCACCTGCTGCTGCTGGGGGGACGACATCTCGGCGGCGGCGCCCCGGGAACGCCGGCTCTTCTTCTCGCAGCCCCCCGATCGGCTGCCGCCCGCCTGGTCCGCCGGGGCCGGGGGCAATGAGCTCTTCCTCTTCCGGATCGTCTCGCGCTCGGTCCCGATTTTCGCTGAGAAGCAGGTGAGATCCAGAAGAGGTGAGAAGTGGGCGGTTGGCGATCTTCCTTGTGGGAGAGGAAGTACGGGGCCTTTTAAAGGCCGCCAGACGGGGACGCAGGCGATTGGTTGGATTAGGGTTCGTTTGGGAAGGTGGTGGGAAAAATCTGTAGATTCTTCCTCTCATTATTTTTTAGATTTTTTATGAAAATTATTGTTAAATAATAATTTATAAAAAATGATTCTTACAAAGACATCATCAAGTATATATCACTGTATAAATTTAAATTATGTAAAAATACCATTTTTATTGATAGACATATCACTTCATCTTATCCAAAAATTATAAAAAAATATATTTAAATAACTTTTATACACTATTTAAATTAACGTAATGATATATTTATTAATATATTTTTAAGAATAATTTTTTTACAAATTCATCTCTAACAATAATTTTTACATAAAAATTTATTATTTTTTAATAATTATTATTCTTTTTACTGAGACGGAAAACCCAAGATTTAACTCGGGATCTCCCTCTTGAAAAGGGGAGAGTGTCCACTCCCCCACTGACAGGAGACTCAAATTTTGAGGAGGTGGATTTATGATCTCAAAAATTTTATAATTATTTAAGAATGACTATAAAATTAATCATTTTGTATACATTAGTAAGAGAATATCACTTGCACGGATTAATTAATATAACCCTTCTACGAATGTGCAAAAATGTTTGTCTCATTGGACATCATAACTTATCATTAGATAAATATAATTAATTAAGTTGAAATATGATTAAATAAAAAAATATATGTTTAATTTCCTGACTTATAATTGTTAAAGTAAACCTATTATGTAAGTATAACGGCAAAGATATCCCTCTATGATATGTGATTACTTTCTTTTAAATGACAATTTAATTGTACGGGGATTTTTTTCACTTTTGTTTACGTAGTGGGGTTATTTCAATTAATATGTATACAAGCGTGGCATTTTTGCAACAATGCATACAATAAGATTCTTTTTGTAATTATCTCTAATTTTTAAGTTAATCCTAATTATAGATTTTTAAAATATTAATTTTTTTTTCTTATAATATGTCTCACCACCTCTCCACATGAAAATAAAATCTAGAGAAGCTCTCCCTGGCCCCCCTCTCTTTCTCTCAACATTTGAATATTCGGTTTTACATGTGTTCAATTTTTCTAGACAATTTAATTTATTTAATTAAGGACTAACAAAAGTACCGTCAATAAGAAATTATTATTAAATATATATCCTCCTCACAATTTTAAAATATGTATATACTTTAACTAGGGATTCGCATATATATCATAATCAAAAATTATTGTTCGGCATATACTTTCATATGTGTTTACTTTTCCTTTACAATTGTTTTGGGTAACTTTATTATATATGTACATAAACTGACTTACATATGTAAACTCTCTTCACGAGTTGTATTAAAATTCAGATAAAATAATATCTTTATTTGATTAATTCAAAAATTAAATTTATCATTTCAAACTTAAAATGCATGCTGACAGTCATAAAAAAACATATTAGTATAATAATATTAAAAATTAATTTAAAATTAGCTTCAAAATTATGTATAAAGACTAGCACGCTTACCATAAAAAGAAATATACTTTCATATTGATCATTTTCAACACAAATTACTCGAGAGACTGACTTTTCTTTGTGCAAACATACTGCATGTGTTATTTTATGTTTTCTTATTTAATAAGTTTTCTATTTTGTAGTCCCTACAAATACACGAATTTTATTTTAATCCCTTAAATATAATTATTTATTTTAAAATTCCTATAATATTCACCGTTATACGGAAAAATCCCTGCTATTCATTCCATTAACAAAGGTGAATCTTAACCCGAGTTGACTTTAGCCAAATGTGATAAAAGACTAAGACATCCCCGGTTAGACTATTGGCACCACCTTCTACTCCTTTCACTTCTAGCCCGCCACCTGCAGGAGATCCCACCATGAGCCCTCGTGGGTGTCAACCCCTTGTCGGCGGAGCTCTTGCACAAGATGGAGGCCTTTCGGTTTGAGTTGTGCGTGGTGGCTGCTGCTGGAGGTCCACTTGTTGGATCCTCCCCCACGAGGCAAGCTCACTGACACGGACTCCCCGCGCCCAAGATGTAGGGTGGGGATCGGCACTCACCACCCCTATTCCATTTCTCAACACATCTAGGAGCAGATGTTGATGGCTGGAGGGGAGGATCGGTGAGACCTCACTTGGGAGTTGGAGCTCGTCGGTGTTGACGGATGGTTGCCCAAGAAGGGAGCAACATGCACCTGTTCGTGAACGGACACGCACGTTCGTTCGCCGACGGATTTTGCATGGGGTTGCATGCATGAACGGCGGCCCTTCCCAAACACCTATAAAAGGGCATGCAGAGGTAGCGGGTTTTCTTCTTTATGCCTGACGCATGAAGCCTCTCTCTCGGGCAGACTCACTCTCTCTGGTTCTTTCTCTATCCACTTTGTATTGAATGGTGGTTCTTGGTGTTTCTCTAAGGACTATCGCTGATGGGACCGGGATTTAGAGTGTTATTTTTCGAGGATGACTCTAGTTGCGATCTTTGTAGGACCTCTAAATTTTGGGACTGCGAACTCCAGATATTCTTCACCCCATTGTGTACTCTACAATAATTTTATATCATTGGTATCATAGCATATGGTTGAAGTCCCGCGATCAATGACACCCAAGAGGGGAGGTGAATTGGGTGATTACAAATTTTAAGAAAATTTTATTCGATTTAAACAAGTGCGAGGAATAGTCACAATGAAGTTCAGATCTAAAAAAACTATCAGATCTAGCAAAATCTACCACACTCAACTGATCTTTGGTACCGTGGCGGAGGTGGGAATCTGAATATTCTACTCACGCAAAGTGGTATCCTCCTGACAAGGTTTGCCTTGTCGATCCGAACTCACCTTTTGATATACCAGAGATGTAATGTGAAAATGATGGATTATGTTAAATCTAACTCAATCAATACAACCAAATTAATCTATGTGTGTGCTTGCACAGAATGGTGATAGGAGAAAAGGGTCAAACCACACAAGAGACACGATTTTTAGGTGGTTCAGATGTAACAACGGCAACCTACGTCCACCCCTCATGATCTGTGAGGATTCCCATACTATCTTGTAAAAGATTACAAGATCAAACCACACACACACTCGTGAGGAGTTCGAAACTCCCATGAAGGTGCACAAGCACCAAATCACACAGAAAAGTGAAGAAATAGAAACTACACACACACGGATCCAAGTAGATCCACACACACAAATGTTTAGATATTACAGGAACACACACTTGAAGCTCAACTAGAAATGAAAGAAGAAACACAAAATAAAAGCTTCAGATTTAAGCGCCCCCTTAGTGGATGAAGAGAAATTTGGATGCAGCTTGATCTCCACTTGACTTGGGTTGATTGGCCTCAGATTGAGCTTGAGAAGCTTGGAGATGGATGAAGAACTTCTTGCACGGAACACTGTTCACGGAGCTACAGTAGCAGCACTCTTTCTCCCTTGGCAGCCCCCTTTGATCTCCCTTGAGTGATTAGGGTTTCTTTCCCCCAAAAGATGTTTTTATATAACTTGGATGGTCAAGGACAAGCCAAGACATAGGTCCACAATTCCAGGGATGTCTGGAGACTTTTGGGATTAAAAAATCATTGATAGATGCTTCAGCCTCGTGGAGAAAAATAAGTCAACAATGGAGGCTTCGAAGCGGGCGGTCGACCGGGCATAGGTGGGCGGTCAACCGAAATTTTACAGAGATTGAGCCTTTCAAGGCTGGGAAAATCGGTCAACCGGTCCCTGGCTGGCGGTCGACCGTGCCTAGAAAAATCTGCATTTTTAGTGGAGTTAGCCAATGAATCATAGCATGTAAACAAATTACTTTGAGACCACTTCTTGTTCCAAACAATATGAGTTGGTTTGACTTATCGTGGGCATTTTTGAGGCACGATAGAATTAGGCATTTGCTTTGATGGAAGATGGCTTGACAGGGGTTTAAGCGAGTTATCAACCTATTTGTAATGCTGGGGTTTTGTTATCATCCAAATCGTCTGGAGAGACTCAACAATCTTCCCCTTTTTGATGATGATAAAACTCTAGATTACAAGTGCATTGGCATGCCTTCAAGCAAATTTGGAACTAAGCAAGGCCAATAGTCCACAAGGCGATTAAAACAAAAACTCATTTCGTTAGGCAAATCAACGCAAGCCATGCAACACTTTATTTGCTAAATAGATAGGAAATGAGATACAAGAACTAACTATGTGAAATCAAATACCAATTGCATTCATTTCATCATTTCATTATAAAGTACATTGATGCTTGAGAGAATGCAAGACTTCTAGACATCATAACAAAGGGAAATGCAAAACGGACTCACAAAATGCAATGACTCACAAAATGTTCTCATAAATGATCATTCATACATAACATAAGATCATGCATGCATAAACTACATAAGACCTTGCATAACTACTTCTCCCCCTTTGGCATCATCAAAGAGGGGATAGAATAGATAAAAGTAGACCCAGAAGACACAAGACCGAAGTACAGCGTCTAGAGGGAGGAAGCAAAAGAAAAATCCTCATGGGTCATCTGCAGGAGGCTGATCCTCTGGAGGAGGAGGCTGGTATCCAAGGCGACAGCGGATGTCCTCAAGAGAATGGTCTTGAAGCTGAAGACGATCCTGAATATGGCCAATGGAGATGTCATGGGACGCATCAGGGCACTGCATTCCAAGAAGTGTTAAGTTCATAATGTGGAAGGCCTGGCTAGAATCAGCAACACTATCTGTGAGGATAGTCATATTGGTGGAGAGTGTGGTCATCTGAGTGGAGAGAGTGTCCAAGACCGTGGAGAAGGAATTTATGCAACCTGACATAGTGTCAATCACATTACCCATAGTGTCTATGCGATCCCCAAAGGTATCCACTCGAGTTTCTATCCCAGTAAGACGTCTGTCAAAAGTCTCATAGTATGCCCAAGAGTGCTGTCCGGCCCCCTGAGTAGAATACTCCCCACGAAAGAACTGTGGTGGCGGAGGCATCTCTGGATCCATGTGATGAGGTGAAGGTGGAGGAGGCTGGTCCTCAGCAAGAACTGGAGGGGGGCATCCCCTTGACCCTGCTGCTGCTCCTGTTCCTGCTCTTCCTCACTGTCAGCTTCTTCTCCAGCGTAACTCACCATCGATCAGGACCATAATAATATCCAAAATCTTTAAAAATCTTATGCTTATTATATATATCATCTTGTCGAACATAAATAAACTGTTCATTTGCCAAACTGATTCCATCATAGATGAATATGCCGGTCAACTATGAAGCATAGGGCAAGGATCTCCGCAAATTGGTTCGGCAGGTTCCAATCAGATTCGTCACGAGGCGACCCATGTTGACTTGAATCTCATTCATAACATTGTAAAATAGAAACCTGTGAACCTCTGTCACTTCATTTCTACTGCCACTCTTTGGATAAATGAGGGAGGTAGATATATATGGTGCAATATATGCTGCAATGGTGGAAAATGATTGGCATTCAATATGATTAAGTTGCTGACACCATGCACGTAATCACAACTAGTCATAGCAAGAAAAGTTTCTGCAACAGCACCATGACCAAAAACCATGTCGGCTCCTCTAGCCGAAACTCCTAAGCCATGCTCAAACAGATCTGGAGTAATATGAAGCTCAACACCTTAAACAACTGTATATAATTCCTCATTTCTTTTGACCAAATTTCCATAAAACTGCTACACTAGATTGGGGCAATATTGGGTATATCTAGTGACAAAATCAATCCAACCTGGTTGAATCTCAAAGACAGCACATAAATCGGGCAAAATCTCGTTCACCTCATTGAAGTCGACCAAACGAGGGTCGATAATGGGTTGTGAAGGCAAACAAGG
This sequence comes from Amorphophallus konjac, assembly GCA_022559845.1. Taxonomy (NCBI): domain Eukaryota; kingdom Viridiplantae; phylum Streptophyta; class Magnoliopsida; order Alismatales; family Araceae; genus Amorphophallus; species Amorphophallus konjac. The sequence continues at coordinate 66,838,662 of CM040127.1, forward strand.
TGCACGATGAGGTGCAGGTGCCCGCTGTGGTGGATGAGCCGGGGTCTCTCGTCTCTGACCACTGGGCTCCCCGTGGGTAGAACGTCGAGAGCTCCGTCAAGGCGGCATCCTGAACTAGAAGACCCGGTGTAGAAACTGGTGCAGACACACGCCGCAGTACACGCCGGTGGACGAGGACACGTCGGAGCCTCTTCGGCTCGAGGAGGACATGGACGCGACGATCAAGCTATCATCTTTGTTTCACATTTTTTAGCCTTATTGGGCCCTATTTTAGTCCATGTTGGACAACTATACTACTGTATAAGGGCTAATGGGCTAGAATAGTGGACTAGAGCTATTGGGCTTTTCTCTTGGGCTTTAAAAGAGCCAACTGTGAAAAGGCCCATGGGCTAGGTATGAATGGGTCAAATGGGGTTAAATGTGAACAAGTCATGGGATTAGTGTGCTAGGTGTGAAAAGGGCATAGTGTGAACAGGGATCAAGTGTGAAAAGGGACATAGTGTGAACAGGGATCTAGTGTGAATAGGTTCACAAATGTGAATGGGTCACAAGTGTGAATGGGTCACAAGTGTGAAAGGGTTAATCTAGTGTGAATGGGGCAAGACTAGTGTGAATGCATGGGTGGCTTGGTGGCTAGTGGAAAGGGGCACCCCTTTCTTGGTCCAAATGGTGGCTTGCCACCTTCCTTGACCAAAGGAAGGATACTTCCACCTTCCCACCTCTCGTGGTTGACCAAAGACCAAGCCTCCACCCCCTCCCACTTGTCTTGGCCGCATCCCCCCCTCTCCCCCTCTCCCCATGTCATTCCAAGCTCCCCCTCACCCCCTTGTATGTCTATATAAAGTCATGTATAGTGTTCTTGAAGAATAGAATGAAATTATGAAGTTTTTATGAGAGCAAAATTGCAGAAGTGAGTGATTCCTTCTTCCTTTATTGGGTGTGAAGCTCATGAGCTCTAGATCCTATGATAGGATCGAGTTGGGGTGCGACTCCCCGACGCCGAGGTGCGACGCCGAGGCCCGTTATCGTCCGTTCGTGTGCAGTGCTATTTCTACCCGTTCAGAAATCTTCCCTGGATCCTAAGTCATCCACCGCCTCATCCTCTTCAAATCCGATCCTGCTAAAATTACCAGAGGTTCTTCTACAAGTCAGGAAGAAGTTGGCACTAGTTTCGCGTCAATCGGAGCTTTGGATCACCGGCAACAATTCGTCTCGTGAAGTCACGCAGATCTGCCCGAGCTTGCTGTCCAGATCTGGAGTTTCCTGATCCCGAATTTCTATAGATCTACTCCCATGCTATCTGGATCTGCCTTTCGGAGTGATCATAGGATTTTGAGTCCTCTTCGCGTTGCCGCCAAGTTCATGTCGATCCGAGATCTGTGCTGATCGTGGCAGAGATTCTCGTGAGACTGCACAGACCATCCTATGCAGATTTGATCCAGAAGCAGAGGCGACTTCCAGAATCTGCCCCGCCCTCCTCTTTGCCGATCTAACCAAACCCCTTGGTCAGATCTTTCCTCTAGATGTCACCGACGATCTTCAACAAACAACGCCTCGTTCCGACACCGAAAACCATTTTTCCTATAATTCTTTATCTTCCTGTGCAGTTATGTGTGCGCAGAACCTGAGGCTGAGAACAGTCGCTGCTACGCCCAGATCTAGTAAGATCTGATCGCGCCCTTCGGAGCAGAACAACTTCATCTTATCGCTGACGTTCTCCAGCAAACGGCACTCCGATCGGGCGTTAGATCTTGGAGTATCGGCCTCCGCAAGCTTGCTGCGCAGGGTGACTAGCGTGGGCAGAATCGCACCGGTACCCGATCATCACCCGGATCGACCCCGACTCGCCTCCCTCGGCTCCATAGAGTGCTGTCAACCCGAGTTCCAGCAACCCTGAAGCAGTGTTGTAGCATATTATCTCCCTGCGAGTAGTGGGCGAATATTTCTGGAATTGTAACAATTAATTATTTGTGTGTATCGGGGTTGTCGGATTCGGCCGAGATTTTCTTCCCCACGCACTAGTCGTGGAGGTACGCGCTTCGTTCCACCCTCACATTGTTGGTTTAGTATATTTTCTATCATGCTGCGTTTGTGAGAATAGGGCCGTTAGCTAGCTAAAAATCACTGTGATTGTGAGTTGAGAGCGCCTGTTCCTTAGCTCTAGTCGAGCACCGAGCTCGAATTATATACCCTAGGCGACGGTGGTTCCTTAACCGCTGCGATCTCACGTCTCCCTCGCAAGGGACGATCGTCGGGCTAGAGTGAGTTATTGTTGAGAGACGTCTCCACCCGGAGAATGTCACGGTGGTCAGCCGCCCGGCTTGTCTTTAGCGTGTTAGTGCTGGCCGCACTTCGAGTCGGTCGTAGGTCTTAGCCCGGTCGCGTCATCGTCTCGGATCAAATTGGTATCAGAGCGGAAGGTTGAGTCTAGGTTAGTCTTTGATTAAAAACCAAAAAATGAATTTAAGTCTAGAGAGAGTCTAAGTTGGTCCAAGGTTGCATTTGCATTCCTTTATTCGATATATCAAAAGGTGTTGCCCGAACGTTAGGTTACGCCTATCGGAAAGATCGCACATTTGCGTGAGAGGATCTTCGGATCCTGGAACTCCGCCTAGTACCGGACATGGGTTGAGTCTACGTGTGTAGTTGAGTCAGCATTCCAAACTTTGCATTATTGTCTTAGGGTCACGTCTAGTCCAGTAAAGAGTCAATCGGTCTTGTCCCGTGTGTCTGCATGTCCACTACCTGCCATCCCCATGGCCATCCCCCCAGACTATGCGTCCGATTGGTCATCCCTGGTGGCCCCATACAATGCTTTCATGGCCCGACACCCAACCCCTAGGCCCACAACCGAGTCGTTCCAGCGACCTATGGTGTCCACTGCCATCCTACCTAATGGGTTGCATACGGAGATCGACTTCATCAGTAGGGTGTCGTCTAACTGTGTCTCACAAGACATAGTTGAGTCGCTCTCTAAGACCGGAGAGATTGTTCTCAACGGTGGCTTAGCATTCGTAGAATTTCAATGGAGTTTCAGCCCCGTTCTTTATGACGATGGAGCATGGTGCAAGGTTTACACACTTGCTGGCCCATGCATCATTTTAGGACAAAATTGGTTGGAAGAAAGAAGAGCGACCTTTGACCGGGATAGGAGGACCTGCACCTTATACCCACGTCACCTACCCGGCGAGTTCGTCTTCCACGACGACATTCATCCGACCACCTCTGTGTCACCAACCACCCAGCCCCAGCAGCCCGTTCCACCTCCGGACTTACGCCCACCACCTCTCCCGGAGCCCACCCATGTGGCCCCCTGTAGTGGGATTAGCCATTTCTCCGACCCGTGTCCTTCACATTCCCCTACCTTAGAGGACAACCATTCGGAGGATGCCTCACCCGGGCCCATTTTAGTGAGTTATGAGGCTGACCAAGAGTTGGCCGAGGAGTACCTCGCTGATGTTTTGAGGTTAGAGAGCGATCCAATAGAGGGCCAGGGTATGTTAATCACCCCAACCCCACCGGTCGTCCTGGAGCTGTCTGTCCCACCCACTTTATCCTTGGTGGATGAGTCATTCGCTGACCCCACACAGTTAGTCATTCCACTTCTACCGTTCTCTCCTATGGTAGCGCAGCCGCTAGTGACTACCGTACCATTGTCGACACCTTTTGTTGACGCGGTATGGCTTGATTTTTGCCATGCGTACGAGAGACAGCATCCGGACTTCCTTCTTGTCGTGCTTCACACCAAACGTCCGGATGACTTTCCCATCACCCACCTCCTTGTCCTCACACACTTCTGTACCCGAGGACGAGTCTTCTCCAACCGGAGACGATTGAGGAGAGTCTAAACTCGCGACATTAAGTTGTTGACGCGGACGGGGTCAGTCTATCTGTACACCTAGTGTATGCAGACGGTGTCTAACATTCCCACCGAGTCTTCCTTAGTAAGTCCTTTGCATGTGTCGTTAGTTATAGGAAGTCATTAGTTGGTGTCTCTCCGTCTGTCCTCATCCCATAAGTCTATGAGTCTGTTTTGCTTATACAGTTTGTTTGTCGTGCATATGGAGTTTGCATTAAGTCGTCCCAACAAAAGACCAGCAATGCACGTATAAGGAGTTAGTTGATGCACGTTGATGTGCCCGTGAGTTCTGAAAGGGAGAGTACGTCATGATCAGGGTCATATCCGAACGGTTTCCCCTCGGGGACCGTAAAGAAACTCCAGGCCTGCGATGCCAGCCCTTTCCGAGTTGTGAAACAAGTGGGTTCAAATGCGTACGTTATTGAACTACCAGATGACTATGGTGTCAATTTGATGTTCAATGTTTCAGATCTGGTAGCATATTGGAACCCCGCGGTGATCCCTAGTGAGTTTTTGGGCCTTCTCCTCCTGTTGTGAGTGACACATCACCCGAGAGTCCACCTCTTCCAACCTCAATGCAAGCATATAGATTGTATACTGGTTGAGCAGGTGATCACCACCAGGAACGGATCCTACCAACACTTCTTTGTGCGTTAGAGAGGACGCCCCACGCCAGACGATGCCTTGATCACACGCGGAGACCTCAAGCATCGGGACCCTTACTCGATGAGGTCGAGTTCCTCCCACACAGGGAGAATTGGTGCGGACACACGCCGCAGTACACGCCGGTGGACGAGGACACGTCGGAGCCTCTTCGGCTCGAGGAGGACATGGACGCGATGATCAAGCTATCATCTTTGTTTCACATTTTTTAGCCTTATTGGGCCCTATTTTAGTCCATGCTGGACAATTGTACTATTGTATAAGGGCTAATGGGCTAGAATAGTGGACTAGAGCTATTGGGCTTTTCTCTTAGGCTTTAAAAGGGCCAAGTGTGAAAAGGCCCATGGGCTAGGTATGAATGGGTCAAATGGGGTTAAATGTGAACAAGTCATGGGATTAGTGTACTAGGTGTGAAAAGGGCATAGTGTGAACAGGGATCAAGTGTGAAAAGGGGCATAGTGTGAACAGGGATCTAGTGTGAATGGGTTCACAAATGTGAATGGGTCACAAGTGTGAATGGGTCACAAGTGTGAAAGGGTTAATCTAGTGTGAATGGGGCAAGGCTAGTGTGAATGCATGGGTGGCTTGGTGGATAGTGGAAAGGGGCACCCCTTTCTTGGTCCAAATGGTGGCTTGCCACCTTCCTTGACCAAAGGAATGTTACTTCCACCTTCCCACCTCTCTTGGTTGACCAAAGACCAAGCCTCCACCCCCTCCCACTTGTCTTGGCCGCAGCCCCCTCTCTCCCCCTCTCCCCATGTCATTCCAAGCTCCCCCTCTCCCCCTTGTATGTCTATATAAAGTCATGTATAGTGTTCTTGAAGAATAGAATGAAATTATGAAGTTTTTGTGAGAGCAAAATTGCAGAAGTGAGTGATTCCTTCTTCCTTTATTGGGTCTGAAGCTCATGAGCTCTAGATCCTGTGATAGGATCTAGCTGGGGTGCGACTCCCCGACGTCGAGGTGCGATGCCGAGGCCCGTTATCGTCCGTTCATGTGCAGTGATGTTTCTACCCGTCCAGAAATCTTCCCCGGATCCTGAGTCATCCACCGCCTCATCCTCTTCAGATCCGGTCCTACTAAAATTACCAGAGGTTTTTCTACAAGTCAGAAAGAAGTTGGCACTGGTTTCGCGTCGATCGGAGCTTTGGATCGCCGTCAACAATTCGTCTCGTGAAGTCGCGCAGATCTGCCCGAGCTTGCTGTCCAGATCTGGAGTTTCCTGATCCTGAATTTCTACAGATCTACTCCCACGCTATCTGGATCTACCTTTCGGAGTGATCATAGGATTTTGAGTCCTCTTCACGTTGCCGTCAAGTTCGTGTCGATCTGAGATCTGTGCTGATCGTGGCGGAGATTCTCGTGAGACTGCGCAGGCCATCCTGTGCAGATCCGATCCAAAAGTAGAGGCGACTTCCAGAATCTACCCCGCCCTCCTCTTTGCCGATCTAACCAAACCCCTTGGTCAGATCCTTCCTCTAGATGTCACCGACGATTTGCAACAAACATCGCCTCGTTCTGACACCGGAAACAATTTTTCCTATAATTCTTTGTCTTCCTGTGCAGTTCTGTGTGTGCAGAACCTGAGGCTGAGAACAGTCGCTGCTGCCCCCAGATCTGGTAAGATATGATCGCGCCCTTTAAAGCAACAAAATCTTCATCCTGTCACCGACGTTCTCCAACAAATGGCACTCCGATCGGGCATCGGATCTTGGAGTACCTGCCTCCGCAAGCTCGCTGCGTAGGGTGACCAACGTGGGCAGAACCGGACCGGTACCCGATCGTCACCCGGATCGGCCCCGACTCGCCTCCCTCGGCTCCATAGAGTGCTGCCCGTCAACCCGAGTTCCAGCAACCCCGAAGCAACGTTGTAGCCTGTTATCTCCCTGCGAGCAGTGGGCAAATATTTCTGGAATTGTAACAATTAATTATTTGTGTGTATCGGGGTTGTCAGATTCGGCCTGGGTTTTCTTCCCGACGCACTTGTCGTGGAGGTACGCGCTTCGATCCACCCTCACATTGCTGGTTTAGTATATTTTCTATCATGCTGCATTTGTGAGAATAAGGTCGTTATCTAGCTACAAATCACCGTGATTGTGAGTTGAGAGCGCCTGTTCCTTAGCTCCAGTCGAGCACCGAGCTCGAATTGTATACCCTAGGCGACGGTGGTTCCTTAACCGGTGCGATCCCACGTTTCCCTCGCAAGGGACGATCGTCGGGCTAGAGTGAGTTGCTGTTGAGAGACGTCTCCACCCGGAGAATGCCACGGTGGTCAGCCGCCCAGCTTATCTTTAGCGTGTTAGTGCTGGCTGCACTTCGAGTCGGTCGTAGGTCTTAGCCCGATCGCGTCATCGTCCGACATCAGAAACCCTTGAAGATCAATCTCAACCCTAGGGATGAAGATGGACCAAAAGACACTCCTAGGGCTTGGAATGATCTTCTCCACAATCTGGAACCCTGGGTAGGTCTTCACGAATGCACGAACGGCCGCTAAGATATCGTCTCGAAATCATGATGAATCGACCGAATCTAGTGCGAGTGTAGGAGAAAAGAGGCTTTTGGGCTTGAGAAATGGGGTTTTGGTGTTTTCGGGTTATGGAATAAGGTATGAGAGAGAGTGGGGGCGTTGGAATGAAGAAAGGGAGTGTGAAGATCCCTTTAAATGGGGTTCGGATGTTGGTTCGGCCGGCCCGGTTCGCCGGGTTCAGTCGACCAGGTCGGGGCTGGCGGTCAACCGAAATGGTCGACCCATCCCTAAAATTGTAAAAAAAAATTCTTTTTCTTCTTCTTCTTTTTTTTTGTTTTATATGGAACCAACACCGAGAAAGTAAGAGAGAAGGTGACTTGGGATGAAAAGAGATGGGATAAAGAGAAAATTCTCTAGCTCCCCCTCAGAAGATGCCTTAGATCCAGAAGTCACTGGATCCACATTTATTTAATCAAGGAGTATTCGTCCTTAGAAAGAGTTTCAAGGAGGGTTATACATATAAATACACTCCAACATGCAAGGATATAAATACACACAAAGTATTGAAGGTAAGTACATACAATATGCATGTTATTCTACCCTTTATGCATATGAGGTTCTATAAGTGCAACTCTTACCCTAAGTGCAGACCTATGTATGTATGCTCTCACCCTTGCACATGTCAAGTTCTCTTCTTATATTGCTGAATTGATCCTGGTTTAGGGGTTTTGTGAAAATGTCAGCTAGCTGATTATGTGTGTTAATGAAATTCAATTCAAAGATCCATTTTCCTACATGATCTTTCAGAAAATGATGTCTAATGTCAATGTGTTTTGTCCTAGAATATTTTATAGGGTTTTTTGACAAATTGATTGCACTGGTATTGTCACACAAGATTGGAACACATTTCATTTCAACATCCAAATCAAGCAATTGATTTTTGATCCAAAGTACTTGTGCTCTACAACTTCCGGCGGCTACATATTCAGCCTCGACCGTTGAGAGAGCTATTGAATGTTATTTCTTGGAGGCCAATGAAACTAGGCACCCACCAAGAAACTAACAGTACCCACTAGTACTTTTACGATATACAATGCATCCGACATAATCCGCATCGGTGTATGCAATCAAATCAAATGAACTACCGATGGGAAATCACAAGCCAAAATTTATTGTGCCAATTAAGTATCGAAAAATACGTTTAACAGCCATTAGATGAGACTCTTTAGGACATGACTGAAAACGAGCACATAGACATATACTAAATTGAATGTCAGGGCGGCAAGCTGTGAGATACAGTAGTGATCCGATCATACCTCGAAACAGTGTAGGATCTACTATTTTACCATTTTCATCTTTGTCTAACTTCGTGGTTGTGGCCATCGGAGTTGATAGGGGTTTTGCTTTAGTCATCCCATATTTCTTTATCAGCTCCAATGTATACTTAGCTTGGTTTATGAAGATGCCTTCAGATGTTTGCTTCACCTACAATCCAAGAAAGAATGTAAGTTCACCCATTAAACTCAGCTCAAATTCTCCTTGCATAATTTCTACAAATTCATCACATAAGGCATTATTAGTAGCTCCAAAAATAATGTCATTCACATACACTTGAACTACTAATATGTCTTTACCTGATTTTCTCGTGAAGGGTGTTGAAACCATTTTCAATCAGGAAGGAGGTGAGCCTTTCATACCATGCCCATGGAGCTTGCTTCAACCCGTACAAGGCCTTCTGCAACTTGTACACATGCTTAGGATGTTTTGGGTCTTCAAAACCTGGAGGTTGCTCTACAAAAATATCATCTTTTATGTACCCATTTAGAAAGGCAGATTTAACATCCATGTGAAATAGTTTGAAGTTCGATGAGCAAACATAGGACAAAAGGATCCGGACTGCTTCTAGTCTAGCAACCGGGGCAAAAGACTCATCAAAATCAATACCCATTTTCTGGCTATACTCTTTGGCTACGAGCTGGGCCTTGTTCCTAACAACCAATCCCATGTCATTTAGTTTAATTCTGAAAACTCAACGGGTTCCAATTACGGGATGATTCTTGGGATGTGGCACGAGAGACCACACTTCGTTTCTTTCGAATTGGTGTAACTCTTCATGCATAGCCTGAATCCAGGATTCATTTTGAAGAGCTTTAAGAATATCTTTAGGCACTTCTTGTGAAATAAAGGCTATCAAATCATCTTCTTCTACTTTCCTTAATGAAGATCTAGTTCTTACCCCATCTTCAGGATTACCTATGATGTTTTCAGCGGGGTGATCTTTTAAGAATGTGGAGGAGCTTGGTAAATCGTGGTGCTGAACTTGTTGTTCTTGAAGTGTTTCTATTGATAGATCTTCATCCTTTTCACTCTTACTCGAGGTCCCTTCAGTTGGTTCATCTTTAACCTCAGATGTTCCAGCATCATTTGATTGTTTAGGAGCTTCATATGCATCCAAGGTAAAAGAAATTTGATTTGTTAGTTTTAATTCAGATTCATCAAAAATGACATGAGGACTTTCTTCAACAACTAAAGTCCTTTTATTGAATAACCGGTAAGCTCTAGAATTTGATGCATAACCTAGGAAGATTCATTTGTCACTCTTTTCATCAAACTTACCTAGGTTGGACTTACCGTTATTCAGGATGAAGCATGGGCATCCAAAGGGTTTAAGATAGGAAATGTTTGATTTCTTACCCTTGTAGAGCTCATATGGGGTTTTCTTTAAAATGAGCCTTACCATCCCCCTGTTGATGATGTAGCATGCTGTACTTACCGCCTCAGCCCAAAAGTATTTGGGTAGGGAGTTCTCACTCAACATGGTCTGTGCCATGTCTATCAAGGTCCTATTTTTTTTCTCCACTACTCCATTTTGTTGAGGCGTCCTGGGTGATGAGAAGTTGTGCGTGTATCCCTGCTCCTGGCAAAAACTGATAAAATCATGATTTTCAAACTCACCACCATGATCACTTTGAATTGTGGTGATGAGACATCCTATATCGTTTTGGATTTTCCTGTAAAACACTTGAAACTCCATCAGGGCATCACTTTTATTGGCTAAAAATAACACCCATGTAAATCTGGAGTAATCATCAACAATTACAAATCCATAGGATTTTCCTCCTGGGCTGGATGTCCTAGTCGGACCAAAAAGATCAAGGTGGAGCAGTTCTAAAGGCCTAGTGATAGAAACAATATTTTTATTTTTGAAGGAGATACATGTTTGCTTGCCTTTTGTGCAAGCCTCACAGATCTTATCACTTTCAAATTTTAACTTAGGCAACCCATTTATCAAGTCATGTCTAGATAATTTAGAGATTACTCCAAAACTAGTATGACCTAGTCTTCGGTGCCACAACCATGTATTGTCATGGTTGTTTGCTACCAAGCACATATCATCACCGACAACATCATCAAGATCAACAGTATACACATTGTTGTTCCTTTTGCCAATGAATCTGATTTCATTAGAGATTTTATTCATGACAATGTAATGAGTTTCGTCAAAAATAATTTTAAAACCCTTGTCACATAGTTGGCTTATACTTAAAAGATTGTGGTTTAAAGCCTTCACTAAGAGCATATTTTCGATAAGAATTTCAGAATTCTTACCTATGTTGTCAATTCGAATGATCTTACGTTTGTCCTTTCCACCAAAGGCAACCAGCCCCCCATCCTTGTCTTGCAGAGTAGAGAACACCTTTTTATCCCCTGTCATATATCTTGAGCAACCGCTATCCAGGTACCATTTGCTCCCCCTGGCTTCAAGGCATATCTGTAAGAAACAACATTCTCATGCAATTATTTTTGGTACCCAAACGAATTTGGGTCCATAGGAGTTAGTCCAATTTTGCACATATCTTTTTTTTATCCAAACAGCATGATTTCTTTATGTGCTTTGTCTGAACCAACAATTAGCAATTACATAACCAAATCTACCACAATGAAAGCAATTGACATTTGAGAATCTTTTTTGATATTTGTGTGGTTTAGATTGAGCATGTTTGGGTTTGGTATGTGAGTATGAAGTACAATCATTTTCTTTTTCATGCACGTAAGATGTGGTAATCTTGTGCTCAAGGGATTTTTTGTTCTAGGTTATGTACCCCAATCCTTCTTTCCGGAAGTTAACTTTAACTCCGAATAGTCTAGGTTTTGTTTCCCTTTAACAAACCTAGAGAGAGTGAACTACAAGTCAGTCACCTCTTTATTCAAACTCTCATTTTTGTTCTCAAGTTTAAAAATGGAAGATGTCAGAACTTCTTTTTCATTTTTAAACTTTTCAAAAATATCTTCAATTTCAGACATTTTACATGATAACTCTTCTTTGGCTTTTTCAAGATCTAAAATCATTTGAAGCAAAGTTTCTTTTTCCTTTGTTAACTTGAACCATTCCTGTTCCAATTTCTCAAACTTAACAGAATCATCCTCATATGTTAAGTCATCAATTTTCTTTTTGAGAGACTTATTTTCTGATCTGATTTTTCTGTATTTAATATACAACCTTTCATATTCAGACTCCCATTGTTCATTTGAAATAACATCAGGGTCAGAATTTATCTCGGCTGAGTCATCCTCATGTGCCATGAGGCACATGCTTTCTATGAGCTCCCCGAGCTCTTCTTCGGATTGCTCTTCCTCTTCATCGCTCCATGTGGCGACCATAGCTTTTGGTTTCTTGAACTTATCCTTCTTGAACTTTCTCTTCAAATCTGGGCTGTTGAGCTATGGTTTTGATGATAACTAAACTTCATGTGTGATGGAGATTGTTGAGCTATGGTTTTGATAATAACTAAACTTCATGTGTGATGATAGTGGTTTTGATAATCACAACATATTGTGTACTTGATTAGTGGAAAACATCTTCATGATAAACGAACTCACATGTTGCTATCTTATCTTGCAGGTTGCCCTACTAAGTAGGTTGATGTTGAATCATGCATGCTGCTCATTAGTCTTTGGAGGTTTCATGTGAAGACTATGCTTCTCAGTGGAATGGTTGAGTCCTTATGGATATGAAATTGATTGCATGGCCTTGTGTTGTGTAAATGCATAGCCATTTCATTACATGCTCTGTTGAGGATTTCCTCTGGTTCTTGTATATCATGAATGCATAAATGATGGTTCCTAGTCATTCTGATCATATGGCTTAAATGCTTTGAAATGGTTTGTGGGAGAATTGGGTTGAAGTTGGGATCTTCAGATTCGTTGGTTTAATATTAACTTGCTTCTAAATTCCCAGAAATTGCAGGTTAATATTTCCCACATTGTGATGGATTCAAGGTAAGAATTTATATTGGAATCCATGGTGATACTCTTATAATCTTGAGTTGGAAAATTGGGTTCTCTAGTGCTTTCATACAGATCTTTCATGGGGATTCTTATATGCCTCATGCTAATGATTTCGTAATCATATTTCATGTCATTTGGGTCTCGGTCTCAAAACTAGCTTCATATGTTAATGAATGACCAATATATTTTGATCTTGATCTAACCTCTTGCTTTATCATATTTTTCAGGATGAAAAAATCATGGTTGATCCTCATGGGATTATGATAATATTTAATCAATTGTTTCCCATTGATTTGATGGTGATTTTAGTTACTTTTCAGGCTTAAACTAGAAGGGGTCGACCCATGGGGTCGACCCTCTCAGGTTCTGTTCAAAACAGAACCAATTTTGTGAAACCTGCCTGAAAGGGTCGACCCCTGGCGTCGACCCCTGTAACCCAGAACCAAATGTTGGTTCTGTTTGGGTTCTGGAAACACAAGGGTCGACCCCTGGGGTTGACCCCTGTAAAACAGAACATAAAATTAGTTCTGTTTGGCTTCTGTCTGCCCGAGGGTCGACCCCAAGGGTCCACCCTTTCCGGTTTGACCTCCAACCGTGATTTTTGATCGTCGTTTTCTTGCTCCTAAAGTCTTCCAATCTGAGTCCAACTTCCACAAATCACTCAACAAAGTGAGGATCTGGTCCCTAGGCTGTCTCTTGACCGACCTAAACACATATATACATGTTATTGGGTTGTAAACCCTAAAGAGAAACCAAGTGAGATCTGAAAATCATTTTTCCTCTAACCCTTGTATGTGCAGGTCGTAGGTAGTAGCTCCAGGACTTCTTCCACCTTGATTTGAGCGTGAATGTGAAGGGAAGAAGTAGCATACAAGTCTCCAATCGATCTCCAACTTGAAGCTACGTGAAGAATCAAGCCATCACGTCATTTGAGCAAAGATCGTTCATCTATCTCCAAAGTGATTCAAGGAAGATCTAAAACCAACCTCCTGCCAAGAAGAGAAAGCCAAGCAAACTAGAAAGAAGAAGAGCCAAGCAAGCACAGACAGAAGCTTCGATTAAGTGAAGATTGAAGCTACGTTCTAAATCAGCAACATACATTCAAAGAGAAGCCAAATCAGGGGATTTCTAAACTAAGCCTCACTGTCATCATGCTTTGAATGTTATATTTGTATTTCTTATAAACTCTAAGCATTTGTGTATGTGTGGATCATGTGGATCCGTGATCGTGTGTGTGTATCGTATTTGATTCATGTGTGTGTGTAGGTCTTCCTAGATCTACGTGTGTGTGAGGTTTGCTACACTTGTCGCAGCGTGTGTGCATTTTGTTAATCCGCCTGTTGGATTGTGTTGGAGACTTCGTCTCCATGCATGCGCGCGTGTGTGTGTGTGTACATTGGGGCTCGTCCCCGTGTGTGTGTGTAGGCGTTGTCCTGCTTGTGTGGTTGGAGCGTCGTCTCCATTTGGGGATTTATCCCCGAGTGAAGCCTCACCTAGTTTGGTGAGGGGTGGACGTAGGGAGCCCGTCGAGGTCCCGAACCACCTTAAAATCCCTATGCATTGTGGTTTGCTTTGTGCATTGGCTTGGTGTGATTGTTGAATCCTTTTATATGATTGTGTGGGAACGGTGAGATTGAGAGAATCTATTTCTTTGCTTAATTAACTTCCTTAATCTTGTTGAAAGGAATTTACTCCACCTCACAGCATTCGTCTTATCATCTAGTGTGAGGATTAGTGTAAGATGTTATCTAACTTGTTGTTCAACATATTTGATGATTTAATTATTGTTTCTTTACACTTGTTAAAAAGGGAAAGAGTTTCCTTAAAATTTGTAATCACCCAATTCACCCCCCTCTTGGGTGTCATTGATCGTGGGACCCAATAATTGGTATCAGAGCTAAGACTCTAATTTCATAGATCTAACGATCTAGAGTGATCCGGATCAATGACTACCATGATGTACACCTTGAACTCTCCACCCGTGTTTGATGGCTGTAATTTTGATTTGTGGTTAGGAAGGATGTGTAGTCTAGTTAATTCATACGACCCTAAGCTATGGAAACTTATTTCACATGGTCCTCATGAATTGCCTAAAGATAAAAGTGTCCGGACTGAAAATCAAAAGCACATACATGATCAAAATTGCTTGGTTATGAAGTTGCTTACTACTGCAGTTGATTCTAACTATTTTCCTTTTGTCTCCCATTGCAGATCCGCGAAGGAAATATTGGATGGATTAGCAGACCTCAAGGAGGAGCTTAAAGACAGATGTCTTGTAGCAGGCACGAGTGAACAAGGGAGTGGTCAGCCAAGTGAATCAAGCTCAAGGGTAAACTCTGACTCTGATTATGAAGATGATTTTAACTACGAAGAATTGTTGAATGCCTATGAAGAGCTTGCTGAAAAATACAAGAAGTTAAAATCTGAAAACAAAAAATTGAAAAAGAATGTTGGTCAAAATAAAAGTGATACCTCTTGCAAAGAATGCTCACACCTTAAGGAATTGATTGATGGTTACATGTTTGACATTGAAATTCACACAGATCAAATCTCTTCATTGAGAAATGAAAATAAAGAGCTGAAAGAGAGAATGAGTCTTATGGACATTGGCCAAATTGAATTTGCTCATGATAAGAGACTTGAAAAATAAAATGAAGAATTGAAACAGTTGAACAATGCCATGTCTGAAAGATTATTATTTTTTAAAAAAGGAAAATATGTGGCTTTGGAAGAGTGTGAATATGTGAATGAAATAAGGCAAGAAGTCGAATGTCTTAGGAAAACTAATGCCGTGTTAAATGTCAGTCTTTCCACTTATGAAGAAGAACTTGCCAATTCTGAATTGCACATTTCATCTCTTGAAAAAGAAATTTCTGACTTGAATGCTTCATTGTCTAAATTGTGAATGGCCAAGAAAACTTGGATAAATTACTGGGCATGAAAGTAAACTTTTAAAAAGAAGGGCTGGGTTTAAATCCAGTGAACAAAAAGAAATTTGAGAGCAAGCTACACACTTCTTTTGTTCATACCGCTTGTGCACCCAGCACCTCCACATCTCACTCCCATGAACACACCATGTCAAGAACTCAATCAAATCTGAAAAAGAGTGTGGATGTCCAGAATGTGCATGCTAGAGATATTCATGTAAACTTCCATGCATCTAAGAAAAGAAATGTCTCATGTCTTTACTGTGGAAAACTTGGACACATGATGCATGATTGTTTCATTATGAAGAATGATGATTTGAGAGCATGTAGAAATCAGGCTGGTTTGAAAAATGCAAAGAAATCATTCACCACAAAACCTTCCATGCATTGTAATCATTGTGGTAAAAGAGGTCACACAAAGTCACAATGCTGGTTACACATGAAGAAAATGAGTTTTCACTCAACACGTCATGCTCACATACACAAACCAGTAGAGCCAATGAGAAAGAAAATTGTACTGCCACATGTTTCCCCCCATCACTTTGAAAAATCTGGAAATATTAAGTATGATTGTTTTCTGAAGAAAATTGATGATTTGAATGTTGTTAAGAAGTGGAAGCCACGTGCCAAAGATGCTGCTAACCCACAAGGACCCAAGATGGTTTGGGTACCTAAGAATGCCAAATGAGAAATTTGTTTTGCAGGTGTGTCTTGGGAATGTAAAGCATGAAATCTATTTTTATCAAGAAGGTAAGTCACACAAGTGGGATAAATCAGGTTAAAAGAAAAACCAAAACTAAAATTTGAAAACTCAGGTGATATCCCTCTCACACTCTTTAGTAATTGTGTCATGGTTTGATTCATATTGTGCTGAATTATCTTGTGATAACGCATATGTCTGTACATGCATTCCATCCGTAGATAGTTGCATACACTTGTGCATATCATCATCATATAGCATCTTGTTAGAGTGGAGCTTTAAAACCGTCAATAAATTTCACTACATACGTTGAGTTTGCATACACTCTCATGTTTGCATACACCCTTTCACGTATTGTCTTGCATAAGTTGAACATTGTGAAGTCATGTCATAATGCATAGCAATCCTCCTACCTTCATCACCCTTGACTACATAGTATATCAAATGGTGACATGTGGAAGGGCAGATTATGCCTGTCTGAAAGCTATCACTACACGTGAGGTGATCTTCGGATCTAAGTTCTCCGCCTAGTATTATGAGTCATTTACTCAAAAGGCTGCATATGACATTGGATTGTTACTGAACATCTTGCATTCTTGCCCACATTAAGGGGGAGCAACCACTTTATTCATATGAGCTTAATGTTTAGGTTCACACATGAGTCATGCATTGCATCTTGAGCTATCTAGGGGATGTTGGTTGTTAAAATAATTTATGATGCTATGGTTAATAAATCTGAATCATAATTGACAAATCAAATCTGTTTTTATCTTTGGATGCAGATTAAACTCCCCAAGTTCAAGTGATATTGGCCATTCATAGTCAAGCTTGCATCAACTAAAGGAACACCTTGCAAAGATGAAAAATGATGAGAATTGTCTCAATTGTCACAAGGAGATGGTGTAGCAACCCTGATAAAAATAAGATTTTTAAATAAATCAAATTAAAATAAAAGATAAGTAAAGAAATGACAAAGAGCCTAAATGAGTAAATCATTGATCAAGAGGAAAATAACGCCTTTTATCAAGGCGCCGATTCAAAAGGAAACGCCTCTGTATAAGGCGTTAATTTAAAAGGGACGCCTGGACAATAGGGCGTCAAATTTCAAACGACGGGAAAAATAAAATTAAGGAAAGGGAATGAAACGCCCTCTACATGGGCGCGTTTACATAAGTAACGACGCTCGACAAGGCGTCAATTTAAATTCGACGCCCTCGCTTAAGACGTTAATTCAGTTCGAGTTTCGTTCGACCTAAGAGTCTATCCAGGGCAAGTTATGGATAACTACGTCGAAGGTGGAGTATGGTAAGGACTCTATCATGGAAGTATTACTCCCAATACAACTCTAACCCTATTAGGATTCCCAAAATCCTATAAATACCCTCCTGATCGACCCAGATCGCTATTTGGCGATTTGAGCTATCGTTCTGCTGAAAGGAGAGGTTTTGTTCTTCTTATTGTTTCCTTCAAACCACAGGAGCAAGAGGATTCTAATGCTTCTTCGTTTTCTTCTATCACAGATTGAGGAGCTCCTGTCTTCCTTAAAGAACGAGGGTTCTTCATTCGTGGGTAGATTACCTGTCGAGTTTTCCTATCAAACGTGAAGAACCGGTAAGTTCTTCTTCATCCTTTGACATCAACCGTATACTATAAAGGCTAATTAATCCTCTTCTCGTTTTTTTCTCTCTTACAGCCCAACACCCGTGAAAGGAGGAAGTTTTCCTCTATTTTTGCAACGGCTGTTTCTTCTCTGTTGCTGTCTCTGCTTCTGCATTAGAAACAGAGCATCGGATTCCCATCAAGTCCTTCACGTTACTTCAACAGATCACCAGTTGATAATCATCAGGTAGGTTTTCTCAAGAACGTAGCCCAAACTAGCTTAATATCTTTAATAATATCATCGATCCTCCATGCATATAGTTTTATTGTGGTTTCAACTGTTTCTATGCAATTTTCAAAGCAACGCCCTTGACCAGGGCGCTAACTTAAAATAAGCGACCCACACCAGGGCGCTAATTCTTGTTTTGACGCCCTACCCAGGAGTCGTCAATTTCATATAAATTGATAATTACCCATGTTTAAAATTCTATATCTATGAAACCATGAACCTAATTTAATGCATGTTCATCCTGATTGAATCCTGCTATTTTTCTGGTCCTGACCATGTACCTATTTCCTGAAAATTTAATATCTAAATTTGGAAAATTATTGAATTAACGACCTGCACAAAGGCGTTTCTTATTGAACCGACGCCCCAGATCAGGGCGCAAATTGAAAGGTAACGCCCCTGACCAGGGCGCGTTTTTGTTAAATTCCATAATATTGGAAATTTTGGTAAAATAGAAATAAAGAATGGACGACTGCTGTATACGTCGTCAAATTGTGAATAAACGCCCCTGAGAAAGGCGTTAATTGGATAATTAATGACTTAGTTTAAGTCGCTATTTTCTGTATTACTGTTTTACACTGATTACTGTCAACCGAAGGGTTATATATATATATATATATATATATATATATATATATATATATCGGCACTATATTCCAGTCCGTGAATATAGTCCCATGTTTCATGATGTTTTAACGTTACCCCCTTAACTCTCATTGACATACAAGCTCTCCATTGGACATTCCGTTCCTTTGGACTAGCGAGTTAGTCATAGAGACCTCATAAGACTCCTCGAGCCTTGGATTCCCTCAAGGCCGACTGAGCTGGTTGTACCATAAAAACCCATTACACTATTTTACCATGTCACTCTATAGAAACATGGTATACCGGCCCTCATGTTATGCAAAGTGTGTATCATGAGAATCTCTTAATGGGATGAGGTTATCATGCCATTTGATGCTGTTCTTGTAAACCCCAATTCTATATTCAACATGATGTTCTTGTGGACCTCAATTCTATATTAAGAATGAGGACGTCTTGCCATTGATGTGCTGTTCATGTGGACCTCAATTCTATATAAAGAGTGTCCATACTTGTTTGTCATGGTACCCAAGTTAGGGAACCAATTCCACCTAGTTTTATCGATAATCGTGATTGTACGTTATTATCGCCATTCTATGTCAAGTGTCATATTTTTGGACTCTACTCTATCCAAGTTTATCCTACATGTCTACAAGCTTTATTCTTGAAATTCCATATTGGCTATACACAAAAGTGGATGTTAAAATACATGATTAATGCCTGCGCATATAGGGCCCGATCTGGTCCTGGGAGGAGCACCCGAAAGTACTTGTGCCCATGGGAGTTGATTGATCACGGTATTGGCATTATACCGAAGTGCATGACTAGCTTGATTGAACATTCCACAAATCTTGTACTTGTACTTGACTTGATATTACATGACTTGCGTGACCCGAAAAAGGGTAATTTCATACTTGCGTGCTTGAACGTGATAGCCAAATTCCAACATGACATGATGAATACACTTGCTTGAATATCTTGATATCTTTTGATATAAGTTCTTGAAAGTTCATGACTAGTTCTCGTCGCTATCTTATTGTTATACACTCTCTCTATCTTGTCGTTTTATGCGAGCATGCATAGCTATAGTGCATTCATGAAAGATGTAATTACTTAAACCCATTGCTAGTTCTTGAGATATAATTTCCTACTGAGCGTTCGCTCACCTAGTGTTTCCCTACTTTTCAGGTAAGTCCGACGATGAGGGAACTCAAACGGATGGGGAAAATCAAGAGTGAAAGAGATAGAGCTTCTTCCGTGTTATCTAGTCTTTTTCATATTTTCTTGAGTCAACCTTGTATTTTTCCTTTATTTTAGTTAGTACTTCAAGGTTTGTAATAGACATATTCTTATGAAGGAATAAAGGATTGGGTTATCTTTACTTTTGCGCATCTCTGATTTTGGTGTCGAATACACTAATACTCTGATTGACATGATTGATATAAACTCGTCACGCGTCTCCGGGTATCTTCCGCTCTCGGGGCGTGACAGTTTTTGTGGTATCAGAGCCTAGGGTATTCAATTCCTAGGAAAACCCAAGTCCAAGGATAGGTTCAAACCTTTAACCAGTGAGATTGGGTAGAACCAAGGGTTGAGTTAACTTAAAAGCCCTTAACGCGAGTATATACTAATATAGTTATTGTAATTGTAGGACGATGGCTGCCGAACGTGCTCAGTGGCGCAACATGCAACGTACACTTCAAGGCATGACTCAAGTGCTGCAACAAGTAGCACAGGGAGGTGCACAACGAGCCGGAAGTCTCCACCAAGTCTTCAAGAACATGAACCGTCCCAAATTCATGGGTTCTACGGATCCGGATGACGCAGAGCACTGGATCAGGGAGACGGAGCGTATATTCCGTGTGATGCAGTGCACGGATCAAGATAAAGTCTTATTAGCTACCTTTCAGTTAGAAAGGGATGCCCGATGCTGGTGGGAGTCAATAGAAGCTACTTTAAATCAAGACCAAATTACTTGGGAGGAATTTGTTGAACATTTCAACAATAAATATTTTTCAAACCGAGTCCAAGAAAAGAAAGCTACCGAATTTGCCGCACTCAAGCAACGGTCATTATCGGTGGCGGAGTACGAGGCACAATTCTCTAGATTGTCTCGGTATGTTAAGCACTTAGTTAGCACCGAGAAGATGAAAGCTAGGAGGTTCTTAAACGGGCTCAGGCCCCAATATATTACCCAGCTGGCACCAATGGATATTCAGGTCTACTCAGAGATAGTACGCCGAGCTCAATTGTTAGAAGATGCCACGGAGCTATCAGATAGAATCCGTGGGAAGGATAAGAAAGAACAAGTCACAAGTTCGGGTTCCTTTAAACCCAACTTCAAGAAAAGGCCTAGCACTGGAGGTACTTCTTCTCAAGACCAGAAATTTAAGAAGACCAAGCCCTTCTCTATCACTACTACACCTTCGAATATAATATGCAAGCATTGTGACAAGGCTGGTCATAAAGCCGAAGAGTGCTGGAGGAAACTTGGAGCATGTCTCCGTTGCGGGAGCCGTGAGCATCGGATTCCCGATTGCCCATTACTTAATGATCAAACCGGTGACGGGAAGCGCCTAGTAACCAAAAACGCTCGTCTTCACGCAATTAAGGAGACCGAAGAAGAAGAAGGCGGACTAGTAGAAGGTACACTGAAAGTTTGTTCCAAGTATGCACATATCTTATTTGATACGGGTGCATCACATTCTTTTATTTCCAAGAAGTTTGCTAACCCACTACCTATGGAACCGGAATGGATGAAAATAATTTTATCTACTCCTCTCGGAAATGAAACCGATATTACTCACCATTATCAAAACTGTGAAGTCTTGGTAAAAGGAAGAAATCTTCCTATCGATCTCATATGTTTAGATCTAAAGGAGTATGATGTCATACTGGGAGCAGATTGGTTATCCAAATACCAGGCAACAGTCGATTGCCGCAATAGCAAGGTTACTTTCAAGGACTTTCCAGAACTAGTCTATTCTAGCCCTAAGAGTCGGAGCGAGTCACCTCTTATTTCGGCTCTCCGAGCTAGCAAGCTAATAAGGAAAGGATGTGTATCTTTCCTTGCATTTATCACGATTAAGGAGGCTCAGGAAACTAAGATAGAAGATATCCCAGTTGTGCAAGAATTTCCGGATGTGTTTCCGGAAGATTTGCCTGGATTACCCCCACAAAGAGAAGTGGCCTTCACCATCGACTTAGTCCCTGGTGCTGGACCTGTTTCTAAGACACCTTATAGAATGTCCCCTGCTGAACTCAAGGAGTTAAAGGAGCAATTAATGGAACTTCTTAAGAAAGGATTCATTAGACCGAGTACTTCCCCGTGGGGAGCGCCTGTGCTATTTGTAAAGAAGAAGGATGGATCCATGAGACTATGCATCGACTATCGACAGTTGAATCATCTCACTATCAAGAACAAGTATCACTACCGAGAATCGATGAGTTATTTGATCAAATATCTGGATCCAAGTATTTTTCAAAGATTGATCTCAGGTCAGGATATCACCAACTAAGGATCAAGGATGATGACATTCATAAAACCGCATTCAGAAGCAGGTATGGCCATTATGAGTTTGTTGTTATGCCTTTTGGACTAACAAATGCCCCTGCTGCCTTTATGCAGTTAATGAATAGTATATTCAGGCCTTATTTAGATCAATTCGTGGTGGTCTTCATTGATGATATATTAATTTATTCCAAGACTAAAGAAGAGCATGAGGAGCATTTGAGGATTGCATTACAAATATTAAGGACAAACCGATTATATGCCAAACTCAGCAAGTGTGAGTTCTGGCTTGAGGAAGTGACTTTTCTCGGACATGTTATATCCAAGGATGGCTTATCAGTAGATCCATCAAAAGTTGAAGCTGTGAAGAATTGGGAAAGACCGACCAATGCTAGCGAGATCCAAAGTTTCTTAGGTCTTGCGGGCTACTATCGGCGATTCATCAAGGATTTCTCCAAGATAGCCGTACCACTCACTAGGCTAACTCGCAAGGAGATCCGTTATGAATGGAGTGAGGAATGTGAAAGAAGATTCCAAAATCTCAAGGATCATCTAACTACAGCTCCGGTCTTAGCATTACCAATGGAAGGAGAGAAATTCGAGGTATACACTGATGCTTCTGGCATTGGCCTCGGATGTGTTCTAATGCAACAAGGAAAGGTTATAGCTTATTCTTCTCGTCAATTGAAGAAGCATGAAGAGAACTACCCCGTCCATGACTTAGAATTGGCCGCGGTGGTATTTGCACTCAAAATATGGAGACATTATCTTTATGGAGTACAGTTTACTGTATACTCTGATCACAAGAGTCTCAAGTATCTTTTCTCTCAAAAGGAACTAAATATGAGGCAAAGACGTTGGCTAGAATATCTCAAGGACTTCGACTTCAATATACAATATCATCCCGGAAAGGGTAACCATGTAGCTGATGCCCTTAGTCGAAGGCCGAGAACACTGTTAGCCAATTGTATGATTCAAGAATGGAAGTTGCTGGAGCAATTCTCTGAACTCAATATAAGCATGGACACAGACTTTCAATATGTCATATTATCTCATATAAGCATTCATCCAGACCTATTATCTGAAATACAAGCACTTCAGGATAATGACCCAATATTAGTGGAAATCAAAGGCAAACTGGAAGGACAATCTGATTTCCAAATAACTTGTGAGGGAAGATTAATATTCAGGAATAGAACTTGCATACCGGATTGTCCCGAGTTAAAGAAGAAGATATTAGATGAAGTTTATAGATCAAGGTACACGATTCATCCTGGATCTACCAAAATGTACCAAGATGTGAAGAGGAATTTTTGGTGGCCCAACATGAAAAGGGAAATAGCAGACTATGTATCACGTTGTCTCACTTGCCAACAGGTCAAGGCGGAACACCAAAAGCCTGCTGGAAAATTACATCCTCTAGATATTCCCAAATGGAAGTGGGAGAATATTAGCATGGATTTCATTATGGGTTTATCTAAATCAAAAGGAGGACATGATGGAATATGGGTTATTATTGACCGATTGACTAAATCGGCGCATTTCTTGCCAATAAAGAGCGATGGTCAGTTGATGTTTTGGCTGCATTATACATCAAGGACATAGTCAGATTACATGGTATTCCTATTTCAATCGTGTCTGACAGAGATCCCCGTTTTACTTCTCATTTTTGGAAGGGACTACACCATTCGTTGGGAACAAGGCTTAACTTTAGTACAGCTTTTCATCCTCAAACGGATGGTCAGACCGAGAGAACTAACCAGGTGGTTGAAGATATGCTCAGAGCTTGCATCATTGATTTCGATGGAAGCTGGCATGATCACTTGCCGTTGGTGGAATTTGCATATAATAATAGCTACCAGGCAAGTATACAAATGGCACCTTTCGAAGCTTTATACGGAAGGAGTTGCCGATCACCCTTATGCTGGGACGAAGTTGGAGAGAAACAACTATTAGGTCCAGACATGGTAAGGGATACCACTGAGAAGATACAATTGATTAGAGAAAGACTGCGAGTTGCTCAGTCTAGGCAAAAGGCTTATGCCGATACAAGAAGGAGAGATCTTGAATTCCAAGTTGGAGATCATGTATTTCTCAAGATATCGCCAGGACGTGGCATACGGAGATTTGGTGTTAAGGGCAAGCTTACACCAAGATTCATCGGACCCTTCGAGATACTGGAACGAGTTGGCGAGGTTGCTTATCGCATCGCATTGCCTCCTCAACTGTCCGATGTACATAATGTATTCCACATATCTATGTTGAAGAAGTATGTACACGATCCATCACATATTATTGATCATGAAGACTTAGTGATCCAGAAGGATCTCACATATGAACAGAAGCCTATGAAGGTACTAGATCGTGAAGTACGTACCCTAAGGAATAAGGTTATTCCCATGCTTAAGGTACAATGGAATAAGAACTCCGAACATGAAGCTACATGGGAGACCGAGGAATCCATGAGGAAGCGATTTCCAGAATTATTTTAAGGTATATACTCTACACTCTCCACTTATATATACGATTAAATTTGGGGACCAAATTCTTTTAAGTGGGGGAGGGTGTAGCAACCCTGATAAAAATAAGATTTTTAAATAAATCAAATTAAAATAAAAGATAAGTAAAGAAATGACAAAGAGCTTAAATGAGTAAATCATTGATCAAGAGGAAAATAACGCCTTTTATCAAGGTGCCGATTCAAAAGGAAACGCCTCTGTATAAGGCGTTAATTTAAAAGGGACGCCTGGATAATAGGACGTCAAATTTCAAACGACGGGAAAAATAAAATTAAGGAAAGGGAATGAAACGCCCTCTACATGGGCGCATTTACATAAGTAACGACGCTCGACAAGGCGTCAATTTAAATTCGACGCCCTCACTTAAGACGTTAATTCAGTTCGAGTTTCGTTCGACCCAGGAGTCTATCCAGGGCAAGTTATGGATAACTACGTCGAAGGTGGAGTATGGTAAGGACTCTATCATGGAAGTATTACTCCCAATACAACTCTAACCCTATTAGGATTCCCAAAATCCTATAAATACCCTCCTGATCGACCCAGATCGCTATTTGGCGATTTGAGCTATCGTTCTGCTGAAAGGAGAGGTTTTGTTCTTCTTATTGTTTCCTTCAAACCACAGGAGCAAGAGGATTCTAATGCTTCTTCGTTTTCTTCTATCACAGATTGAGGAGCTCCTGTCTTCCTTAAAGAACGAGGGTTCTTCATTCGTGGGTAGATTACCTGTCGAGTTTTCCTATCAAACGTGAAGAACCGGTAAATTCTTCTTCATCCTTTGACATCAACAGTATACTATAAAGGCTAATTAATCCTCTTCTCGTTTTTTTCTCTCTTACAGCCCAACACCCGTGAAAGGAGGAAGTTTTCCTCTATTTTTGCAACGACTGTTTCTTCTCTGTTGTTGTCTCTGCTTCTGCATTAGAAACAGAGCATCGGATTCCTGTCAAGTCCTTCACGTTACTTCAACAGATCACCAGTTGATAATCATCAAGTAGGTTTTCTCAAGAACATAGCCCAAACTTGCTTAATATTTTTAATAATATCATCGATCCTCCATGCATATAGTTTTATTGTGGTTTCAACTGTTTCTATGCAATTTTCAAAGCAACGCCCTTGACCAGGGCGCTAACTTAAAATAAGCGACCCACGCCAGGGCGCTAATTCTTGTTTTGACGCCCTACCCAGGAGTCGTCAATTTCATATAAATTGATAATTACCCATGTTTAAAATTCTATATCTATGAAACCATGAACCTAATTTAATGCATGTTCATCCTGATTGAATCCTGCTACTTTTCTGGTCCTGACCATGTACCTATTTTCCTGAAAATTTAATATCTAAAATTTGAAAAATTATTGAATTAACGACCTGCACAAAGGCGTTTCTTATTGAACCGACGCCCCAGATCAGGGCGCAAATTGAAAGGTAACGCCCCTGACCAGGGCGCGTTTTTGTTAAATTCCATAATATTGGAAATTTAGGTAAAATAGAAATAAAGAATGGACGACTGCTGTATACGTCGTCAAATTGTGAATAAACGCCCGTGAGAAAGGCGTTAATTGGATAATTAATGACTTAGTTTAAGTCGCTATTTTCTGTATTACTGTTTTACACTGATTACTCTCAACCGAAGGGTTATATATATATATATATATATCGTCACTATATTCCAGTCCGTGAATATAGTCCCATGTTTCATGATATTTTAACGTTACCCCCTTAACTCTCATTGACATACAAGCTCTCCATTGGACATTCTGTTCCTTTGGACTAGCGAGTTAGTCATAGAGACCTTCATAAGACTCCTCGAGCCTTGGATTCCCTCAAGGCCGACTGAGCTGGTTGTACCATAAAAAACCCATTACACTATTTTGCCATGTCACTCTATAGAAACATGGTATACCGGCCCTCATGTTATGCAAAGTGTGTATCATGAGAATCCTCTTAATGGGATGAGGTTATCATGCCATTTGATGCTGTTCTTGTAAACCCCAATTCTATATTCAACATGATGTTCTTATGGACCTCAATTCTATATTAAGAATGAGGACGTCTTGCCATTGATGTGCTGTTCATGTGGACCTCAATTCTATATAAAGAGTGTCCATACTTGCTTGTCATGGTACCCAAGTTAGGGAACTAATTCCACCTAGTTTTATCGATAATCATGATTGTATCATTATTATCGCCATTCTATGTCAAGTGTCATATTTTTGGACTCTACTCTATCCAAGTTTATCCTACATGTCTACAAGCTTTATTCTTGAAATTCCATATTGGCTATACACAAAAGTGGATGTTAAAATACATGATTAATGCCTACGCATATAGGGCCCGATCTGGTCCTGGGAGGAGCACCCGAAAGTACTTGTGCCCATGGGAGTTGATTGATCACGGTATTGGCATTATACCGAAGTGCATGACTAGCTTGATTGAACATTCCATAAATCTTGTACTTGTACTTGACTTGATATTACATGACTTGCGTGACCCGAAAAAGGGTAATTTCATACTTGCGTGCTTGAACGTGATAGCCAAATTCCAACATGACATGATGAATACACTTGCTTGAATATCTTGATATCTTTTGATATAAGTTCTTGAAAGTTCATGACTAGTTCTTGTCGCTATCTTATTGTTATACACTCTCTCTATCTTGTCATTTTATGCGAGCATGCATAGCTATAGTGCATTCATGAAAGATGTAATTACTTAAACCCATTGCTAGTTCTTGAGATATAATTTCCTACTGAGCGTTCGCTCACCTAGTGTTTCCCTACTTTTCAGGTAAGTCCGACGATGAGGGAACTCAAACGGATGGGGAAAATCAAGAGTGAAAGAGATAGAGCTTCTTCCGTGTTATCTAGTCTTTTTCATATTTTCTTGAGTCAACCTTGTATTTTTCCTTTATTTTAGTTAGTGCTTCAAGGGTTTGTAATAGACATATTCTTATGAAGGAATAAAGGATTGGGTTATCTTTACTTTTGTGCATCTCTGATTTTGGTGTCGAATACACTAATACTCTGATTAATATGATTGATATAAACTCGTCACGCGTCTCCGGGTATCTTCCGCTCTCGGGGCGTGATAGATGGGATACCAAAACTTGAACAACCTTTAGAATTGACTTAAGCACAAGTCGGTTAAAGTCCTTGTACGTGCTAAAGCAAGTACCCAAGGCATGGTGAAAGCCTTAGAAGAAAATGGATTCTCAAGGTAAAGGTAAGAAAGAAAAATCTGAAATATCAACCTCCATAAGGTTGACGATCATAGTGATTGAAGGCTTCCAATCTTATCTTCTGAACCAAAGTAATTCATCCTTATCAACTCATGCAATGGCCTTGTTGCCACTTGGTGATGCCTTCAGATGACAAGTGTTGATTCTAAAAACTTGAGTTGTCATTTACTAGAATACTGTGACAAATTAGTTGGATCTAGTTTGATGTAATGAGCATAGTTAATTGTTTGAACCAAATGAAAACCTTGAGAGATGTGCATGAAGTAGTTGGTTATTGAATGACACTCAATCTGAACTGCATCATCACACTTGAGTTGAATTGCATATCTGGTATATCAAATGGCGTTTGTGAAAGAGTGGATTATGTCCACTTGAAAGTATTCCCTATGCGTTGAGTTGGGTCTTTGGACTAAAATCTCCGCCTCATACCAGATCTTGACTGGCTTGTGAGTGATTGATTTGTGAATGAATCATTGAGCTGAGTTATGTAAATTGAAAATATGTTTGTGATTAAATAATTCATACATTTGATTTTTGGATAAATTCTCATTTCAAAACCTGTGAAATACCTTTGAAAATCTATTTTTGAACAATTCAGAAATTTGGGTTGTATTACTTAATTTTGATCATTTATGCACCCTTATTCATAAAGGTCATGTCTTAAAGAATGGTTGTCGATTCATGAATAGAATGTGGATGATCTCAATAAGATTTCTGTCACACTGGCTTGAAAAATCAAAGCTATCATCTTGTTTTTGCATCTTGTCTTTCATTTTCATATAGTTATAGGTTGCATGCATCAAAATCCAATGCATTAGGTGCATTTAGTTCACTCAAATGAAAAACCAAAAACACACACTTTGCACCCATGTTAATTTCTGCATTGCATTAGAACTCATGCATCAGTCGCACTTAGTTCATTCTGTTAGCATCCATTCAATTGGTATCAATTTATCCATTCAATTGGTATCAAATTGACATCACATTGCTCACATGCATGTCATAGTACATTTGCATAAACTCCTAATGTGTGCTTGTGTGTTATTATATGCTATTCACCCCTATCCTTGAAATTTCTATGACCTTATCCCTTCTTGATAAATAATGTTACATTTGAGTCATTATCGATGTGCTTCATGTTGTACACTCTGGGGGAGTATAAGTGCATCTATTTAGGGGGAGTTGTATTGTTATGTATTCATGATATTTTCGGTATACATGCTGGATCAAATTCGAACACTTCATGCACAGAATGTGAAAATGAGTGTTAAAGATAAGGATATATGAATTTCTTTTCAACACTCTCGAGATGTTAAACTTGTTGCATGTATGTTGAAGAGATAGTTGAGGAAAAAACTGCCTACCTATCTTTGTTAAAAAATCTGAAATGAAAATGAACGGCAGAGCAATGCTTAGCCTCATTGAGTAAACTGGGCACATGTCACCTGAGACGTGATGTGGTTCATATATGAAAAGTGTGGACTAGTACCTCTGTTCAAAATGAGGTGAAATTGTTCAGTATTCTGAGTAACCGGAGATTCTGGCATGAGCTCCATGCGTCTGCTCGCGTAAAAAGGAATCATTTTGAACTTGATCACTCTTGAAAAATTCTGACTATCATGTGATACTGGTTGAGTTAAAAAAATGATGGTGAAAACTAGCCTCCAATACGCTGTTCTCAAAATTGAAGTGTAGTATGTAAAATGTCTCCCTGTGTTGATTTGAAAATCTTAATATCCATATTGAAACTATCGTTTTTCATGTTACTCACTTACATATTTGAGAATTTGATTTAATATGTATTCAGAAAGTTGATTGACTGCATTAGCAATTGCATTAATCTCTTATATTATTGCACAATCTCCCATGTGCTACACATGTGCATTCCGGTTGTCATGACTCTCTTGGATCTTTCCTATACCCATCCCCTCTTAAATAAGTACGGGGGAGCTCTGTTGCATGTATTTATACGTATCTATTTGTTCTCTTGTGTATGCATCTTACATGCCATCACATGCATAAGTTGCATCTCATGCATTTCAAACCACAAATCAAAAATTAAAAATCTGAAAATTCATCACATTCCAAAAATGGTTTTTGAATTAACAATTTGGCCTAGTTGTTTTTTCCCCATTGTATGCTTGCATTGAGTTTCATGTGATTGCATTCATATTGTCATCATGTCTATTCAGTTGCATTGCATGCATTAATAGTGTCACATGTTTGCATTGAGTTGTCATGCATTTCAAATCAAAAATTAAAAATCTGGAATATATTGAAAACCAAAAATTGAGTGGACTTCCCATGCTATTTACTTGCTCAATAAATTTTTGTGTTTGCTTGGCAAATGGGGAGAAAGATTGGGCACATCCAAGTAATTAACATTTGGTATCCTCTCTAGTCAACAATTGGTGACTCCCATACATTCCATGAACCCACTTCTTTATAATTTGCTCCTACTTCATCAGAACTTCAAATGTGGGTTATTGTTCCTTGCACATTTATCATGCTACAATTTGTTCCTCCTTTGTTTCTTCTTCATGCGGGAGAATGATTGGCATTACCCCGCTTTTTGATAATGTCAAAAGGGGAGAAATATTTCGTGTGATTCATGATTGCTGGTTTCATGATTGGGGGAGAAAAACATATTAATGATTGCTGGTTTCATGATTGGGGGAGAAAAACATTCCAAAAATTGTGATTCATGATTTCATTTGCCATCTTCACTAAGATTGTCATCATTCATCACTAAGTTTGTCATCATTAAAAAGGGGGAGATTGTTGAGCTATGGTTTTGATGATAACTAAACTTCATGTGTGATGGAGATTGTTGAGCTATGGTTTTGATAATAACTAAACGTCATGTGTGATGATAGTGATTTTGATAATCACAACATATTGTGTGCTTGATTAGTGGAAAACATCTTCATGATAAACGAACTCACATATTGCTATCTTATCTTGTAGGTTGCCCTATTAAGTAGGTTGATGTTGAATCATGCATGCTGCTCATTAGTCTTTGGAGATTTCATGTGAAGACTATGCTTCTCAGTGGAATGGTTGAGTCCTTATGGATATGAAATTGATTGCATGGCCTTGTGTTGTGTAAATGCATAGCCATTTCATTACATGCTCTGTTGAGGATTTCCTCTGGTTCTTGTATATCATGAATGCATAAATGATGGTTCCTAGTCATTCTGATCATATGGCTTAAATGCTTTGAAATGGTTTGTGGGAGAATTGGGTTGAAGTTGGGATCTTCAGATTCGTTGGTTTAATATTAACTTGCTTCTAAATTCCCAGAAAGTGCAGGTTAATATTTCCCACATTGTGATGGATTCAAGGTAAGAATTTATATTGGAATCTATGGTGATACTCTTATAATCTTGAGTTGAAAAATTGGGTTCTCTAGTGCTTTCATACAGAACTTTCATGGGGATTCTTATATGCCTCATGCTAATGATTTCGTAGTCATATTTCATGTCATTTGGGTCTCGATCTCAAAACTAGCTTCATATGTTAATGAATGACCCATATATTTTGATCTTGATCTAACCTCTTGCTTTATCATGTTTTTCAGGATGAAAAAATCATGGTTGATCCTCATGGGATTATGATAATATTTAATCAATTATTTCCCATTGATTTGATGGTGGTTTTAGTTACTTTTCAGGCCTAAACTAGAAGGGGTCGACCCATGGGGTCGACCCTCTCAGGTTCTGTTCAAAATAGAACCAATTTTGTGAAACCTGCCTGAAAGGGTCGACCCCTGGGGTCGACCCCTGTAACCCAGAACCAAATGTTGGTTCTGTTTGGGTTTTGGAAACACGAGGGTCGACCCCTGTAAAACAGAACATAAAATTAGTTCTGTTTGGCTTCTGTTTGCCCGAGGGTCGACCCTAAGGGTTGACCCTTTCCGGTTCGACCTCCAGCCGTGATTTTTGACCGCCATTTTCTTGCTCCTAAAGTCTTCCAATCCGAGTCCAACTTCTAAAAATCACTCCACAAAGTGAGGATCTGGTCCCTAGGCTGTCTCTTGACCGACCTAAACACATATATACATGTTATTGGGTTGTAAACCCTAAAGAGAAACCAAGTGAGATCTGAAAATCATTTTCCCTCTAACCCTTGTATGTGCAGGTCGTAGGTAGCAGCTCCAGGACTTCTTCCACCTTGATTTGAGCGTGAGTGTGAAGGGAAGAAGCAACATACAAGTCTCCAATCGATCTCCAACTAGAAGCTACGTGAAGAATCAAGCCATCACGTCATTTGAGCAAAGATCGTTCATCTATCTCCAAAGTGATTCAAGGAAGATCTAAAATCAACCTCCTCCCAAGAAGAGAAAGCCAAGCAAACTAGAAAGAAGAAGAGCCAAGCAAGCACAGACAGAAGCTTCGATTAAGTGAAGATTGAAGCTACGTTCTAAATCAGCAGCATACATTCAAAGAGAAGCCAAATCAGGGGATTTCTAAACTAAGCCTCACTGTCATCATGCTTTGAATGTTATATTTGTATTTCTTATAAACTCTAAGCATTTGTGTATGTGTGGATCATCTGGATCCGTGATCGTGTGTGTGTATCGTATTTGATTCACGTGTGTGCGTAGGTCTTCCTAGATCTACGTGTGTGTGAGGTTTGCTGCACTTGTCGCAGCGTGTGTGCATTTTGTTGATCCGCCTGTTGGATTGTGTTGTAGACTTCGTCTCCATGCGTATGTGTGTGTATGTACATTGGGGCTCGTCCCCGTGTGTGTGTGCAGGCGTCGTCCTGCGTGTGTGGTTGGAGCGTCGTCTCCATTTGGGGATTTATCCCTGAGTGAAGTCTCACCTAGTTTGGTGAGGGGTGGACGTAGGGAGCCCGTCGAGGTCCCAAACCATCTTAAAATCCCTGTGCATTGTGGTTTACTTTGTGCATTGGCTTGGTGTGATTGTTGAATCCTTTTATATGATCGTGTAGGAACGGTGAGATTGAGAGAATCTGTTTCTTGGCTTAATTAACTTCCTTAATCTTGTTCAAAGGAATTTACTCCACCTCGCAGCATTCGTCTTATCATCTAGTATGAGGATTAGTGTAAGCTGTTATCTAACTTGCTGTTCAACATATTTGATGATTTAATTGTTGTTTCTTTACACTTGTTAAAAAGGGAAAGAGTTTCCTTAAAATTTGTAATCACCCAATTCACCTCCCTCTTGGGTGTCATTGATCGTGGGACCCAACATGGGCATTCACCTCTCATGTGCCCGGGATTCTTGCACTCATAGCAAATAATGCTATTTGACTTGCTTGACTCACCCTTGGTTTGAACGGGCTTCCTTTGCCCCTTTCTGAAATTTTCTTGAAAATTCTTCTTTCTTCTCAGAAATTTCTTTACTTGATGGGTCAGCATAGCCAAGTCTTCTTCTTTATTGCTCTCCTCACTGGACTTCTCTTCTTGGGAGTCGTCATAAGACTGGTTGGCTTTCAAGCCAATGGTTTTCTTCTTTTTGGATTCCTCTTTCGCAGTTCTTTTGATGTTAATCTCATAGGTCATAAGTGACCATATGAGCTCATCCAATGAGAGTGTGGACTGATTCTTTTAATCCTCAATGACTGTGGCTTTTGTATGCCACGCAGGTGGAAGGGATCTCAATACCTTCCTCACAAGTTCAGAGTTTGTGTACTCCTTCCCAAGGCTTTTGAGACCGTTGGTGATCTCAATTAATCTTGCAAACATCTCTGAGATGGTTTCTTCGGATTTCATTTTGAACAGCTCATAATCTCTGACGAGTAGATTGGCCTTGGTCTCCTTGACTTCAGAAGTTCCTTCATAAATGAGCCGTAGCTTGTCTGACATCTCCTTTGCTGAGCTGCACATGGATACACGAGATAATTCGTTAGGATGAATGGCACATTGCATAATATTCATAGCATTAAAATTTGTTATGGATGTTTTAATATCTTAAGGGTTCCATTCGTCTTCATTTTTAGAGAGCTCATATGGACCCTTGTCCACCACCCTCCAGATCTCGTACTCTTGGACTCTCAGAAAAATATGCATCCTATTTTTCCAATAGGAGTAATTCGAACTGTCAAAGTATGGAGGATGGTGTATTGAGTGACCCTCAGGCATCATCCCCTTATTGGCCATTGATCTGGATCTTTTTCTAGATCGTTAGATCTGAAAAATATAGAGCCTTAGCTCTGATACCAATTGAAGTCCCGCGATCAATGACACCCAAGAGGGGGGGTGAATTGGGTGATTACAAATTTTAAGAAAACTTTATTCGATTTAAACAAGTATGAGGAATAGCCACAATGAAGTTCAGATCTAAAAAAAACTATCAGATCTAGTAAAATCTACCACACTCAACTGATCTTTGGTACCGTGGAGGAGGTGGGAATCTGAAGATTCCACTCACGCAATGTGGTATCCTCCTGACAAGGTTTGCCTTGTCGATCTGAACTCACCTTTTGATATACCAGAGATGTAATGTGAAAATGATGGATTATGCTAAATCTAACTCAATCAATACAACCAAATTAATCTATGTGTGTGCATGCACATAATGGTGATAGGAAAAAATGATCAAACCACACAAGAGACATGATTTTTAGGTGGTTCGAATGCAACAACGGCAACCTACGTCCACCCCTCACAATTTATGATGATTCTCACACTATCTTGTAAAAGAGTACAAGATCAAACCACCCACACACACTCGTGAGGAGTTCGAAACTCCCACGAAGGTGCACAAGCACCGAATCACATAGAAAAGTGAAGAAAAAGGAACTACACACACACACACACACACACACACACACACACACACACACACACACACACACACACACACACACACACACACACACACACACACACACACACACACACACAAACACACAGATCCACATAGATCCACACACACAAGTGTTTAGATATTACAGGAACACACACTTGAAGCTCAACTAGAAATGAAAGAAGAAACACAAAATAAAAACTTCAGATTTAAGCTCCCCCTTAGTGGATGAAGAGAAATTTGGATGCAGCTTGATCTCCATTTGACTTGGGTTGATTGGCCTCAGATTGAGCTTGAGAAGCTTGGAGATGGATGAAGAACTTCTTGCACGGAACATTGTTCACGGAGCTACAGTAGCAGCACTCTTTCTCCCTTGGCAGCCCCCTTTGATCTCCCTTGAGTGATTAGGGTTTCTTTCCCCCAAAAGATGTTTTTATATAACTTGGATGGTCAAGGATAAGCCAAGACACATATCCACAATTCCAGGGATGTCTAGAGACTTTTGGGATTAAAAAACCATTGATAGATGCTTCTGCCTTGTGGAGAAAAACAAGTCAACAATGGAGGCTTCGAAGCTGGCGGTCGACCGGGCATAGGTGGGCGGTCGACCGGAATTTTACAGAGATTGAGCCTTTCAACGCTGGAAAAACCGGTCGACCGGTCCCTGGCTGGCGGTTGACTGCGCCTAGAAAAACTTGCATTTTTAGTGGAGTTATCCAATGAATCATAGCATGTAAACAAATTACTTTTAGACCACTTCTTGTTTCAAACAATATGAGTTGGTTTGACTTATCCTGGGCATTTTTGAGGCATGATAGAATTAGGCATTTGCTTTGATGGAAGATGGCTTGAGAGGGGTTTAAATGAGTTATCAACCTATTTGTAATGCCGGGGTTTTGTTATCATCAAAATCATCTGGAGAGACTCAACAATGGTTGCATTCTTCTCTCAGACATGACTTCAGATGATCTCCTTGCGCAAGAAATTGCTCGACTTGCTGTAATGGAAGATGACCAATGGAAGCCTGAGGAGATCTCGATAGATGATGACAATGATAATGAAGTAAAGCTGCAATCTCACCTCCATAAGGGAGTTCGTGGAGCTGGCTAGGCCGCCACGACGTGCCAGGAATGCGAGGTCTTACCATGCTTTTTGGAGAGACATGTTTCAACGTGTCAGGGATGACCCGACTACGGACCCCACTATCGAGTCACCAGATGCAAGGCACTATCAAGATGATGCAATGGAGCGTCAAGAGGACGACGCAACGGCCCTCCCACGCACATCTACGAGCGTAACACCGGTGATACCTCCGACTAGAGCAGCAAGTTGACGTTAATTAAAAAAATTATAAGTTTTTGTTTCTATTTTGCACATATGCTTGAACATTTTTTAAAATTTGCATAACATCTGCAAAAAATAGAAAATTATAATTTTCCGTCAGTGTTATCAGAACTGGACCGGTGCCTGAACCGGACAATGAGCTGGTTCGGTTCGAACCGGTTTGACCGTTCAATCGAACCGATTTGAACCGTGATGTCTGTTAGAGTGTGGAGCCCGACCTCGCCATCGTGCATCCTCGCACGCGGATCGACCTGTGCGGTCAGGTCGCGGGGACCGACCTGTGTTGTGTCTCTATGATTTTGATGATGTTAATATTATGTCTTATTATATATGTGAATATGTTAGTCATTAATTCTATCAGATGACATAATGAATATATGAGAATGTATGATGTACAGTTAGAACAAGTTCTGAAGGTGAATCAAAAAGTCAACATAGGTCAACGAGGTCAAACGCCACTGATCTGGTCAAAATGTGAGTCAGATCTTAAAAGGTAAGGACAATGCACATCTTAGTCCATTACATATCAAGGTCAGTGCAGCCTTGTCATATTTGCTTAAAGGTCAGTGCATGCTCATTACATTGTGCATTAAGGTCGATGTTAGTAT
Organism: Amorphophallus konjac; assembly: GCA_022559845.1. NCBI lineage: Eukaryota > Viridiplantae > Streptophyta > Magnoliopsida > Alismatales > Araceae > Amorphophallus > Amorphophallus konjac. The sequence continues at coordinate 66,875,033 of CM040127.1, forward strand.
TGCCTGCTGTCTCACTAAGGTCGACGTTACCTCAAGCTTCAACTGAGGTAAGGTCGGTGCATGCTTGCATTCATCTGCATAAGGTCGGTGCACATGAGCACTTGGTGCATATAAGGTCCATGCATATTAATGTTTAAGGTCGATGCATGTTTTTAAGATAGTGCGTATGCATGAATTCAAGTCTGTGCACATTTTTCATAGAAAGTCCGAGCACATTGATGCCCAGGGTCGGTGCACATTTTATATCAAGCATATAAAGGTTGGTGCACCTTTTGCCTTGTGCATATAAAGTCTGTGCATGTACTATAGCACACTCAACTAAGGTCGGTGCACGTTACTGTTTGTTGCATATAAGGTCAGTGCATGTTCATATGATAGGTCAGTGCACATTCTCCATCCTGCATACTGAAGTCTGTGCACATTACTATAGCGCATACTAAAGTCGATGCTAGTTGTGGTTTCAAACATCTAAGGTCGATGCTAGTCTTGCTCTACAATAACTAAGGTCTGAGCATGTTTTGGTTCATGACATCCAATGTCTGTGCATGTTCGCACATGTTACATTTAGAGGTCTGTACACATTTTGCCAAATGCATAAAGGTCGGTGATTATCTCTTTAAGTCTGTGCATTCAAGTCTGTGCACATTTACTTTCATGCATATAAGATCTGTGCATGTTTTACCCTCAATGCATATAAGGTCTGTGCATACCCTGTACCAAGTCGGTGCACATTTTGCCTATAGCCATGAAAGGTTTGTGCACGATCTGCATTGTGTTGATTGAGGTCGAACCGGTTCAGACCGGTTCGCCGGTCGAACCGCGGTTCATCCGGTTCGTCCGATTCTTTAGCATTAGACCGGACTGGGCCTAATCGGACCGGTTCTTGGACCGGTTCACGATCGAATCGGTTCGACTGACCGGTCCGGTCCGATTCTAATAACACTGATTTTCGTTTCTATTTTGCACATTTGAACAATTTTTAAAATTCACATAGAAGAACTCTACAAAAATAGAAAATTGTCAAATTTTGTTTTTATTTTGCACGTATGCATGAACAATTTTTAAAATTCGCACAACAGAACTCTGTAAAAATAAAAAACTATAAGTTTTTGTTTCTGTTTTACACGTATGCATGAACTTTTAAAATTCATAGAACAAAACTCTCTACTTTGCACATATGTCTGAACAATTTTTAAAATTTGCAGAACAGAACTCTGCAAAAAAAAACTGTAAGTTTTTATTTCTATTTTGCACGCATGCCTAAACAATTTTTAAAATTCACAAAATAGAACTCTATAAAAATAAAAAAATATAAGTTTATGCTTTTTTTTTGTAAATATGTTTGAACAATTTTGGATGTGTTTATAATCATATTTTTTACTTAAGTGATAATTAAGTGGATCCCAACTAAATTCATATTGAGTCCATATATACTTAGAGCATACTTAGAGCATGACTCATTTAATATTGATGATTTGCAATGACACGCCAACTTCTATGATAAACAAACTAGAAGAGCATGCTTAGGAAAATTGATGTTAGGCATTAATTACTTTTCTTTACATTATTTCTTTATGTAAGGAATATTCATGAAAAAATTTCATGTTGAGTTTCATGATTTATTAAATCACTTATATAACATGAAATTTCTTCAAAATTGATGTCATGGAAAATTAGTAAATTGTCATGCTAATTAAAACATGATAAGAGAAGTTGGTTCCTCTCACTTAGAATATTTGTTTGAATCATTCTATTAATATTGAATGATCTTGTATAAATGGGAGATAATTATGATGCCTTAATCCTACTTTCACTCTCATTATATGAGCAAGTTTAATATTTTTCGTTTAGATTTTTGAGTCAAATATGATGATATGTAAACAATGTCAACTTAGGATTATATTATGTGTTCAATGCAGTGATTAACCAATGGCAATGACAAACGTGATTGCCAATTTGACCAAAGGGGATAAGTTAGACGGGACCAATTATGATATATGACATAGGAAAATCCAATACTTACTAAATGAGCCAGAGTTACTCGACCACATAACCACAACTATGTCCCCTTCCAAGGAGGGAAACATTGTCCAGCATCGTCAGGACCAAGATGCTTATAAGCAATGATTTAATAAAGATCGTGGTGCGCTTCACTATGCTTAGCAGAATGCAGGATAATCTTATCAGTGAATTTGAGAAGTGCCAGACTACTATGGAAATGTAGGATTAATCAAAGTTTAGTTTTGATAGAACCTCAACTACAAGGTTGAGAGCACTTGTTTTAGAGTTTTAGACCTACCAGAAGGACCCACGTCAGACCATGATTGAGCACTTTAGGGTGATGGTTAACATGATGTTAGAGCTGGTGCGATAGATTCAGAGGGGGGTGAATGAATCCCTCAGTGAAAATCTCAACCAATTTTACAACCTTAGACAAAAACACACCGAAACAGAACTCCTTAAAAAGATGCAAGACTTGACTAAACAACGAAATACTCTATTGATGCATACAGATGAACACTTGACCTGCACTTCCAGCGAAGGCAGAGCGTTTGTGCTCTCAAGATGAGTCAACAGATAAGAATTTGAATTGAAATCCTAAGCATGCATCTAGTGTTGAACACCTAACAAGGCAATTCACACAGTAGATAAGGATTTTAAAGGTGGTTCGATCTCAAACCTGAGATCTACGTCCACCCCACACTCCAAACAGGAATGTGGCTTCCACTACTGATATACAGCTTCACTGATCCACAGCTTCGGGGTCAAAACCCTACAGGCAGCTAGGCATTACAGCTTATGTCGTCCAGAGGAATCCTCCTCTGCAAACCGCTGGGGACTTACAGCTTTACCCGACCAGGGGAATCCACCTCTGCAAACAGCTGAGCTTCACAGCTTGCTCCGCTGACATACAACTTGAAATAATGATAAAAAGGAAAATAAGAAATGGGGAATAACAGCGACTGAAAGTTGTAACACTAAGGCACAGATGTGGCTCTCAAGGAGCTGACTGGATAGGATTTGATCCTGATTCCAGTGGGGACTAATCTTCAGATGAAGCTTGTCTTCTTCTCTTCTCAAACTCTTGTTTTCTCTCTCTTTCTGCATTTCTCTGATGCTCTCTCTTTTTCTCTCATGACCTCTCCTATTCTTTTTAGGTGCTCGATCCCCCTGCTTCAGATTCTTCAACGAATCCCCTCCTTCTTTCGAAGCCTACTCCCTATATATATATATATATAAGTCTAGCAGAAGAAAAGCATGTGGAGCAACCAACTTTCCCGCTCAGATTTCAGTCTGGATCTGAGTCTTCAGATGACATGTGCCAGCTTTAGTATCGTCGAGCTAGCATCCTGACAACCATACTTAGCTCGAAGTCAGCCTTATGACAATTGAACACAGGTCAAGAAATAATGAGATTGCACGAAGTTGATAAAACAATAAACATAATATGCACCGACTCACTCAGTATAAGATCTCGTATGCACGGAGTCAAGCTGTGCACACATCAAGTGTTGCGCGGACTGAGTATGTGCGAGATGCAACGACTATATCGACAACATGTGTGCAAGGCATAAGAAATGCACAGACTTCACTCTATGCACTAGACTTGCACAGACTACACAAACCTATATTACACATACCTTACGAATGTCTTAGGCATATACACACATGCACCGACCCTGAGTGTGTCTTAAACATATATGCACCGAACTAATATGATGGAAATGCACTGACCTTATACGCAGAAGTGGGATAGCACCGACTCACCTGATGAACACGAGCGACTTGGTCGTGTGTGTGTGCAACAGCAAGAGTTGCACCGACTAGATGAATACATGCAAGGACTATGCTGAGGATCAGAAACAGAGTTGCATCGACGCAACTGTAATTTGAACATGTATTGCGACAATCTAAGACAGTATAAGGCAAACTAGACAAACACAGCAGTCTGAACATGATTCATAAGTTGTCATTATCAAAACCAGATTTCTAACAATCTCCCCCTTTTTGATGATGACAACATAATGAGTCACGTATGAGAATTCACACAATCGATCACGTAAAATCATTTGCTGTCATGCATATAACAAGCACATTTGCAGCACAAAATGCCATAAGAATTCCTACAAGTGCACACTATCACATCTGTGTATAAAAGAGTCAAAGTGTATTATCAGAGTGTGTTATCAAAGTGTGTTAACATTCACAAGTATCCTCAGCTTTACAAGCATGTCCATGAAAGTATCCACAGCACTACAACTGATCATAGAATAGCCCTATCAGCAAACCTCAGCATCCAGCCATCAAACAGCAGCACCCATCAGTAGCCACATCACACATAACATTCTCTCCCCCTTTGTCATTATCAAAAATGGGGAAATGATAGCAACTAATGACCGCTGTAGCTCCCCCTGTCTCTAGGAGGATATGTTGAACTTGAACTAGAAATGGGAAATCTGTTCAGTAAAGAAGTTTGAAGATCCCTAACATAGTCAGCCAGTCTATCAAGCTTCTAATGCACAGTGTTCCCCAGCCTTTCCACTAGAGAGGTGACTGATTCTCATTTGTTTAAGGCTTGTTTAACTGTCTCTAACAATGTTTGCAGATTGGACTGGATAACTTCAAACTTTGTGATGATTTCTGGCTGAGTGGTTGCTATATTGGTTAATGTCCCCTTTAGCAATTCAAACTCAATTTTCAAATCAAATGTACGGTCAAGAATTTTACTCATATTGGTGACTATGGAGATTTGAGTATCTTGAATTTTAGTGACCATGTCACCTATTCTAGTACTGATACCCATAAGAGATTATAAAATTTCTCTTACTGTTTCATCTGTCTTTCGCTTGGCGGTTAAAAATTCTATCCCTTGACGTTTCACAACTTTTTCCAAATGTTTCATTCGGCTCTCTATTCTGTCTATTTGAACAGTTTGGAACATGAACTGTTTGTTCATTAAGTCATTCTGATCTAGAATAATCTCTATCAGCTTAGATAACATCTGAGCAAGATTGGGTTCAGTATTTGTTCCATGTGTACTAGAAGTAGAAGCACTGGAATCTGGCATCTCAGTGAAGTATTCATGATGCTGTTCAGGGAGTGGAGGAGGTGGTACTCCAAGACCAATAAGTTCTCCAAGGTGTGGACCATACTCAGGAGCCGGAGAGAAGGACATTCTTGGATATAATCTGTGGTGAGGGGCAGGTCCTATGACATAGTCATGTGTACTCTCTTCAGTGACCCCTGGAACTTCTTGTGGACCTTCTTCTTCTCTTGGTTGATTGTCCTCCTGTTCATGGATAACAGACTCAGCAGTCTCTTCAAAAATTTTCTTAGCTTCTTCTGTCAAAATCTGTGTAGCCACCCTAGACAACATTTCATCATCAATTTCAGTTGTTTCTTCTCTTTTGTCTTCTATGCCTTGTGGTTCATTTTCTTGAATTTCTACTTCTTTTTGTTGATCTTCTTCTCCTTGTTCTTGCTGAGCAACTTGCTGTTCCTGTCCAGATTGTATTCCAAATTTATCAAAAAGCTGACTGATATTCTGATCCCGCTGCTCCACAATTTGAGTATCAGTCAGGTTCAGTTCATGGACTTCTTGCTCTAGTTGTAGATCAATGAGATTCTTTTCAATAGGTTCAACAGCAGAATGATGACTTTGTTCAGCTAATATAGAAGGTATTTCTTCTTGAGGAATCTGGGGAGGCTGTTCTGACACATTTTTTACTTGAACTTTTCTCTTTTTCTTCAACGGAGCATGCTTTACTGATTTCTCTTTTCTTTGAATTTCATCAGAAGGACTCTCTGAGTTAGTCTCATTCAATCTCATGTAAGTATCAATGAAGTCCATGTTGTAAACATTGAACTTTGGAATATCTTTCGAAGGTTCATCTTCTAAAGCTATGTTAGCCTTCTTAAAGACATCAGTTAGGTGAGCTGCGTAGGGCAAATGTCTCCTAGACTCTTTGCCATATCTCATTATCTGAATGATTATTTCAGGCAAGCCCACTCTGATTTTCTTCGACAGATAATATAAAACAAATCTTTGAGTATTGGTCAGTCTTCCTCTCCCTCCAACTTGAGGAGTGATCATGGTAGTTAGAATATGATGTAGCAATCTCTTGAGAGGAGAGAAGTTGTTTGCATTAAACTGACCCAATTTTACCTGATTTTTGTCTAGGTGATTTTTAGGCTCATCTGTGATGACAGAGTATACCTCATGGAGATCACATGCAAACCCTTTTTCAGCTACTCCTTCTTCTGGTATTCTAAATACAGTATGTAGAAGGTATTTAGAGACTTCAATCTTGTGCCCCTTGACTTTAGAAACCAGTATTGCTTGATCCAAATCATATTTCAGATTCTGGTAGAACTCTGCTACGAGTCTAGGATAGTATATCCTATGCTTACCCAAAAATTTTAACCATTTTTGAGCCTTAAAAATTTCAATCATCTTAGAAAATTTCTCAAGCATTTTCTGGTCATGAAAGTCTACGTACCGTGGGAAGACTATCTTGCCGGCCTCCAATGTTATTTCTGCATATCTTGAAGTTTCAACTATGATATCTTCTTCCTCGTGTACCTTTCTCTTACTTTGACCTTGTGCTGTCTTCAGCTTCTTTTCTTTTGGTGGTGGCACCCCAACTTTCACTGACTCTTGATCTTCTACTAATTGTACTTCTGTTTCCTTTCTTTTCCCCTTGCCCGACTTCTTCTGAACCGATTCTGATGCCATCCCCGCTGCATGTGTTTCCTTTGATCTTCGCTTATAGGCTTTGATCACACTGGTCTCCAAAACTTAAGGAGACGCGGGTTGCCGCTCTTCCGTGATTTTCTTCATCCTCTCACTAGTGGCCGACAGAGAGGACATGGTGGAAGATTAACAGGTGGAAGATAAACAAGTGGAAGATAAAAGATAGAGAGAAAGACAGCAAGGATGGTGAGAGAGGTGGCTTGAGAAACCACGGTCGTGTTCTGCACAGAGGTGAGGTACAGGAATCCCAAGAGTCGAAGAGAGTTTTGAGGGGGAAAGAGTGTGTTAGACAGTGGCGGTAAATAGGGTTTGAGAAGATTATCTGATATACTATCTACATTACCGACCTCAACATATAATACCCAAAACACCCTTTACTTTTCGGAAAAATGTATTTCGTCTCTTTTCGTGATTTTCAACGTATGGGACTATATCGAATAACATGAAGTCTTCACAAAATATCTTTTGAAGAGAAATCAATGACAATAAAACAATTTCATCCATGATTATCCTCAATAAGATATGCTTTTAATTCTTACTAAACATTTTCATTTGCCAGCCCTGAAGAGAAATCCATTTTTTATATGGAGCTTAAATCATTTTTAATTTTTCTTAAAGTCACACCAGAGTCAACCATATGAATATTAATTTTTATTAAGGATTGAGCATTCTCGTAATACTACACCTTTTTACTCAAGGAAGCATGTTGATTAGACACCGGAATCCCTGGTTACTCAGTGTAGCTTTACCTTACTACTTCAAAATTTGCAATAGAGATTTTGAACAGAGATAGCACTTATCATCATGACATAACCTCTGAATTTCTTTGAATCAGATGGTCAGTTTCTCAAATACTATGCCATTGCTCTGCCTCCTTTTAACAAACAATTTTATTTGCTTATTTTCCTTTGATGGCGTATTCTCTGGTCTGTCAACAGAATTGTCTTAGAACATGTTTAAGAACCATATAACCTTTGGATTCTTCGTCAGGTTGACAAATTACTCATGATGTTCAAAATTTTAAGCAATCTTTTGAGATGTTTCATTTCAGACTGTTTTATGACCATTGAGTCTTCATTCAGAGACACTTGTGAAAACTTTAAGCTAGGATATAATATCCATAAGTAGAAATTCATGGTCCAGTTAAGATCAGCAATTTCGTTCTCAGTTAGAGGTGTTTTTAGTAGTTAAGTGCTGAGGATTAGAAAAGGTAATAGTATATCAGATTTTAACTCCCCCTAATTACCACATTCTATGAACTCTTGAAGATAGATGAGGGAAATGACATAGAACACAGAACAAAGTGATATAGGTGAAGACCACTCACGATCAGAATAGGGACTGAAGGCTAGTTCACACAGATCCATAGGCATACCCAGAATGACCATCAACAAATAACCACTCATCTCCATTGGCCATCAGGTATTCAGCCTTCTGAGAAGTAAGTGAGTCCAAAAGCTTAAAACTCAACCATTTGACTTCTCATATTAGACCAGATTCAAGCTGACTCCACTATCGATATCACAAGAGTAGAACCTTGCAAATCATCAGACACATGAGGCCAACTGCCCCAACCAGCAATGAATCACTGACCAAAGCAAGTATTCTATCTCAGAATGGCACAGCTCCCCCTCAACATGTGACGAGATGTCAGAGAAAGACACTATCTGATTCTCTTAATTCACACAGATGTGTATCAATCATTATATGCAATCTACAGATCCATGCACATGCCTTTTTATGACATGACACACATAACTTACACCGACCTCATCTTGCTCGAGGCAGAGGATGCACCGAGTTTATATGAATTCAGCTGATAAGTGCACCGACTTGCATGCATGAACCAGCAAAACTTGCACAGACATTGTGACATTCTAGTAGAGCATGGAAGATTCTAAATGCAATTTGACCTCTAGTACCTGGCGAAGGCAAGCCTCTATGCATAGCATGGATTTTCAGACAGAAAATAGCTGCCCTTCTTCCAGCATGCTATTTTATATACCATAGGGTCGTGCAGACCTACTTATCTAATTATGAACATGACATCATCCATCATTGATTTATTTCAATTATTCATGTAACATTCCATAAGAATCATTTGCTCATCCAATTTCAGTGAGGAGATGCACAAACAATATGATGATATCAGCCATGACACTGTGGAGTATCACATAGAATGCAAACATGTATCATGATAACTCAGGAAAATTCTAATATAAAACCAGAATTTAAGAAGTTTAGACAACTAACCTGAAAAATGCAGAAAATGGGGTTTTTCATGTTCTGGTGCCTCGGTTTAATTTTCCCTTATTTCCTCCTAGGTATACCTGCAAAACAAAGGACTATTTTGATCCAGTAGGAATCCAAGAAACCTTGGGTCCTGTATTATCCTCAACAGGTGTTCTTGATCTTTTGCCAGCAACACTGTCAACATAGCCCATCAACTTGCAATTGGACATGGGATGTCCAGATTTACCATGGTAATGAAAAATAACAGAATTCAAGTTCCTTTTATGCATCTTATCGTGAGTATTAAATCTATGTGCATGTATATCGAAATTTCTATTATGTACACGAGCATTCTATTTTCTGAAACCTGCCACCCAGCACTCAGAGGCTTTGTGGCCAGGTTTTCCACAATTGAAACAAGTAAACGTCTTTTTCATGAGATCAGTTTTATTCCTAAAATTATTCTGTTGGACAGGGAATTTAACAGATTTAGCAGTGCGTTTGCCTCCCTGTGCATGCCAGCACTGTGCATAGATGTGTCCTAGCTTCCCACAGCCTAAGCAATTTACATTTTTTCTCCTAAAAATATGATTTCTAGCATGATATTTCTGTGAATTAATAGCAACAAGGTCATCTAATTCCATTGATTTGCATTCATGCATGAGATGACCTGCATTATGACAGTAAGAACACTTTATTCTACTGTTTTGAACATAAGTAGGTTTCTTTTCATCCTTTCTCATGACAAAATAATCATGCATCTCGTGGCCGAATTTATCATAATAAAAATATTTCACATTCTTTCTTTTGACAGAAGGCAGTTTGACCTGAGAAGTTTCAGCATACAAATTCTTATTCTGTTTTGTTTTCTTTTTCTGAGTTTTCTTTTCTTTTTCTAAATTTTTACTCTGATCTTCACTTCTCTTTGACGTGAACTGAAATGGGGATGAGGTGGAAGGTTTTTCTTGTTCTGAACTTTTAACAAAAATAGTTTTCAATTTATTTCCATCAACCTTCTTCATTACTGGACTGTAACCCAGTCCCTCTTTCTGAACATCCACTTTAGCTCCAAGCAGCTTATTCAAATTGTCTTTTCCCTTAACAAACTTTGACAGGGAATTCTTTAGATCTTCAATTTTAGTTTGCAGTACTACAATGTCCTCTTCACATGAAATAATTTGGTTATGCAAACCATCATTGAGTTTTTTAAAGTTTTCATTTTCTTCAACCAGTTTTTCTTCACTTTCTTCAACCTCAATTTTCTTTTCCAATAATAATTTGTTTTCTTCTTTCAGAGATTTGACTAATTCTTTTTGAACATTGTCATCATAATCTATATCATTAATCAGATCTTTGAGAACAGCATATTCATTGCAAGAATCATTTTCTTTGATGAGTCTGTTTTTTAAACTCTCATTTTCAGACTTTAGGTTTTCATTTTCCACCTTCATACTTCTAATTTCATGCAACATTTCTTTGCTTAGTTTCTTTTTCTCAGATTTAATTTTATCGTACTTCTCAATTAGATGCTCATTCAACATAATCAAATTTTCAAGAGAAATTGCCAATATCAGAATTTACCTATGATGAAGTTTCCTCCATATAATCCTCGTCTTCGTCTACTGCCATGAGACACTTTACCGCTTCTTGACATTTGATAGCTTCAACCATATTAACAGCTTCTTATGCACTGCAACACTCAAGCACACATTGAAACTTGTCAGTGTTTATAGCCCTTAGAGTTAGGTCCAGGGCCTTCTGATTCCTTGCATATTTCAAGTGGTTAGAGATTTTCCACAAGGAATTATCCTTTGGAACATCATAAGAGCTATGTGCAATGATTATCCATAGATCTGGATTAACCTGCATCACATACTCTCTAAGTTGATTAAACCACTTGTAAAACTCTACACCTTCAAACCTCGGAAGATCGATTATGGATTTCATGCTTAGACAAGATCAGAAATCTAAATAAAGATTAGATCAATTAACGCAAGCAGACGGATCACTCAGATCACACCAAATCTAATTACAGATCGGATCTGCAGGTCACTGGACCCTCTGTGCAGACACCTGCTCTGATACCAACTGTTAGAGCTGGTGCGATGGATTCAGAGGGGGGTGAATGAATCCCTCAGTGAAAATCTCAACCAATTTTACAACATTAGACAAAAACACACCGGAACAGAACTCCCTAAAAAGATGCAAGACTTGACTAAACAACGAAATACTCTATTGATGCATACAGATGAACACTTGACCTGCACTTCCAGTGAAGGCAGAGCGTTTGTGCTCTCAAGATGAGTCAACATATAAGAATTTGAATTGAAATCCTAAGCATGCATCTAGCGTTGAACACCTAATAGAGCAATTCACACAGTAGACAAAGATTTTTAAGGTGGTTCGATCTCAAACCCGAGATCTACGTCCACCCCACACTCCAAACAGGAATGTGGCTTCCACTGCTGATATACAGCTTCGCTGATCCACAGCTTCGAGGTCAAAACCCTACAGGCAGCTGGGCATTACAGCTTATGCCGTCTAGAGGAATCCTCCTCTGCAAACCGCTGGGGACTTACAGCTTTACCCGACCAGAGAAATCCACCTCTGTAAACAGCTGAGCTTCACAGCTTGCTCCACTGACACACAGCTTGAAATAATGATAAAAAGGAAAATAAGAAATGGGGAATAACAGCGACTGAAAGTTGTAACACTAAAGCGCAGATGTGGCTCTCAAGGAGTTGACTGGATAGGATTTGATCCTGATTCCAGTGGGGACTAATCTTCAGATGAAGCTTGTCTTCTTCTCTTCTCAAACTCTCATTTTCTCTCTCTTTCTGCATTTCTCTGCTGCTCTCTCTTTTTCTCTCATGACCTCTCCTATTCTTTTCAGGTGCTTGATCCCCCTGCTTCAGATTCTTCAGCGAATCCCCTCATTCTTTCGAAGCCTGCTCCCTATATATATATATATAAGTCTAGAAAAAGAAAAGCGTGTGGAGCAACCAACTTTCCCGCTCAGATTTCAGTCTGGATCTGAGTCTTCAGATGACATGTGCCAGCTTTAGTATCGTCGAGCTAGCATCCTGACAACCATACTTAGCTCGAAGTCAGCCTTATGACAATTGAACACAGGTCAAGAAATAATGAGATTGCACGAAGTTGATAAACCAATAAACATAGTATGCACCGACTCACTCAGTATAAGGTCTCGTATGCACGGAGTCAAGCTGTGCACACATCAAGTGTTGCGCGGACTGAGTATGTGCGAGATGTAACGACTATATCGACAGCATGCGTGGAAGGCATAAGAAATGCACAGACTTCACTCTATGCACTAGACTTGCACAGACTACACAAACCTATATTGCACATACCTTGCGAATGTCTTAGGCATATACACACATGCACCGACCCTGAGTGTGTCTTAAACATATATGCACCGAACTAATATGATGGAAATGCACTGACCTTATACGCAGAAGTGGGATAGCACTGACTCACTTGATGAACACGAGTGACTTGGTCGTGTGTGTGTGCAACAGCAAGAGTTGCACTGACTAGATGAATACATGCAAGGACTATGCTGAGGATCAGAAACAGAGTTGCACCGACGCAACTATAATTTGAACATGTATTGCGACAATCTGAGGCAGTACAAGGAAAACTAGACAAACACAGCAGTCTGAACATGATTCATAAGTTGTCATTATCAAAACCAGATTTCCAACACATGATCCACGACTTGAAAGCAGTAGGTAATGATCTTGTTGTGCATGTGTGGTTCATGCATGGTTTTGATGATGTCCAACTATGATTCATTATTATGCTATTGATAATGTTCAACTATGTTTCCATGTGTGTGTTAATGATTTTCATGCTGCCATGATTTGTTCTTCATGAAGATACTCTTATGTGTAAAGATTTCATTTTGCCTTTAAACTCTGATATTCATAACATTTTGAATGATCTTTATTCCCCTCATGATGTGAGTGAATGAGTCCTTTGAAAGTTGACAGATGAGAAATGGAGTTGACAAAAGAAAAGAAAAATCAATCGACTGAGTTCAAGTTTAGTCGACTGATATGCGCCCAAGTCGACAGACTTTCAAGTTCAGTCGACTGATATCATCTTAAGTCAACAGACCTTTTGAAGACAGGCAGCTGAGTCGACACAAGAAGGATATTAGGTCGACTCAGGTAGCTGGCCGGTCGACTGACATAGACGGACTGGTCGACCAAATTTCCCAGGATTGAAAGATAACAGTTTGTTACAGGTTTCGATCGACCAATGCTTGGGTTCGGTTGACCGACTGGGTGTTTGACCAATTGCCTCAGAGGGTTGAAGCAACAACAACAGCAGGCAGTAACTAACAACAAATAACAGCATCCAGCATCCAGCAATAGCTGCAACACCAGCAGCAGTAGTACCCAGCAGCAAAAGGAAAAGTCAGTCGACTTGCCCAAATTGAGTCAGCTGAAAAAAGCAAAGTCAGTCGACCCAAGGGAAAGTTAGTCGACTTATATGCCTACAACAATAGCAACAATGGCTAGCAACAACAACAACGTTGAAAATTTTGAGTATGGTAAAGAACATAGAAAGTGAAGCTCAAGATACCAACTTTGTGACAACAAAGACTGAGTGAAGCTCAAGGTGCAAGGGGTTTGGGACTTGCTGAAAAGAAGACTAAAAGGTCTGGCTAGCTGGTCGACAGACCTAGATAAAGTTAGTCGACCTGTCCAAAAATTAGTCGACTGATATGGAAGTCAGTCGACAGACTTGTCAATGGGTCGACAGACAATGCCAAGACAGGCAAAATGAGTCGACTCAGTTTTGTTCAGCCTAACTGAACATCATTTGGGCAGTCTTGGAGTGTTGTAGCAAAATGGCATGTGCATTTGAACGGTGTACATAAGGACCGCCTTCACACCAGACAGCAGTGATGTCAACTGAAGCTCGTGCACATGGAATAGCAACAAGCAGCATCAGCTAGTAGCAGTAGTAGTAGCCCGCAACATACAACTAGCAGCAGTAGCAGCAGCCAACAACATACAGCTAGCAGCAGTAGCAGCAGCCAACATCATACAACTAGCAGCAGCTAGCAGCAGTAGTAGCAGTAGCAATAACCATCAATATACAACTAGCAGCAATAGCAGCAGCCAACAACAACAACAACAACAACAGCTACAATGGACAAGTCGACTTGGTCTTAGCATCAAGTCGACTCATCCTTCATTCAGGGCTGAGACAGATGACTAAGGACTCAGGCAAGTCGACTCAAGGGTCACACCAAGTCGACTCATGACAATCTAGTAACTTGGATTCTGCATGCTCAAAAGAACAAGTTGACTCAAGCTCATCACTAAGTCGACTCAAAGGATTCCAAAAGCTTGAACTTGCCAAGTATTAAGAACAAGCCGACTTAGTATTTTCACCAAGTCGACTCATAATGGTGCTCTGGCAGATTTCAAACAAGGCCACCCAGTCACGTGATCACTTTCTCCAAGTCAACGGGACACCTTTCTAGAATACGTGCCCTGAGGTCTGAAAAAGGTCTAAGGACAAGGAACCTTCCTTTTTACAATGGACCAATCAGATTCATATCTCAAAAGATCCTAGGACAGAGATCTGTCCTTTTTATTACAAGCCAATAAGAAAGCAGATCTTGTAAGGTTCCATCACAAAGAATCTTTTTTTATTCTGGACCTATCAAAATGCAGATTTGAAGAGAGGGAAGCTTCTATTCTTCTCGTTTATAAATATGAAGCTCCCTTCTGAAGAAGACCCCGCTGCTGCCCTTAGCCATGAGAGTTGGCCTGAGCTTTTAGAAGAAAATCTGAGAGGAAGAAAAGAAGAGAGGTAAGCAGCCCAGTAGCTGGTCTGACCCAGTCCAGTGCTGAGAAGAAGAAAAGAAAGAGAGCCTTGAGCTCTCGGAGTGAGCAGTTGAGCTTGGGAAGAAAAGAACTTTAGATCTGACTTCAGATCTGTAGCTACAGCTTCATGACTTCGATCTGAAGCTACATTTACTTTCTCAGTTTCGTTTTGCGTTTTCTTTTGAAACTCTACATCTATTTTCCGTGTATGGTGTAGTGCTTACAGCGTGTTTTTAGGTACTCTATTTTAGGGATGGGAGTGGTGTTTTGGCTACTGTGCAGCCGTGAGGAGTTTGTTCCTCGTGCAAGCTGTTAGTCAGCGTTTGTGACACTTGGGGGTCTATCCCCGTAGTTCGCTGAAACTTTGCAGTGTGTTTCTTGTTTTTCCTTTGGGGCTTGTCCCCGTGTGGTGCTGCAGCTTTGCAGCGTGTGTGGGGTTCACCCCCGCGTGTTGCTGTGAGTAGCAGCGTGAGGACTGTGTCCTCGTGAGGACTGTGTTCCTCGTTCAAGCTGTGTATCAGGGTTTGTTGGGGTTCGTCCCCATGTATTGCTGCGAGTAGCAACGTGAGGACTGTGTCCTCGTGAGGACTATGTTCCTCGTTCAAGCTGTGTATCAACGTTTGTTGGGGTTCGTCCCCGTGTGTTACTGCGAGTAGCAGCATGAGGACTGTGTCCTCGTGAGAACTGTATCCTCGTGTCAAGCTGTGTATCAGCATTTGTAGGGGACTTTTCCCAGTTGCTACATTTGTAGCGTGGTAAAGTCTCACTGGGTTTGGTGAGGGGTGGATCTAGGTTGCGGTTTTGCAAACCGAACCACCTTAAACATCCTGTGCAATGGTTTGTGCTGGTGCAATTGTCCATCTCTTTTGTCTCCATTCACAGGTTCAAGTTAACACTTTCACACACACACACACACCAAGTTGAGCTCTATGCTACACACACTTCTCATACACACTCTCTCACGTGGTTGTTAGAAATCTGTGTAGCAAATCCTTCTGTCTGCCATAGTTTCGAACTGCTTCATCAAGCCAACCAGCTCCTTACCATGTCAGCATGATCATTAGTATATCTAAGTTTTGCTTTATTGTTTCAAACTGTTATGTTAAATCCGATGTGCGGAAACCAGACCTTCATATGGTTAGAATAAGGTTTTTTAAAGGGGCGTAATCAATTCACCCCCCTCTTGATTACGGTTGCACCAAAGGGACCCAACAATTGGTATCAGAGCGAGGTCTCTGTTATACCCAGATCCAACGATCTGCAGAGAAGTTCCTGGTGCACCTACTATCATGAGTTCTCTTGCTGAACAGGTAACCGATGTTTGAAGGATCTAATTGCATGATCTGGTTAGGAAAAATGTGTAAGCTCATAAACTCGTATGATCCTAAGTTCTAGAGGATTATTATGAATGGTCCTCTTAGCCTGCCTGAGGATAAATCCAAATAGACTGCTAATCACCTGCCTAAACATTGTGATAATCTTGAAGTTTTAAACTTGTTGAAAGTTGTAGTAGATATCACCAAATTTCCATTTGTTTCCAGTTGCAGCACGGCCAAAGAAATCCTGGATGGCCTGGTGAGCATCCAAGAAGAAAAGAAAAGGCATGACTACCTAATGGCCAGCAGTAATGACCAGCCTAGTGATCCCTCCTCTCATGTAAGTTCTGATCTTGAAGATTTTACTTTTGATGAACTTATGGACGCATATGATGAGTTGATAAAGCAGTACAAGAAACTAAAATCTGAAAAAAAAATTGAAAAAGAAAAGTGAAAATTCGATTCATGATTCTCTGTGTGTGAAATGTGCTGAATTTAAGGAAATAAATGAGTCTTATTTGGCTGACATTGATTTGTATAAAGAGCAGACTGCATGCTTGGGAAGAGAAAATGAAGCTCTCCTGACCAAAATGTCTGAAATTGAAGAATCTGAAAGTGAGCTTCAAAATAAACTTAAATCAATGTCAAATGATCAGAAGCTTATTGAGGAACTGGTTAATAATGATAAGCTCATTGAAGAAAATAAAGCATTGAAAGAACAAAACAAAATGCTGATCAATGAACTTCTTTCATTTGAAAAAGGAAAATGTGTTGCCCATGATAATTTTGAAGAAGTTCAGACTCTCGAACAAGAGATTGAGAATTATAAAATTGTGAACTCCATGCTATGTGATAAGATTAAAGCATGTGAGGAAGAATCTGTCAGTTCTGAACTGCACATTTCATCCATAGAAAAAGAAATCAGGGATTTGAATGAATCATTGTCAAAATTTGTTCAAGGAAAAAAAAATTAGATAAGCTTCTAGGAGTTAAAGTTCACTTCCATAGAGAAGGGCTTGGCTACACTCCTATGAATAAAAAATCTTTTGAAATAAATTGTATACTTCTTTTGTCTCTAGCTCGAGTGAAACCAGCACCTCTAAAACTGTCACAAAACAATCTATTGGTCTGAAATCCCCAGAGCAGAATTTCAACAGACCTGAACTGAAAATTCAAAAATAAAACAAAAACTAGAAAAAGAAGATGTTGAAACAAAGACATAAAAACAACGTTGCTTATCCTAGTGTACATGCAAAAAATCTTGCTAGACATTTTTCTGAATCAAAGCGACCAAATGTGTCTTGTTTCTATTGTGGACTGCATGGCCACATTTTAGATGATTGCAATGTAAAGAGAAGAGATTAGCTGAAAGCATGCAAAAATAAAATTATTTTTGAGAAAGCAAGAAGATTTTCAAATAACATAAACATATCTAAAAATTCTCATTCAGTTAGAAAAAAATCAATAAAAAGAAATCACCTCCATTGCTGCTATAATTGTGGAAAGCCTGAACACAAAGTGTCAAACTGTTGGCAAAAGAAGAACAAAGACAACTGGCATGTCGGAAATGTAAAATCCTTTGTCCATCAGCCTAGATCTATCAATCTCATGCACAAGAAAAATTTGAAACATCATGAGTGTTATTTTTATTATGGTAAGTATGGACATGAGATGCATGACTGTTCTTGGATGAAAAATGATGATTTAAATGCAATAAAGAAAAGGAACCTGCATTTTAGACATGTGACTGACCCTCAAGGACCCAAGAAGGCTTGGGTACATATAAATGTTAAATGAGGAGTTTGTTTTGCAGGTGTGCCTTGGAAATAAGAAGGATAAAGTATTCACTCAGTGAAAAGGCTGTCAAGGCACACACACAGAAATTTCTGAGAACTGCATGATAAATCTTGAAGATCTGGTATGATTGAAGTATGAAAATTCAAATTCAAGAAAGCTCAGGTGCCATCCTTCCCTTGATTTATGAAATGTTGTTCTGATGTGATGTGTTCGGTCTTCATTATGAAAACTTGTTGTGACTGATAAGTACTCTGCGTGCATATGAACTTTCTAGTATATCAAAAGGTGTATGTTGAAATGATAGGTTAAGCCTACTAGGAAGATAACACTTTGTGTGAGTTGGATCTTCGGATCAATTTCTCCACCCCGTACCAGAAATCAGAAATTTCAAAAGTTTGGTTCATGAAGAATTTGTTATGTTGATGGAATTAATGTGATGATGAATTTATTGCTAATGATTTGCAAGGCTTATGGTTCAGCTTGTTACTCTCCCACTCTTAGCAACCATATGAGCCTTTAGTTTATCAGTATAAACAACTGCTATTGATGATGTCCATCCTGGCTACATTGAAATCTAATTCATCGATCATGTGAACTCTTGCTCTGTTGACAGTATGCCCTTGTTGTTATGAGTATTGCATTGAGGGGGAGTTTGAAAGTTTTGTTTTTCAGATTAGAATGCTTTGCACATATATTTTGAGTCTGCATGTATTGTGATTATTGAATATCATTTTGTGCTCTCATGTATTTTCTTGCATGTCATGGCCCTTTGGTATATAGAATGGTGATTTGTGGAAGGTTGGATCATGGCCAACTGAAAACTATCACTATGCGTGAGATGATCTTCGAATCAAGTTCTCTGTCTAGTACCATGGGTCAACTATTCATATATGTCATAGGGTGCATACTTCCTTGTCAAATCTCACTAAGACCTTTTGAAGTTCGTGCACATATTAAGGCGGAGTCAGCACAAGAGTTCAGTTTGCATATTGCCCCTTCTGAAGTTTCAGGATCATCATCTCAACATCTGAAGTGATTGCATTCTATCAGGGGGAGTTTGAATTGTTTGACAAAATTGTTCATTGTTGGTATTTTGTGCCTCCTCTCTATGCTTCTTGAATAAATTGGTTCATTTAGGAGGAACTTCAGTTTGAATTAAAATTGAATGCATGTTTGAATTTGCCTTCTTGCTGTACAAATAAAGATTTGATTGTGATGTTGCCAAATGAAAGCCTTGCCATGATTTGCATTTTAAAAAAATGCTGAATGAATTTGAAATCTCAACAATACCTCTGTCATATGAACTTGAAAACTTCCTAAATATCATTCTGGATGTACAATAGGTCGACCCACTGCCATCATGTGTCGACCTAGCCATGTAAAAAAAAAACTACATTTGTTTGAATGTTTAGTGTTCTGTCTGATGAACAGGTCGACCCATTGCTCACTCTAGGTCGACCTAGCATGCTTAAAGCTTATTTCTGATTTCCATCTTACACTCCAGTTGAAGAGCAGGTCGATTCACCATGTTACATGTGTCGACCTAACTTGCTGTCTGCACTACTTTTGTCAAACCCAACAATTGCCGCATGCCTTGCGAAAAATTGGCTTTGTCTGCTCAGTTTATATTCCCGATTGTCCAACACAACACTTGATATCCTGATACATTCTTTTGTGTTTGTATAGTTACTCCCATTCTCTTGAATTGCACTCATTCAAAATCCTACCTTGAGGGGGAGTATTCCTGGCTAAAACTGATGGAGTTCGTATACTTAGGGGGAGCTTAAATTCAACATTCTTCTCTTAGAGCTCTTGTTGATATCTCATACCAACCCCAAATAAATTGATGGTTTAGAGTGTATAAATCTTAAATCTAGGTTTAAGGGTCTTGAAAATGACTATCTCAGTGTATGGAATAGACTTAAAATATACTTAAAGAACTGTGACCTCACCTCTTCCTAAAGTCTGAAAAATTGAAAGTATTGAGGCCACCTTGGTTAAAGAACTTCACACCGAGTATTGTCTTTAAACATTGAAAAATGTCTGTTAAAGGGAAAATGCCTAGAAAAATCAAAATGTATCTGTAGAGCAATGACTATGACTAATTGAGAAAACATAGACCCTTCACCAAATAAGTGATGGGAACTGCGTCATGAAGTAAAAAGTTTAGTTAACTCTCTTTAAAGATTTTTGAGAAAGATAAAAATAAAAGGCAGAGCAATGGCGGAAGATCATTGAGAAATCATGTCCCTTCACCCAAGAAGTTGAAGTCCCGTGATCAATGACACCTAAGAGGGGCGGTGAATTGGGTGATAACACCTTTTAAGACAACTTTATTTGATTTAAACAAGTGTGAAGAATAGCCACAAAGAAGTTTAGATCTATATAGAAATTATTGGATCTAACGAAATCTATCACACATAACGGATCTTTGGTACCGTGGCGGAGGTGTGAATTCGAAGATTCTACTTACACAAAGTGTTATCCTCCTGACAAGATTTACCTTGTCGATTCGAACTCACCTTTTGATATACCAAAGATCTGCTGTAAGAGTGATCAATTGAGCTAGATCTAAGCAGAGAAATCAGTAGAGACGATTTAAGAAATTGCTAGAACAGAATGGGGGTAGAAGATAAGGAACAAACCACACAAGAGATAGAGATTTTTAGGTGGTTCGGATGCAACGACGGCAACCTACGTCCACCCCTCACAAACTGTGAGGATTCACACACTATCTTGTAAGGAATTGCAAGATCTGAACACACACACACTCGTATGGAGATGAGAACTCCTACGAAGGTGTAAATACATCTAAACACACATGAATATGATAGAAAACACACACACACACACAAGGATCTTAGAAGATCCACACACACACACAACTGTTTAGAGATTTCAAGAACACACACTTGAAGCTTGAAGAATATGAAAGTAAAAACACCAAAAGAAAAACTCTAATTTTTGCTCCCCCTGAGTAGGTGATGAGGATTATGGATGGATCTTGGATCTTCACTTGATTTGGGGTTGATTGGCCTCATATTCCACTTGAAAAGTTTGTAGATGGATGAAGAACTCCTTGCACGAAGTACTATTCACGGAGCTACAGTAGCAGCCTTTTCTCCTCTTGATAGCTTCCTTGATCTCTCCTTGGTAATTAGGGTTTCTTTGCCCCAAGAGTTGTTTTTATACAACTAGGATGGTCAAGGACAGGCCAAGACACAGATCCACAATTTCAGGGATGTCTGGAGACTTTAGGGATTAAAATAACATTGATAGATGCTTCAGTCTCGTGGATAAAATAAGTCAACAATGGAGGCTTTGAAGCTGGCGGTCGACCGTGAATAGGTGGGCGGTTGACCAGAATTTTACAGAAATTGAACCTTTCAACGCTGAAAAAATCGGTCAACCGGTCCCTAGTCGGCGGTCGACTGCGCCTGGAAAAACCTGCATTTTTAGTGGAGTTAGCCAATGAATCATAGCCTGTAAACAAATTACTTTGAGACCACTTCTTGTTCTAAACAATATGAGTTGGTTTGACTTATCTTGGGCATTTTTGAGGCACGATAGAATTAGACATTTGCTTTGATGGAAGATGGCTTGAGAGGGATTTAAGCAAGTTATCAACCTATTTGTAATGCCGGGGTTTTGTTATCATCAAAATCGTCTGGAGAGACTCAACAATCTCTCCCTTTTTGATGATGACAAAACTCTAGATTACAAGTGCATTGGCATGCCTTCAAGCAAATTTGGAACTAAGCAAGGCCAATAGTCCACAAGGAAATTAAACCAAAAACTCATTTCTTTAGGCAAATCAACGCAAGCCATGCAACACTTTATTTACTAAATAGATAGGAAATGAGAGACAAGAACCAACCATGTGATATCAAATATCAATTGCATTCATTTCATCATTTCATTACAAAGTACATTGATGCTTGAGAGAATGCAAGACTTCTAGATATCATGACAAAGGGAAATGCAAAGCGGACTCACAAAATGCAATGACTCACAAAATGTTCTCACACATGATCATTCATACAGAACATAAGATCATGCATGCATAAACTATATAAGACCCTGCATAACTATATAAGACCCTGCATAACTACTTCTCCCCCTTTGGCATCATCAAAGAGGGGATAGGATAGACGAAAAGTAGACCCAAAAGACACAAGACCTAAGTACAATAGTCTAGAGGGAGGAAGCAAAAGAAAAATCCTCATGGGTCATCTATAGGAGGCTGATCCTCTGGAGGAGGAGGCTGATATCTAAGACAGCGGCCACTACAAGACAACTGGCCTATTGCCACAAATTTTACCTACACTTTCAAAAAATGTAGGTATAAGCGACATATGCCGACGTTTTTAAATTAATGTTGATAAAGTTTCTACGTTTTATTATAGCGTAGTTATATGGTCATCTTATTTCGACGATTTTTTAATAAACGTAGGAAAAAGTAATCTATTCTTACGCTTTGTTAGTAAATGTGAGAATAGGTCTTAGGTATTATTTCGCTTTGTGTTAAAACGTAAGAATAAGTCGCTTCAAATAAAAAAAACAAAAAAAAACATAGGAAGAGGGGATACCCCGCGGGCGCCAAAGTTGGTGCCCGATACTTTTCAATTTTCCCTATTTTAACGTACAATTTCCCCCGAATCACGCCCATCCTCTCCCTGCCTCTCTTCCTCCCACATCATTTTCCCCTCTCTTCTCCCTTGATCCTAAGCACACTGCCATCGTCTCTATCGCCATCACCTTCATGACCCTTGAGCACAATCTAAAACCCAAGCTGCCTTCTCCAGCCATCTTCTTCAATAAACCCCAGCTCCCTACTCATCTTGGTGTTCTTCTGCGAGGAGGGATGGGTGGAGAGAGGGGAAGCAGAAATGGAGGTAGCCCTAGGGTCTTAAAAGTAGAGGACCAGCTGGAGTCGGAGATGATGTTGGACGACAAGAGCTTCGTCACCCTCCAGGATCAGGATCGGTACTGGGGAGCCTTCCTCCCCGAGGGCGCAGACTGCAAACTTGGCCTGCAACCTCTTCACCTCCAAAGGCGTCAACCTCGAGGGTCTCTGCTTCCCCTAGAGTCTAGTGGTGGTGGTCGGCCTCGACCTCATCAGTGACCCGCGGCTCGCCTATGTCGAGGGCCTCCAAAGTTCTTGATCTCCTCCATAACCTAGAAGAAATGGTTGTTGTTGGGAAACAAGTAGAAACCAATGGTGTCCGCAGAAGATAGTTAGCCCCACTCTGCTCTACTAGATAACACATGACAGACCTGCTCTTGTTGTGGGCAAGAAACCCCCTTCCCTCTTCTTCCTTCTCCTCCTATCGTTGTCCCCACTTTTTTTCCCGCTCGAACCCTAGCCGCTAGCACTCCAACATTCCCTGTGCCAATCAACCCTACTCCTTGTGCCGCGTTTGAATAGGAATTGATCCATCTCCCCTACCCATTGGGGCCACCGATATCGTCTTCCCCGTCCTTCTCCAAGCACCGTTGCTGTGGTGGTGACTTGGCTCCCCTCCTCCTTGGCAACAGCAGTGGTGGGCATGTCGGGGATCCGCGAGACCCTCGAGTTCATAGATCGGTTGTTGGAGGTGCTCCCGGGGGCCAATGTTGTCAGGTTAGTGGTATGGTTGTACAAGTGGATTTTTTGTTAGTTTTTTGTTGAATAGTGAAGGAGCTTATATTGTTTGTCCTTTTGCAGCTATTATGTACGTCCTTGTGCCAATGCCTTGTCTATTTTTTGGTGGGGGATCCACTCATTTCCTGATAAGCAGAGATGGTGGAAGGTGAGTCAACTTTATAATATATATATATATATATATATATATATATATATATATATATATATATATATATATATCAGGAAATGAGTGGATATATATATATATATATATATATATATATATATATATATATATATATATATATATATAGAGTTTAAGCATGTGGAATTGAATTATGAGATCAAATTCGAAATATTATTGATTCTTAAATTCGTTTGTTCTTTTCTTTTCATATGTTGATGGCAAATGTGTCATCAGGCCCGCACATGTTCGCTAGAGCATTACGATGAGATTGTTATTACATTCATGAGGGAGGCTGTGCCTCTGAGCATACAAGTTTTCATAGATAACGAGCTTCAATTTTCAGTTTAGTACTGTGCATCCCGGTTTCATGAAGTCATCTAAGATATTTATTTGCCCGTCATTATTGTGTTTCAACGATGCCATCTCCCTCCATTCCTGGCTGAGGAGGAGTTCCTGTATTGCGTAGGGGCATTCTTCGAAGTTGTACATTTCACATTTTCTTTCTGTGACCAGGGTGAGTGTGAATGTGGGTGTTTTTTTTTTGCGGGGTAGCATAAACTTAAACCGTTCCCGGTTAAAAATGCAAGATTATATCTTCTTAAAGATGGAAGGGGCTTCAGGGTTACAACCCATGGATGGCAGAGGAGGTCTTCAAGGACATCAAAGTTGGTGTGCCGGCATGATCAAGGCACTCACCATGGGCCCTCTTTCTCCTCCGAGCACCAACACTCTTGATTGTGTTTCTCTTTTTTGTATTTGATTGTAAGTTCTGCTTTGTCTAATTGCGTTTCTCTTCCACTTCTTGGTTGCAGATGTTGACACGTTCTTCTAGCTATGAGATCCCATTAAAATAAGTTCCCTTCTGTGACGACCCGAGATCCGAGTATCGGAAAGGAACCGGTGTGTCTCGAACCTCGGCTCACCAACCCACGAGCCCGAAGACTCAGAAGGGTAGAAGGGATGGTGTGAGAGTACAAGAGAAGCTGAAATAACTGCAGAAATAGCATAATAATATAAATAAAATGCACAGCATAATATAAATAAATAAACTGCTACAAGGTCCAGTGTATCTCATGTCCAAATAAAGTACAGTCAAAAGAAAGAAAAATACAACTACACGGGACATACCCCGGCTCTGGCCGACTGGCGACTAACCTTGGTTAGAAGAACAACGCTGAAACTCTGCCGCGCCTCTCGACGACCCCGCCTCACCTGAAAAGTAGGGGTGAGCCTCATTTCATTAGCCCAGTAGGGATCCCTCGGACCCCACCGCACAACGAGGAAAACAACAACAAAGCGCGAGCAACCGCGGAAGGTAACACTACCTAGCAGGAGTACGGTAGAAGCAACAAACAGTAATAAATAAACGGAAAAACTATCTAACTAACCGTACCGTACAACCAAACCTCGGTCTGTCAAAACTCGAGTCCGTACCTGCCAGTAGACATGAGCACCACCCACTAGAAGAATGACCGGATGCGTCCCCTGACGTCTTACACCGCGTCACAAGTGTCTAGCTACGACGCGCCAAGCGGAGACAAAGATACACTCGGTAACCACTACCACAAACAAGGACTAGCTGAGGTCGCGCTCATCAGCGTGGACCCGAAGCCCTCAGCCCCGTGTGCACACTCAGACCATACGCCCTAGGCTTGTCCTCTAGCTGGTTATTCCCCCGAAGCCCGGACTCGGCTGCGCGTGGGGTCCTACGGTAACCAGCCTAACAACCGTCTCTCTCGAGTCAACCGCTCCACCACTCCCGGGTGGGTCAGCACACGCATGCCGTAAGAAGGCTACGACTAGTGGACGTGTCACCGGAGGTAAGAACTAACTGACTAACTAACGGAAATCTCTGACAAAACACTGACAAAGGACAAGACGGCCCCAAATGACCCACAAGGGAAGCCCGAACTCTAGAACCACGTGCAGACACCTCACCCGCAAGACTAAACCCCAACCAGACACCCCGACAGTCGGGACAAGGCTGGGCGGCCAAGCATTGGGACGCCCAGGGTCCTGGGCTGCCCCTGCCTGGGCGGCCAACCCTTTGGTCACCCAGAGGGCTAGGCGACCAGGTCGATGGTTGCCCAGTCTGGGCTTCTGGTGAGGGCGGCCAGAGGGCTGGCCGCCCACACCCCTGGGCGTCCAACTCTTTGGCCGCCCAGCAGCCTGGGTGACCAGAGTCCTGGCCGCCCAGTGGCCTAGGCGACCAGAGTCCTGGCCGCCCAGTCCAGGGCCTGGGCGACCACAAATGTGGCCGCCTCCTGTGTTGAACCCGCGGACAGAACGAGCTCCGGGGAGCCTGTTTCCACGCCCGATCACCCCCAGGTGAAGGGGAAACAAGGGGAAAACATCCCCAGCCCTTCCTAGCATGCATCTACGCCCCTGATTCGGTCAAAACTCCGGGAATCGACGGATCCGGCGCTCGAACCCTAACATGGAAATGGTCACGCCCCGACGCGGAATATCGGGACTGGCAGTAGAAATAATTAATGAAAATATGTTGATTTACAGACATGCTATGCTAAAGCTAAAGATCAACACAACACCATGAACAGAAATAACTCCATAACTAAATAACATTTAAAAGATCCATGTTCCAATCACATAAACTCTCTTAAACAAATTTCCGACATAACATCATTACATTTACTGACTTCGTAATTACAACTCTATCAAAACACACACTCTAAAACATAGCTAGACACAAACGACTATGACTGGCTCCACACGGCTTCTAACTGGTTTGCTCCATGGCCATCACTCTTGCCCATCCCCATCAGTTTGCGAATCCTCACCTGAGCTACCTGAAAAAGGGGGGAACAACTGGGTGAGCGAACGCTCAGTAGGTAATAACAGGTAAGTTTAAACAATTAACCAATTAATTACATTTTAGGTGCAAAAATAAAGAACGAAATGAAATGACGATATGACAAAGTAATATAATAAAAAGAAGGCGATACTATGAAGTAACTGGAAATTGGCCAACAAGCAAGAACTAACCAAGTCAAGAAGATTCAAGTAAGAGATTATGTCGTAGATATCACGCTAGTCATGCACTCGGTGTAATGCCTCACCATGTCATTCAAACTCCTCGGGACACAAGGACTTTTCGGGTGCTCCTCCTAGGATCAGACCGGGCCCTTATGATGCGTTGGCATTGATTTAATGGATCCAAGATCCCAAGTTATGTCTAGACATTAATCAAGTTAAATGCCAATAATGTCAAGGTATAACTTACCTCGGAAAACCCAAGGATAAGTCGAAGAGGTACTTTGACCAGAAAGTTCAAATTATCAAGAACCGACAGGTCCTTGTATTCAAACATGAATAACCACGAAAATCATTTTCTGGAAGATACACGGTCCAAACTGGGCTGCTCAAGATATGCACGGTCTCATATGGGCCATACTAGAAGGAACTGGGCTGAGGATCAGCCTCAATGAAGTCAAGGATAAACGGACCATTCTAGGCCGCTCTTATAAGAACGGTCAGAAATGGGCCTCTCAACTAGTATGGATGGTCAAGAATGGGCCGCACATTGCCAGAAGAACTTGAGCCCAAGAATAAGACAAACGGGCCTGATAGGGCCGCTCGGAGGATGAACAGTCCAATAGGATCCGCTCGTCAACATGGACGGGCCTAATAAGTCCACTCCAACTGGGCCTAACTAGAAGACTAGAACTCCACCCAAAGATGGGCTCCGGGCTGTCATAAGTGGGGCAGAACTGAACCAAGGTCCAGCCCACTATCCACTGGTCAACCTAGGGCTTATTGGGTCGATCAAATCATGATTTGGTCGAAGATGAAACAATGTTAATCGACCAACAAGAAATGGTATTTAGCCAGGGATGCACGGTCTATCATGGGCCGCCCACTGAGACGAACGGTCCGATTCCGACCGTTCAAGTCTTGGTCGGTCCAATTTGAGCCGTGACTCACAACACTGCAATCCCAGCTATTCGATCATGTGAACATGTTCAGGTCTTGGTGGTACAACCTGCCCGGCGTCCTAGTGGGAATCCCAGGCTCGCGGGGGCTTACGGAGGTCCCGTAATGAAGGTCCTAGTCCGACGGAAGGAGTATCCGGCGGATAGTCCCAACCATTACAAAGAAATGAGGCTATCAAATCATCGGAAATCAGTATAACGGTCAGTCAATCCTACCGGAGTAGAACGATTGTCAAACAATCCTAGTAACAATTTCAATTATTAATGAATCATAATGAATATTAACTTCATTGGAAGATGAATCAAGATCAAAAATGAGAATAATCCAGTAGGAATTTTAAATGTTTACTTCTATAGTCTCTAGTTCATTATGTGTGTTGCTAGTTTGCCATTAACCATTAATATACTGAAACAATTCATGCTAACATGACAATGCACACTTCTGTAAAGATGGACGGTCCCAACAGAACCTTTCATCTGCCTCGGTGGTCGCACGACAGGCCGTTCATGCCCCCTCAGGTCCGCAGGCCTGCTAGGGATGAGCGGTCTATAGAGTGCCGCTGGGGAAGATGAGCGGTCTGGGACTGGCCGCCAGAAGGAAGGGCGGTTAGGGGTCAGCCACTCGTCCCACCGAACATATGAGAGATAGGAACACACGAACGGTCAAAAAAAGGCCGCCTATCCTTCATGGGCGGTCTATCGTAAGGCCGCGAATGCCAAAATAATTCTCTGCTAACATCGCCATGCCCGCCTTCGGTGAGTTGGCTAGGGTTAGCTTAATCGGTTAAATACGGAAAACATAGAACATGAAATTTAGGGCTTTTACTAGCAATAGAACGAGCATGAAAAGTTATACAAGATAGCATGATCAATTGAACGTTTAATGCATGAAATCTCTACTTAAATTGAGGTGGAATATAGCTAACCCTAGATATGACATGCTTCCACTAGAAGTTAAAATTATCACATGATGCTACAAAAAAATTAGGGCTTTTTATACCAAAAGAAAGAGGACACGATTATGCTTCCATCCATATATTACACTTAGAGTTTGGCTGGTTATCACCTACCTTAATCGAAGGATGAAGGAAGAAGAGGGAAGCCGATCGCGCTAGGTACACACCGCCGATAATCGCCGCGATTCCCCCTCGATCGAGCTCCTCTCCGGCCGCCACAGCTTCCAAACGATTCTAGGGTGGCTTAGGCTCATTTTTATAGGTTCTATAGAGTCTGGAGAGTTCAAATCGCGGAGATAGAGTCAACGCACCGCGGACGAGCGCGAATCGCGTAGGATAGGGTTAATCCGCCACTCCGCCGCCAAATACTCCTCCTAGGGTTAGGGTTTCAAAGATTAACCAAAGGGGAAACAATGAGTTGATCCTAGCTGTTCATTTGAATCTGGTTTCAGCTTAAATGATAAGGTATCAGGCTCTAATTTCGTGTTTTAAGGTCCGATTAGGTTAAGCGTGGATTTGGGCCTTAACTGGCTAATTCGACTTGTTTAAGAATTTTATTTGGGTTTGACGTAGAAGACAATTTTACTAAAAATTTTATCCTCTACAAGATTCTAATTTTTCCTGATTTTTATAAAATAGTCAACTTTTTACTTATCCTATTTCTTAAAGAATTTCTTATTAATTTTCTCAAAAATTTTATTCCTTAATAAATCGGGGTGCTACAGAAATAACCCTCCTGGCATGAAATTTAACCCCTCTCGACCTCTCCACGGCCTAAAAACCACGGGAAGGAAGGGGAGAAGGGTGGGTATCCGTCCCCCTACCTTATTGAAGCTCGAAACCCGTTGGATCGCTGCCGATCGCCGTTCTCGGACGCACACAAACACCGCCCCCACGCCGCGAATCACCACCCGCCAAGCCCGCCTCGTCGCCGCCGTCGCGACCACGCCAACACCGAAGGGAGGAAGCCGCGCTCATGGACGCCCGAGGAAGATAGGGGGCCAATGGTCATAAGGGTGGGGGAGCGGGGGTCTCCAACGGGAAAGAGGAAGAAGAAGAGAAAAGAAGAAAAGGGAAATAGGGGGGTATTTATAGAAAATATGAAAAATACCATAAATATGAAAAATTAGAAAAATATATTCCCATGATCCTCGGAACACGCACAACGCGTTAGTACCGTCCCGGAGTAGGAGAACACAACGGTTCGCTCGCAAATGTGTTCCGCAGGTCCGTCAGGGAAAAACACGTGTAAATCACAAAACAAGCTCCGGGACCCCCGAAAGTGATCCGAAACCCACAGATCCAGATCTGAAAAATGTCCGAAAAACCCGGAACATTACAGCCCTCCCCCTTAAACAAATTTCATCCTCGAAATTAAGGACAAGGCACGGGAACAGGGGAGAAGACTCACTTAAACAAATAAGGATACAGCTGTCGCATCTCATCCTCACGCTCCCACGACGCCTCGCCACCAGAGTGACGCTGCCAAACCACCTTAACCAGTGGGATAACCTTGCTCCACAGGTGCTGCTCACGTCGATCCTCAATGCGGATATGGTACTCCAGAAAGGAAAAATCTGGGGTCACCTCGGGCCAAACGGAGTCCTCCAGAACATGGGAATCATCTGGCATATACCTCCACAGCATAGACACATGAAACACATCATGCACAGCAGATAGCTCCGGGGGTAACTGCAACCGATAGGCAGCCTCACCAATACGCTCGACAATAAGAAAAGGACCAATGTAGCGGGGACTCAGCTTCCTACGCCTGCCGAAGCGCATCACACCCTTCATGGGAGAAACTCATAAAAACACCCGATCACCTACAGTAAAACTGAGGGGCCACCTCCTCCGATCGGCATAGCTCTTCTGTTGGCTCTGCGTAGCTAACATCTTCTGCTGGATCAGATGCACCACCTCAGTGCACTGCTGTACCAAATCTGGTCCTGTTAGGACACATTCTCCCACCTCGAACCAATCAAGCAGAGTCCGACAAGGTCACCCGTACAACGCCTCGTACGGAACCATACCAATGCTCGAATGATAGCCATTATTGTAGGCAAACTCCACTAATGGTAAATGGTGAATCCAACTCCCTTGCCACTCCAGACAACACGATCTCAACATATCATCCAGAGTCTAGATGGTCCTCTCCGATTGACCATCCGACTGAGGATGGTACATTGAGCTAAATGCTAACTCGATGCCTAGATCCCGCTGGAAGCTCCTCCAGAATCCTGAAGTGAAACGCGGATCACGATCGGACACAATAGAGACCGAAACTCCATGCAACGGGACGATCTACTCCACATACAAACGGGCCAAATGATGCACACTCCAACTGACCTTGATCGGCAACAACCGAGCCGTCTTCGTCAGTCTATCCACCAGTAACCAGATACTATCATGCCCACCGGATGCCCTCGGCAACCCAACCATAAAATCAGTGGTCACGTGATCCCACTTCCACGCAAGAATCTCCAAGGGCTGAAGTGTACCTCCCCATCGCTGGTGCTCCGCCTTCACCTGCTGGCAGATCAGACACCTGGCCATGAACTCTGCAACATCTCTCTTCATACCAGGCCACCAGAATTGCCTCTTCAAATTTTGGTACATCTTTACCGATCCAGGTGCACGGCGTACCGACTCCCATGAGCCTCTCGCAACACCGCGCGCCTCGTCTGCTCCTCGACAAGGACGTACAACCTACCTCGGAACCTCACAGCTCCATCCTCACCAAACTCCACCTCAGCCTTTGACAAAATCCGGGGTAGCTCGGGGTCCGCAACGCTGAGCCTCAGTCACCTGACGATGAATAGCTGGCGTGACAATCAAGCTCGCAAGGACAGCCGAACCCTGATCCCGAGGGATCTTGAGCCTAAAAGTCATGGCCGGAACCTACTCCCATAACTTCCACGTCCTCAACAACATCTGACTGACCACCACCTTCCTGCTCAAGGCATCAGCCACGACATTCATCTTGCCAAGCTGATATGACAAAGTAAAGTCATAATCCTTCATGTACTCTATCCACCTCCTCTGCCTGAGGTTAAGATCATTCTGGGTAAACACATACATCAAACTCTGATGGTCAGTGAATATCTCAAACTTCTCACCGTACAGATAGTGCCTCCAGATCTTCAGAACGAAAATCACCGCCGCCAACTCAAGATCATGCGTAGGGTAGTTCTCCTCATGTGGCTTCAACTACCGAGACGCATACGCCACAACTGCACTGTGCTGCATCAGCACAACATCCAAACCTACCCTGGAAGCATCCGTATACACCATAAAATCTCCCGATCCAGAAGGCAACACCAACACCGGAGCGGTCATGAGCAATCTCTTCAGCTCCACAAAGCTATGCTCACACTCCTCCGTCCAGATAAACGGCACATCCTTTCGTGTAAGCCTAGTCATCAGGGCCGTAATACGAGAAATATGATGAATGAACCTCCTATAATAGCCTGCAAGCCCCAGAAAACTCTGAATCTCCGTGATGGAACTCGGCCTCGGCCACGACACCATAGCCTCGACCTTGGCCGGGTCCACGGAAACGCCATCACCAGAAATCACGTGCCCCAAAAAGTGCACCTCTTGCAGTTAAAACTCACACTTGCTGAGCTTGGCATACAACTGGTGATCCCGCAAGGTCTGCAACACCATCCTCAAATGATGCACATGCTCCTCAGCAGATCGTGAATACACAAGGATGTCATCCACAAACACAACCACAAACTGGTCTAGATATGGACGGAACATCCTATGCATCAAATCCATAAATGTCGCGGGGGCATTGGTGAGCCCAAACGGCATCACCAAGAACTCATAATGCCTATACCTCGAGCGAAACGCAGTCTTCTCAACATCAGACTCTCGAATCCGCAGCTGGTAATAACCCAATCTCAAATCGATCCGTGAAAACACCAGGGCAGACTGAAGCTGATCAAACAAGTCATCAATCCGTGGCAACGGATACTTGTTCTTAACAGTCACCTGGTTCAACTGTCGGTAGTCAATGCACAGCCTCAAACTACCGTCCTTCTTCTTCACAAACAACACCGGCACACCCCAAGGGGAAAAGCTAGGACAAATGTACCCCTTGGCCAGCAACTCCTGCAATTGCACCTTCAGCTCCCTCAACTCAGCGCCATACGATAGGGAGCCTTCGAGATAGGCGCCGTGCCTGGTACATCAATCACGAAATCAATCTCTCGCTACGGTGGCAACCCTATCAACTCCTCGGGAAAAATATCGAAAAACTCGCACACGATCGGGATATCCTCCACATTCGAACACTGTTGATCGACAAAAATCACAGAAGCAAGAAAATATTGACAACCCGTGTCAAGCAACCTACGAGCCTTAATAGCCGAAATAAGAAAATGGGAGGAGGAAGACCAGATGCCTTGGTAGTAGAAAGTGGGTCTGCTAGGATGCTGGAAGTAGACCCTCTTCAAGCGACAATCCACCACCGCCCGATGAGCCTCGAGCCAATCCATGCCCAGAATAACATCAAAGTCCTGAAGCGACAATGCATAAAGCTTGATCGATAAGTTCCGCCCATCCACCCGCACAGGCATGTTGCATCCCTACGGTTTTGATGATGTCTCACACTATAAATCAATCTTCTATCTCTAGATTAATTCATGTTTCACCATGTAAATGAGTGCAGTTCATATGATTGTCAGATAATATGCTCTACTTGATTCTGTCTGCACTCTGCCTGCAGAGTCTGGACAGTGGTGGGTCGACCCCTCCTTGCTGATGAGTCGACGCCTCAGTACATTAATCATCTTAGTCTGTCCATTCATTGGCCTTTCTATCCAAGTCCATACAACAGGACTGTAGCCTGTTTATCTGAAAGTCTATACATCCGGAAAGGGGCCATGTCTATACATCCTTCCGTTGAATTCATTCAAAGTCTATACATCGGCTTGATTGAGTAAGTCAGTACATCATGCCTTGTTGTTCATAGCCTTTAAAGTCTGTACATCAGCTTCGCATCTGCAAGTCTGTACATTGGCTTCATATCATAAAGTCTGTACATTGGCTTCGCATCTGGAAGTCTGTACATCGGCTTCAACTCTCCAAGTCTGTACATCGCCTTCAGACTTTCAAGTCTATACACTCCATGCTCATTCAAGTCTATACATCCACAGTGTAACTTCAAAGTATGAACACTGTCTCACTCCGTCAAAGTCCATACATTCTCAGCTGAACCCCATGTCTATACAATGGCCTCGAGCTTCTCAAGTCTACACACTATCTTCGGCCTCCAAGTCTGTACAGTCGCTGCACTGTACAAGTCCATACACTGGCAGCCCTGCAGAAGTCTATACATTGGCTCAAACATTCCAACTCTGTACAATGGTCCTTCGAACACTCCAAGTCTATACAGTCTGCCTTCACGATTCAGAGTCTATACATCGTTCCTCAAAGGCTAAGTGTATACACTGCTCACCGTCTCACTAAGCGTCTCACTTGCTACTCTATACATCGCTGTTGGGCATCAAATTCTGTACACTGCATCGTCTCAACTTGCGTCTCACTGAGCATCCATTCACTGTAAAGTCTATACAGACTTCATCGTCTTAAGAACGTCTCATGCCTTTACCAAAGTCTGTACATTGGCAGCCTTTTA
Source organism: Amorphophallus konjac (assembly GCA_022559845.1). Lineage (NCBI taxonomy): Eukaryota > Viridiplantae > Streptophyta > Magnoliopsida > Alismatales > Araceae > Amorphophallus > Amorphophallus konjac. Next base: position 66,909,368 of record CM040127.1, read on the forward strand.
CCTACGTTGCACTTTGAAGTCTGTACATCGAGTGAAGTCTGGTTAAGTCTATACATCGCATAGCTCTTCATATAGGAAGTCTATACACTGCTTGCACGTGTTCAAGCCTATACTGCCTGCATGCTTCAAAACGCCAAGTCCACACATTGGCTATGGGCTGAAGTCTATACATTGCTTCAGGCAGAGCAAGTCTGTACATCGCACAACTTTCATTCTTTCATTCTATTGTGCATCCTCTTCAAAACGAAGTGTGTACACTCGTTGGCTAACTGTTGAAGTCTGTACACTCAGTTAACCTACAAGTCTTTACACTCTATTGTTAGGCTTTCAACCCTATACACTCGATTGTTAACTGCAAGTCTATACACTCTCTCATTTGAAACACTTGCTCAACTGCTGTTTCAATGTCTACACATTCGATGCCTTCAAGCATCGTTCTCTTCGAAGTCTAGACATCATCGTCTATACATTGAAGTCCATACAGTGCATACTGTTGTGCTTCAAGTCTACACATTGAGATCGCATGAACACTACAAGTCTATACACTGAGCTCGCTGAAGAACCTCAACTCTATACACTCTCACACTGTGACACACTTGCCTATTTGGCATCCCTGAGTCTATACACTCGAGGGCCTCATACACTTCACAGAAGTCCACACATTTCATTCTTTGTGCTAATGCATTCTTCAGCTAGTCTATACACTGAGTTGCTTGAAGTCTCACAAGTCTATACACTCCCTCAGTGTACACACTTACTTAATCTGATATCCTAATGTCTATACATTCGTATCTGACTGAACTAACTAATCACAGTTCTTTGTCTCAGCCTGCAGGTGATACAGGTCAATGATTGGGCACGTGAACCGAGGATGATACCTGGCACGTGATTCGAGAATGCTCTGGAAAGGGAGGGAACGAGACTCCCTCGTATGAAGGCCTGAAACTCAGGTCGAAAGCCATATAAAAGGTGCCCTCTGCGAAGAGATGGTGCGAACTGGAGAAAAAGCCTAAGAGCAGAATTCCTGAGCAGAAGAAGAAAAGAGAGAGAGCCTCCACGTTCCAGAAAGAAGATAGAGAGAAAAGATTAGAGAGCAGTCCTGTGAGAGAAAAGTCTGAGTGAGAGAGAAGAGTCTATTTGCTTCTTCGGAAGCTACATTTGTATTTGATTTTTCTGAAACGATTTGTGTTCATCGTTGGTCTTGTTTGCATTTCTATTTTTCCTTTTATTTCTTCATATATCTGATCTCGAGTTGTTACCCTCCGGTGTTTGGAGGAAGGGAGTGTTACTCCGGCTTCCCTCTGGGTTGCAGAGGAAGAGAGATCGTAGATCTCTAGTTCTGCTAGTGACGGGTTGTCATTAGCAGGTTCCCTCCAGGTTGGAGGAAGGGAGAGCTATCTCCGGTTCTGTTCTAGCTGGTAGCTGGAACAGGTTCAAGCTCTGTGGGTAGCAGAGTTTGGTTGAGGGATTTGTTTCCCTTGGTTATTCAAGCTGTGTGGCAGCACATTGTTCGCAGACTGAGTCTGCAGGTTTCTAGCATTGGCTAGTGGAATCCTTACTCTAGTTGGAGTGAGGGGTGGATGTAGATTGTGGACTACAATCGAACCACCTTAAAATCTCTTGTCTCCTTTGTGGTTTGCTGCAATCGTTGATGCTCTCTATCTGCTTGGCAATGTGCTTGTGTGTGGACGGCCTCTTCCAATCGCATCTTATTACTCTGTCTTAGTTTCTCACTGCATTAGCTATTTTGTTTAGCTATATTCGGTAGGGTGATTTTCGAAGGAGTGTTTTTCCGCTGAAGTTGTTCAAATCGGGAGTGATCTATTCATCCCCCCCTTCTATATCACTCTTGCTGCGCTAACATTTGGTATCAGAGCAGGTTCGCATCATGTGGGCGAACGGTCAGGGAAATGCTAATGGTCCTAGAAGCTTCATGGCTGAAGGTCAATCCATTAGTCGCCCTCCATTTTTTGATGGTAATAATTATCTGTTTTGGAAGAACAGGATGGAAGTGTTTATCAGAGCACAGAGCCACAAGCTGTGGAGGGTAATCACGGTTGGCCCATATGATCTGCCACCGAACGAGGATGCGTGGACAGATGACCATGTCAAGCTATCTTCACTCAACTGGACGGCGCTGAACATCATCCAGTGTGCTGTTCACCCAGAGGAATACGCCCGTATATCTGCCTACAGGACTGCCAAGCGAATGTGGGATGAGCTGCAATTAATCTACGAAGGTACAGCTCAAGTGAAAGCCTCGAAGGTAAACCTCTACACCTCTAAGTATGAACTGTTTAGGATGAATGCAGAGGAGAATATTACTGAAATGTATGCCAGGTTGTCCTTGATCACGAACACACTTAAGGGGCTAGGGAAGGATCTAGCTGAGGCAGACATAGTCAGGAAAATTCTTAGATCCTTATCCCCAGCATGGCACACTAAGGCCATCGTGATTGAAGAGTTAAAAGATCTGACGACCTTGACAGTGAATGAACTCATAGGATCCCTCATGACCTATGAGATGAATTTCAAAGGAGGTGGTGAAGGAAGTGATAGGAAGGCTAAGAATGTAGCTCTCAAGGCATCCCGCAACAAGAGTAGCAGTAGCAACAGCAGCAGTAGCGGTGAGTCTGATGGCTTCTCAGATCTCGACCAGAAGGAGCAGGCAATGCTCACACGTCAGTTCAGTAAATTTTTAAGGAGAAAGGGGAAGACCTTTAGGAGGAAAAAGCCATACTCCTTTAACAAGAATGTTGAATCTACCAATTATAGGGATAGAAATCCTAAGAGACTGACCTGTTATCATTGTAACAAACAGGGACACATGAAAGGCGAATGCCCAGATCTTCAGAAGAAGGGTCCCTACTTCTAGAAGAAGAACACAAAAGTGCAGAAGAAGAAGAAGCCACAGGCGATGGTATGCACCTGGAGCAAGGAGGAAGAAGATCCTGAAGATACTTCCTCAGAGGAGCATGAAGAAGGAATTTGCCTTATGGCAAACAGTGAAGAGGAGGTAACCAATGTTTTTGAAAATTTTACGATTGATGACTGGGAAGATGCTTATGCTGAGTTATTAGATAAGTTCAATTCTCTTAGTAAAGAGCATAGGGTTCTGAAAAGAAAATTTAATACTAATGTTGAAGAACAAACCCAGGTCTGTGAGGAAAATCAGAAACTAAAAGAGCAACTAGAAGAAATGACCTCACTAAGAAAAGAAAATGATAAGCTCAAGGGAGAAAACCAAGAAAGTCAAAATCAGCTCAATGAACTCAAAATAAGAATCGAAGAAAGCTTGAATGAAAGTAGAGTGAACTCAGAAAAATATGAAGCTGTTAAGAAAGTCAATGGTGAACTTCTAAAAAATTCTGAGTCCCTTCAAAAGGAGCTGGAAGACAAACAGAAAGTGTTGGAAAACTTTGTCCAAGGAAAATCCAGTCTGGATGCTATACTGGGGGCTAGGGTTAATTTCAATAAGGAGGGTCTAGGCTATGACCCATCTAACAAAAGACCCTTACAATTCAAAACCATTACCTTCTGCCCAGAGAAGGGAAAAGAAAAGCTGGACACACCATCCAGCTCAAACAGCAGTAAGGGAACTCAAGGTCAGAAGGAAAGTCCTAAAAACAGTGCTGGCCAACCATTTAAGATGGGAGTGAATTCTGTGAAGAATTTCACTAAGCCTACCAATCAGAACATAAATGGTAAATGGACCAAGCAAGTGGATCAAAAGAAAAGCTGGAATTACTACAATCAGATGGGTCCAAAGAGGACCTACTGGAGAAATGATCATCATCTTCAAAAATCTGCTGATCAACAAACTTACAGGAGATATTCTAGAAATGGCAAGCCTAATGAATGGAATAAAACTTACTTTTCCAGACCAGCCGGCTATAATTTCAATAAAACAGAAGTAAAGGTGCCAGAGAAAACAATGTTGAAGCAAATCTGGATTCCTAAACATTTGATCAGTGAATTGAACAATGTCTTTGGACCCAACTCATCTTGGGTTCCAAATCACTTTGCTTGATGTTATTTGTGTAGGTCGGCCTGGCAGCTGAAGACAACAAGTGGTACCTCGACAGTGGCTGCTCCAGGCACATGACAGGTGACCGATCCAAGTTCAGCAAGATAGAGATGAAGGTAGGGGGTCTGGTCAAGTTTGGAGGAAAGAACAAAGGTAAGATAATTGGAGTTGGCACAGTAGGTAAGACTTCCACAAACTCCATTGAAAAGGTTCTACTTGTGGAAGGTCTGCAACACAACCTGATTAGCATTAGTCAGTTATGTGACAAGGGTCACAGGGTTGTATTTGATGATAATTCATGCAAAATCTTTGAAATAAATTCTGATGTGGTTAAATTTGTAGCCAACAGGATTAATAATGTCTACATAGTAGACTTAGATGAGGAATCTCAATCTAATATTTGTTTATCTGCCAATTCTGAAAATGATGTTTTTGAATGGCATAGACGTCTAGGTCATGCTAGCTTTACTACTTTAAATAAATTGGTCAAGCATGATTTAGTTAGAGGCATGCCTAGAATTAAATTCAATTCGATATCAAAAGCATGTGATGCCTGTGCTCTAGGCAAACAGACCAGAAACTCTTTCAAATTAAGATCTGAGCCATTGTCCTCTAGACCAATGGAACTTCTCCATATGGACCTTTTCGGTCCCACTAGAACTCAGAGTCTTAATGGAAACAGGTTTGGCTATGTCATCATAGATGACTTCTCTAGATATTCATGGATATTCTTCTTAGCAAATAAAAGTGATGCATTTCAAAAGTTTAATCTGTTTTTCAATAAGGTCAAACAAGAAGGAAAACACAAGATCTGTACTATTCAATCTGATCATGGAGGTGAGTTTGAAAACTCCATGTTTTCTGATCTTTGTGAAAGAGAGGGACTAACTCACAGGTTTTCTTCTCCCAGGACACCTGAACAGAATGGGATTGTGGAGAGAAGAAATAGAACTGTGGTGGAGATGGCCCGAACCATGCTGATTGAAAGTAAGTTACCTAGAAGGTTTTGGGCAGAAGCGGCCAATACAGCAACTTACATAATCAACAGGGCCATGGTAAGACCCATTCACAAGAAAACACCCTATGAGCTTCTAAAAGGTAAGAAACCAAACTTGTTTCATTTCAGAATTTTTGGAGCAAAATGTTTTATTCATAACAATGACAAGAAAGATTTAGACAAGTTTGAAGCTAAAAGCTCCCCTGGAATATTTTTAGGTTACTCAGAAGTGTCAAGGGCATATAGGGTATTAACATATCAGATCAGAAAGGTGGAAGAGTCTCCACACATTATTTTCAGTGAAAAGAAAGGTGTGTCTAACATTGAAAATTTTGACAGGGACTCCAATCATGATGGGGAATTCCTAGAAGACCAAGAAGAAGAGAAGACTCAGCCGAGTGGAACAACAAATCCCCTCAATCAGGAAGGGCCAAGAGAAACAGGTGAGTCTTCAACCAATGTTAGATTTCTTAAAGACCATCCGATAGATAATGTCATAGGCAATCCTGAAGATCCTCTTCGGACTAGGTCTCATTTTAGGAATGTGAATAATGAAGACTTAATTGCTTTAGTCTCACAAATTGAACCCAAATCAATAGAAGAGGCCTTGGCTGATCAAGCTTGGGTCAATGCCATGTGTGAGGAATTAGGCCAGTTCGAAAGAAATAATGTCTGGGAACTTGTTCCAAGACCAGATAATGTTAATATCATAGGAACTAAGTGGGTGTTCAAAAATAAAATGAATGAAGATGGAGTCATCTCAAGGAATAAGGCCAGATTAGTAGCCAAGGGCTACTGTCAGGAATTTGGTGTAGACTTCGATGAATCCTATGCACCTGTTGCTAGGATGGAAGCCATAAGAATGTTGCTTGCCTTTGCATGTTCAAAGAATATAAAACTCCAACAAATGGATGTGAAAAGTGCCTTTTTAAATGGAGTCATTAAAGAAGAGGTTTTTGTTGAACAACCCCCCGGATTTCAATTCTCTCCTCAACCTAACCAAGTTTTCAGGTTAAACAAAGCCTTGTATGGTCTAAAGCAGGCTCCAAGAGCATGGTATGAAAGATTGACTGAATTTCTGATCAGCAAGGGCTACAAAAGAGGTAAGGTTGATCAAACTCTATTTACCAAGGGTACAAATAGAGATCTCATCATAGTTCAGGTATATGTAGATGACATAGTATTTGGATCAACTAAGCATGAACTATGTGATGAATTTTCTAAAATGATGTCTGCTGAATTTGAAATGAGTTTGGTTGGTGACCTAAAATACTTTCTTGGCCTTGCAGGTACAGCAGCTAGAGGATGGGTGCTTCATCAACCAGACCAAATACACATTGGAACTGTTCAAGAGGTTTGGTATGGAAAACCTAAAGCACATTACAACACCCATGGGTACCAATACCTCACTGGATGCAGATGAGACAGGTAAAGAAGTAAATGCCAAACTTTATCGAGGTATGATTGGATCTCTTCTTTACTTGACAGCTTCTAGACCTGATATACAATTCAGTGTAGGAATGTGTGCAAGGTATCAGTCTAGACCTACTGAATCACATTTAGCTGCAGTGAAAAGAATTTTCAGATATTTGTCAGCTACTCATTCTCTTGGATTATGGTTTCCTGCATCACACACATTTAACTTAGTTGCATACACAGATGCTGATTATGCAGGCTGTAAACTAGACAGGAAAAGCACTAGTGGTCACTGTGAATTTTTGGGTGGGTGTTTAGTGTCTTGGGGCTCCAAGAAACAACATTCTGTGGCCCTCTCCACTGCAGAAGCTGAATATGTAGCTGCAGGGAGTTGTGGAACACAAGTCATATGGATTAAACACCAGCTTCAGGACTACCAAGTAGACCTGGGGTGCACACCTATCTATTGTGATAACACAAGTGCCATTAATCTTGCCAAAAATCCTGTTTTGCATTCACGCACCAAACACATAGAGATAAGGCATCATTTCATAAGAGATGAGGTTTCTAAAAGTAATTTTGAACTGATTCATGTAGGCACAGATAATCAGATTGCTGACATCTTCACTAAACCTTTGGACAATGAAAAATTCACAACACTGAGAAGAGAACTAGGCTTATACAAACTGTCTTAAATGTGAAGTCTGTTCTTTTTGTGAGGGGGAGTTCTGTCTATCTGTTGGTTGCTTTGAGTGAGGGGGAGCTGATTGAGCTGTGAGAGGATGAGTTCTTTGACAGATTCAAAAAGGGTTGACCAGATATGTGTCTTTGCTAGTTTTATGATAGATCTAGTGTGGTTCTCTCAGACAGTAGAATGTCACTTAATTCTTAAGTCTATAAGTCAGTGATTCTAAAATCCAGTCAGAATCTTTCCTTTAGTATTCTTTCAGAGATCTGGATTAATTGTAAAAGGTATATCTTCCTACATTGTTAATAATTCTGGTTCAGGCCAAAACTTGTATGTCTTGATATCTGACCCAATCAGCTTGAAATCTAGACTTCAAGACTCACTTCAAGAAATAGTCCTTCTGGTATTGTTCTCAATCATTCTATCTCTTTAACACAAGGGCTTAACTGAACAAACATGTCTTATTTTGGGCACTGAGAAACTGGGAGTTTCATCAATGAAATGAATATTTCTCCTATGTCATGAGGTGTCAAATGCTTAAAAAAAATTGAATGAAAAGACATGACAGAGCAATGGTGGGTTGCTGGTGAGTAACTGGGAACTCTGGCCTCTAATCAAGGTGTTTTCTCATGTCAAAAGCCACAGTTACTAACTCTGTTCCTTAATAAAAAAAAGGGAAGTAATGAGGTACTCACTCTGAGTAACTGGGGATTCAGGCCTCTAATCAAGGTGTCTCTCTAATGTCAAAAGAGTGAATCACCAACTTACTCATTGATCTTCTTGAAAATCATCTCAAAAATTCCTTGTTGTTGTGCAACTAATGGATTGCTTGTCCTCAATACCTTGAGAACACCTCTCTGAATTTGTCTCTTGCTGTCTTGTAGGATAGTTGAATGCTCAGCTATATCAGGCCATACTTGTTAACTCCTGCTCTAAATCATACACTTTGTATGCTGATAAACCTTTCTATCATTCAATGTCTCAATTGTGTACTGGAGTGTACAGAATCTTACTTGAGTTTAGAACCTCACTTATTCTCTTAAGACCTACTCATGACTATCTGCACTAAGCAGTTTCTGCACTTCGTCCTCATGGCTCCAGCACTTTCATATATTCTGCATTTCCTTTTGCTGATGTCAAAGGGGGAGAGAAGTTTAGCAATATCAGTAGATCAGATCATGAGTCTTGGGGGAGATATGTTCTTTTCTTGTGTTTCTTGAGCCAAGGAAATAACTTGTCTTGTGAGGAAAAGAGCTGAGAGTGAGCTGTGGGGGAGTGGTTTTTGAGAAAGAAGTGCTTCTGCAGTAGTATTTAATTTGTCTGTGCTTGCACTTGCTTTGAATTTGCTTTGTCTGTTAAAGCTGCAGTTAATTGCTTGATATGCCATGATATTGCTTGATTCATAGTGTTGCCATCATCAAAAAGGGGGAGATTGTTGCATCCCTACGGTTTTGATGATGTCTCACACTATAAATCAATCTTCTATCTCTAGATTAATTCATGTTTCACCATGTAAATGAGTGCAGTTCATATGATTGTCAGATAGTATGCTCTACTTGATTCTGTCTGCACTATGTCTGCAGAGTCTGGACAGTGGTGGGTCGACCCCTCCTTGCTGATGAGTCGACGCCTCAGTACATTAATCATCTTAGTCTGTCCATTCATTGGCCTTTCTATCCAAGTCCATACAACAGGACTGTAGCCTGTTTATCTGAAAGTCTATACATCCGGAAAGGGGCCATGTCTATACATCCTTCCGTTGAATTCATTCAAAGTCTATACATCGGCTTGATTGAGTAAGTCAGTACAGCATGCCTTGTTGTTCATAGCCTTTAAAGTCTGTACATCAGCTTCGCATCTGCAAGTCTGTACATTGGCTTCATATCATAAAGTCTGTACATTGGCTTCGCATCTGGAAGTCTGTACATCGGCTTCAACTCTCCAAGTCTGTACATCGCCTTCAGACTTTCAAGTCTATACACTCCATGCTCATTCAAGTCTATACATCCACAGTGTAACTTCAAAGTATGAACACTGTCTCACTCCGTCAAAGTCCATACATTCTCAGCTGAACCCCATGTCTATACAATGGCCTCGAGCTTCTCAAGTCTACACACTGTCTTCGGCCTCCAAGTCTGTACAGTCGCTGCACTGTACAAGTCCATACACTGGCAGCCCTGCAGAAGTCTATACATTGGCTCAAACATTCCAACTCTGTACAATGGTCCTTCGAACACTCCAAGTCTATACAGTCTGCTTTCACGATTCAGAGTCTATACATCGTTCCTCAAAGGCTAAGTGTATACACTGCTCACCGTCTCACTAAGCGTCTCACTTGCTACTCTATACATCGCTGTTGGGCATCAAATTCTGTACACTGCATCGTCTCAACTTGCGTCTCACTGAGCATCCATTCACTGTAAAGTCTATACAGACTTCATCGTCTTAAGAACGTCTCATGCCTTTACCAAAGTCTGTACATTGGCAGCCTTTTACCTACGTTGCACTTTGAAGTCTGTACATCGAGTGAAGTCTGGTTAAGTCTATACATCGCATAGCTCTTCATATAGGAAGTCTATACACTGCTTGCACGTGTTCAAGCCTATACTGCCTGCATGCTTCAAAACGCCAAGTCCACACATTGGCTATGGGCTGAAGTCTATACATTGCTTCAGGCAGAGCAAGTCTGTACATCGCACAACTTTCATTCTTTCATTCTATTGTGCATCCTCTTCAAAACGAAGTGTGTACACTCGTTGGCTAACTGTTGAAGTCTGTACACTCAGTTAACCTACAAGTCTATACACTCTATTGTTAGGCTTTCAACCCTATACACTCGATTGTTAACTGTAAATCTATACACTCTCTCATTTGAAACACTTGCTCAACTGCTGTTTCAATGTCTACACATTCGATGCCTTCAAGCATCGTTCTCTTCGAAGTCTAGACATCATCGTCTATACATTGAAGTCCATACAGTGCATACTGTTGTGCTTCAAGTCTACACATTGAGATCGCATGAACACTACAAGTCCATACACTGAGCTCGCTGAAGAACCTCAACTCTATACACTCTCACACTGTGATACACTTGCCTATTTGGCATCCCTGAGTCCATCACTGAAGTCCACACATTTCATTCTTTGTGCTAATGCATTCTTCAGCTAGTCTATACACTGAGTTGCTTGAAGTCTCACAAGTCTATACACTCCCTTAGTGTACACACTTACTTAATCTGATATCCTAATGTCTATACATTCGTATCTGACTGAACTAACTAATCACAGTTCTTTGTCTCAGCCTGCAGGTGATACAGATCAATGATTGGGCACGTGAACCGAGGATGATACCTGGCACGTGATCCGAGAATGCTCTGGAAAGGGAGGGAACGAGACTCCCTCGTGTGAAGGCCTGAAACTCAGGTTGAAAGCCATATAAAAGGTGCCCTCTGCGAAGAGATGGTGCGAACTGGAGAAAAAGCCTAAGAGCAGAATTCCTGAGCAGAAGAAGAAAAGAGAGAGAGCCTCCACGTTCCAGAAAGAAGATAGAGAGAAAAGATTAGAGAGCAGTCCTGTGAGAGAAAAGTCTGAGTGAGAGAGAAGAGTCTATTTGCTTCTTCGGAAGCTACATTTGTATTTGATTTTTCTGAAACGATTTGTGTTCATCGTTGGTCTTGTTTGCATTTCTATTTTTCCTTTTATTTCTTCATATATCTGATCTCGAGTTGTTACCCTCCGGTGTTTGGAGGAAGGGAGTGTTACTCCGGCTTCCCTCTGGGTTGCAGAGGAAGAGAGATCGTAGATCTCTAGTTCTGCTAGTGACGGGTTGTCATTAGCAGGTTCCCTCCAGGTTGGAGGAAGGGAGAGCTATCTCCGGTTCTGTTCTAGCTGGTAGCTGGAACAGGTTCCAAGCTCTGTGGGTAGCAGAGTTTGGTTGAGGGATTTGTTTCCCTTGGTTATTCAAGCTGTGTGGCAGCACATTGTTCGCAGACTGAGTCTGCAGGTTTCTAGCATTGGCTAGTGGAATCCTTACTCTAGTTGGAGTGAGGGGTGGATGTAGATTGTGGACTACAATCGAACCACCTTAAAATCTCTTGTCTCTTTTGTGGTTTGCTGCAATCGTTGATGCTCTCTATCTGCTTGGCAATGTGCTTGTGTGTGGACGGCCTCTTCCAATCGCATCTTATTACTCTGTCTTAGTTTCTCACTGCATTAGCTATTTTGTTTAGCTATATTCGGTAGGGTGATTTTCGAAGGAGTGTTTTTCCGCTGAAGTTGTTCAAATCGGGAGTGATCTATTCATCCCCCCCTTCTATATCACTCTTGCTGCGCTAACAAGGCACCGTCTCGAAGATATATGGGGTGAGCATGAAATCACCGGTAGGCAACTCCACTGCCAGGTCACAAGACACCTCAGGCACTGACTCCTCGGCACTCAGAGTAAAATCCTCCGAAATGAATGAATGAGATGCACCAGAATCAAACAAAACTCGAGCCGTGCAACCCAAAATCGGAATAGTACCTTCCACCAACTGCGACGCCTCAGCCTCTGCTCTGGTCATGTGGGTAACTAGCCTCGGGATCTCTGCCTCCCTCCAGTAGCTGACCGAGTCAACTGAGGATACTGGCCCTGCTGCTGGTACTGCTGCGGCTGCAATGACATCTACTGGGGTTGGAATTGTTGCTGTTGCTGAAACTCGTGCGACTGACGCGGTCTCTGTGGATAGTCACGTACCATGTGCCCTGGCTGGTCACACCTGAAGCAAACCACGGGCGCCGTGAACTGCCTGCCTGGATGAGAATCGCCGCGCTGAGGACACCCGCCCTGAGAACCACTCACTGAACACTGACGCTGGAACTGGGTAGGCTGCTGAACACTACCCACCGACACCTGCCCTTGGTCTCTACGATCTTGGCGCCTCCTGCCCAAATCGGCTTCTTTGAGTAGCTTCTTAAGCTTCGATCCCAGAGATGACGAGTCTGCTGCTAACGCCACGGATGGGGATGTCCCTAAACCACCTACTGAAATCTGGATAGTACTCTACTGCTGCACGGCCGCCGGCTGACCAAAACCCATCTGCATCTGACCCGCACTACCCTGACCTCGAGTCTTCTACAAATCTCTCTCCAACGCTGCTCCTGCTATGCAAGCTGTATCCAAGTTGGTCAAACCTGACGCAAGAAAAGGGTGCCTCAGCTCTGGCCTTAAACCCCCGATAAACTGCTCGGTCCGCACCTCCTCATGTAGCTTCTGTGACCTGAGGAAGGATGAACAAAAAGCACGCTCGAAAGCTGGGATGAACTCCTGCCACAAGATCTGCCGAAGAGGACGGGACTGGAACACTGCTCCCCACTTTGACGTCCACCAAGTACGGGCTGGACCCTACAATCGATGCGTAGCCAACACCATCTTCTCTTCCTCAGGACACTCCATCGAACTGAACACTCGCTCTAGATCATCTAGCCACTCTCTGGCCACCTCTGGATCCGACTGCCCGCTGAAAGTAGACGGCTGATACTGCAAGAAATCCCTCAGCGCGCGGCTAGGACCACCTCGAGACGACGAACTCTCGCCAGCATCACCGCCCTGCTGCTGCTGCGGCTGTTGTTGTTGCTGAATACCATACTGATACATGCCCCGGAAGAACTCCTGTGGTCCGGGAACTCTCACCCCTCCAACTGCATCATCCGGAAGCACTGCTCTACTCTGCCCTTCCTGGCCCCCACCTGACTCTCCCTGCTCGGAATGAGTCACTCTCGTAGGCGCCATAACTCCTGTTAACAAAAATAATCAACAATGTTAATAAAAACACACAGAGCCCTACGCCAGTCGCCAACTGTACATGACATTCATGGACCTTCTGGACCACTACAATCATTTCAAGTTCTTATGTACCTCTACAATCTACACTCTGATACCAACTGTGACGACTAGAGATCCGAGTATCGAAAAGGAACCGGTGCGTCTCGAACCTCGGCTCACCAACCCACGAGCCCGAAGACTCGGAAGGGTAGAAGGGATGGTGTGGGAGTACAAGAGAAGCTAAAATAACTACAGAGATAGCACAATAATAAAAATAAAAAATGCACAACATAATATAAATAAATAAACTGCTACAAGGTCCAGTGTATCTCATGTCCAAATAAAGTACAGTCAACAGAAAGAAAAGTACAACTACACGGGGTATACCCCGACTCTGGCCGACTGGCGACTAACCCTGGCTAGAAGAACCACGCTGAAACTCTACCGCGCCTCTCGACTACCCCGCCTCACCTGAAAAGTAGGGGTGAGCCTCATTTTATTGGCCCAGTAGGGATCCCTCGGACCCCCACCGCACAACGAGGAAAATGACAACAAAGCGCGAACAACCGCGGAAGGTAACACTACCTAGCAGGAGTACGGTAGAAGCAACAAGCAGTAATAAATAAACGGAAAAGCTATCTAACTAACCGTACTGTACAACCAAACCTTGGTTCGTCAAAACTTGAGTCCGTACCTACCAGTAGACAGGAGCACCACCCACTAGAAGAATGATCGGATGCGTCCCCTGACGTCTTACACTGCATCACAAGTGTCTAGCTACGATGCCCTAGGCGGAGACAAAGACACACTCGGTAACCACTACCACAAACAAGGACTAGCTGAAGTCGCGCTCGTCAGCACGGGCCTGAAGCCCTCAACCCCGTGTGCACACTCAAACCATACGCCATAGGCATGTCCTCTAGATGGTTATTCCCCCGAAGCCTGGACTCGGTTGCGCGTGGGGGCCCTACGGTAACCAGCCTAACAACCGTCTCTCTCGGGTCAGCTGCTCCACCACTCCCGGGTGGGTCAGCACACGCGTGTTGTAAGAAGGCTATGACTAGTAGACGTGTCACCGGAGATAAGAACTAACTGGCTAACTAACGAAAATCTCCGACAAAACACTGACAAGGGACAGGACGGCCCCAAATGACCCACAAGGGAAGCCCAAACTCTAGAACCACGTGCGGACACCTCACCCGCAAGACTAAACCCCAACCAGACACCCCGGGGGCAAGAAAACACGGAGAACGACACCCCGACAGTCGGGACAGGGCTGGGCGGCCAAGCACTGGGCCGCCCAGGGTCCTGGGCTGCCCCTGCCTGGGCGGCCAACCCTTTGGTCACCCAGAGGGCTAGGCGACCAGGTCGATGGTCGCCTAGTCTGGGCTTATGGTGAGGGCGGCCAGAGGGGTGGCCGCCCACACCCCTGGGCGTCCAACTCTTTGGCCGCCCAGTAGCCCGGGCAACCAGACTCTTGGTCGCCCAGTGGCATGACGACTAGAGTCTTGGACGCCCAGTCCAGGACCTAGGCGACCACAAATGTGGCCGCCTCCTGCATTGAACCCGCGGACAGAACGAGCTCCGGGGAGCCCGTTTCCACGCCCGATCATGCCCAGGTGAAGGGGAAATAAGGGGAAAACATCCCTGGCCCTTCCTAGCATGCATCTACGCCCCCGATTCGGTCAAAAACTCCGAGAATCAATGGATCCGGCGCTCGAACCCTAATATGGAAATAACCCTCCTGGCATGAAATTTAACCCCTCTCGACCTCTCCACGGCCTAAAAACCACGGGAAGGAAGGGGAGAAGGGTGGTTATCCGTCCCCCTACCTTATTGAAGCTCGAAACCCGCCGGATCGCCGCCGATCACCGTTCTCGGCCGCACACAAACACCGCCCCCACGCCGCGAATCACCACCGCCAAGCCCGCCTCGTCGCCGCCGTTGCAACCACGCCACCGCCGAAGGGAGGAAGCTGCGCTCACGGACGCCCGGGGAAGATAGGGGGCCAATGGTCACAAGGGTGGGGGAGCGGGGGTCTCCAACGGGAAAGAGGAAGAAGAAGAGAAAAGAAGAAAAGTAGAAAAAGAAAAGGGAAATATGGGGGTATTTATAGAAAATCTAAAAAACACCATAAATATGAAAAATTAGAAAAATACATTTTCATGATCCTCAGAACACGCACAATGCGCTAGTACCGTCCCGGAGTAGGAGAACGTAACGGTTCGCTCGCAAATGCGTTCCGCAAGTCCGTCATGAAAAAACACGTGTAAATCACAAAACAAGCTCTGGGACCCCCGAAAGTGATCTGAAACCCACGGATCCAGATCCGAAAAATATCCGAAAACCCGGGACATTACACCTTCTCTCTTCTATTCATTTTGAAGGGGCATTTTTTTAGTCTCTGCATGTTTCTTTCATATGTCACATGTTTCTCTGCATGATACAACTTTGACCTTGGCTGGTAGTTTCTTTTTCCATTCTTGTCTGGGTGTAACTATTGTATTTCAAGGTTGCTCTAAGAGAGCCTTACTGTTCTCCCCTTCGTTTTGTTTGTTTGTTTGCTTTTCTTTATAAATATCTTTTTTGCCCTCATTCAGTTTGTCCTTCACTTGTTTCTCTAATTAATATTTGACTATGTGGTACATGTTTCTTTCTCCTCTTGTATTCGACCATGTCCTAGCCTTGATTAAGTATGTTTCCTTAATAATGAATTACATATGTATATTTTTCACCTGCAGTAGGACATGATGACCCATGAGGACTTCTAGGTTGGAGGAGTCTTCTGACTGATGCTTTTAGAGGAGTCCTTGTAAAAAACCATCTACCGATACATTCATTATTCTTAGAAGGTCTATTGAGGTTTTTTTGTTATCCTTTAGTATGGGAAGATTACCATGGATTGTCACATTATCATTCAAGTACATTGGAACTAAAACAAATATAATTGTTGTGCTAGAGGACCGTTTGACTCACCATGGATGAAGACTGGTATATAATGATTTCTACTAAAGCTCAAATGTTTCAGGTCTTCACATTAGAAAGATGGCTTTACATTTTGCTACTTGTTCCATTCTCGCATGTCTCCACTTTTTTTGTTGCCATTGATCTTATGCAATGTAGCATATGCCAGATTTATAGAGCAGCACTTGTCTGTCTAATAGATTAGGCTAAATGATCTTACTGATTGATGAATTAGTGGTTAAGATTCAATTTGGAGCATGATTCATTTATCATCAAAGATGGAACATGCTATTGTTTAAAATGAACATGCAAGAGTAATGCTTAGTCCTAATTGCTAACCTGGTTGAGTTGACCCTTTTGTGCATGCCATTTGAGGGGAATCATTCTGTACTCTTCATTTTTGGCCTCCTTTATTTGTGCTCGGCATAGATTTTTGCTCTTCTTTCATCCATTAATAGTCAATAAATGGTCAAGGCCCTGAGAGATTGTGTTGAGTAGTGGATAGCGGATCTAGAGGGGAGGGGTGAATAGATCTGCCCCTCTTTTCGCAAAACACCTCACTTTAAAGCTAGATAAAAAGAATTGTAGCGGAATATAACTAGATTAGAGAAGGATAAAATGATTTGTTTAGCAAGATGATTACGGAATATGTGAATTGAACCTAAGCATGCATCTAACACAAAGCAATCGCACAAGCAAACAACAACACATGAGATTTTAAGGTGGTTCGAACTGAATCCCCAGTCCTACGTCCACCCCTCACCAAATCCGGTGAGGCTCCACTAGTGTCACGCACTGAACCGTAAATCGGAAAGACCTCTGATTGCCTTCCTACTAACCACAGGTAGGGACGTCAACACCGCAGATCGGACAACTTCCGATTGCCTTCCTACTAACTACCGGTAGGGACGATCCTCAGTTCCAAATGGTTGAATGAAATGGAAAAAGAACAAGATATGAAAACACTCAAACAAGATATAGAATATGCTCAAAGAGAAAGGATCTTATCTGAGATTGCTGGAGCTTGAATCTTCTTTTCTTCACACGATGTAGATCACCAACAGAAGCTTCTTTCTTCTTCACAAAGCTCTCTTCTTGATTCAGCAACAATGGCTTCTTCTTCCTTGTGAACTGAGCTTCCTTAGATCTACTTGAGTTGATGAAGAAGATGATGGTTACAGCTTTATCTTCACTTGGCTTGGGGTTGATCTCCTCTTGAAGTAGCTTGAATCAATTGAGGATCTGATGAATAACTTCTCCTCAGAGTACTGTTCACGGCTACAGTACTCGATCTCCTCTCCCTTGAATACACCTTTGTAGCCTCCTTTGATCTCCCTTGGATTCACAAATGATCAACTAGGGTTTCTAACCCTCTTGCATTGGTTTTATATCTTTTGAATGGTCCTTGGACATCCCCCAGACCAGATCCACAATCCATGGGGATTGGGTGACTTTGGGGTTAAACAAATACAAGGAAAGGGGCTCTTCTCGAAGTGGAAAACAAAGTCAACATTTGTTGGCTCGGGGCTGGCAATCGACCTGTGGAAGCTGGCGGTCGACCGCTACTGAGAAACGCTGTAGATAGATGGTCCCTGGAATTTCCGGTCGACCGCTACTGGGTTGGCGGTCAACCGCCACTGAGAAAGCTGCAGGTAGTGGGTTGCTGACAGGGGCGGTCGATCGCCAGCTGGGCAGACCCCGGGTTATGCCGGATCAGTCCGTTAACCCCTTTAGCTCCGTCGCTTGAGTCCTTTTGCAGCCCGTTCTCATATGTGGCATCAACCTTGACAGTCTTGAAGATTTCTATTGATTATATCGCTCCTATAATCAAAATTTTATTCCGGGAGCGCAACCCCCCGCAAGGGGCGCTGCCCCCTTGACCCCCGCGACCTGACCGGACAGGTCGATCCCCGCGACCTGACCGCGCAGGTCGATCCGCGTGCGAGGGTGCAATCATTGAGCTTTCACTTTTACCATCTCCACTCCATTCCATGGCATATCTGCCATGAAAGAACATCAGGTAGTTTAGTCATATAAGAGTGGTAAAACATCAATGACTTGTAGTGTTTAGCCATTATCAAAACCAAGAATATCAAATAACTCAAATGACCACAGGATGATGTCGAATGACCCAAGTGACCACAAGATGACTCAAATAACCACAGGGGCACAACAGATTGGCCATTTTATGTAGCTTCCAAAATGTGTTGATCCTTATGCTCATTTCATTGACATGTCTCTTAGACTTTCAGGTATTGTACAATGTACCTTTAGCTGTCATTTTTGGCATGGGTTACACAATGAGTAAGCTAGAATTAGGTTCTGATTCGTGTGACATTAGGGAGACCAGCAATAGAGCATGCACCAGTCAACGAATTAGGGAAGGACCTTTTGATGTTGATAATGAAATTGCCCATATCACTAAGCTCAGATCAGAACCCGGTGAAAAAAATTCAGAAAGCCCTGAATTCTGACAAGAAGATGCCAATTTCTGTAGTTACAATGTTGTCAGCAAGGGAAGCAAATTTTTCTGGGAGGGAGAATTTCTCTCTGGCTGACTGCTGCCATGTTCTTGGCCGATACTTGCCTGTGAATGGCCCATGCCGTATTGACAGGATGAATAGTAGAGCATATGTCTCACAGTTCTCTGGTGATGGTTCACTTTTTGTTGCTGGTTTTCAGGTAACTTTTGAGGCTTTAGTTTAAGTTCACATGCCTTCAATGATCCAGTTAGTTTCTATTTAATTTTCTATTCTCTTATGTGAAACTTAACAGGGAAGTAATATTAGAATATATGATGTTAATGATAGATGGAGGACAAAAAAAAATACTTGCCAGAAGTTTGCGATGGACCATTACTGATACATCCCTATCTCCTAATCAACATTATCTTGTAAGTTATACTCAAATGAAAGCAAAAGTTATCTCGTAGATTTAATTACTTTTCATGTCGAAATAAACATCCAAACCTATCCATCCTTTTGTCACTTAACTATGGATGATGATTCAACATTGTCACTGAAATAAGCTCATCCATCGTGAAGACCTATTGCACTGCTTATTGCAATGTCATTTCCCTTTGACATTACTGGATGGTGATATGTACTCAATTGCATTATCTACTTCACAAAAATAGTTCATGGAACAACATTCAGATTACCAAAATAGTTTTTTACATTTAGTTGATAGTCATGACAAGGTTTGCTGTATCGTCAAGTCGTATTGACTCGGACAGGTGTTGGTACGATGCAATACAATGATACGGTCCAAGTCCATGTGACTAGGTCCGAGGGAGGCCTCTGAATGGCCCAGATGAGATGCTGTGATGTGACTCGAGATGGCTATGATATAGCTTGGGATGTTGTGACACAGGCCTAGCAGCAATGGCCAGGTCGAGTTGCACTGCATCAGGTTACAGTCTAGCCCTGGTATGATGTCATACATCCAAATTGGTGCGAGTCGCATCAATATGGCAAACCATGAGTCAGAACATAGGAGATGAAGCAATAAAAAAGAATGGCAGCTCGGAATAGAGGACATTGAATTACCCTGAATGAATGTACTGAAATTTTGAAGAAGTGTACATATAAACTTGGATTGGATAGTTGGTTGATACTTTCTCCGTAGCTCGTAGAGTAGCCTAGCTCACCTAGATAGCTCGGGATTTTCCATTTAGTTGTTCTTCACTATATGAAGGTAAAAGAAAATCTTCATTTATTTTAAAGTGTCTTAATCCGTTTAACTTTTATCTTCTTCATCCCCATTCAGATTCCTTTTTGCCCTTGAAAGTGGAATTAAGAAAAGAATCTGTTAAATGATGGATTAAAAAAAATGGTCATTAGGATCCAGTACCGTCTATTGCTGGGGGAATGCTAAGGATCTTCCATTTAGTTATTCTTCACTTTACAAAGGTAAAATAAAATCATCAATTATTTTAAAGTGTATGGTTTCTAGCACAAAAAATCTGCTAAGTAGATAAAGCCATTGAACTCATTGCTATTCCAGATTAGGATTGTCATATTTTATATTGATGTCTCAGATGCTAAAAGTTTCATGAATTTGTACCTTGTATACCTTTAGATTTGCATTACATGCTTACTATAAAGCCATTTCTTCTTCCATTCTAAAGGTCCTACATCCCGTTAGCTTTTTTATGGCTTTCATGCTTTCCTAAATCATGCTAATGAGTGAGCAAGTGGTGGCTACCTCAGTCCTCACCCAGACAAGAATGGTAAATGGCTTATTATCCAAATGATTTTTATGTTTCAAAAAAGTGCATACATATCCCAGCTTATTATCATATATTGAGGCTTTGCTTGATGGGCATTAAATTGTAAGAAATCTTGTAAATGGCTTTTTCTTACATAATTTTGTCTATATTATGCTTCAATCTATTTTTTTCATCACTAATTACCTTTGAGGCTCTTCTTGACTAGTATCTAAGCCTTTGGTAGGGAGAAAGGGGTTGTTCCTTTTAATTGCTACCTTAAAGTTCATACGCCCCCTACATGAAAGAAGTTATCTATTAATAATATGTTTCGCATCATTATTAGAAACTTAACTAGACTGTTTGGGGTCATCTGGATTCTGGTGGAATCCTTTTCTGTGATTCCACATCTGTACTCTATCAAGGGCCATTTACCTGTTGGATCTTGATTCTCATATCTCATTAGTCATTATGAATGCTCTTCAGTTCATATGGCAATTGCTTTCCCTATTGAGTCGGTCTATGTTTGACCTATGAAAACTAGTCAGCAATAGAGAAGAACGCAATAAAATGGCATGATGGACGAGACTTCTGGTGGTAGGTAGACACTATTTTTCCCCTGTAGATCTGCGTAAATATTCAGGAGATTAGTATTGGTTAATTGAGAATATCACTTTATGACGTTTATGTAAGAACGATGTTAAAAATGGAGAAATAACTTTCTAATGTTTTGATGGTAGTAAATCTAGTAATCAGTAGAGATGCCATAAGAGACTCAATGACATTTTGGCTATTGCTTAAAATTTTGTTGTGAGAGATTTTGCATCTAACTTCACATTTGTAAGATGTGATTCCAAAATATCCAACAGCCTGTGTTGTGGAGTGGATGGATGCAGAAGATCCCTTGTTTCTCTTGTACACTAGTGGTTGTACTGGCATGCTAAAGGTGACTCCTTTCTGCCTTTTATTGTTGCTGCAATGCTTTTATTCTTAGAGTACATATTCATTTGATGTGTGAATATGCTATATATAGGCTCCAAATTATCCAAATGCTGGTTGTTCTTGGGACATTATTGATAAATACAAGGTGACCATTTTCTACACAGCTCTAATATTAGTACGATACCTTATGGGGGAAAGCATTGAGGTAAGAATTTCATTTTGCCGATGTCATGGCACCTTTTCTATCGAACAATGTGTTGTCATATAAAACCATTTATGTGCACCTCTTTTGTTGTAGCCCTCATGTTATCAAGTGTTGATTTTAATAAAAAAGTGATTGAAAAGAAGTACCAATTTGCTTGCGCAGTCAAGTGATCAGTCGAAACTTTTTATGAAATAAATATTTGTCAAGGGGATGAAAAAGATTCTTCTTCAATCATCTTTCACTAGTTTGAGGAGTAGTATAACATGATGTATTTGTATTTTCTCAGGCTAGTGTCTAAAGCTCGGGGCCCTGATGTGGAGTTAGGGTCACATTTCACATTTGGCTCAAAGTTGGGTAAATTTTCATTTATGTGTTTCTACATTACTAATTTACAAATATGGACCTTAGAATTTTTTCTTATATAGGGGCATGGTTTTTGTGAAGATCCATTCCAATAAGATATGAATGGATGCACTATTATAGGTGATGGGAGTGCAGATACTAATAATATTTTTTTTAAAAGATAACATATTCCTACGTTTTTTATTAACTGACGTTAAATCATTTTCCTACGTTTTTAAAAAAGTGATGCTAATTGCGACTAATTCTTTTTCCTACATTTTTAAAATAATAACGTTAATACTTTTTCCTACGTTTTTGTCACTACGTGGCTAAAGGTAATACCTACGTTTTTAGGAACGTAAGTATATCCTATTATATGCACGTGTAGATGATTTTTACATACGTTTCTTTTGGACTATTCCTACGCTTCTAAAGCGTAGTTATAGTTCGATCTATACCTACGTTTCATTGAAACGTAGGTGTAACCTATAGTCACGCGAGCAAGCGCCACACTTTGAGAGTGTGGCACGCAAACGTGGCTAAAGGCTTTACCTATATTTTTTGGACCTATAACTATATTTTTTAAACGTCGGTAAAGGT
This sequence comes from Amorphophallus konjac, assembly GCA_022559845.1. NCBI lineage: Eukaryota > Viridiplantae > Streptophyta > Magnoliopsida > Alismatales > Araceae > Amorphophallus > Amorphophallus konjac. The sequence goes on from CM040127.1 coordinate 66,931,558, forward strand.
CAATTTTCTTATAGTGGGCGGATGTCCTCAAGAGAATGGTCCTGAAGCTGAAGACGATCCTGAGTATGAGCAATGGAGATGTCACGGGCAACATTACGGTGCTCCATTCCAAGAAGTGTTAAGTTCATGATGTGGAAGGCCTGGCTAGAATCAGCAACACTGTTTGTGAGGGTAGTCATATGGGTGAAGAGTGTGGTCATATGAGTAGAAAGGGTATCCAGAACGGTGGAGAAGGAGTCAATGCGAGTTGACATGGTGTCAATCACATTCCCAATTGTGTCAATGCGATCCCCAACGGTAGAAAGTTGATCCCCAAAGGCGTCCACTCGAGTTTCCAGCCTAATAATATGCCTATCAAAAGTCTCGTTGTCTACCCAGGATCGCTGTCTGGCCCCCTGAGTAGAAGACTCCCCATGAAAGAACTGTGGTGGGGGAGGCATCTCTGGATCCATATGATGAGGTGAAGGTGGAGGAGGCTGATCCTCTGCCTGGAATGGAGGGGGGACTTCCCCTTGAGCCTGTTGCTGCTCCTATTCCTGCTCTTCCTCACTTTCAGTGTCTTCTTCATAAACAGGCACATCCCGACGTAACTCACCATCGGGACCATAATAATATCCAAAATCTGTAAAAATCTTATGCTTATTATATATATCATCTTGTCGAACATAAATGAACTGTTCATCTGCCAAAGTGATCCCAGCATAGATGAATATGCCGGTCAACTATGAAGCATATGGCAAGGATCTCCGCAAGTAGGTTCGGTAGGTTCCAATCAGATTCGTCATGAGGCGACCCATGTTGACTTGAATCCCATTCATAACATTGTAAAATAGAAACCTGTGAACCTCTGTCACTTCATTTCTACTGCCACTCTTTGGATAAATGAGGGAGGTAAACATATGGGTCAATATACGCTGCAATGGTAGAAAATGATTGGCATTCAATATGATTAAGTTGCTGACACCATGCACGTAATCACAACTAGTCATAGCAAGAAAGGTTTCCACAATAGCACCATGGCCAAAAACCATGTCGGCTCCTCTAGCCGAAACTCCTAAGGCATGCTCAAACAGATCCGGAGTAATACGAAGCTCAACACCTTGAAAAACTGTATATAATTCCTAATTTCTTTTGACCAAATTTTCATAAAACTGTTACACTAGATTGGGGTAATATCGGGTATATCTAGTGACAAAATCAATCCAACCTAGTTGAATCTCAAAGACAACACATAAATCGAGCAAAATCTCATTCACCTCATTGAAGTCGACCAAACAAGGGTCGATAATGGGCCGTGGAGGCAACCGATGTGCTCGCGGAGGTGCGGGAGCCCATTGTGGTGGATGAGCTGGGGCCTCTTGTCTCTAACCATGGGGTTCCCCTTGGGTAGAGCACCGGGAACTCCATCGAGGCGGCATCCTGAACTAGAGAACCCGGTGTGGAAACCCTTGAGGAAACGATCTCAACCTTGGGGAGGAAGATGGACCAAGGGACACTCCAAGGGCTTGAAATGACCTTCTCCATAGTTTGGAACCTAGGACGTAGCTCCACGAACGCACGAACGGCCGAATGGAGTTCATCCCAAAACCGTGACGAACATGCTAGATCTTGTGCGGGTGGAGGAAGGATGAGGTTTAGGGGCTTGAGAGGTGGAGTTTGGGTGTTTTAGGGTTGGAGAAATATGTTGGAGAGAGAATGAGGGTGATGGAATGAAAGACTAGGGTGCAAGGACCCCTTAAAAGAAGGGTTGGTTGATGGTTCAGCCCGACCGGATCACCGCCACCGGTCGACTGGTACAGGTGCGGCAATCGACCGCGATTTTTTTTATTTTATATTTTTTTAAACATCATCAACCGTCCTCCTAGATTGTACCATCATCTTGAAAACAAATATGAGATGGAAGGACTTGGAATGAGAGAGGGTAGGAATTGAGAGAATTCTCTAACTCCCCCTCAGAAAGTGCCTTAGATCCAAAGGTCATACGGGTCCACATTTATTTAATCAAGGAATATTCATCTTTAGAAGGATTTTCAAGGAGGGCTGTATGTATAAATACACTCAAACATACAAGGATGTAAATACACACAAAGTATTGAAAATAAGTACATACAATATGCATGCTAATCTACCCTTTATGCATATGAGTTTCTATAAGTGCAACCCTTACCCTAAGTGCAGACCTATGTATGTATGATCTCCCCCTTGCACATGCCAAGTTCTCTTCTTATCTTGCTGAATTGATCCTGGTTTAGGGGTTTTATGAAAATATCAGCTAGCTGATTGTGTGTGTCAATGAAATTCAGTTCAAAGACCCCTTTTCCTACATGATCTCTAAGAAAATGATGTCGAATGTCAATGTGTTTCGTCCTAGAATGTTGAATATGATTTTTTGACAAATTGATTGCACTGGTATTGTCACACAGGATTGGAACACATTTCATTTCAACATCCAAATCAAGCAATTGATTTTTGATCCAAAGTACTTGGGCTCCACAACTTTCGGTGGCTACATATTCAGCCTCAGCTGTTGAGAGAGCTACTAAATGTTGCTTCTTGGAGGTCCATGAAACTAGGCACCCACCAAGAAACTGGCAGTATCCACTAGTACTTTTACGATCTACAATGCATCTGGCATAATCCGCATCGGTGTATGCAATCAAATCAAATGAACTACCGATGGGAAACCACAAGCCAAAATCTATTGTGCCAATTAAGTAACAAAAAATGCGTTTAACAGCCATTAGATGAGATTCTTTAGGACATGACTGAAAACGAGCACATAGACATATGCTGAATTGAATGTCAGGGCGGCATGCTGTGAGATACAGCAGTGATCCGATCATACATTGAAACAGTGTGGGATCTACTGTTTTATCATTTTCATCTTTGTCTAACTTCGTGGTTGTGGCCATCGGAGTTGACATGGGTTTTGCTTCAGCCATCCCATATTTCTTTATCAGCTCCAATGTGTACTTAGCATGGCTTATGAAGATGCCTTCAGATGTTTGCTTCACCTGCAATCCAAGAAAGAATGTAAGTTCACCCATTAGACTCATCTCAAATTCTCCTTGCATAATTTCTGCAAATTCATCACATAAGGCATTATTAGTAGCTCCAAAAATAATGTCATCCACATACACTTGAACTACTAATATGTCTTACCTGATTTTCTCATGAAGAGTGTTTGGTCAACCTTACCTCTTTTGAAACCATTTTCAATCAGGAAGGAGGTGAGCCTTTCATACCATGCCCTTGGAGCTTACTTCAACCCGTACAAGGCCTTCTGCAACTTGTACACATGCTTTGGATGTTTTGGGTCTTCAAAACCTGAAGGTTGCTCTATAAAAATATCCTCTTTTATGTACCCATTTAGAAAGGCAGATTTAACATCCATTTGAAATAGTTTAAAGTTCGATGAGCAAGCATAGGACAAAAGGATCCGGACTGCTTCTAGTCTAGAAACCGGGGCAAAAGACTCATCAAAATCAATACCCATTTCCTGGCTATACCCTTTGGCTACGAGCCAGGCCTTATTCCTAACAACCAATCCCGTGTCACTCAACTTGTTTCTGAATACCTAACGGGTTCCTATTACGAGTTGATTCTTAGGACGCGGCACGAAAGTCCATACCTCGTTTCTTTCGAACTGGTGCAACTCTTCATGCATAGCCTAGATCCAGGATTCATTTTGAAGAGCTTCATGAATATCCTTAGGCTCTTCTTGGGAGATAAGGGCCATCAAATCCTCCTCTTCAACTTTCCATAGAGAAGATCTAGTTCTTACCCCATCTTCAGGATTACCTATGATGATTTCAGCTGGGTGATATTTCAAGAACGTGGAGTAACTTGGCAAGTCGGGATGCTAACTCGCTGTTCTTGAAGTGTATCAATTGTTGGATCTTCATCCTTTTCACTTTTGTTGGAGATCCCTTCAGTTGATTCATCCTTAATCTTAGCATCATCTGAGCGTTTGGGAGCTTCATCTGCATCCAAAGTATAAGAAATTTGATTTGTCAGTTTTAATTCAGATTCATCAAAAATAACATGAGGACTTTCTTCAACAACTAAAGTCCTTTTATTAAATAGCCTGTAAGCTCTAGAATTTGATGTGTAACCTAGGAAGATTCTTTTGTGACTCTTTTCATCAAACTTACCTAGGTTTGACTTACCATTGTTCAGAATATAGCAAGGGCATCCAAAAGATTTGAGATAGGAAATGTTTGGTTTCTTACCCTTGTAGAGCTCATATGGGGTTTTCTTCAAGATCGGCCTTACCATTGCCCTATTTATGATGTAGCATGTGGTACTTACCACCTCAGCCCAAAAGTATTTCGGTAGGGAGTTCTCACTCAACATGGTCCGTGCCATGTCTATCAAGGTCCTATTTTTTCTCTCTACTACTCCATTTTGTCGAGGCGTCCTGGGTGATGAGAAGTTGTGCGTGTATCCCTACTCCTGGTAAAAACTGCTGAAATCATGATTTTTAAACTCACCACCATGATCACTTTGAATTGTGGTGATGAGACATCCTATATCATTTTGGATTTTCCTGTAAAACACTTGAAACTCCATCAGGGCATCACTTTTATTGGATAAAAATAACACCCATGTAAATCTGGAGTAGTCATCAACAATTACAAATCCATAGGATTTTCCTCCTAGGCTGGATGTCCTAGTCGGACCAAAAAGATCAAGGTGGAGCAGTTCTAAAGGCCTAGCGATAGAAACAATATTTTTATTTTTGAAGGAGATACGTGTTTGCTTGCCTTTTGTGCAAGCCTCACAGATCTTATCACTTTCAAATTTTAACTTGGGCAACCCATTTATCAAGTCATGTCTAGACAATTTAGATATTACTCCAAAACTAGCATGACCTAGTCTTCAGTGCCACAACCATGCATTGTCATGGTTGTTTGCTACTAAGCACACATCATCAAGATCAACAGTATACACATTGTTGTTCCTTTTTCCAATGAATCCGATTTCATTAGAGATTTTATTCATGACAAGGTAATGAGTTTCATCAAAAATAATTTTAAAACCCTTGTCACATAGTTGACTTATACTTAAAAGATTGTGGTTTAAAGCCTTCACTAAGAGCACATTTTCGATAAGAATTTCAGAATTCTTACCTATGTTGTCAATTCGAATGATCTTACCTTTGTCCTTTCCACCAAAGGCAACCAGCCCCCCATCCTTGTCTTGCAGAGCAGAGAACATCTTTTTGTCCCCTGTCATATATCTTGAGCAACCGTTGTCCAGGTACCATTTGCTCCCCCTGGCTTCAAGGCATATATGCAAGAAACGACATTTTCATACAATTATTTTTGGTACCCAAACGAATTTGGGTCCGTAGGAGTTAGTCCAATTCTGCACATATCTTTTCTTTGTCCAAGCATCATGATTTCTTTCTGTGTTTTGTCTGAACAAATAATTAGAAATAACATGACCGAATCTACCACAATGAAAACAATTGACATATGAAAATCTTCTTTGGTATTTGTGTGGTTTAGATTGAACATGTTTGGGCTTAGTGTGTGAACATGAAGCACAATCATTTTCTTTTTCATGCACGTAAGATGTGGTAATCTTGTGCTCAAGGGATTTTTTGTTCTGGGTGTGTATCCCAATCCTTCTTTCCGGAAGTTAACTTTAACTCCCAACACATTATCTAGGTTTTGTTTCCCTTTAACAAACCTAGAGAGAGTAAACTGCAAGTCCATCACCTCCTTATTCAAGCTCACATTTTTATTCTCAAGTTCTGAAATGGAAGATGCCAGAACCTCTTTTTCATTATTGAACTTTTCACAAATTTTTTCAATTTCAGACATTTTACATGATAGCTCCTCTTTGCCTTTTTCAAGATCTGAAATTGTTTGAAGCAAAGTTCCTTTTTCCTTTATTAACTCGAACCATTCTTGTTCCAATTAGACAAACTTAACAGAAGCATCCTCACGTGTTAAATCATCAATTTTCTTTTTGAGAGATTTATTTTCAGATCTGATTTTTCTATATTTAATATACAACTTTTCATATTGTGACTCCCATTGTTCATTTGAAATAAAATCAGGATCCGAATTTACCTCAGCTGAGTTATCCTCATGTGCCATGAGGCACAAGCTTTCCACGAGCTCCTCCAGCTCCTGGTTAGACTGTTCATCCTCTTCGTCACTCCATGTGGCGACCATGGCTTTAAGTTTCTTGAACTTGTCCTTCTTGAACTTGTCCTCCTTGAACTTTCTCTTCAATTCTGGGCACTCTCCTCTCATGTGCCCGGGCTTCTTGCACTCATAGCTATAGATGGATTAATCTACCCCACCCCCAATAACTACGCATGTATATGAAGCAATCATGAAAGTATGTACAAGGGGGGTAATGAATAGATGAACTAACTGTGATCGCCACTAAGGATTAACAACGCCAAAAAGATGAAGAGGTAAAAGAAACGGTACCGTGTACCTTGGAAAGATGAAGATTTAATCACGCTTGAAACGAGGTGTGGGAGATGATGTGGATTCAAACCTCCTTGTCGTCCAGTCGGCTAGAATAAGAGGGCCTCACGTTCATATCATGCTCTCCTACAAAATAAAGATGAAGACACAAGAGAAAAACTCATTAGAAACATGAAGTGTAGTATCAATCCCAAAGTGATGAAATAGCATGAATAAATGGGGGAGAACGCACCGGGGGGAGGTTTTTAACCCTTGTGGAAGAGTGGAAATAATAGGTGTGTGTGTTATGCCTGCATAGGATTTGTAATCACGAAATTTGATTGAGAGAATAGAGAGAAACCGTTGATGCAAAACGGGAAAAAATGCATGTGTAGCAGAAAAATAGTATTTTGTGATGATTTGTGATTTTGAGGAGAGGAGAACTAAGAATATAGACCATAAAATTAAGCCCAAAAGGATGCAATGGATAGCCAATACTTCCCTCTTTAAGCCAGGGTCAAAGGATTGAGTCGGCAGTGCAGCATGGCTTTGCCCCGAGTTGAAGAAGAGCCCCCCGTCGCGACTACGAACTGGGCAGTTTATATAGAATTTTAAGTGAAAGCCTAATTTTTCCCTTACGATTCTCGGAGATATAGTCCAAGATAAATCAAGTTCTATGGATAAAACTCGAGATAATACTATGGATAAGATATAGGAACAAACGGGACTCGATTTGGATGAGTATTCTAGAAGATATGCTCGCCGCAAGGTAGCCACGTCGCTCAAAAAATAGAGTTTGAGTTGAACCAGGATACCTAAATCCCAAACTTTCGACCAAGATTCCAAGAGATATAGCCAATGAAAATTCAAGTTCTATAGATCAAACTCGATATAATCCAAAGGACAAGAGATAGGAACAAACGGGGATCAATTCGGAGTTATATTCGAAAAGATATGGCCGCAGCAAGATAGGGCCATCGAGCAGAATCGGGGCAAAGTCCAGCGCAGGTTGGACTCTTAACGGTTTGCTTAGCGGTTGGTTGACTGACCGCTAAGGAAGAAACGGTCGTTCAACCGACCGTTTGCAATAAGAAACGGTCATTTGCACGACCATTTTCAGTCCGTTTGCGCGTGACTTTGGAAATTGGAGTATATCTCTCAAACAGTGCAGAACTAGAGAAAGTGGTAGAAAAAGAAATTATAGATAACGGAAAAAGAAACAACTTTTATGAAGAGAGAAAGATGAGAAAATGATTGGAAGATGGAGAAAATGGGGAGAGAACAGAGAGAGAATTTTGGGACATAGGTGAACAATGGCGCACGCCAAAAAAATGTGAACAACTTGAAATTTGGTGTAGAACTGGCTAATGACATAGAAGAATAAGTTGTAGATCTTAAAAAATCGAACAACTTTTATGAAGGAAACATTTTGAATAGAGAAAAGGAAAGGGATGAAAAAAGACTATTTTCAAGACTGCGCAACGAAAAGAGAGCCGAATGCTTGATGGAAGTTGACCTAAATGGGCCGTAAACTGACTTGGTAGCCGAAAGTTTATAAGATAAACTCCAGGGCTATAAGAAATCATGATATCCAAGGCTCAAAGTCTAGGGAATGATGAAATGGGCTCGAAATCCATCCAAAGAAGGATCCAAAATAATGGGTAATTCGGGACATCAAAAATGATAAATAAGAGAAATAACGTAACTTGTGGGCTAAAATGGGTGTCAACAGATGCCCCTCCTTGATGTCTGCTTTGCAAGGGAACGAGCGAAAGTGGCGCGGATGCGGAGTGGAAAGGAGATGGAGTGAAAGCGACAGCGATGAAAAATGGAGATGAAGCAGAGATGAAGGGGGGAGAACTGATAAGCGGGCATCAAGGTAAAAGACACCCGTCATAACCAACGAGTGACAGGAATTCTCCCGAAAATGCCGAACTAACCACTTGGAATGATTGACAAGGATGAGACATGTCTGGAGGACTAAACTAAAGAAGGAAAACACTACCAACCGCATCGGAGACACAATCCACGGATAATGAGTGGGTCGGAAGAAAACACAGCATAAGAGCTGAAATAGGAGAAAGATAAGACTGAGATAAAATCCAGATAGGAATCACGCTGGCCAACCAGACCGAGCGAAAAGATCAGAGAAATCGTTCAAATTCAGAGTGGAATGAGAAATCTCTTATCCAAGAGAGCTGAAGCGCAATCAACCATTGTTGAGGAGAAACCTTGAGAGGATCACGAGACGTGAGTGCTCAAAATGACATGATGCATGCTGGGCTAAAATAAAGAAATCATCAAAATGAATGCAAAGAAAATATAAAATAGAAAGTACTCAAGGATATTATTGCTAGACTAAGCCAAGATGGGGTCAAGAGTCTTCTTGCAACCACGGCGTTCGAGATAGAGTCCATCATCCCCCACCTGACTCAAACGAGCGGCTTATCCAACGATTAACCATATGCTCCTAGATCATCATCGTTTTTGTTAAAGGGGAACATCAGATCTTAGAATACACGGGCAACCAGCTAGTCCTTAAGAGACTATAATAATGTAGATACCATATAGTAATGCAACAATGAGCAGGGATAGAGAGCCATACCTAACTTACCTGCCAAGCGAAACGACATTTTTTAGATTTTGATTTTTCTAATTTTTATGATTGTTCAAATAAGATAACCAACAAACATGAACATAACAAGCATGAACATAACGAAGATAACATAACCATCAACTGAACGACAGACAACACAACATAATCAAACGAATGGAAAATAATACAATAAGACAAACAAGCACACATATGCAATGGCATGAATAAACCACATGTATGTACGATGAACATGGTGGGACAAGACAACAACGCAGTGGGACAACACACGGTTTGGACAAGAATATGAGGGATGACCACATGGTTGGGACAACACACGGGATATAGAGGGATGACTAACAACATATGCAACACAACTAACAACATGCGGTGAGGGACAAAACAACATGCGTGGGATGACACGGAGGGACATAAACACGTGACAAGGACACGGCGGGACAAAAGACATGACAAATACGTCCTTCAATCAAAACCCAAGATCAGAATGAAGCAGAACCGCCAGGTTCATAATTGTGAGGATTGCCTTCTCATAAAGATATGATCATGTTTAAATAAGCTGAGAAGGACATGAGCTTCAGAACAGATCGAGGGATATAGATTGAAGAAGAGAGAACAGATCCGAAAGATGTGAACATAAGGCAAAACGAGAGATAGAGTAAGGAAACTTGAAGCACCTACAACCTGCACACTTAACAAACGGATTACATATCTGTCCTTAAATGCAAATGCATGAAAAAGAAAATAAAAGACACATTTTTTGGATTTTTGTAATTTTTTGATTTTTTGGATTTTCAACAATATTTGATTTTTCTAGATTTTTGAAATTTTTGATTTTTCTGAATTTTTTAAATTTTTGATTTTTTTAGATTTTTAAAATATATGATTTTTTTTGATTTTTGAAGATGTCAATCTACAACACCCAAAGATGAGCTCAAACTATTGGCTAGTGATCGTCATCCCCCCCTTTCATTGAAGACTTTCCTTGAGCAGGGCGTGCATTTGAGGGTGGCTTACTACAACCAACTGCCTCCCAAAAACGGTACCCCTACTAAGGCCATACCCGGGATACAACCTAGCCTAAGAGGGAGAAGCAGAAGAAAATTAGAGACAAGCTTTATGCAGGATGGGAAACATCAGGACTTTAATTCCTTCTAGGGCACTACCCCTCAAAGAGTAGGTCTGTTGCGCCGAGCCTTTTTGTCTTTAATTTTTTTGGACCCATATTTTACTAGGCATGCATGTGACCGGGCTCATGACGTCCCGCGAGGAATTGTACTGCCACTCTTGCCATGCCTTTAATTGCATATTGGTCAAATGATTGATTTATTTTTAACTGCCCTTATTGGCTAGATTTAGCATGAAAGCTCACTTTTACAAGGGTCAAGACTGCCCCTATTTGAGACCTCTCTCGTATTGGGGAGCGTCTAGGTTGGTCATCTCATCCATCAATCTCTTGCCCCTGTACTTGGCCGAGCATAGAAAAGAAAAGACCTTTGTGCACATCCATGGTATGGCCAAAGCAGCTATGGTGTTACTCAGAGAGGTTGGCTATGGCTCGCCGTGAAGTGTGTGAGAAACCCATACTCAATGATCACCCTTAACAATCGGGGAATGAAACTAGACTCCCAGCGCAGAGCTATCACCAGCCTAAGGATGCTGCAGAAGTAAATTCATTTGATTAAAATAAGCAGATTTCTACAAGCCACTTAACCATGTTGAGGGATAGCTTTATAATAACAATGCACATGAAGTAATAATGGAAATGATAGCATATTCTTGCACAAAATAATGATACCTTGCAAATCCATAGTGTGGAAGTGGCATCCGAAGCGATCTTGATCATCGAGCTTTGAGCAGCACGAGCTTTGCTTTCCTTGCTTGATAGGACAAAGTGGGAGAGAGGACAACAAGGTTCAAAGATTCCTCGACACGGAGGAGCGACATACATCAAACTGGACGAAAAAGGATAAAAAGGAAGAGAGACGAGGGCTAGAACTCTCTTGTTAAGGCACTGAGATCCTGATAATAAGGAACCAATTACAGAAGAAACTAGATCAGCTGAGATCAAGGCGGACTAAAGCCTCGAAAATAGCAAGAAAAAGGGTAATGACCCTGAAAGGGTGAGGAAGAGTGAGTAGAAAGATGAGAAGATTGATGTGAAAGTGAGGAAGAGGAGGAGGAATCATCCGACATGGTCTGAGAAGAGGAGTTGTGGACATCCGACAGGCTCGGAGAAGAAAAATGATAATCATCCGACAGGGTCAGGGAAAGAGAATGATGGACACCCGACATGGTCGAGAAAGAAGAATCATAGTCACCCGACAAGGTCGGGGAAAGAAAGTGAGAGACACCTGACAGGGTCAGGGAAGAAGACAGATAGACCCTCGACAAGATCGAGGAAGAAGAACGGGAGACAGAATCCGGAGATACCGGAGGGGAGGAAGATGTCCCGGACCAAGGCCGGGAATGTGAAAAATCTGGAGGCCCCAGATAAGAAGAGGAAGAATGGGGGTTTGCAGACCCGGGAAGAGAGAAGAGAACCCTAGAAACGGGGTTAGAGGAAGGGAGAAACACCACCCAGGGGTGGGAGCTGAGTAGGAGAAAGGATGAACGAAAGGAAGAAGAAGGTGAAGTGGACCCTCAAGTGCACAACCAGCGGCCCTTGTACTTGCGCCGTCGCCTCTTCTTAGCAAAGATCTCTTGAAAATGGACCTACTTGGCGTGGGATTGAACCTTCAGGCCTCTTATTTTGTAATATCTTCTCATGTAACGGGCCCATCTAGCAGACGGCCTGGCCTGATTATGAACATGCGGCTTCATCGGGGCAGTTGCCCCTAGACATCCGGTGCTAACCATCATCGGACATTCTTGAACAACTAACTCCTCAGAACGATGAATAACATGAAACCATGGAGTCTTATTTCTTGGCACTAGAAGCATGAGGTTCGGCAACTCCACACGGTGATCAGCCTTGAAGCATAACTCCCTTGATAGAAGACACGGGTGAAGCTGAGGAGGAGTAATGCACGGCTGTTGGCACTCAAAATATGCTCGATGGCGACCAAGCCTGAATGACAGAAATGATGCGGCCCGCTGAAGCAAAGAAGCTGAAGGACACTAATGCACATAAGCCTTCTCGAGCTATTAGAGCCTCAGGTCACCCGGTATAAACACCAGGGACTTCACCTCGGGAGAATCGAGAAGAATCAACAACAAATTGGCAGTGCCGACAAGCCTGCCCAATGAACCGGCATCGACTCGGTCGTGCCTCACGAGCAACATCCGTTGTCTGACCAAGGACAAGTGCGTACTTGGTGGCTCGCCACTTGAAAGAAAATTCTCCCGAGGTGATAAAGCACCCTTGGCCCTTTCAGAACCAGGGAATCGGAGGCTCCATCGGAAAAAGTCTCGGACAGCCTAGCACGGGTACGACTTCTCAACAAACTAAGCCCGTTAATGACCGAATGACCGCCCAGTCGAGGCAGAAGCACTCCTGGTAGTATCCCACTCCCCGAGAAAGCTACAAATGCAAGTTAAGTCGATCCAACAGCACAAGCCACCATCGAAGGCCATGTCAGTGGAAAACCCGCGTATCCGAGCAGAAGATGCACGAGGTTCGAAAGCAACCGTTCAGTGACCTGAAAGCGTTGTCAAAACTTCATGCCATGATTTTGCAAGACCAGGGCGAGATGAAGGATCACAGTAACTCCCGGAGTCTGTCCGGGGCCCACTGTCGGCCTCGTGTTGAACAAACACAATGAACCGGCTTAATTTGGCGCGCCCCCTAATCCGACGCACCCCTCTTTCCGACGCACCCCCTTTCCAGCATGTAAGCATGATCCTGGTGGTTTTACGGCGTGCTCACCTCGCGTCGGAGAGAATCAGGCCTGAGGGGTGCTATATAAGCCAATAGAAATAAGAAGAAGGAGAGGATCAGATCAAAAATAAGAAGCGGAGACGATCGAATAGAATTGGAGCAAAAAAGGAAACAAGCTTGGGGGAGAAGAAAGGGGGATATTTCGGAGAGCGAACCAGAGTGCCACCTCTCCTGTCCGCCCACCTGAAGTAGCCCGGTGCCGGGGAAGAAGCCTCCGTCGATGATACTCTGTTCCTACAGGTGGGTTCCGGTAGTTCCTCTCCCGGTCATTCCCACTGCTGCTTCCCCTGTAAACCTCCATGAATGTATGAGGTTGGGGGGGGCGATGATATGAGCTTCCTCCCTTTCTTTTTTTTATTTATCATTTGGGGTTTCTTCTGTCTTCCCCCTTCTCCGCGACCAGGGATTCATCCCTGTCTATGTAATCGCCGACCGGTCTTGAGTGACAACACCATGCCATCCTGAATCTGTGTGGTGATGATCCATTTTGATAATAATGCTTTGATGTTGAGCAGAATAATGTCTCCTGTGCCCTTCTTCCCCCATTTCTTCCCGTGGTTGTATTTGACTCCTAGTATTCTAGGTGTCTTCATGCGGATGTCTTCTTCGTGGTGTTGAACATGCCCTGGGTTATCCCAAAGGGGCTACAGTAATGATCCCCTCCTCGGGGTCCTTTTATTGCATAGAGCGCATCGAGTATTCGGTATGCCCACATGTTTTCTCCCGACCGGAGGCGTGTATACAAGTGCACTCCCCTTCAGCCCTGGAAACGGCTCCTCGGTGCTTCCCTGTTCGTGGCTATGGGCTAGGGGAAGGGGCCATCTCCAAAATCCGTAATATCGTAATCATTCATGTTGCAGAAGCCACTGAACTGTTCGATCATTTGCTCCCTTCAGTGTCTTAGTCTTTTGGCTAATCTGCTAACCTTCGGTCTAACTTGTCAACCTCTTTGCTAACCAGTTAGCTATGATGCATACATATATACATAATTAGTTGTCGTCAACACATCGATTGAGTGCATTCTGCATATGTATCGCATTTGATAGCTTGTTTCCTCGAGGAACTTATTGCCCGGGGAGGGGGAACATTCTCCATCGGAGTTTCCACATCACCACGAGGTCTAGGGAGACATGTCCTGCAATGACATGTATCTCTGCAGATCGCCAGAGGGTGAATATTAAAAGGGGCTCTTAGCCCGACATCAAATCCACATTCCTTCGGGAATGGTGGTGGCTGTGGGAAAGGTACCTCTCGTTGGTTAGCCCTCGAGGTACCCTACCATCTCAGCCGTCCCTTAATAATGTTTTCGACTCGTGGAGTGTTGATGCCCCTCGTAGGCTAGCCCTCGGGGTTTTCCCTCCATTGAAGTCCGCTAGTCACCGTTTGGTACTCCCGACTTTAAGGAGCGTACCCCAGATACTGTGGGACTATCTCCACTTCGCCCCCGCAACCTCCTGGGCATGGGGAGGTGCTGCCCAAATTTTGACTGAATACTTAGTCTGAACTGGATGAATTTTTAGCTATAATTCTACTTTTGACTATGCTCGAGTAGGAACCTCACATAAGTCTGGACTTGTCATGTTTGCAGGGCATTTGGGACCTGAATAAACCCTTTAATCTTCTTAATTAATACCAAAGTTCTAAGAAATTTGTCTGGCATTTCATTAAAGCCCCAAACTAGCCAAACCTGCCCTAATCCGGTGCGTCCCTAAATTGGCGCGCTAATTTCTGGCGTGACCCCCCCGCGCCGCTTTAGCCTTACACTCATAACGTAACTCGACTTCCCTGGCCTCCACCCGGCGCGCCTCGGGCGCGCCGTTGTACCCTCAATTCAGCACTGCGCCGTTTTAGGCCAACTCCACCTATATGTGCACAGACCTTACTCCCTTCTACATGCTTCGACCCCAGCAAGCTGCACCGACCTGCCCTAACGTCGATGCACACCCTGCACCGACTTGCCCTAACATCGATGCACACCCTGCACCGACTTAGCCATCATCCCATGCATATTCATGCACCGACTTAGCCACCACCCCAACATAATGCATGCACCGACCTCTTCGCTTGCATCAACCTAATGCATGCACCGACTTCATCACCCTGTGCACACCCTGCACCGACCTATATGTGCGTCGACTCATCTAACATATGCACCGACCCTTCTTCATGCATCAACCAAACCCACTCGGTGCACATTCATGCACTGACCTCAAACATGCCCCTACCTCATGCATGCACAGACCCCTTCAAATCATGCACTGACTCTCCAACGTGCATCAACCCCAGCAAAGACTGTGAGGTCTTTATTAAATAAATAAATAATTTGTTTAATAATGGGGGGTTAATGTTATAGCCCTAATTGATCCAATAAATCTTGTAAAACAAGATGAATAAAAGGGGTTCAACGTCTTTAATTATGCTGAGCATCCATCCTGAAATCATGAACATAAATTTGTATTAGCATGCATTGCTATCTAAATGAGCATGACTGAACCTTTAATTACATAAATAAATCAGCTAATAAACTCATTGCATTTTGCATGAATGGTCAACTAAATGACCTCATTCCGTAGCATCCACTGGTGTATTTAACTTGTTTTCTTTATGCCTTCGTATCATCCCTCGAGGCATCCCCATCTTGGCAATTAATCAAGGGTTGTCCTCTTTCTTAGAGGACGTAATTAACGTCATAGCCTTTATGGTATGACGGACTCTAGGTCCCGACACAAACCTCATAATCGACTGACCGGGTCAGATCGAGCGCATAATAAACTTGTCACTCAGTGACTGGCACGCCTACGCATAATAACGAATGAATGACCTAGTTCGGAAAGAAAAGAAAAAATAAGTCCCCCACAAGCTGGCACGCTCGGTGGGACTTGAGTCTCCCTTTATCTCTTTGCCAAGAGGGGATGCCTCCGGAGGCTGCCCCCAAGAATACTGACTATTTTTTTGTTTATCTCAGGTGAACGATGACATCATCGGGACTCACCACTCTCGACTTTGGCCCCGCGATCGTCGCCGGCCATGCTGAACATAGGTACCTGGCAGTGCCCACTGTCTTCGGGTCTTTCCCACCAGCTGTAGACTTCCCCAACTTTTTGGGGTTAGCCTTTGCTGATCTGCTGCAAGTAGAGTCCTCGGAGCCCGCCAAGGAGAAGACTGCAGAAGAGGTCGAGGCCCCGAAGGCTCGATGCTGTGCTGGCCCACTCACGGGCCCAATTCAAGTCGCCAACTGCATGGTGAACCATATCACTCACGGGGCCCGCCCCGTCACTGCCAAGAACTCCGGGAGGCGCCAACATAAGAGCTTCCGGAGGAAGGCTTCTACTGCTGTTACCGGACGTCTCTCCGTGTTCGGTAAATCTATGATGATCGGGGGAGTTCGCATCTTCTTGGATGGACGTGATGCTCGAGTGAGCCCGGATCGGGTGATCCCCGCAGTACATGTCTACAACTCCTACCAGGCCCTCTCCAGAAGGAGATTCAGAAAGAAGAAGCTGGCTGTCATGGACGAAGAAAGTTGGCTCCCAAGCCAAGAATATTCAAGCAAGTTTGGGTCCCTAAGAAGACCCAGACTACCCACCAGGACGCACCAGTCCGCCACCGCTCTGGATTTACTTGAGCAGAGAAGAACAAGAAAAGGGGCCTTGCCCCATGGAGAGAAGAAACGGTCGTGGATCCTCCACGTCGTGAAAGTTTTAGGGCCTGCGCCCGACAGGCCAACATCCCCACTGTGGGAAGAAGATTTCAACAACCTGCCGGAAGAGCCCGGCTTGCTTACGTCCCTCCGGTGGGAGGTTGACAACTGTCCCCGGTCCTACATCAGGGGCGAGGGCGAGAAGAGATGACCAATATGGTCATAAGTTATTTTAGGGGACTAGGCAACCCCTCACTGGGCCAACAACGGCTATTACAAGCAGCCGTGGCTGAAGAAGATCATTGCCCATCAATGGCAATGGAAGAAGAAGAAGAAGAAGAAGAATGACGTCGTCGGTCGATGACAATGGGTATGAAGACGGCTTGGACATTCAAGCTGATGAAGGTACTCCCCACCAGGAGGAAAGAAGAAGAATCTCTATATTTGAAAGGCTCACCTTCCCAGAGAATGCAAAAAGGAGGGTTTGCAGACAAAGAAGAAGGATGCAGATTTTCACCTGCAACATGGCTGGGGTGTCTGGCCACTATGGAAGATTACCTGAGGAGCCTCAGGAGCTGGCTCGGTTGGCCAAGAAGGCCGGGGCCGAATACTCGGAGGGCGGAAGTCACAAGAGAAAGTTGGCAGCGGCCAAGGGAAAGCAAACCCTAGCCCATCACCTGCAACATGATAAAGCTATTATTCTGACTGCCAATGTGGTGACGACGGAAGAAGAAGAAGTTTTGCTCAACATCCTCCCTGAAGGTGCGCCAGGGGAAACCACAGAAGCCATTCCCAGCACTGCAACTATGGATCCATCAGTATGGCTGTTACTCCAGAAATACCGGTAGGAGATAGAGTCCCTGAAGAAGCAGCTTGTGGAGAAGACGGAGCAAACCTCAGCATCCAAGCAGCCCGAGATACATGCCAAATCATCACGGGGAGCCGTCAACCAGAATGACTTCCCACCACTCTATACCCCACCTCAGCCGGCAGAACCAAGCTTGGCGATAGCTCAGCAATGCCCATCACAGCTGCTGATGCCGCCGGTGCTACCACAGGTGCACCAGAGACCTCCGTTGCTGCACCCTCTTTCGCAGGCGACCACCTTGGTCACTCTCTATCTACAGCCAGCACATTTCTATCCAGAACCGGTTGATCCAACCATCCTGAATAAGATGATGGTAGAGATGATGATCGAGCTAAAGCTTGCTGAATGGAGTGAAGGCGACTATGTCGCGTTCGATGCCTATAGGGTGCCATACCCGCCGCATCATGCTGCCAAGCAGCTCCCTCCTGGGATCAGTAAGCCGTCGAAATTCGACAAGTTCAACGGGAAGGGATCCCCGAAGGAGTATGTCGGTTACTATATGACAGTCATGGGTGATCTGGCCGCTGACAAGTCATATCTGCTGAAATTTTTTGGGTCCTCGCTAACGGGGCTCGCATTTGAATGGTACTCTAGCCTTTCGGTCGGGTCGATCAGCGACTGGCCGGATATGTAGAAGAAATTTAGAGAAAGATTTCACGTCACTGAACGGGAGGTCACGGTGGCTGAGCTATACTCGACAAGGCAGAGGGTAGATGAGATAGCCCTTGAATATATCAAGGGGTGGAGAAACCTTGGAATGAGATGCAAGTGGCCCCCGCACTAGGAGGACGCTGTACAAATCTGCAAGCAAAACCTCAGAAGAGAGGTACTAGAAAAGATGATTTGCATGGAAATCCGATCGTTCGACCGCCTGAACAATGTTGTGGCCGAGGTAGAAGCCTTCCTGGCAAGACCTGTCCCGACATCAGCCACTGCCACTACACAAAAAGGCAAGGCAGCAGAACGGTGCCAAGCGCCTAAAGAAGCTAACACCCTTGATATCAAGGCGTTTGAACATCAGAAAGACAAAGGCAAGAAGGCAGCTACCCCTCAGCCTGCTAAAATCGAAGATGGTAAAGAGGGTCCCTCGCTTCGGGACAAGATGAAGAAGGCCTACTCTTTCCCAAAGGAGAAGACCAAGATCTTGTTTGACTGGGTTACCCAGTATGATAAGGTCACTCTGCCTGAGCCAAAGAGGCCAGAGGACCTGAAAAGAAGAGACAACCCAAGATTTTGCCCTTACCACCAGATGCTGGGACATCCAATTGAAGACTGTTATGTTTTCAAGGATATTATTGAAGGCATGGTGAAGAAAGAAGAGATAGACTTGGGGGAGTACAAGGTTGACCCTCACAGTCTCATGAAGCACCTCTGAGAAGAGCAGCGGTCAACATGGTCTCTCTATATTAGGCATTGCCTGAAGAGATCGCAGAAGCCAGCACTCAGCATACTTATGAATCCTGCTTTCTGGCCCCAATGAAAGAACAAGAGGGATGGCAGCAAGTCCCTGCAAAAACCAAGAAGAAAGGCACATCTCGCCCAAAAGTGGGAGTGTAGATCCGTGGCATCACACCACGTCCCCCTCTGCCAGTGGCAACACCTGTGTGGACCAATCCATCTGCAGTCATCAGAATACCTATGCACAACCGGAGGAGGCAGACTCCATTGCCAATGGTCAAGGAAATTAGTCCAGAAGCCCGGCGGCTGCAAGACTATATAAATCGGCTAGATGAATATGTACAGCCCGAACTGGAGCCTTTATTGGTACGGAATTATGTCCCGTGGTAGGAATTAGAATAGATTTCACTAAAGCAGGAAGAGGAAGCTGACAAAGTATCGAACAAGGATGACAGCCTGTTCTGTGGGCAAGCACCAGCCGAAGAAAAGAAAAGAAGACGAAGAAAGAAAAGAAGGGCCAGCAAGGCTACAAACGATACAGTCCTTTCTTGTAACGCCCTCTCTGCTCTGTTCAATTTACCCGGTGAAGAGGATGAAGAAGAAATATGCTTTACACCCGTCACCAGGGCAAGCTAGGGTGAAGCCGCAACTGCTACACATGCAACCCGGTCGGGCCGAAGATGGGGGCGTCAGCCGCCCGCCAACCACAATATTATCTTCAGGGGGGATCAACCCTATAAGATACCTCCTCCGGAGCTCAGGGGAGTCCAGATCCCTCCTCCGTCAGGCCTATACAGCCAGAGTGGGGGCAACACTACCACCCCCTCCTTCTTGGAATTCCTGAAGATGTCGAAGGGGAAGCAGCCATGCCAGGATGCCGACCCTACAACTGGGGGCATTCACCTGCAGCTCCAGCAATCTTCCGGATTTTCGGATAAAGATGAAGCTTGCCCGACGACAGCCAATGAGGGACAGCAGGGAGATGACCCCAAACAGAAGGGCACAGCCTCAGAGCCCGATGAAGTAGGCCCATCAGGGGCCACGGTTCAAGACTCTCCCAAGCCCAGGTGGGCAGAAGAAATGAAGCTATCCAATGTCTGAGCAGGAAGTCAGGTAGTCAAGATGTTAAAAAAGCTCCCGGCGAGATTCACTGTTTGGGAAATCCTCTCTCTGAGTAAAGAAACCCGACAGGCGATCATTACTGCTCTGAAGATGCCTGCTCAATATGAAACATGTCTGGCTGAAGCTCTGCTGGAGGCCAACGTGACCTTCACTCAGGAAGACATGCTGCTCCCCACTACCAGCCACAACAGGCCGCTGTATATGAAAGGACATCTGAATGGTCGGGAGCTGAACAGAATCCTGGTGGATCCTGGGGCAACTGTCAACATCCTGCCATATAGGATATACCAGAGGCACTACTTCAACGTGTGCCTCGAAAAAGTCAGAGATATGCGTATTGCCGGCTTCAACCAGAAGTGTGAAGTGTCGCTAGGAGTAGCAGAATTCACACTCACTCTGGCGGACTTTGTTACGAGGGTGCAGTTTCATGTCATCGATTCCCGCACCTCGTACAAGGCGCTGCTTGGCCAACCTTGGCTACATGAGAACATGGTGGTGCCCTCCACGCTCCACCAGTGCATCAAATACAACTTGGAGGGGAAGGAGGAAAGAGTATTTGCTGATCTCCACCCGTTTGAAGTATTTGAATGTCACCTGGAGGATGCCCCTCTATATGCAGAACGGTCGCAGAAGACCTCTGAAGCCAAGACCTCTTCCGGCACATCAAAAAGCACTTCCGGCGTCGACTGGTTCCCTCCGCCGCCACGCGGGTATGTTAATCCCAAGACGGTCTCACACATCACCATCACTGGGGACCTGGGCAGGGTAGCACCTCCCGCCATCTACCCCGAAGCTAATGAAGCCAAGGTCGACCAGCAGCACAACCACATTGGGATCCCGGAAGGCCTTACCAAGCCAATTCTCGACCTCGATAATATTACTGTCGAACCTTTCAAAGCTTTGGAGGTGGCATTGGATAGATGGCCCTAGTAGCTTGTTTTACACAGTTGAAGAACATCCTACACGGGAGGATACTGATTGTCATCTGCCTGAAGATATATAAGACCCGTCGGTTCCCATTCAGGGGTTGGCATTTATAACAAATTGGATGGCCAAGATGTTCCAGAAGTAGCACATCCCCTCTGGCCAGCCTCGCAAGAAGAAAGAAACATTCCAGAAGCTGTGGTATCCTGCAAGCCTGGACAAAGAGATGCGACATGTCTCTTAACACCCAGGGTTAGGCTTCACCCTTGAGGAATACTATTATAGCAGGCGCTATGAAGTGGACACCATCTCCACTTTCTACCCGACTGAGGATAACTCACTGGGGGCAACTCTCGATGAACACCCAGCAGAGGCTGAGCATACTGAACCAGCTCGACCAAGAGACTTGGAATCAGAAACCATATTCTTCTGCCGGTGCTAGGAACAGGTCTATCCCAAGGAAGTGGCTCTTCAAGCCAAATTCGACATGGCTAGTAGTAGCGAAGCTGAAGATACTGAAGAAGCAGAGCCGCCTCCCTCTAGTGACCCTCCTCCTCTGATGATGTCAGTACCTCTCGAACCAATCAGGGAAGCTTCTTCCAAGCCTGATCAAGAGATGAGTGCTGCTAGAAAAGAAAATGCTACCACCATTGAAGATATGGTGATCCAAGAGGGCGGGACCTTCTCACCTTGTACCATGAAGTTGCAATGCTGCTCTAACTCAACGATAAACAATCACTAGTCCTTAACAACTGCAAGCCCGTTAGCTGGGGATGAGGCTATTGACTTACCCCTCGAAATTACAACTGAGGTGGATTTGCTGGCAAAGCAATTCACACAGCCACTACCGGTCGAACCAGATATTCTTGATGAGGCTCAGATAAGGCAGAATGAAGAGATCAAGGTCCTCAACCTCGAAGATGATATACCCGACTTTGTCGACCTCCAGTCGGGGCCCCCGGAAATAGAAGACAGAGGCCAAGCCACAGTCGATGAACTGATAGAAGTTGACTTAGGAGACGAGGATGACCCCAGGCCGACCTTCCTCAGTGCCCAGTTGTCTGTTGAAGAGCAGAGGCTGTACATACAGCTGCTACAAGAATATCGGGATTGCTTTGCCTGGACCTACAAGGAAATGCCAGGATTGAGCCCCGCAGTCTCACAGCATGAGCTAGCCATAAGCCCTGAAGCTGAGCCGGTGAAACAGCCACCGCGGCGCATGAGGCCAGAGCTCATCACTCAAATATGCAAGGAAGTTGACAAGCTCATTGACGTGGGTTTCGTCGAAGAAAATCAATATACCACGTGGCTGGCTAATATCGTGCCCGTGAAGAAGAAAAATGGGCAGATTCGGATATGCATTGATTTCTGAGATCTAAACAAGGCCTGCCCCAAGGATGAATTTCCAGTACCAATAACGGAGGTCATGATTGAGGCCACGACTGGCCATGAAGCTCTGTCATTTATGGACGGGTCATCCGGCTACAACCAGATATGGATCGCGGGACATGACCGGGTCCACACCGCCTTCCGAACTCCCAAGGGCATTTATCACTACAAGAGGATGCCGTTTGCACTGAAGAACGCCGACGCAACTTACCAGCGGCGATGACTAGAATATTTGATGAACTGCTCTACCACAAGGTCGAGTGCTATATAGATGACCTGGTAGTCAAGACCAGAAAAAAAGAAGACCATCTGCAGGACCTCCGAGTTGTATTTCAGAGGCTCAGGCAGTATGAATTAAAGATGAACCCCATGAAGTGTGCGTTCGGAGTATCGAGCAGAAAATTCTTGGGATTCATCGTCAGATATCGGGGAATTGAGATAGACCCCGCAAAGATCAAGGCAATCCAGGAGTTGCCCCCGCCAAGGAACCTCTCTGAACTGAGATCTCTACAAGGCCGCCTGGCATACATTCGGGGGTTTATATCTAACTTGTTAGGGCGATGCCATCCCTTTCACAAGCTAATGATGAAAGATGTTCCTTTTATTGGGACGAAGAATGCCAGATAGCCTTTGACAAGCTGAAGGATTATCTGAAGACTCCTCTAATGCTGGGTGCGCCGGTGAAAGGACGACCGCTAATCCTCTACATAGCAGCCACATACAACTCCCTGGGGGCAATGCTAGCCCAGAATAATGAAGAAGGGAAGGAAGAAGCCCTCTACTACCTCAGTCGAGATTAGTCAGAACTGAGGAGAAATACACCTTTATCAAGAAGATCTGCCTAGCACTGGTCTTCGCAGTCAAGAAACTTTGACACTATATGCTGTCGCATGAAATTAAGCTAAATTTCCAAGGAGGATCCACTTAAATATATCATGTCCCAACCGGCACTCAAAGGCCGCCTAGGCAAATGGGCGGTGATTCTTATGGAGTTTGATATCTCCTACGTGCCGCAAAGGACAGTCAAAGGCCAAGCCATCGTAGACTTCTTCGCTGAGCACCCAGTACCAGAAGATTGTCCGCAGGAGCCAGAGCTTCCTGAAGATGAGACCCTGGAAGTCAGCCAAGTACAGCCCTCATTGTGGGAGCTATACTTTGACGGCACATCTAGAATTGATACCCCGACAACTGGGTCAGCCAGAGTCAGGGCAGGGGTAGGCATAGTCCTAAAATCTACAAAAAGAGAAGTCATATATACACCCTGTTCAATAAACAAGCCTTGCACAAATAATGTAGTAGAATTTGAAGCCCTAATAATTGGGCTGTAGATTGCTCTGTCCATGGGAATTCAGATGTTGGAAGCATTCGGGGATTCTATGCTAGTTATTAAACAGTTCGAGGGAGAGTTCGATGTGCGGAAGAAAGAACTCCTTCCTTATTACCAGCTGGCACTCCACCTAATGATAAAAATTTTTTCTCATCAGCATCAAGCACATCAACCGAGGAAAGAATGCTCAGGCAGATGTCCTCGCAAAGCTGGCCAGTTCTTTGGCAATCCCGCCAGACACAAGCCTGAATATAACAGTAATTAACCGGCGGTAGGTTCCCAGTGTGACAGAGGTCCTGTCGATGAACAAGAAAATGAAGTGGCGGCGGTGGAAGAAATCCAGCAGCCCGATTGGCATGAGCACCTCCTATGTCGGTTTCAACACCAGCAGCTCCCGAAGGAAAAAGAACAAAGAATGAAGCTCCTGAGGGTCAAAGACTCTTATGAAATAAGGAACGGAACTTTGTTCCGAATAATGGCGGACAGCCCAAAAGAAGATCTTACTCTACTGCTTGTCTCCAGTAGAAGCCTGGCAAGTAATGCAAGAAGTCCATGCTGGGTCAGCCGGGGCACACCAGGCCGGTCCGAAAATGAAAATTGAAATAAAGAAATTGGGCTACTACTGGCCCTCTATGTTTGACGACTGCTGCAAGTTCGCTAAAGCTTGCCAAAGGTGTCAGGAACATGCCACTATGTCAAGAAGACCACCAGCGCCGCTGCATCCTACCGTACCAAGTTGGCCGTTTGCTCAATGGGGTACAGACATGGTAGGGCCGCTACCAGCATCTTCAACAGGATGCAAATATATCTTAGCAGCAACAGATTACTTCTCCAGATGGGCAGAAGCAATAGCACTAAGAGAAGTGACGGGAGAATTGGTCACCAGATTCTTCCGCAAAATATAATATTCTGATTTGGAGTCCCCAACCGAATTATCTCCGATAATGGCAGGCACTTCAGGAACTAGAAGGTGCACCGACTAGCCGAGAAATACAAGATTGATTGGAGAATGTCATCTCCGTACTACCCTCAAGCCAACGGACTTGCAGAAGCCTTCAATAAAACGCTATGCACCCTGCTAGCGAAGATTGTTAAGGCTAATAAAAGAGATTGGGAAGAAAGGATGTACGAAGCACTCTGGGCTTATCGTACAGTTTACAAAATCCCAACTGGCTACTCACCTTACTCCCTCGTGTACGGGTCGGAGGTTGTGGTGCCAATCGAATTAGAGGTTCCCTCGTTGCGAGTCGCCATCCAGCATAGGTTGGTTAGCAGCGAGCAGAATAACATGGAAAGAAGACTGGAAGAGCTCGCCGAGCTCGAAGGAAAGCGTCTCCGCACGCAACAAAACATCCAATTATACCAGGCTCGCATGACCCGTGCTTTCGATAAGCTGGTCAAAGGACGAGAATTCAAGAAAGGTGACCTAGTAATGGTCAAAAGAAGAGAAGTGATGGCCTCCAACCCCAAGGGAAGTTGGTTGAAAACTGGGTCGGACCATATATTGTCCGCCGGGTATATGAAGGGGGTGCCTACGTTCTTGTAGATCATAAGGGAGTAGTTCAGTTCTCCCCTCTTAATGGAAAACATATGAAGATGTACCACGCAGCCCCACTGTCATTCCCAGAATGCCTGAAACCCACCTTGGTCTAGTGGCACTCTGCCCTAACCGAGCTCTCAAAAGATACAATATCATCATTACGGACCTTACGTCCGAATCGGTGCAAAAACTCATCCCTTGCATTGGTATTTATCCTTACCAACGAATAAACCCCTTTCGGCGCAAGACTTCGTGTCCCAGCTGACTCTCTTACAATATTGCCATTACAGACCTTACGTCCGAATCGGCGTAAAAAACTCATCCCTTGCGTTGGTATTTGTCCTTACCAACGAATAAACCCCTTTCGGCGCAAGACTTCGTGTCCCAGCCGACTCTCTTACAATATTGCCATTACGGACCTTACGTCCGAATCGGCGCTAAAACTCATCCCTTACGTTGGTATTTGTCCTTACCAACGAATAAACCCCTTTTTCGGCACAAGACTTCGTGTCCCAGCCGACTCTCTTACAATATCGCCATTAAAGACCTTACATCCGAATCGGCGAATGCTCTTCCTTTGAGTTGGCATTTCCCCCCTGCCAACGAATAAGCCCATTTTCGACGCAAGACTTTGTGTCCCAGCCGACTCTCTTACAATATTGCCATTACGGACCTTACGTCCGAATCGACGGAAATCCTTCACTTGCGTTAGCATTACCTTCTTGCTAACGAATAAACCCATTTCCGGCAAAAGACTTTGTGTTCTAGCCAGCTTTTCTATGATATTGCCATTACAGACCTTACGTCTAGATCGGCGAATGCTCTTCCTTTGCGTTGGTATTTATCCTTACCAACGAATAAACCCCTCTTTCGGCACAAGGTTGCGTGCCCTAGCCAACTTCCACACGTTAACGCCATTATAGACCTTACGTTCGAATCGGCGCAAAAACTCATCCCTTGCATTGGTATTTGTCCTTACCAACGAATAAACCCCTTTTTTCGATGCAAGGCCGCATGCCCTAGCCAACTGCCATATGCTACTATGTAGGGTCAAACATCACATGTCTGACCCATCCTCGTTTTCTCACTCTATGATAAAAAAAAGAAAAAAAATGAGGTTTAAAATAGAGGTGCCTCGTCGGTCTCGTTCCTACAATAGGGCGAGGATAAAAATGGCTATAACCCGACTGCGGTGAAAACCCGAAAGGGCACTGCAGGCAAAATCGAGTACCCCGCCACATGAAAACCTGAAAGGGCGCGTGGGTAAAAGTAAGAAGGGGCTGGCTTCGGTGAAAACCCGAAAGGGCGCTTAAGCCAATGATGTGGTAATTTAAAGTTCCTCTCCACCCTCATCCTAATGAAACTCCAAAAAGGACGATCACCATAAGTCTCGCCAGAGATCTTTTCTCTCTACAAACCGTGTTCGACCCTTGCCATCATCGGCAAGACTGGTCGGCGCTCCCATTAACTTGGACCCTTAATCCTCGTTAATGAATAAACCTCTTTTGCTTCGGCATTTAACCGATGTCGATGAATAAGCTAGTGTTCGACCCTTGTCATCATCGACAAGACCGGTCGACGTTTCCTTTAGCTTGGACCCTTCGTCCTCGTTAATGAATAAACCTCTTTTGCTTCGGCATTTAACCGATGTCGATGAATAAGCCAGTGTTCGACCCTTGTCATCATCGGCAAGACCGGTCGACGTTTCCTTTAACTTAGACCCTTCGTCCTCATTAATGAATAAACCTCCTTTGCTTCGGCATTTAGCCAGTGTCGATGAATAAGCCAGTGTTCAACCCTTGTCATCATCGGCAGGATCGGTCGACGTTTCCTTTAACTTGGACTCTTCATCCTTATTAATGATTAAACCTCCTTTGCTTCGGCATTCAGCCAGTGTCGATGAACAAGCCAATGTTCGACCCTTGTCATCATCGGCAGGATCGGTCAACGTTTCCCTTAACTTGGACCTTCCGTCCTTGTTAAAGAATATACCTTTGCTTCGGTATTCAACCAATGTCGATGAATAAGCCAGTGTTCGACTCTTGTCATCATCGACAAGACCGGTCGACGTTTCCTTTAACTTGGACTCTTCGTCCTCGTTAATGAATAAACCTCCTTTACTTCGGCATTTAGCCAGTGTCGATGAACAAGCTAGTGTTCGACCCTTGTCATCATCGGCAGGATCGGTCGACGTTTCCCTTAACTTGGACCTTCCGTCCTTGTTAAAGAATATACCTTTGCTTCAGCATTTAGCCAGTGTCGATGAACAAGCCAGTGTTCGACCCTTCTCATCATCGGCAGGATCGGTCGACGTTTCCCTTAACTTGGACCTTCCGTCTTTGTTAAAGAATATACCTTTGCTTCGGCATTTAGCCAGTGTCGATGAACAAGCCAGTGTTCAACCCTTGTCATCATCGGAAAGACCAGTCGACGTTTCCTTTAACTTGGACCCTTCGTCCTCATTAATGAATAAACCTCCTTTGCTTCGGTATTTAGCCAATGTCGATGAACAAACCTGAATTTGACCCTTGTCATCATCGACAAGGTCGGTCAACATCTCATTAGCCCTCATCCACTCCGGATTCGTTTCGTGAATCAAGTACAAAAAAAAAGAAGAAGAAGAAAAATGAGGCTTAAAATAGAAGTGCCTCGTCAGACTTCTTGGATATTCTGAGTAAGGGCAAAAATGGCTCTAACCCAGCTGCGGTGAAAACCCGAAAGGGCGCTGTAGGCAAAATCAGGTACCCCACCACGTGAAAACCCACAAGGGCGCATGGGCAAAAGCAAGAGGGGGCTGGCTTCGGTGAAAACTCGCAAGGGCGCTTAAGTTAGTAATGTGATAAAAAATGAATGAATAAAAAGAAACGAATGATGATGATGAAATAGTGAGGTCATATTCTCATTTGTTACTTAAATTCCTACAAAGGTTCCCATGCGAGCCTTGCGCCAATGAACCTACCTTTGCTTCGACATTTATCCAATGCCGATGAATAAGCTGCTATTGAGCCTTGTCACCATCAGCGAGATCAGTCAATATTCCATTAACCCCGACCTTCTGTCCACATCAATGAACAGACCGTTTGCTTCGGCATTTATCCAATACCGATGAACAAGCTGCTATTGACCCTTGTCACCATCAACAAGACCGGTCAATATTCCATTAACCCAGACCTTCCGTCCGCATCAATGAACATACCCTTTGCTTCGGCATTTATCCAATGCCGATGAACAAGCTGCTATTGACCCTTGTCACCATCGGCAAGACCGGTCAATATTCTATTAACCCGGACCTTCCGTCCGCGTCAATGAACAGACCCTTTGCTTCGGCATTTATCCAATGCCGATGAATAAGCTGCCAGTGACCCTTGTCATCATCGGCAAGACCGGTCAATATCCCCTTAACCCGGACCTTACGTCCTCGTTAATGAATAAACTTATCTTTGCTTCGACATTTACCCAATGCCGATGAAGAAGTTATCATTGACCCTTGTCATCATCTACAAGACCGGTCAGTGTTTCCCTTAACCCGGACCTTACGTCCGTGTTAATGAACAAGCCTCCCTTTGCCTCGACCTTAAACCCATGCCGACGGACAAACCTGCCATCAACCTTTGTAGCTTACGGCAAGGTCTACAAATAAACCTCCGGCTCTACCCTCCGGCCCTTGATGACCCGTAAACCTCTCTCCTTATCCCCTGGCGCTAGGCCTAGGCAGATTAGTGGTCCCAAGGGGAAGTTGCGCCATGGTGGAGCGAACCCCTCGCCCCTTCCCTGAAGGTGTGAGCGTTCTCCTGCCCTAGCAATTGACATACCCCGGACTAAATAAATTGGCTCAGCAAGCAGATGTGCAAAATAAGGGAACGAAAGTTTTCCATTCAAACATAAAGGGAAAGGTACATGTTACCCGGGACACACCCCCCAGAATACGTGAAAGTTCACAAAAAAAGAAGAGAAAATGATAAAGCTATTGCAGCGAGCGGCGGAAGATGTCCTCGAACTCCAGTAGCCCTAAGGACGAGTAATGGGCCAGCTTCTGTAGATGGGTTTCCTCGGCCTACAGTCACACCAATTTCTCCTCAAGCGATGTGGCCTGCCCTTCTGCCAGCTCAGCCGCCTCTGTATGTTGGACCCACAGTTGGTCGGACAGTGCCAGTTCTGCTTCGGCCCGTTCAAGTTCGGCACGGAGCTCAATTATCCGAGTCTTCAAAGAAGCCCAGCGTTGGCTAGAATCGTCGGCAGCATCCCGCATCTACTGGGCAGTTCCTCTCGATGACTGGAGGGCAGTCTGACACTCTGCCCTTTCAAGTTTTGTGGCCGCCATTTTATCTATCAAGCTGTGGCCGATGAATTCTCTCCTGTTCACGTGCTTCTGGAGTAGAATTACTCGCTGCACCCAGTCCTCCATGGGGCAGCCAAAGGCCAACAAGGAGCGGGAGAGGTGTTCTGCAAGACCCCTCAACTGCACATAAGTTAAGTCTGGGCGAGTTGTCACGGTCTCCCGCAATGCCTCCAGATACTGCCATACTAGGTTACTCGATGATTGCAAACCAAGTGGCGGCGTATCTGGGAGATGAAACTCAACACGGCTATCAACTGCAGCCCAAATGTCATCACTCGGCGCAGAAGACGAGGATGGTATGTCTTGCAAGGTGCCCGCGTCAAGACTGGCCCCAGCAGATAATGTAATAGCGGGACTGTCAATGATAGCTACTTCTCTCCCAACCTCTAGCGAGAGCGCCGTATCTTGACCCTCAATAGCAGGGAGTGGTTGGTCACCATTTCCGGCCCCTCCAGCTGCCACCAATGATGATTCGATGGCAAGGGTAGGGGTCGTCGAGCCCCCGGTCACTTCTTCCACAATCTCACCCTCCTCTGCCCCAAGGAGGCCTTCTTCACTCTGAAGCGGCTTACCAACGATAACAAGTTGCTGCTACTCCAGAGTCACAGCTGATGGCTCGGACCCAGCAACCATCCCCGACGCTTCCGAGCACACTACCATGATATAATCCTTTGGATACCGCAGGGCTATGGGCCTCAAGACCAGCGGGAACAATGGCGGATCTGCGTAGAGAGGTGGCAGAGGTATCTTCATGGTGATCGCCGACAAGGTGACCTTGGCCTGACTAGCAAAAGCCTACAAGAGAAAAAGAACATAAGGATCTTAGAAGACCAGCATGATGGCCATACAAGAATAAGCACGAGACTAAAAAATGCAACTTTTACCTCAGCCGGCATTAAGCTCAAGTCTGCGGCAGTAGGAGCTACCATCTCCGTCGCCTCCGGCCCTTCTCCCACCGAAGGACCTGGTGGCCCGAAGCTACTCAGCATTAGCCGAGGAGGACTAAAAGTCATAAAGTCGCTCTCATAGGCAGAAGACACCGCAGCATCCTCGGCCTCTGTTCCCGTCAGGGGGAAATCCTCATCACTTGAGCCACTGCCATAGTCCACCTGCTCCGACGAGGATGGGCTTTAAACCAACATCGGTTCTTTCTCTCTCAAAGTAGATGGTCCTTCACTTGAGAGGCCTCCCGCCGGAGCCTCTTGCTCAATGAGAGCCTGCTCAGCCAACTCTGTGACGGGGATAGTAGGTGAGCAAGCTTCAGGAGTAAATTGACTTCCTGGAATTGCCTCTTGCTCCGCAGAAACTCCCTCAGTTGATTCCACGACAGGGGGAGAAGGTGGTCGAATCTTGACTAAAGTTGAGAAAAGGGGAGCACCCATGTGAGCCCAGGGGATAATAAACTATAGAAATCTACAGCCGGATAGGCCATCAATTACCTTCTATCTCGTGACTGGGCGTGGTGGAGGGCAGATCTGCCTGCACCACATCCTCTCTCTCTCCGACTCCCGCGGAGGTGGCAGCCGCTTGCGCGGCCATTGCAGACAAAGCAACTGCGTTTGCAAGAATAAGAATTGACCGATGTTGCCAAGGTTATGGTGGGGCACAAGATGAGAGGTATACCTCGGGTCATGCGAGCTGAGGGATGGGAGGTCTCAAATTCTTCAAATGAGACCACTCTCGGAAGGACGACCGCTGGTGCTGGGTCTACAGTCTTCCTCCGATGGGCCTGCTTCGCTCAAGTGACTGCTTCTCGGACTTGGGACCTCGTTCGCTTTTTGAAATCACCCGAAGGAAGCAGTGTCGTGGTCGGGGCAGCCTTCAGAACTTTAAAATATGTCGACTTCTGAGCTTTATTATCAACTCCTTGAAATGTCTGATCTCCTTCGAAGAGAGCCGAACTGCACATATGCGAAGGTGAAAGAGAAGAGATGACATACACAACAGTAGACATGAAAGCCCAAAGCTGAAGACAAGAGAAAGAAAGATACCTGCTGGTCCCGTATAAAAGGGAGAAAGTGGCCAGTAGAACAGCGAAGGCTCCTTGTCACTGGAGGCGGCTTCGCGAATCAACCAGCATATGTCCCCTATCACTTCGCACTGTTCGGCCAGCAACGTAAAGTCCGCATGGCCACGTGAAGATAGATGATAATACAGGCTGAGGTGGTCTAGCCCCCATCTGTCGGCATACTTAAAAGAAAGAAGGACGGGTTGGTCCAATATGCTTTCACTAGGGCCACCCACTGAAAGTCTGTGAGAGCGCAGTAATGCAAACAACCAGGGAGTGCCTTCGTAAAGCTCTAGTCGTCGGTCTTATCTCCTGATGAAAGTCTTGTAGGAATAAAGCCGATCATTTTCAGGACGCCAAGAAGCTGTAGAAGGCATCGGCTCCTCCACCGGTAAAGGAATTTATTGGAGGATCAGTCGCTTGCCGCTCACGTGGCATAGGCCTTGAAGTGTCTTCAAGAAACCATCCTTGCTGATCTCCGGCAATTTCTGTTCGATCTTGGATGAACGTTGCTTGGCAACTTTGCATGCTTCCAGATAGTTCGCCACTGCAATGTTCGTCAGAGACTTCAACCTCTTCAAGTAAGCCGGGTCGATATCCAGAGCAGGCACCGGCTGGGAATCCAAAAATTTGCACTCTGTAATGGCCCAACATTCTCTCTCGAGTTTTTATAGAAGCCCGTGCGCGCATTCCACCATTTGATGTACTCTGGAGTTACATGGGGAAAGCGTGCAGGGGTCGAAACTCTGAATGAAGCCGCTTCTCGACGATGAAAATAGTCCCACCATATGCGGGCCTCGTCGTTCGACACTTGGCCAGCTCGGGCCCTGTTCGGCAGTGCAAATTGGGTGGAGGTAGCCGGAATATGCTGATCATAGCTGAAATTCTGACTAAATCGGAAAGGATAATAAGGCTCCAGCCATAAAATATCACTCTTGAGGAAAACCAGGATGCTCGGCCTTATGGACAGCGCCCAATCAATCTAGCTCTGACTCCAAAATTGGCCTTATGCACTTGGCGTCAGAAATGGGGTGAACATATTCCTCCACCTCGCTGAGACGGCACTCCCTCATCCTGTTCACCAATGGACTCAAGTGAGTAGCCAGATTCCAAAAGTGCAGGACCCCCGGAGAATCCAGTGGAACTTTTGTCAGTTTGCCACGAATAGCAAAAAGCTGGTCTGCCACTCGGGTCGGCTCAACACTGGCAAATTCTATCATTCTGGGAACCAACTGCACCGACTGAAGTTACTGAGGAGCAGCCTCCGGGAAGAGAGTATAGACCCAGGTATTAAAGAAATGCAGTGGGCCAACCCCCCGAAGATTCTGGGAAGGTGCGAGCGATGCAAGTCTCCCAGCAGTTTATACATCAAACATAGTGCAACGGGGCAAAGCGAGATCTTCATGCCCCAGGCCATCAAGCAGGCAGGATAAATAGCCTCTGCCCTGATTACGCTCTCGTCACCTTGCAAGAGAGCAAATGAGCAAATCTAATAAGTCAGGAACGCAACACAATGAGTGACTGCATCAACGCCCCTAGGGTTGGGCCCTCCTGGTTGTCCTCCCTCCGAAGTCGAGGGGAAAGCAGCCTGTCACGGAACCCTTTTCTTCCGTTGAACGAGAGCCGACACTATCGAAGGGAAATCTGTGTATTTCTGCTCCCCTCTGAAGAAATGCTGAAGCCATGTTCCCATCCGCACACGCCTCTTCTCTCTAGACTTTCGCACCCCCTTGGAATCATGCGAGGAACGGTAAAGGCTACGATATGCCTTCATCAGATAGCGGTAGGCGAAACCAGTCAAATATCCCCCTTCACCTTCTGTATGATCTTTCAGCCAATCTGGCCAGCAGACTTCCTCATACGGCTCACCGTCAATCGGGAGGCCGCTTAACTGCGAGAGACTCCAAAGGTCCAATGACGTCTCTCCTTCTGAAGTGTAAAAGGTGTTGTACTCCGGATAGAACACCTCAATCATACTGCAGCAAAGACCCTTTGAGATGGGATAGCTATATCTTAATGCATATACGCTATGATACACACCTACTCTGATCAAGATAGGTGCATAGTGCTGCAAGACAAAATCTGTGAATTCTACTACTCCTGGCCTAAAAGCATGGGCATCGGTGGCCTTCAAATCGGCGAACAACCCAACAGAAGTCTGGTGCTTGAACCGAACTGCTAAACAGTCTAACAAGAATGGCTCATCTCGGTACCCCCACTTTAGCGGGGCCAAGAACAAACCAAAAGATGGCTTCTCCCGGTCTATGCGACCCGTAGTCTCGTTCCACCTGGCAGGAACAAACTCATGGGCCCTGGTCAACAACCCGTCTTGTGGAGATAGCTCTTGAAGTCCAAGCATAGCACCCCACTTCCTGGGTTCACCAGGCAGATATATGGGTCTTCCCCTCACAACACAATCAGTAAGGCTGTCCCGCCCTTCAAGCAGCGCTAGCTCGGCCTTCCGAACAAGGAACAGATCCCGCTTTCCCTGAAGATTGAATCGCTTCAGAAAAGACATCAAGTGCTTGTCCTTGGGGTGATCTACTCTGCAGCCGTGAGGGCGTTCATACTTGAAGGAGTCACTCCCAATGACCAACAAGCGATCAGTGTCCACCGTCTCGGTCTCCGAATCAGAGGACTCTGCCACTATGGCCAGCTTGCCATGGCCTCTATCCAAAGAATGAACATCCCTCCACGTTACCACATCACGAGAGGAGGAAGAAGAGTCAGATGCCATGGTATCTGCATCAAAAACAAATATGAAAGAAAGCAAACAGAGTCAGAAAGCAGCTGTTGAAGACAAAGTCTTTCTGACAAAAATCCGGTAGAGTCTCCCCAGCCCGGGATTTTTCCAGAGCGAAGCGGGAACTCGTCCACTAAGTGACGGTCCCTGAAAAAGGCTGTGGGCGTCACACCGGGGCCGAATAAGGACACCCAGGGGTACAGCTCGAGGACAAGCCTACAAGGAGTCTCCCGGGGCCTGAAAAATAAGGGGTTAAGCCCTGAATCCTCACTCACCACTACTCTCCACTGTTGCCGCCACGCTCAAGAGGGAGAGGGAAGAGAGAGAAAGCCAAGTTTCAAATGAAGTTGAAGCAGGAAGAAAGAGAAGGAGGCAAGGGCTTTATAAGGGGACTTCGATGGGCTTAATCCGACGCGCTAAAGGGCACGCCGTTTTTGTGCCTCCCCCCCAAAATTTGAATCCAACACGCCCTCTCGGGTTAATATGGCGTGCTAAATAGCACGCCGTATTAACCCTCTTCACTTCAAAGGGCGCATCAAAAAGAGGCGCGCCGTATTAACTAATACCCATGGTCACGCCGGATTAACCACCACGCCGATTTAAGGGTCATTCTAGCTCTCTGCCAACAAGATAAATAGTCTGCTCAGTCTGAGTTCATCCGCTGGTCCTGCATCACAGGTGCCTTGCTCGCAACACCTGCGACTGGGGGGCATTTGTTGGCACTCAAAATATGCTCGATGGCGACCAAGCCTGAATGACAGAAATGATGCGGCCCACTGAAGCGAAGAAGCCAAAGGACACTAATGCACAGAAGCCTTCTCGAGCTGTCAGAGCATCATGTCACCCGGTATAAACACCAAGGACTTCACCTCAGGAGAATCGAGAAGAATCCACAACAAACCGGTAGTGCCGACAAGCCTGCCCAATGAACCGGCATTGACTCGGTCGTGCCGCACGGGCAACATATGTTGTCCGAACAAGGACAAGAGCGTACTTGGTGGCTCGCCACCTAAAAGAAAATTCTCCCGAGGTGATAAAGCACCCTTGGCCCTTTCAGAACCATGGAATCAGAGGCTCCGTCGGCAAAAGTCCCGGACAGCCTGGCACGGGTACGGCTTCTCAACAAACTAGGCCCGTTAATGACCGAATGGCCGCCCAGTCGAGGCAGAAGCACTCCTGGTAGTATCCCACTCCCCGAAAAATCTAAAAATGCAAGTTAAGTCGAGCCAGCAGCACAAACCACCATGCCGAAGGCCATGTCAATGGAAAACCCGCGTATCCGAGCCGAAGATGCACGAGGTTCCGAAAGCAGCCGTTCAGTGACCTGAAAGCGTTGTCAAAACTTCACACCATGATTTTTCAAGACCAGGGTGAGATGAAGGATCACAGTAACTCTCGGTGTCTATTCGGGGCCCACTGTCTGCCTCGTGTCGAACAAACACGATGAACCGACCTAATCTGGCGCGCCCCACTTTCCGGTGCACCCCCTTTCCGACGCGCAAGCATGATCCTGGTGGTTTTAGGGTGTGCTCACCTCGCGCTGGAGAGGAATCAGGCCTGAGGGGTGCTAAATAAGCCAATAGAAAGAAGAAGAAGGAGAGGATTGGATCAAAAAAAAGAAGCAGAGATGATCGAATAGAATTGGAGAAAAAAAGGAAATAGGCTTGGGGGAGAAGAAAGGGGGATATTCCGGAGAGTGAACCAGAGCGCCACCTCTCCTGTCCGCCCACCTGAAGTAGCCCGGTGCCGGGGAAGAAGCCTCCATCGACGATACTCTATTCCTGCAGGTGGGTTCCGGTAGTTCCTCTCCCGGTCATTCCCACTGCTGCTTCCCCTGTAAACCTCTGCGAATGTATGAGGTTGGGGGGGGGGGGGCGATGATATGAGCTCCCCCCTTTCTTTCTTTTATTTATCATTTGGGGTTTCTTCTGTCTTCCCCCTTCTCCGCGACTAGGGATTCATCCCTGTCTATCTAATCGCCGGCTGGTCTTGAGCGACAACGCCATGCCGTCCCGAATCTGTGTGGTGATGATCCATTTTGATAATAATGCTTTGATGTTGAGCAGAATAATGTCTCCTATGCCCTTCTTCCAAAATTTTCTTCTCGTGGTTGTATTTGACTCCTAGTATTCTAGGTGTCTTCGTGCGAATGTCTTCTTTGTGGTGTTGAACATGCCCTGGGTTATCCCAAAGGGGCTACAACAATGATCTCCTCCCCGGGGTCCTTTTATTGCGTAGACCGCATCGAGTATTCGGTATGCCCACATGTTTTCTCCTGGCCGAGGCGTGTATACAAGTGCACTCCCCTTCAGCCCTGGAAACGGCTCCTCGGTGCTTCCCTGTTCGTGGCTATGGGCTAGGGGAAGGGGCCATCTCCAAAATCCATAATATCATAATCGTTCATGTTACAGAAGCCACTGAACTGTTCGATCATTTGCTCCCTTCAGTGTCTTAGTCTTTTGGCTAATCTGCTAACCTTCGGTCTAACTTGTCAACCTCTTTGCTAACCAGTTAGCTATGATGCATACATATATACATAATTAGTTGTCGTCAACTCATCGATTGAGTGCATTCTGCATATGTATCGTATTTGATAGCTTGTTTCCTCGAGGAACTTATTGCTCGAGGAGGGGGAACATTCCCCATCGGAGTTTCCACATCACCACGAGGTCTAGGGAGACATGTCCTACAATGACATGTATCTCTGCAGATCGCCAGAGGGTGAATATTAAAAGGGACTCTTAGCCTGACATCAAATCCACATTCCTTCAGGAATGGTGGTGGCTGTGGGAAAGGTACCTCTCGTAGACTAGCCCTCGAGGTACCCTACCATCTCGGCCGTCCCTTAATAATGTTTTTGACTCGTGGAGTGTTGATGCCCCTCGTAGGCTAGCCCTCGAGGTTTTCCCTCCATTGAAGTCCGCCGATCACCGTTTGGCACTCCCGACTTTAAGGAGCGTACCCCAGATACTGTGGGACTGTCTCCACTTCTCCCCCGCAACCCCCTGGGCATGGGGAGGTGCTGCCCAAATTTTGACTAAATATTTAGTCTGAACTGAACGAATTTTCAACTATAAGTCTACTTTAGAGTATGCTCGAGTAGGAACCTCGCATAAGTCTGGACTTGTCATGTTTACAGGGCATTTGGGACCTGAATAAACCCTTTAATCTTCTCAATTAATACCAAAGTTCTAAGAAATTTGTCTGGCATATCATTAAAGCCCCAAACTAGCCAAACCTGCCCTAATCCGGCGTGCCCCTAAACCAGCGCGCCAATTTTCGGCGTGACCCCCCCGTGCCACTTTAGCCTTACACTCATAACCTAACTCGACTTCTGGTGCGGACACCAGAGCACACGAGCAGCACGAGTCGGCGAGTCACCGATACCGTATGCGGAGCACCACCCGAGCGACAGCGGTTTCCATCTGGCTCGGAGATAGTCTGGAGACTCCCCCTTGAGTCTCGGCTTTTATCACATTTACTGGGACTTTATTTGTGTGTAATGCATTTTTATTTATCTTTATTCGGTTTGTAATTTGGATTGTAATAAGGGTTTATATGTAAAATGGGACCACCCGGGTCCCACGGGCCCCCCACCCCTCCTCCCATTGATCCACCTAGTTCCCAGGGCCCATGTGGGGTCAGTCAACATTCTAATTGTGGGCTTCTAGAAGAGTGGGTCAAGTGGGGGACAAGTGGGCTTGGAAGTCATGGTTGGCCACCAACCTTAACCTCTTGGTCAAGGGGGCGCCCCCCTCTCACCATCACCCTTTTTATTTTTTGTAAAATGGTGTTAGAACTAATTAGTTCTATCTCTTTTTTTATTCCCCCAAAACCCTAGATCTATGGGTAGTTTTAGTCTTTTGGCATTTCATATGAGTACCGTGTATTTTCCCATTTATGAGAATTAATGCATTCAATTGGAAGAAATTCTTGGGGCAAGGCCTTGGCCGGCCCCTTCTCTCTCCCCTCTCTCCCCCTTTGCAGCTGGTAAGGCTGTGTTCTTGAGGTGTGAAGCCTCCCTATCAGTTCCGGTGATCGCCGTCGCCGCCATCGTGCCGCCATCGCACTACCACAGTTGCCGTCAGAGTTCTGTCTTCATCCAACAGCAGCATCTTCCACGAATTTCTGCTCTCCACCACGAGATCTTCTTGAGCTGGGATTTTGAGGGCGTGTTCCAAAGGTCTCCTCCAGCTCTCCGAAAAAATTGGTTTGGCCTCTAGATCCCGAAATCCATTTTCCCATTTTCGTCCACCATTTCATCCTAGATTTGTCTGTTTTTAGTTTTGATTTCCACCCGCCCTGAGTTTCCAATCTTCGGACCCCTCTTTGATTTTTCCTAGAGCCCTCAATTTTACTGGAGGTTCCATCCACCAACCCCTACACCCAAGAATTTCTTGGAATTTCGAGAGGTCATCTCCTATTTTATAAAAATCACTTTCAGATCCATCTACAGTTCTATCTGCCTCAGTCCAGATCCGACCACTAGTCAGTGTAAAATCTATAACAAATCGAAACCTCCGCCAATCCATTCACAAAAATTATTTACATTTTCCTATCTTTCACCTCCACAACTTTCATGAAGAGGTCGAAGCCTGAATCAGAAGTCGTCCTCACGGTCAAAGGCAGTTCTCAGAAAACTACTCTGCTATTCTGAGAATTCGGGAACTGTGCAACAGAAACTACAAAAATAGATTAAGGTCATATCCGTGTAGATCCAATTCATCTCTCTAGGTTTAAATTGAAGGACTTCGAAAGAGCTTTCCAACGGTAGCTCCTATTCTTCGATCCGATATCAGGATTGATCGCAGCGTTCGATCTCGCCGGAGTGCGCGCTGAAAAACAGAAGCTTCAGTCCGTGGGCAGCAACTCCACAACTTGGAGATCGGAGCCGATCGGCCACTGATCGGTGTTTCCGGGCAACCACCGTCCAGGGAGGCGCGCCACCAGGGGTCCCCATCACAGCGGGCCCCACCCCACCAGAGCCGAAGGTTGGAGCGGTCCGTGGGCCCCACGGACCCGTAGATCGCGCCGTCCGGACAGCACCAAAACGCGGGTTCGGCACCGCCGGGACGACATCAAGATGCTGCCCGTCAACCCGATTGTTGTGACTCCCGGGCCCCACATGTGACCTGTTACCTCCCTGCGTGGAGTGGGTCAAAATTATTGTACTGCTGTAAAAGTGTTTAACCGGGAGTCCGTGATTGGCCGGAATTATCTTCCCCACGCCGGGAGCGTGGAGGTAATGATCGTAACTTCTTGGCATTTTCTTGCTTAGCTAGTATACGGTCATATGCCGCTGCCGAGAGCGATAGGTACTAGCGCGTGAGTCCATGTCACCGCTGTGAGCGTGAGAGTGACCCATCCCGTGACTCGATCCGAGTCCGGAAGTGAGTCGACTACCCTTGAACTCTGCCGGTTCCTCAACCGTGCACGATCGCGTTTCCCTCGCTTGGGACGACGAGTGAGCTTGCGTTTCTGTTAGCGACGTATAGCCCATAGGAACTCATAGTGTCGGGCCGAAGTCTCTCCAATTTGTGTGTTGCTGGTCGCATCTCCATCTAGAGTCTGAGGTCCGCATCATATAGAGTCGGTCTCCCATGTCCGTCCCGCATCAACTTCCCTGACCTCCACCCGGCGCGCCCCAGGCGCGCCGTTTTACCCTCAATTCAGCACCGCGCCGTTTTAGGCCAACTCCACCTATATGTGCATAGACCTCACTCCCTTCTGCATGCTTCGACCCCAGCAAGCTGCACCGACCTACCCTAACGTCGATGCACACCCTGCACCGACTTAGCCATCATCCCATGCATATTCATGCACCGACTTAGCCACCACCCGAACATAATGCATGCACCGACCTCTCTGCTTGCATCAACCTAATGCATGCATCGACTTCATCACCCTGTGCACACCCTGCACCGACCTATATGTGCGTCGACTCATCGAACATACGCACCGACCCTTCTTCATGCATCAACCAAACCCACTCGGTGCACATTCATGCACTGACCTCAAACATGCCCCTACCTCATGCATGCACAAACCCCTTCAAATCATGCACTAACTCTCCAACGTGCATCAACCCCAGCAAAGACTGTGAGGTCTGTATTAAATAAATAAATAATTTCTTTAATAACGAGGGGTTAATGTTATAGCCCTAATTGATCCAATAAATTTGGTAAAACAAGATGAATAAAAGGGGTTCAACGTCTTCAATTATGCTGAGCATCCATCCTGAAATCATGAACATAAATTTGTATTAGCATGCATTGCTATCTAAATGAGCATGACTGAACCTTTAATTACATAAATAAATCAGTTAATAAACTCGTTGCATTTTGCATGAATGGTCAACTAAATGACCTCATTCCGTAGCATCCACTGGTGCATTTAACTTGTTTTCTTTATGCCTTCGTATCATCCCTCGAGGCATCCCCATCTTGGTAATTAATCAAGGGTTGTCCTCTTTCTTAGAGGACATAATTAACGTCATAGCCTTTATGGTATGACAGACTCTAGGTCCCGACACGAACCTCATAATCGACTGATCGGGTCAGATCGAGCGCATAATAAACTTGTCACTCAGTGACTGGCACGCCTACGCATAATAATGAACGAACGACCCAGTTCGGAAAGGAAAGACAATCAGTCCCCCACAACGGCATTGACATGGCCGGCTTGCTAATAAACCGAGGTAAATTGCATAGAACGTGTAGAACATCCTTTGAAAATCTTGAAAATACAGCCAACTGCCTCTTGAATATGGAATTCATAATTTCCTTGGCAGCCGTACGAGTTAGCACAATCCGAGTAGAGAACCCCTCTTGGCCAGTGAACTGAATAGCA
The DNA here is from genome assembly GCA_022559845.1 of Amorphophallus konjac. NCBI lineage: Eukaryota > Viridiplantae > Streptophyta > Magnoliopsida > Alismatales > Araceae > Amorphophallus > Amorphophallus konjac. The sequence continues at coordinate 66,972,627 of CM040127.1, forward strand.
ATGGAGCGAGAAGTAAAAATAGCATCAATAATCAAGCCTTCGGTGAGCAAAGAGATTTCCACCGGCCTCGCTCGAGAAGAAACTGGCACCAATGCGAGAGAACTCTTCTTAGCAGCTGGCATAGGAGATAGTGGCTCATCAGCCCGAAATAGCCAGGGATCAGGATGCAGATTGGCATCCGATAGATATAATCCTGAATCTTGAAATGCACGACTGACAGTGAATCATCCTGACTTGGCTTATTGTCCCCCTGGGGACCAGACTTGAGGGGCACCGGAGGTTGCGCACACCCGCTCCGTGGGGGGTAAGTGGATGGAGAAGTGGAGATGGTAGAAATAGGTTCAGATGGCGTGGAGGCTTCAACGGGAGTGGTGTGTTTAGGTGGAGGCAAAGGGGTTGATATGATGGCAAGTTCGAGTGCGGGCGAAGGTGAAGTCGGAGGTGAGAGTGGGGGTATAGCCTGCTCAGGATCGAGCCACGATGGTGACGAAGATGGCAAAGGTGGTGGAGATGGTGGAGGTGATGGAAGCACTGGTGGTGGAGTCGAAGATGATGGTGATGGCAATGGAGATGGTGAGGATGGTGATGAAGGCGATGGAGGTAATGGACATAGAGGTGGAGAGGGTGAATAGGGAGGTTGTGGTGCCCACCGTCGACGTGTCGACACAATGCGTTGAGCGACGTTAGGGATAGAAGCAGGGGTGGAAGATGTGGTGGTAATGGGAGCACTAGCCTGAGCAGAGGCTTGGGTTTGTGGAGGCGATGGAGTTGGGGTAGGAGTAGGAGATGGCGAAGTTAATGGGGTAGGCGACGGAGCGAGTTCAAGACTAGTTAGGGAATCACAGGGGTGCTCCTAGCCTTGTAGTGATGGAGACGGCTGCTCGGGTTGCGCCTCTTGTTGTTACTTGCTACGAAGATAAAGAACAACCTTGTGAATTGCAGACCAATCGATCATCTTCTCATCTTCCAAGACATAAACATACTCATGGAACACGGGGAAATCTTCAACCAAATGCCCCTGCTGGCGATGATAATGATAGAATTGAAGCATATCCACGACCGCGGGTCGGTAAGGCACAACCGAGGGAGCTGCAACGCATGAGTGGCCATCAAAGCTTGGAAAATATTTGTAAAGCACTCCGGCAACGGAGGACGAGGTGCCCGCTTCGGGCAAGGTGGATGCCAAGGGGAAGGTTGTGGAGATGAGAGTTGTGGAGACGGAAGTGGAGGTTGCGTAGGCAAAGGTGTATGGCTGGCGGAGGAGGGATTTGGTGAAGGCATGTGTGGAGCGGAGTGGGGAGGTATATAGACGACATCTACTTGCTCAAAGTGTGGTGTTCCCTTGACTGGAGATGGAGACGGAGATGAGTATATGGACCTAGAAGGCTGACTCATGGAAGGTTGATATGCGGGAGTGTGCAGATATATAGAAGTAGAAGGTAGACTCATGGAGGATGACTCGCGGAGGTTTGATATGTGGAGGTGGATGTGGCGTAAGACTGACTCATGGAGGACTGACTCATGGGAGCATTGAGTTGGCTTGTGGAGGGTGAAGTATGAGTGGAGGTAGATGGTGGAGACTCAAGGTCAAGGGAACCTTGGATTTGTTGGCGAATGAAGCGGGCTCGGCTATAGAGTTGATGCCAGGAGGTGATGTCGTTAAGGCTAAGATAAAGCGGTATTCGGGCGTTGCATTGGATATAAGCATCTTGATTTGCTCTCCCTTCGGAATGTGCCTCGGGATTTGCGTGGCGAGATGGCGCCATCGGTCGGCAAAGGTGCAGAACTCTTCTTTGGGCTTCATCTTCTCATGGGCCAGATCCACAACAAAAAACTTGGGCCCAACTTGGTCTTGATACTGCTGAATAAATTTCTCTTGAACGGCTTGAAAATTCATAACTTTCTCTTACGGAAGAGAGAAGAACCAATCCCGAGCTGGGCCTTCCAATGACAGACCGAATAGATAGGCCATCAAGCGTTGGTCATGTCGAAACTGGGCCGACTCATAAATAAACTCCTTTAAGTGCACATATGGATCACTGACCCCACCATAACAGCGATATGCGGGAATCTGTGAAGATGGCGAAAGTCGAAGACTTTGAAATGTGAATGGAACACTTAAGGAGGATTTGGGATCGATCCGATGTTGAAGCTCATCAAGCTGGCATTGGGCTTGAGCAATCATCTCCTGGGTAGGGAGAGATCGAGAAGAATATGGGCCAACTTGAGCAAGAGACTGTGAATTGAGACCAGGATGAGGATAATGGGCCGGATAAGAGGATCCGTGCTGAGAAGAGGAAGGGCCCACTCCGGGAGTGGAAGGATATGCGGGCCTGGAGGAAACATTGGCATATGGGCTGAATGGGCTAGCAGCATATGAAGGAGAAGGAAGAGGCCCATTAGAAAAATAAGGCCCATTAGGAGAATGGGGCCCGTTAACATGATGAGGCTCATTAATGAGAGAAGAAGGCCCATTAAGAGATGGAGGCCCATGAAGATGAGATGTAATAAGACATTGGGCCTGGGCTGGGTCCATTTGGTGAACAAGGCTTGATAGATGGGCCATGAGATTAGCCTGTTCCTCAGATGGGTCAGAGGGACCACGGGAAGATGGGCCTGCGCGGAAAGAGGATTCCACGTAGGAATATGAAGAAGATTGGGAAAAAGAATGATGCTCCATGAGGATAAATAGAGACTTAATACAAGGAGATCCAGGACAATACAAGTGGGGAAGCAAGGGCTTAATGGGCTTGAGGACAAGAGGGGACTTACCCACTAATACAAAGACCAATGGACAACAGATCAAGGGACAATGGACCAGACAATGAAAACAAAATGGGCTAGACTAAGTGGGCCTAACAACAACAAAACATGTGGATGCAACACAAAACACCACTAATGGGCTTGGACAAGCCCAAACAACACAAACAATGCAATGTGAGAGTTTTCACCCAAGTCAAACAAGTTGATATGATGGAAATATTTTAGGGGTTTTAATAGACCTTTTAATGATTTGAATTAATAATAATTCTCTCAAGATATGAATCCTATGGGAATAAGGTCCAAACTTTAGGTTGACTAAGGTTAACTCCCTCACACGGATGCAAATGTAAGCCTAAAGGGTGGAAAAGGTACAACCGGTCCGGCGTCCGTATGGGAATCCACAGCTCGCAGGGACTTACGGAGGTCTCGGATAAGATCATCTAGTCGACCCCAAGGAATATGGAGGCGAGAGGATCACTTACCAAGGTAGGAATGCAACTATGATATACAATGCATGGCCCTATGTGCACCGGAGTGCATGCAAAAATCTAGTATAAATGTGAAAAATGAGGACAAGATTTAATTATGCAAACACAGTGATATGAGTGCAAATAATATATGAAAATGAAGACAATACAAAGGACAACAAGGCAGGATAAGGAAACAACACAATCGGAACCCGGAAGGCAAAGAAATGATCAATGCAAAACGTACCTGTGAATCTGCCCCCAAACATGCATGCAGATTTTATGCACAAAATGCTAAAATGATGACAATATTTGACTATGCAAACGTGACCCAAATGATGCAAATAGTATATGGATGGAAAGACAATACAAAGGTCTACACAATGGGCCCAAGAATAGATCAATCTAAGCCCGGGAGGTCAAATAAATCTTCCAAGAAAGTTACCCCCGTGAACCTGTGTGCAGACCACATGCAGATTTTATGCACAAAATGCTAAAATGATGATAATTTTTAGGTATGCAAACATGACCCAAATGAGACAAATGAGATATGGATGGAAAGATAATATAAAGGAATATCCAATGGAACAAAAATCAGTGCAATCAGACATTGGGAAGCCAGTCAAATCACTGAGCAAAGATGTACATGTGAACCTGTCCCTGAGCCAGCCTGCAGAACTTATGCACAAAACTCAAAAAGTTGGACAATGTTAGATTATACAAATGTGATCCAAATAGTGTAAATGATATATGGATGGAAAAAAAATACAAAGGGCTATCAAACGAAACAAAAATAAGCTCAATCGGACTCCGGGATCGAAAGTTATGCCCCAACGAATAGGGCCCTGTGAGCGCTACCAGAATCCATAAGCGGTCTACCAAATGACCGTTTCTTTGCCCCTTGCGATCTAACAGAAGACCGCTAGGAAACCAGAGCCCTTAAAACGCCAAAAATAGTGGGAGAATAGAGGAAACACTACCTAAACATGAACATGCACACACCCAACCTACAAAAGAGCATGAAAACAAGCGTGATGGGCATTGGCATCCCACCGTGATCGCCAAAAAAATAGGTGTAGATGGATTAATCTACCCCACCCCCAATAACTATGCTGTATATGAAGCAATCATGGAAGTATGTACAAGGGGGTAATGAATAGATGAACTAACCGTGATCGCCACCAAGGATTAACAACACCAAAAAGATGAAGAGGTAAAAGAAACGGCGCCGTGTACCTTGGAAAGATGAAGATTTGATCGCCCTTGAAACGGGGTGTAGGAGATGATGTGGATTCAAATCTCCTCGTCCTCCAGCTGGCTAGAAGAAGAGGGCCTCACGTTCATATCATGCTCTCCTACAAAATAAAGATGAAGACACAAGAGAAAAACCCATTAGAAACATGAAGTGTAGTATCAATCCCAAAGTGATGAAATAGCATGAATAAAAGGGGGAGAACGCACCGGGGGGAGGTTTTTAACCCCTGTGGAAGGGTGGAAATAATAGGTGTGTGTGTTGTGCATGCATAGGATTTGAAATCATGAAATTTGATTGAGAGAATAGAGAGAAAACGTTGATGCAAAACGGGGAAAAACACATGTGTAGCAGAAAAATAGTGTTTTATGATGATTTGTGATTTTGAGGAGAGGAGAACTAAGAATATAGGCCATGAAATTAAGCCCAAAAGGATGCAATGGAAAGTCAATACTTCCCTCTTCAAGTCAAGGTCAAAGGATTGAGTCGGCGGTGCAGCATGGCTTCGCCCCGAGTTGAAGAAGAGCCCCCCGTCGCGACAACGAACTGGGTAATTTATATAGAATTTTTAGAGAAAGCCTAATTTTTCTCTCATGATTCTCAAAGATATAGTCCAAGATAAATCAAGTTCTATGGATAAAACTCGAGATAATACTAAGGACAAGAGATAGGAATAAACGAGACTCGATTTGGATGAACATTCTAGAAGATATGCTTGCCGCAAGGTAGCCACGTTGCTCAAAAAATAGAGTTTGAGTTGAACCAGGATACCTAAATCCCAAACTTTTGACCAAGATTCCAAGAGATATAGCCAATGAAAATTCAAGTTCTATAGATCAAACTCGAGATAATCCAAAGGATAAGAGATAGGAACAAACGGGGATCAATTCGGAGTTATATTCGAAAAGATATGGCCGCTGCAAGATAGGGTCATCGAGTAGAATCGAGGCAGAGTCCAGCACAGGTTGGACTCTTAACGGTTTACTTAGCGGTCGATCAACTGACCGCTAAGGAAGGAATGGTCGTTCGACCGACCGTTTGCAATAAGAAACGGTCGTTTGCACGACTATTTTCTGTCCGTTTGCACGTGACTTTGGAAATCGGAGTATATCTCTCAAACGGTGCAGAACTAGAGAAAGTGGTAGAAGAGGAAATTGTAGATAACTGAAAGATAAACAACTTTCATGAAGAGAGAAAGATGAGAAAACGATTGGAAGAGGAGGAAAATAGGGAGAGAATATAGATAAAGAATTTTGGGACACAGGTGAACAGCGCAACATGTCAAAAAATATGAATAACTTGAAATTTGGTGTAGAACTGGCTAATAGCGTAGAAGAAGAAGTTGTAGATATTAAAAAATTGAACAACTTTTATGAAGGGCATATTTTGAATAGAGAAAATAAAGGGAATGAAAAAGGACCATTTTCAAGACTGCGCAGCAAAAAGAGAGCCGAATGCTTGATGGAAGTTGACCTAAATAGGCCGTAAGCTGACTTGGCAGTCAAAAGTTGATAAGATAAACTTTAGATCTATAAGAAATCATGATCTCCAAGGCTCAAAGGCTAGGGACTGACGAAATGGGCTCAAAATCCATCCAAGGAAGGCTCCAAAATAATGATAATTCGGGACATCAAAAATGATGAATAAGAGAAATAACATAACTTATGGGTTAAAACGGGTGTCAACAATAGCATATAATGCTATTTGGCTTGCTTGGTTCCCCATTAGTCTGAGGTGGCCTTCTTTACCCCTTTTTGAGGTTTCCTAGGAAATTTCTTTTTCTTCTCAAGAACATCTTCATTTGGCGTGTCCACATTGCAAAGTCTTCTCCCACATCACTTCCTTCGGTGGACTCCTCTCCTTGGGAGTCATCATCAGATTGGTGGGCTTTCAAAGTCACCGATTTCTTCTTCCTTGTTTCTTCCTCGACAGTTCTCTTCATATTTATCTCATAGGTCATGAGTGACCCTATGATCTCATCCCGGGAGAGTATGGACGATTCTTCGAATCCTCAATGACAGTGGCTTTAGTGTGCCATGCTGGTGGAAGTGATCTCAGAACCTTCCTCACAAGCTCAGAGTTTGTGTATTCCTTCCCAAGGCTTTTGAGACTATTTGTAATCTCAGTTAACCTCGTGAACATTTCTGAGATTGTCTCTTCAGACTTCATCTTGAATAGCTCGTAATCTTTGACAAGAAGATTGGCTTTCGTCTCCTTAACTTCGAGGTACCCTCATAGATGAGCCTCAGCTTGTCCCACATTTCTTTTGCTGAACTATACATCGATACATGAGAAAATTCATTAGGATGAATAGCACATTGCATGATATTCATTGCATTAAAATTAACCGTGGATTTCTTAATTTGTTCGAGTGTCCATTTATCCTCTTCGTCCGGAAGGACATAAGGACCCTTGTCCACAACCCTCCAGACTTCTTACTCCTGAGCTCTTAGAAAAATATGCATTCTGTTTTTCCAGTAAGAGTAATTTGAACCATCAAAGAAGGGAGGACGATTAATGGAGTGACCCTCAAGGATCATTCCCTTGTTGGCCATTGATCTGTATCTTACTCTAGATCGTTAGATCTGAAAAATATAGAGCTTTAGCTCTGATACCAATTGAAGTCCCACGATCAATGACACCCAAGAGGGGGGGGGGGTGAATTGGGTGATAACACATTTTAAGAAAACTTTATCCGATTTAAACAAGTGTGAAGAATAGCCACAAAGAAGTTCAGATCTATATAGAAATTATTGGATCTAACGAAATCTATCACACATAACGGATCCTTGGTACCGTGGCAGAGGTGTGAATCTGAAGATTCTACTCACACAAAGTGTTATCTTCCTGACAAGGTTTACCTTGTCGATTCGAACTCACCTTTTGATATACCAAAGATCTGCTATAAGAGTGATCAATTGAGCTAGATCTAAGCGGAGAAATCAATAGAGACGATTTAAGAAATTACTAGAACAGAATGGGGGTAGAAGATAAGGAACAAACCACACAAGAGACAAAGATTTTTAGGTGGTTCGGATGCAACGACGGCAACGTATGTCCACCCCTCACAAACTGTGAGGATTCACACACTATCTTCTAAGGAATTACAAGATCTGAACACACACACACTCGTATGGAGATGAGAACTCCTACGAAGCTGTAAATACAACTAAACACACATGAATCTGACATAAAACAAACACACACACACAAGGATCTAAGAAAATCCACACACACACAACTGTTTAGAGATTTCAAGAACACAAACTTGAAGCTTGAAGAATTTGAAAGTAGAAACACCAAAAGAAAAACTCTAATTTTTGCTCCCCCTGAGTAGGTGATGAAGATTATGGATGAAGCTTGGATCTCCACTTGATTTGGGGTTGATTGGCCTCAGATTCCACTTGAAAATCTTGTAGATGGATGAAGAACTCCTTGCACGAAGTATTGTTCACAGAGCTACAGTAGCAGCCTTTTCTTCCCTTGATAGCTTCCTTGATCTCTCCTTGGTAATTAGGGTTTCTTTGCCCCAAGAGTTATTTTTAGACAACTAGGATGGTCAACGATAGGCCAAGACATAGATCCATAATTCTAGGGATGTCTGGAGACTTTAGGGATTAAAATAACATTGATAGATGCTTCAGCCTCGTGGAGAAAATAAGTCAACAATGGAGGCTTCAAAGCTGGCGGTCGACCGTGAATAGGTGGGCGGTCGACCGAAATTTTACAGAAATTGAACCTTTCAATGTTGGGAAAATCGGTCGACTGGTCCCTGGCCGGCGGTCGACCGCGCCTAGAAAAACCTGCATTTTTAGTGGAGTTAGCCAATGAATCATAGCATGTAAACAAATTACTTTGAGACCACTTCTTGTTCCAAACAATATGAGTTGGTTTGACTTATCTTGGGAATTTTTGAGGCACGATAGAATTAGGTATTTGCTTTGATGGAAGATGGCTTGAGAGGGGTTTAAGCAAGTTATCAACCTATTTGTAATGTCAGGGTTTTGTTATCATCAAAATCGTCTGGAGAGACTCAACAGAAGTGATGTGCACTATGTCATGATGTGAGAAGGCACCTCTATTCATAATTGAGACAGGATGGTCAGTAAAACTCTGAGGAACTGGGGAGTATGACATCTAATCAATGCGTCTCCTCATGTTAAAGGAGTAAACTGAACCTAACTGTCCCTGAAAAATGAGCAAACTGAAAAATCTGTGAAAAAGGAAATAGATTTCAAAAGACTGACCCTATAAAGAATTTTGCACCTTCAAATGTTTATCTGCAGCACTAGTTAAAATTCTTGTTAGGGGTGTCTCTTGAAATCATTAAGTTGAAAAGGAATGGGGGCAAGGACTTTGGTCTTAAAAATCTATTTTAGCTCTATTAAATATACTAGAAAATATTTTTAGGGTTTTTACACTCAAATTTTGGGTTTATAAACTTTGAACCATTAATGCAAATAATGGTCTTGAATAATATTGCTCTAAAAGGAGAATCTTAATTTTTTAGAAATGAAAACCCTTGTATGTGAGCTTTGTTAGATGTCTTGTGTTCTCTCTGCACCATGTAGATTTGTTCAATGGACTATCCCGCTCCCTTCAACTAAGCATGTGTATATGCACATGAACAAGCATGAACCGGCATGAAAGTATACACAAAAGGGGGTTAAATAGACATAGAAACATACCGTGATCGCCACCAAAGTCACAACAACGCTAAAGGAATGAAGAGATGGAGGAAACGACGTTGAGTACCTTGGAAAAAGATGAAGACTTGATCGCGCTTGACAAAGGGGTGCAGGGAATGATGTGAATTCAAACCTCCTCATCTTCCAGTCGGCTAGAAGAAGAGGGCCTCACGTTCATATCATGCTCTCCTGCAAAACAAAGATAAAACACAAAGGTAAAGACCCATTAGATCATGAAGTGTAGTATCAATCCGAGAGTGATAAAATAGGGGTAGAAATTGAGGGCAAACTCACTGGGGGGAGGTTTTTAACCCCTGTGAAAAGGTGGAAAAGATAGGTGTGTGTGTTGTGCATGCATGAGATTTGAAATCACGAGATTTGATTGAGAGAATAGAGAGAAATCATTGATGCAAAACGTGCAAAGTACATGTGTAGTAGAAAAGTGCAGAAACTTGTGATGATTTGTGATTTTGAGGAGAGGAGAACTAAGCGTATAGACAACCAAATTAAGCCCAGAAGGATGAAATTGAAAGCTAATACTTCCCTCTTTAAGTCAGAGTCGAAGTTGTGAGTTGGAGTTGCAGCATGACTTCGCCCCACGTCGGAAAGAGCCCTCCTTTGCAACTGCGAACTGGGTAATTTTTATAGAGGTTGTAGAAAACCCATAAAGTTCTCCAAGATTTTAGAGGATAGAGTCCACCAAAATTCGTGTTCTATAGATCAATCTCGAGATAATACAAAGGATAAGAGGTAGGAACAAGTGGGACTCAATTTGGTGGAAGGATCTGGAAGATATGGCTTCTAGAAGGGAGCCTCGGAGCTTAATCTGCAGAGTTTGTGTTGAACTAGGATGCATAAACCGCCAACTTTCATCCACGTTTCTGAGCAAGATAGCTAATGAAAATCTTAGATCTATGGATCAAATTCAAGATAATATAAAGGAGAAATCATAGGAACAAATGGCGCTCAATTCGGAGTAGAATTCAAGAAGTTATGGGCTCTGCAAGAGGGCCACGACACATAGAAACGGAGCATAGTCCAGCATGAATTGGACTCTCCGTGTCATCTGGCGGTCTATCGTAAGACTGCCAGAGTGATGTAACAGACTAGGGTAGCTCTGTTAGGCTCTAGGGGTCAAACGGGATGATTTCAGGCAAGTTTGGGTGTAACGGTCTACTAATAGACCGTCACATCGGCTCTGGCGGTCTTACGATAGACCGTCATAGGGGCTGTGACGCACCACCAATAGACTTCACATGACTATGACGCACCACTACTAGACCTTCACACCGATGAAGGAACATTTTGGGCAGATTGCGCGTGACTTCAGTAATTGAAGCGTATCTCTCAAACAGTGCAGAACTAGCGAAAGTAGTAGAAGAAGAAATTGTAGATAACTAAAAGAGGAACAACGTTCATGAAGAGAGCAAGATGAGAAAAGAATTAGAAGAAGAGAAAATGGGGCTAGAACAGCGAGAAAATTCTGGGATGCAGGTGAATAGCACATCCTGCTGGAAAAACGCGAATAGCTTAAACTTGAGGCAGAACTGGCCAACGGCATAGAAGAAGAAATTGTAGATCTTTAAAAATTGAACAACTATGGTGAAGGGAGCATTTTGAATAGATGACTGGAAGAGGGTGAAAAAGAACCACTTTCAGGACTGCGCAGTGAGAGAGTGCCGATTGCTTGATGGAAGCCGACCTAAATGGGCCGTAAGTCGACTTAGAAGCTGGAAGTTGATAAGATAAGCTCCAGGGACTCTAAGAAATCATGATCTCTAGGGCTCAAAGGGAATGGAACAATGAAAATTGGCTCAAAATCTATCCAAGGAAGACTCCAAAATAATGGCTAATTCGGGACATCAAAAATGATGAATAAGATAAATGACGTAACTTGCGGGCTAAAAACGGGTGTCAACAGATGCCCCTCCTTAATGTCCGCTTTGCAAGGGAGCGAGCGAAAGCGACGCGGAGGTGAAGCGGAAGGAGATGGAGCAAAAGCGATAGCGACGTGAAATAGAGATGAAGCGGAGAGAACTGATAAGCGGGCATCAAGATAAAAGACACCCGTTACAACCAACAAGTGACAGGAATTCTCCCGAAAAATGCCGAACTAACCACCCGGAATGATTGACAAGGATGAGACATGTCTGGAGAACTAAACTACGGGAGGAAACACGACCAGCCTCATCGGGGACACAATCCACGGACAATGAGTGGGTCGGCAGGAAACACATCATAGGAGCTGGAAAAGGAAAAGATTGAGATAAAATCCAGACAAGAATCACACTAGTCAACCAGACCAAGCGGCAAGATCAGAGAAATTGTTCAAATTCAGAGTGGAATGAAGAATCTCTTATCTAAGAGAACTGAAGTGCAATTAACCATTGCTGAGGAGAAACCTTGAAAGAATCACGAGACGTGAGTGCTCAAAATGACATGATGCATGCTGGGCTAAAATAAAGAAATCATCAAAACGAATGCAAAGAAAGATTAAAATAGATAGTACTCAAGGATAATATTGCTAGACCAAGCCAAGACGGGGTCAAGAGTCTTCTTGCAGCCACGGAGTGCAAGACAGAGTCCATCATCCCCTACCCGGCTCAACCGAGTGGCCTATCCAACGATTAACCGTATGCTCCTAGATCATCATCATTTTTGTTAAAGGGGAACATCAGATCTAGAACACACGGGCAACCAGCTGGTCCTTGAGAGGCTATAATAATGTAGATACCATATAGTAATGCAACAATGAGAAGGGATAGAGAGCCATACCTGACTTACCTATCAAGCGAAACAACACTTTTTTAGATTTTTCAGATTTTTAGATTTTTATGAATTTTCATCATAAGACATCCATATGACATGACATGATGTGAACATGAACAAATATGAACGAGCATGACATGAACATAACATACTAAGAGAAATATGAACGAACATGGCACAACATAACATAATGAAGATGGATGAAACATAACAAACAAACAAATGGCAAGCATGCATGCGACTAAAGGCACAGTGGGACAAGATAACACGCAAGCGGTGGGACAGCACACGTGGTGGTATAAGGACATGGTGGGATAAAGACACGTGACAAAGACATAGCGGGACAAAAGACATGACAAAACACGTTCTTCAATCAAGGCCCAAGATCAGAATGAAGCAGAACTGCCAGGTTCATAATCGTGTGACAATGCTCTCTCATGGATACATGATTAAATAAGGCAGAAGCTGAGAAGGACTAAAGCTTCAGAACAGATCGAGAGATAAGATTGAAGAAGAGAGAACAAATCAGAAGCACGTGAACAAGGGACATAGCGAAAAGATATAGCAAGGAATGCCTGAACACCTGCAACCTGCACACTTAGCAAACATAGTACATACATGTTCTTAAATGCAAATGCATGAAAAAAAGAAAAAAAGACACGTTTTTTGGAATTTTGTAATTTTTTGGATTTTCAACAATATTTGATTTTTCTGAATTTTTGAAATTTTTGATTTTTTCTGGAATTTAGAAAATATTTGATTTTTTTATTTTTAAAAATATCTATTTTTTTGGATTTTTGACAATATCTCATTTTTTTAGAATTTTGACAATATCTCTTCTTTTTTTTATTTTTTGTTTTGTTTTATTTTTTGAAATAGTAATCTGCAGCACCGAAGGCGGGCTCAAACTACTGGCTAGGGATCGCCATCCCTCCCCTCTCATTAAAGGCTTCCCTTGAGCAGGGCGTGCATGTGAGGGTGGCTTGCCACAACCAACCGCCTCTAAAGAACGGTGCCCCTACTAAGGCCATACCCGGGATACAACCCCGCCTAAGAGGGAGGAATAGAAGAAAATTGGGAGATAAGTTTTATGCAGGATGGGAGACATCATGATTTGACTTCCTTTCAGGGCACTACCCCTCAAAGATATAGTCTGTTGTGCCGGGGCTTTGTGTCTTTGATTTTGAGACCCATATTTACTAGGCACGTATGCGACCGGGCTCATGACGTTCCGCGGGGAACTGTACTGCCACTCTTGTCATGCCTTTGATTCATAATTTTGCATATTTATTCATTCTTATTTTGATAGCCCTTATTGGCTAGATATAGCATGAAAGCTTATTTTTTAAGGGTCAAGAGTGCCCCTATTTGAGACCTCTCTCGTATTAGGGAGCGCCTAGGTTGGTCATCTCATCCATCAATCTCTTGCCCCTACACTCGGCCGAGCATAGAAAAGAAAAGACCTTTGTGCACATCCATGGCATGGCCAAAGCAGCATCAGTGTTACTCAGAGAGGTCAGCTATGGCTCGCCGTGAAGTGTGTGAGAAACCCATACTCAATGATCACCCTTAACCATCGGGGAATGAAACTAGACTCCCAGCGCGGAGCTATCACAAGCCTAAGGTGTGCTGCATAAGCGACTCTTCTTGACTAATTAAGTAAATTCCACTAAAGCCACTAAACCATGTTGAGGAACCAACGTTATGTTAACCATGCGCAGGAATAACTATGATATAGATAATAGCATGTTCTTGCACAAAATAAAGATACCTTGCAAATCCATGGAACAAAACCAGCGTCCTAAAGTGATCTTGACCATCGAGCTTTTGAGCAGCACAAGCTTTGTATTCCTTGCTTGACAGGACAAAGATGAGAGGAAAGCAAAGATCAAAGATTCCTCTACACGGAGGAGTGGCAGACATCATATTGGACGAGGAGGAATAAAAGGAAGAGAGACGAGGGATAGAACTCCCTCGTTAAGGTGCAGAGACCTTGATAATAAGGAACCAAGTACAGAAGAAACCAGATTAGCTGAGATCAAGGCGGGCTAAAGCCTCGAAAACAGCAAGAGAAAGGGCGAAGACCCTGAAAGGGAGAAGAGGAGAGAATATAAAGATAACGAGAGGATTGCTGTGAAGATGAGGAAGGAGGAGAATGATCATTCGACATGGGCGGAGAAGGAGAGTAGTAGTCATCCGGTAGGGCTAGAGAAGGAGAATTGTAATCACCCGACAAAGTCGGGGAAGAATCAAAAGCAACACCCGAAAGTCCCGGGGAAGAAGAATCAGGGGAAGTCCCGAGATCGGGATGGAAGGATGACATAGGCCTAGGGCGAGGCCTATAATCATGAGAGGAGGGATAATCTGGAGACTTCGGATGGAGAGGAGAAGAGGAAGAGTAGGGGCTTGCGGACCCCAGAAGAGAGGAGAAGATCATAAAAGCTGGATCTGAAGAGGGAAGATACACCACCCAAGGGTGGGAGCTGAGCAAAAGAAACGATGAATAGAAAGGAGAAGAAGAAGAAGTGGACCCCTGAATGCACAACCGACAGCCATTGAATTTGCGTCGCCGCCTCTTCTTGGCAGAAATCTCTTGAAAATGGACCCGCCTGGTGCGTGCTTGGACCTTCGGGCTTCTTAATCTGTAATACCTTCTCAAATAACGGGTCCACCTGGCAGACGGCCTGGCCCGGCTGTGAACATGCAACTTCATCGGGGTGGTTGCCCCTAGACACCCGGTGTTAACAATATGCGGACATTCTTGAGCAAGTGACTCCTTAGAATGATGAATATCAGAAAACCATGGAGTTTTGTCTCTCGGCACAAGCAACATGAGATTTAGCAACTCTACTAGGAAATCAGGCCTGAAGCATAGCTCCCTTGATAAAAGAGCAGGACGAGACCGAGGGAGAATAATACATGGCGTTGACGTGGCCGGCGTACTGATAAATCGAGAGAGATTGCATAGGATGTGCAGAATGTCCTTGGAAAGTGCAGAAGATACGGCAAACTTCCCCTTGAATATAGAATCCATCAATCTTCTGGCAGCCGTACGCATTAGCACAATGCGGGTAGAGAACCCTTCTTGACCAATGAACTGAACATCAATCGAGCGAGAGGAAATAACAGCATAAACGATAAACCCACCGGCGAGCAAGGAGATTGTCACCGGCCTCGCTTGTGAAGAAACTGGCACTAGTGGGAGGGAACTCTTCTTGACAACCATCTTCGGAAGTATAGGCTCATCAGTCCCAAAGTAGCCCGAGACTAGGACCCGGATCGGCATGCGGTAGATGAAATCTTGAATCATGAATGGAACAACCGACACCAAACTACCCTGACTCGGCTCATTGTCTCCCTGGGGACCAGACCCGAGGGGCACCAAAGAGAGGGCACACCCGCTCCGTGGGGTGGAAGTAGACGAAGAAATGGATGTAAAAGGCTTAGAGGGCATGGAAGGTTTAATGGGGATGGTGTGTTTAGGTGGAGGCAAAGGGGTTGTGGGTGAAGGCGAAGGCGGAGGTGGAGGTCGCTCAGGCTCATGTGAAGATGATGAAGGGGATGGCAAAGGCAGCGGAGATGGTGGAAGTGATGGAATAGTCAATGGAGGTGGAGAAGGTGATGTAGGCAAAGGGGAAGATCGTGGTGTCCACCATCGACGTATCGATACAACACGCCGAGTGGTGTTGGGAGTGGAAGCGGTGGTGGCAATGGAGGAAGCGGAGGCAGTGGAGGCACTAGCCTGAGCAAGAGCCTTGGTTGGTGGAGGTGACGGAGACGGTGTAGGAGGTGGCAAAGATGGGGTAGATAACGGAGCAGGCGATGGAGCGGGTGCATCGCTAGATAAAGAACCACAGGGGTGCCCCTGGCCTTGTAGGGATGGAGACGGCTGCTGTGTTTCTTGTTGTTGCTGCTTGCTGCGGATATGTAGAATAACTTCATGAATAATGGCCCAGTCAATCCTTTTCTTGGCTTCCAAGCCATAAATAACTCCTAGAATTTGAGGCAATCCTCAACCAAATGCCCCTGCTGGCGGTGATAATCACAGAACTGAAGCATATTCCCGGCCGCGGGTTGGCAAGGAACAACTGGAGGGAGCGGCAACGCGTGAGTGGCCATCAAAGCCCTAAAAATGTTTGTAAAAGACTCTGGCAATGGAGGGTGAGGAACCTGCTTTGGGCTAGGGGGATACCGAGGGATATGGGATGAAGATGGTTGTGGGGGTTATGTAGGCAATGACGCATGGCTAAGGGAAGGATTAGGTAGTGGCATATGCGGAGTGGAGTGGGAAGGTATGTAGACGGCATCCACCTGCTCGGGGTGTGGAATTCCCTGACTGGAGGTGGAGATGGAGACGGGTATGTGGATGCGGAGGGCTGACTCATGGAGGAATATGCGGGTGATTGATATGTGGGGGTGTATGGCTGACTCGTGGAGGGTTGGTATGTAGAAGGTGAATGTTGATATGTGGAGGGAGATACAGATGGCGGGGTGTTAAAAGGCGAAAAAGACTCGGGGTTAGGGGAATCCTGGAGTTGTTGGCGGATGAAGCGGGCTCGGCTATAAAGTTGTTGCCAGGAGGTAATATCATTCAGGGCTAAGATAAATCGATACTCAGGCATCGCATTGGATATCAGCATCTTGATTTGTTCTTGCTCTGGAATGTGCCCCGGGACTTGCGCGGCAAGGCGACGCCAGCGGTCGGCAAAGGTGCAGAAATCCTCTTCGGGCTTCATCATCTCATGGGCCAGATCTACGACAGAGAGCTTTGGCCCAACCTAGTCCTGATACTGCTAAATAAATTTCTCTTGAACGGCTTGAAAATTCACAACCTGCTCTTGCAGCAACGAAAAGAACCAATCCCGAGCCGGGCCTTCCAATGACAGACCAACTAGATAGGCCATCAAGCGTTGGTCATGCCGAAACTGGGCCGACTCATAGAGGAACTCCTTCAAGTGCACGCAAGGGTCACCGACTCCACCATAGCGATGATATGCCGAAATTTGTGAAGATGATGGGAGCCGAAGATCTTGAAATGTGAATGGAACACTTAAGGAGGACTTGGGATCAATCCAACGTTGGAGTTCATCAAGCTGGCGTTGGGCTTGAGCAATCATCTCCTGGGTAGGGAGAGATCGAGAAGAATATGGGCCAACTTGAGCAAGAGGTTGTGAATTAGGACCAGGAGCATGGTATTGGGTCAGATAAGAGGATCCGGGCTGAGAAGAAGAAGGGCCCATTCCGGGAGTGGAAGGGTATGCGGGCCTAGAAGAAACATTGGCATATGGACTGAATGGGCTAGCAGCAACATGGGCGGAAGAATGAGGCCCATTAAGAGAATAAGGCCCATTAGAAATTGGGCAAGCGGCGTATGAAGGAGAAGAAAGAGGCCCATGAAGGGAAGAGGGCCCATTATGAGAAGAAGGCCCATTAAGATGAGATGCAATGAGACGTTGGGCTTGGGCCGGGTCCATTTGGCGAATAAGGCTTGAAAGATGGGCCATGAGATTAGCCTGTTTCTCGGAGGGATCAGAGGGACCACGGGAAGATGGGCCCACGTGGGAAGAGGATTCCACGCAGGAATAGGAAGAAGATTGGAAAAAAGAATGATACAAAGGGTTGGAACGATGCTCCATGAGGGCAAATGGAGACTTAATTCAAGGATATCAAGGAGAATATAGGTGGGGAAGCAAGGGCTTAATGGGCTTGAGGACAATAGGGGATTGACCCACTAATGCAAAGACCAATGGATAACGGGCCACGGGACAATGGACTAGACAATGACACACAAAATGGGCTAGCCTAAATGGGCCTAACAACAGCAAAATATGTGGATGATGAAAGAATGCAACACAAACAGCACTAATGGGCCTGGACAAGCCCAAACAACACAATCAATGCAATGTGAGAGTTTTCACCCAAGTCAAACAAGTTGATATGATGGGAAATATTTCAGAGATTTTAATAGACCTTTTAATGATTTGAATTAATAATAATTCCCTCAAGATAGGAATCCTATGGGAATAAGGTCCAAACTTTGTGTTGACTAAGGTTAACTCCCTCACACTTATGCAAATGCAAGCCTAAAGGGTGGAAAAAGTACAACCGGCCCGGCATCCGTGTGGGAATCCACGGCTCACGGGGACTTATGTAGGTCCCGTATAAGATCACCTAGTCGATCCCATGGAATATGGAGGTGAGAGGATCACTTACCAAGGTACGAAATGTAACTATGATATGCAATGCATGGCCCTATGTGCACCGGAGTGCATGCAATGTCTAGCCTAAAACTAGAAAATCAAGACAAAATTAAACTATGCAAACATGATCCAAATAAGACAAATAGTATATGGATGGAAAGATAATACAAAGGTCTACACAACGGACCCAAGAACAGATCAATCTGACATCGGGAGGTCAGTCAAATCACTGAGCAAAGTTTCCCCCGTGAACCTGTGCGCATACCACATGCAGATTTTATAGACAAAATGCTAAAATGATGACAATTTTTAACTAAGCAAATGAGACCCAAATGATGCAAATAAGCTATGGATGGAAAGATAATATAAAGGACTATCCAATGGAATAAAAATCAATGCAATTAGACATTGGGAAGGCAGTCAAATCACTGAGTAAAGATGTACCTGTAAACATGTCCCTGAGCCTGCCTATAGAACTTATGCAGAAAACTCAAAATGTTGGACAATATTAGAATATGCAAATGTTAACCAAATGATGCAAATGATATATGGATGGAAAGACAATACAAAGGGCTATCCAACAAAATAAGAATCAGCGCAATCCGACCCCGGGAGCCAACGCTATGCCTCAACGAATATGGCCTTGTGAGCATGCGCGTAGGACTGCCAGAATTTGTAACGGTCCACCAAATGACTGTTAAATGACCATGACGGTCTACCATAAGACCGTCACACAAACAGAGCCTGTAAAACACTAAAAATAGTGGGATAATGGAGGAAATACTACCTAAACATGAACATGCACCCACCCAACCTACAAAAGAGTATGAAAGCAAGCGTGATTAGCATTGGGGTCCCACTGTGATAGCCAAAAAATTGTAGATTTGTTCAATGGACTATCCCGCCCTCTTCAACTAAGCATGTGTATATGCACATGAAGAAGCATGAACCGGCATGAAAGTATGCACAAAAGGGGGTTAAATAGACATAAAAACATACCGTGATCGCCACCAAAGTCACAACAACGCCAAAGGAATGAAGAGATGGAGGAAATGACATTGAGTACCTTGGAAAAAGATGGAGACTTGATCGCGCTTGACAAAGGGGTGCGGGGAATGATGTGGATTCAAACCTCCTCGTCTTCCAGCCGGCTAGAAGAAGAGGGCCTCATGTTCATATCATGCTCTCCTGCAAAACAAAGATAAAACACAAAGGTAAAAACCCATTAGATCATGAAGTGTAGTATCAATCCCAGAGTGATAAAATAGGGGTAGAAATTGAGGGTAAACTCAGCGGGGGGAGGTTTTTAACCCCTGTAGAAGGGTGGAAAAGATAGGTGTGTGTGTTGTGCATGCATGAGATTTGAAATCACGAGATTTGATTGAGAGAATAGAGAGAAATCATTGATGCAAAATGTGCAAAAGTGCATGTGTAGCAGAAAAGTGCAGAAACTTGTGATGATTTGTGATTTTGAGGAGAGGAGAACTAAGCATATAGACAACCAAATTAAGCCCAGAAAGATGGAATTGAAAGATAATACTTTTCTCTTCAAGCCAGGGTTGAAGTTGTGAGTTGGAGTTGCATCATGGCTTCGCCCCACGTCCGGAAAGAGCCCTCCTTTGCAACTGCGAACTGGGCAGTTTTTATAGAGGTTGTAGAAAACCCAGAAAGTTATCCCAAGATTTTAGAGGATAGAGTCTACCAAAATTCATGTTCTATGGATCAATTGCGAGATAATACAAAGGATACGAGGTTGGAACAAGTGGGACTCAATTTGGTGGAAGGATCTGGAAGATATGGCTTCTAGAAGGGAGCCCCAGAGGTTAATCTGCAGAGTTTGTGTTGAACTAGGATGCATAAACCGCCAACTTTCATCCGCGTTTCTGAGCAAGATAGCTAATGAAAATATGAGATCTATGGATCAAATTCAAGATAATACAAAGGAGAAACCATAGGAACAAACAGTCGCTCAATTCGGAGTAGAATTCAAGAAGTTATGGGCTCTACAAGAGGGCCACGACACACAGAAACGGAGCAGAGTCCAGCATGAATTGGACTCTCCGTGTCATCTGGCGGTCTATCGTAAGACCGCCAGAGTGATGTAACGGACTAGGGTAGCTCCGTCAGGCTCTGGGGGTCGAACGGGGCGATTTCGGGTAAGTTTGGGTGTAACGGTCTACTAATAGACCGTCACATGGGCTCTGGCGGTCTTACGATAGACCGTCACAGGGGCTGTGACGCACCACCAATAGACCTTCACATGGCTGTGACGCACCACTACTAGACCTTTACACCGATGAAGGAACATTTTAGGTAGATTACACGCGACTTCAGAAATTAAAGCGTATCTCTCAAACGGTTAAGAACTAGCGAAAGTGGTAGAAGAAGAAATTGTAGATAACTAAAAGAGGAACAACGTTCATGAAGAGAGCAAGATGAGAAAATGATCAGAAGAAGGACAAAATGGGGTTAGAACAGAGAGAAAATTCTGGGATGCAGGTGAACAGCATAGCCGGTTGGAAAAACGCGAATAGCTTAAACTTGAGGCAGAACTGGTCAACGGCGTAGAATAAGAAATTGTAGATCTTTAAAAATCGAACAACTTTAGTGAAGGGAACATTTTGAATAGATGACTGGAAGAGGGTGAAAAAGAACCACTTTCAGGACTGCGCAGTGAGAGAGAGCCGATTGCTTGATGGAAGCCGACCTAAATGGGCCGTAAGTCGACTTAGAAGCCGAAAGTTGATAAGATAAGCTTCAGGGACTCTAAGAAATCATGATCTTTAGGGCTCAAAGGGAATGAAACAATGAAAATTGGCTCGAAATCCATCCAAGGAAGACTCCAAAATATTGGACAATTCGGGACATAAAAAATGATGAATAATAGAAATGGCGTAACTTACAGGCTAAAAATGGGTGTCAACACACCCCCACTTCATCTGATATTTAGTTTCTTCCACACCTGATACTTGCACCAATAATTGGTATCACATTTGATATCAGACCTCTTAACCAACTGCTCAAATTTCATCTCCACTGCATGTCTACATTCCTGCTCGAGCACTCATGTTTTTTGCACCTCAACCACCTCATTGACATTGTATCTGTGTCTGGAGTGTGTGTTTTGATGATGAAAAAATGGAGCATTAGTTCTTTCTGCTAGCATGAGTGTTACGTGTATAAATGACTGTCTGATTGCTTGACTACTACTGCATATGTCTCTAAATCTGCAAAGCTTGTTCATGTCTATATCTTGATTCAATCTGATTGTTCATCTCTGCCACAAGCTTTCATGCTCACAGGGTTCACAATGTGTTCCTGACTACTGCTTCTGGCCTTGATATATGCTACACTCTGCTACCCTCAAGTTGTTCTCACTGATTTTACCCCTATTATGCATGTCTCCTGCTCACTTTGCTCCCTACCTTCCTGATTGTTCCATATACACTCTCCATATCTTCTGTTTTGATGATGTTAAAGGGGGAGAGATTATATGAGTCATTATTTGAGTCATCATTTGATTGGTCCATTAGGGAGAGATTATGAGTCATCACTTGATCAAAGGGGGAAAGTTTGCAAAATGGGGGAGAGAATTTATTCAAGCTTTGACTGAATTGAAAGTTTCATGGCTCACAGTTGTCATAGTTGAACTTAGTTGTCATAATGACTCACAGTTGTCATCATCAAAAAGGAGGAGAATGTTGTGCATGTGTGGTTCATGCATGGTTTTGATGGTTTTGATGATGTCCAACTATGATTCATTATTGTGCTATTGATAATGATTCAACTATGTTTTCATGTGTGTGTCAATGATTTTCATGCGGCCATGTTTTGTTCTTCACGAAGATACTCTTTTGTGTAAAGATTTTGTTTTGTCTTTAAACTCTGATATTCATAATATTTTGAATGATCTTTATTCCCATCATGATGTGAGTGAATGAGTCCTTTGAAAGTTGACAGATGAGAAATGGAGTTGACAAAAGAAAGGAAAAATTAGTCAACCGAGTTCAAGTTCAGTCGACTGATATGCGCCCAAGTCGACAGACTTTCAAGTTCAGTCAACTGATATCAGCTTAAGTCGACAAGCTTTTTGAAGACAGGCAGCTGAGTCAACACAAGAAGGAAATCAGGTCGACTCAGGTAGCTGGCCGAGTTGACACCCGTTTTATGACCAATGAGTTGGGTCATCTCCTTATCTATTTTATGATGTCCCGGGTTGTTCACCGGTTATTGGGCTATCTTTTGGTCACTTTTTGGGCTTATTTTATGGGTCTCTCTCCTTGGTTGGGCCTAATTCTTTTTATTTTTCGCCATTTGAGCTTATTGGGCTCGGATAAGGGCTAATCAGGATTTTATTGTGGATTTATTCGAAGATTTATTGGCCTTTATCTCTTTTCCATGTCTCATAGCCTTGC
Organism: Amorphophallus konjac; assembly: GCA_022559845.1. Classification (NCBI taxonomy): domain Eukaryota; kingdom Viridiplantae; phylum Streptophyta; class Magnoliopsida; order Alismatales; family Araceae; genus Amorphophallus; species Amorphophallus konjac. The sequence goes on from CM040127.1 coordinate 66,995,181, forward strand.
GGTCTATTGCACGGCCGTTAAAGGGGCGTTTGCGGTCCTTTGCTAGACCATTAGGCATGCAGAGAGTCCTATTAGGTTTCTTTGGTCTTATCTCTTTGTGATCGGCTTCGCCTTGCGATCTATCGGTCGACCTTTTTTTGTCCCTTGCGGTCTATCGCAAGACCGTTAGGCAAGACAGAGAGTCATGCTCTGTTTGTCCTTCCTCTCTTCGACCGTGGTCGAACTAGAGTCCATGATTTAATATTTTCTCTCCAAGTGTTGATCCTCAGAAGCTTATGTCTGTTTCTTTTAACTCTTGGGAGTATTATCTTCGAGGTTTATCTAAGTCTAGTCCTATTTTCATGATATTATCCCTCCAACTCGACTTAAGGTTTTGGGGGTCTATAAATAGAACCCTTGACTTCATGGCTTGAGGAAGAAACTTTGGGAGCTTGCCACGAAGTGTTGCTGCATTCTGGAGCGAGTACCAACTAGGGAGAGCTTGTGTCTGTGTCCTTGTGTCATCTGGTCCAGGGAGTAACAAGTTCTTAAGTTATTTTTTATGTTCTTCCTCTCTTAGTTTTATATTAATAGCATCATCATTGCATCAATCTCTTTCTTCTTTCACGTTCTTCTACACTCACATCACGTTTTCAAACATCCTCCTACTTTTTCCACACCCCACTGGGGTTAAAAACCATCAACCCCCCAGGTATTCACCCTTCCTTTTATGCATCCTAGCTTAATTGCACTATAGATACTACACTTGTCCAAGGGCTAATTGGGTTACTTTTTCTGCGTGTTTACACTCTTTTGCAGGTTTACAGAGCTCACTACACGAGGCCCAACTCTTTTGGCCGGCTAGGAGGGGTGGAGATCCAAGTTCCACGTCATTGTTATGGGTGTGTCTAGCGGACATTTGGTAGACCGTTTTGGGATCTTTGGCGGTCTATCGTTGGACCATTTCTGTTCGCCTAGCAGTCGTCTGAGGACCGTTTGTCTCCGCAGCACCTGGTTATTCTCTCCCGCGGGCGGGTGTGCTTCACTTGGCTTTTTCAAAGGTACGTAGTGTAGTTTCACTACATTATTTACCTTGGTGGCGATCACATCTTTCCTTACTTGGGTATTTGTCATCATTTTCCATCATCTCTTCTATTTCTTCCTTTGCTTTTAGTTGCTCCACACCCACGGTGTGTGTTTCCTTTTTATTCCTTTGCTCCACGCCCCGACGTGTGTTTAGTTTTCTCCTTGCTTTATCTTTGCACTATTAGGATGACATGCCCACATGCTCTACGCTTAATGTTATTGATTGCTTGAGTTAGCACATCATCCACTTGCATCATATCTACATCACACTACCATCACACACACATTAAAAATATCAACAACCTCTATTTTTTGGCGATCACGGTGGGACATCTAGTGCCAATCGTGTTGAGTTGCTGTTTGACCTGCTATTCTTTGCTGTTCCCAGTTGTCCTTGTGTTTTCCTCGATTTTCCCATTTCATTTCTTGTTGTTTTCTGCTCTCTTGTCCCTGGCGGTCTCCTCCCTCCTAGCCGTTTCTGGCCTAAAAGTTATCTAGCGGTAGACCATCTTATCTCCTTAGCGGTCCTCAGACGACCGTTTCTCCAGTTACAGGTACGCATCCCGAGGGTGTTGATATTTTTGCATTTTTTGCTGATTCTTATTATCCCTGGGTGTCATCTGGTCTCCTCCTCTATTGTGGCATATATTCATATCATTGTTTGCATATTGTTTGTTAGTTTCTAGGCAAGAAATTGCATGCACTCCGGTGCACATAGGATCATTCATCTCTCATATCATAGTTGCATTCCTACCTTGGTGTGTGATCCTCTCGCCTCCATATTCCTTGGAGTCGACTAGGTGATCACATCCGGGACCTCCATAAGTCCCCGTGAGCTGTGGATTCCCACACAGACGCCAGACCTGTTGTACCTTTGCCACCCTGTGTCTAGGTTGCATAAGTGAGAGAGAGTTTACACCTAGAGCTTACAAAGTTCCCACCATCCTTTCCCATTAAGAACCTATTGTTGGAGAGAACATCTTATTCAAATCACTAAGGTTCTAAAGGAGAAACAAATAAAAATTTTGTGCATCATTATAACTTGGTTGACTTTGGTTGTCTTATTCCCCTTCATTTTTGCATATTTTCCCTTGTTGGGTCATTTTGTTTGGTTTCTTATTGGTGCTTGTTTGTGTTGTCTTCATTTGATAGGTCCCACATTATATGTGGAGTTGCTTCCGATCCATAGGTTCATCTCCTAGGGGCAATTCCTTGTTCACTTCTTATTTCAATCCTTTGTTCGACTCCACCATGTCTTCTTATGATTTTCCACGTTCCCATGAGGAATCTCTTCCTCAGGGACTCCTAGAGGACCTGCCTAGGGTCACCCCGCTTCAGTCTGGAGAAGGGTTCATCCCTCCTCCATCCTCTGCTTCCATGGAGGGCAGTCAGCCCTCCCTTTCCACCAACAATCCCACCAGTCACATTTTACAAATGATGGCACAGTTGGATCTGGCCCAACTTCGGGCCCTTTACCAGACCTTGCAGGGGTCAAGTGCCCCGTCTCCAACGATTGCACAGGGTCTGTCCACCTCTTCCATCTCCCAGTCTAGGGTTGATGGGCCCGGGGTTCCACCCATTCATATTGATCTTACCCCAGTCCAACCTAGGGTCCTTCACTTTTCCCATCTAGAGGCGGGCCAGTCCTCTGGTTCGACCCATCAAGTCTTGGATAAAGGAAAGACCATTCTTCCCTCATCTACCCAGATTGATCCCTATAGGTCTGTTCTCTCGGCGCCCCAAGTCCTTGTGGGCCCGGTCGATTTTGTTCGCCCTCAGTAGGGGGCGGCCCATGCTTGTGCCAATTCGGGTCATCCGTCGGCCCAATATCCTTCTTATGGGCCTCCCCTTTCTTCCGTCTATCCTTCGGCTCCACGCCTTGAGTCTGCACCTTTTACTCTACATACTCCATCTCGAGAGCAGGAACTCTTTGTTAAGTGGGCTGCCATGCAGCAACAACTCGACTTCCTTCAAAAATGGGTTGGCCCACAGTCTTTTGCAGATGTTCTTGTTCCTAGCTTTCACAACATCCGGTTCCCTCCTCAATCCGAGCTCCCCACATACCGCAAGTATGACGGGAACAGCAATCCATATATTCATGTGAGGGATTTCATGTATGAGTCGGTGCAATTCCAACACGATGATCACCTCATGGCGTATCTAATCTGCTGATCACTGGATGGAGTCACGTTGCAGTGGTTTTATGCTCTTCCATTGGAAGATGCTGAGAGCTTCAAAGTTGTCAAGGAGAAATTTATTTAGAGGTTCCAAGATCGGGTCGGCCTGGAATATTCTTTCACAGATCTCGTTGCCGAGAAAATGAAAGCTGACGAGGACTTTGCTACTTATGCTGATAGATGGAGGCAGATGGCTGCCCGTGTGCCCGGTCATATTCCGGAAGAAGAAAAGGTCAAGTTGCTCATATGTAATGCTACACCTACCTTCTGAAATATTCTGGCCATGAATGATATTTCCAATATGCACCAATTATATAGCCGGGCGAGATTTATCCAAACCAAGTTTAAGGACTCCCCCATACACTCTCTCTTTGAGTCCCAAAAGCCCAAATACAATAGGAAACCTCAGGGGTCTATCACCGAAGGAGTCCAAACCAATGAGAAAGTGCAAACCGTTGCATTCCCTTTCCCCAACCAATCCACTCCACACCGCTTTCCATAATCCCCACGTAACCCCTAGTTTTTCCTTCCACAAAATGCCCAACCTATTTTCTCCGCTCCACAAAACGCCCAGCCTACCTTCCCCGCTCCACAAAATACCTTCCCCACTCCTCAATAGCTGCAACAACCCCCACAATACCACAACGTCCCTCCACATAACGGCTACACACCCAAACGCCTGGCTCCAAAGAGGGCGCAATACCCTCCTTTGCCCGAGTCCCTCCCGGACATTTTCTCGGCTCTCATGTCCATTGGTGCACTTCAACTTCCTCTGGAATGGCCTAGTTGGAACTCGGCCATCGATCAGTCCAGATATTGTATGTACCATCGGCAACCCGGACACACGATCGAAACTTGTTACCAGTTCAGGGACTTTGTCTATGATCTACATGAGGGACAACGCATAGACTGGGAAGAAATGCACAAAGTTATCACCGAGATAAAAGAAAAGAGAAGGCAAGCACCGAGGTAGCAAGCACTGCAGCTACAGCTACAACCACAGCAGCAGCAGCCTACGCAGAATTTGGGGATCCATCAAAACCCCATGCCGAATCATCCACCCGCTCCACAGCCTCAGTCGCCGGCACCGGCTCAGGTCAGCCTTGTTCAACGCCCGGCTCCCGACGCTAGCTGGTCTTATGATGATGAACCTTCTGTTCAACAGCTCATGGCTCTCTACCATACCAACCGCAATCCTCCTACACCTGTTCTCCTACCACCGCACCTTCAAAACACCACCTCTACACTGCCAACGCCTGCTGTTCTCCACAAACCCCTCATCCTTCCGCACGCTTCCCCCATTGTTCTGCCTGTCTTCATTCCCCCACAGGGCGCACATTCCGTCTATCCTTGTTTCTCCGCAAGTACCCACACCCCCTGTCATCGTTGCACCACCATCTATGCCCTTACCAGTCATCCTCACACCAGGGCCCATCATCACAGCCACTACTCCTATTTCCCTCGTTATTTCCACTACGCCTACCCCTACATCACTTATCCATCCTCTTGGGCCCATTAAGCCATCCACCATGAGCCCATCTAATTCCGTGCTGGCCCAAAATCTTGCCCTACGGAGCGGGCGTTTGTTCCATCGGAACTATCCTACCCCTGGTACATCCACACCCAATCCCTAATCCTCGCAACAGGCTGCTGATCAGGAGGAGACAGACCCGCTGCCGGGTACTCAGTACGATCTGTTACATCATTTAGATAGTTTGCCCGCCAAAATTTTAGTTTTGGAATTAATTAAGCGGTATAAGCTCCACCAAGATGCACTGTGGGATTTTTTACAGAAGGTCATGGTCAGTGAAGAGATGGCAGTAGACAGTTTACCAACCGCTCTGGCTACAATCTCCAAGGGGCCGACTATCACATTTTCTGAGGCTGAGCTAGCACCACCTGAGGCTCGTCAGATGCCGCTATGCATTTCTATCATTTTGAACCAAGTAAGCATAGACACGGCATTGGTAGATATCGAGGCTTCTATCAACGTCTGTCCTCTCAGCACTTTAAGGGCTTGTAACATTTCAAAAGAGTTATTAAGACCTACCCCGACTACTATTGCAACATATGACAATTCAAGAAGGCCGTGTCACGGCGTGGTCACCATTCAAGCTGAACTTGGGCCGCTTACAATGGCCGTTAAATTTTATGTGCTCGACATCGACCCCATGTTCAAAGCTATTTTGGGTCGACTATGGATTAATAACCTCAATGCCGTACCTTCCAATGCTCATCAATGCCTCAAATTACCTTTCCAAGGGATGGTGGTCATGGTCAAAAGTATTTCCACAGTCTAGTCAGTCGAGGCTATTTCAGATAAAATACTGCCAACACTCTGGCCCAGTAATCGGCCTGTTATCTCAATACTGGACCTCAACTTTCCCTGGGCCTATACACCACGCAGGCCAGCTGTCACACATGTGGATGTCAGAATGAAGCCTAAGATAAGGGACTCTAAAGGCTTGAAGATCATATTGAGGCTAGGCTATCAGCCCGATAGAGGTCTCGGTGCCCAGCTACAGGGATGGACCAAGCCGGTTCCCAGGGGCAGAAAAATGAGTAGGAGGGGCCTTGGTTACCGAGAGTCCTCATTGTCAGTTACGGGAGACTCGGGGCCATTAACTTGGGATTACCGCCAGCACTTTGTCAAGGGCCCTCTCCAGCCGGGTACTTTGAAGATGCCGCCGAAATAGCCGGAGGAAGATACAACTTGTACAGTTGCCGGCCCATCATTGTCACCTAGGGGGCCCGTAGATGACATGGAAGATTTCAGTGAAACCTTTGACAGGGTGTTTTATGAAGAGGACCGTCCAGGAAATCAGGAGGTTTGGCTTATGTAGTACACATCAGGAAAGTCAATTTACCGTCTGCAAGAAAAGGGGAGCTCACCCATCATTTTCACTTGGTCTCCTTCCCGGTTGATGCCTCTTTTCCAAAAACTAGAGTTTTTACCCCGATCACCTCCCATCATGATTGATCCTTTGTGGATAGAAATGCCGACTGAATTTCTGATTGTGACTTGTCCATGTGGGCGCTGCACACCAATTGATCTCTCAAGTATCTGGTTTTGCTCCTCTGATCCCTTCTTCAACATCTTCTGTCCATCCATCTACGCTCTCGCGCTTCCTCCTCCTCCTTCCCCCTCCTCTTCATCGTGTTGCGTACTCTCCACTGATCTCCAAGAAGAAAAAAAACACCCATTTTGAAACGGAGATTTCGGTGGAAGATTACACAGTGTTCCATCTGTCTTCCTCCCAGGGGCATGAGACCCATGCTTCCCTTCCATTAGGCTTCCTTTCTCCTAGGTTAGGTTTAGGGTTCGTCGAGTCTAGGGAAGTAGAGTCCGTTAGGTTTAGGGAAGTAGGATCTTGTTCTAGTACATCCAACCCTTCCTCCGCGTCTGAGCCGCGCCCACCGATGCCTCATTTCAAATCCATTCCTGATAGGTTCTTGCAGGATCTAGCTCAGAGATGTCATGCTCTTCTCAAGTGCCCGGAGTTCATAGCTATGGCGATTATGTTAGAAGAAGATGAGGAACAAGACGAGGTGTGAAGCAATGACGGATTAGATGTTTATGAGATCATGGATGAAAAAGACCCAGTCGATCTTGAGGACGGCGATGTAGATGACACGGCTGGCTTGTATGTACAACGTTTGAAGAGGTTCGGCGAGCCATCATCGGTAGTGGATGAACCTACAAAGGAAGTTAATTTGGGAACTAATGAGGATCCCAAGCTTATCTTTATTTCTAGTAATCTACCTCCTAAGGTTGAAGATGAGTTGATCAAGATTTTAAGGGAGTTCAATGATTCTTTTGCCTGGTCATATGAGGACATGCCGGGTCTTGACCCCTCTTTGGTAGAACATCGGCTTGTGCTTAAGCCAAGGGCAACACCCGTAAAGTAAAAACTAAGAAGATTCCACCCCAACATGGCCTTGAGGATGAAAGAAGAGGTCGATAAATTACATAAGGCCAGGTTCATTAGAGTTGTCTTATATCCTCAATGGGTGGCAAATATAGTCCATGTTATCAAGAAGGATGGAAAGGTGCGAATTTGCATTGATTTCAGGGATTTGAATAAAGCATGTCCTAAGGATGATTTTCTGCTCCCTCATATAGATGTGTTGGTGGATAACATAGCCGGGTACGAAGCTTTGTCATTCATGGATGGTTATTCCGGTTATAACCAAATCCGTCTAGCTTCGGAAGATCAAGAGAAAACCTCGTTCACCATGCCCTGGGGCACTTACTACTACGTGGTCGTGCCGTTTGGTCTAAAGAATGCTGGTGCCACATACCAACAGGCGATGATGGCGATATTCCATGATATGATGCATGTCTATACTGTTGTGCCCCTGGTTTTGATGATGACAACCATGAGATTTGGTATTGAGTTTAACAGGCATGATGATTTAGATAATCTGTGTTTGATTTTAATTTGCATAATGAAATGGATTCATTAACATATATACATATATGTGTTTATCTTGAATTGGAAGGAACACACGGCGTCCACGCAGGGTGCTCAAAGCATCCACGCCACAGTTCAATCTGTTTAGAAGAATGAGTAACTGACATAGCTCAGTGCATTAACGCTACGATGGCCTAGCGCCAACGCATCAGTTCATGATCAGAGGAAAGACGGCTCTGGGTTAGTTCAGTGAGTTGACGCAAGGTCTTCATGCGTCAACGCTTCCAACCACTATAGTCTTATATGTTATGCAAATGCGTTAACCTCTTAGTCACACAAGGTTGACGCCATCTGGGCTTCGTCACATGTATATTGGTGGACCCCAGCCAATGGATAAATGAAATGCCACATAAGCAAAAAGGGCACGCGCCTCTTCTCCTTCACGATTCCAGAAGCATCTGGGAGAGAACAATCATTGGGGCCAACCAGGAAATCTGATTGGGGCCGACAAGGGAATATTCACGTATATGAAGGGGGAAAGCCGCGGGAAAAATGGGGCAGAGGTTGCAGTCGAAGGAAGAAGTGAAAAGTGTTCTGCAGCCGAAGATTGGGGATCATCATTTTCCTTTTGGTGCTACTTGGTCCACGAACAAGAAGTAGAAGAGCTTCAGAATTCCATCATTAAGGATAGAAGGGATATCAAGAGAGCAGCATCGCGAGCCCTTCTACATCCCATTGTCAAGGAAGAGGAAGCCTACTAATTAAGAGTTTCATCCCTCAGATCTTTGAGTTCGAGATCTCTGATTTGTATCTAAAACTCTTTCAATTTTTTGTTTTCTATTTTTATGTTTTGCAATTTATTTTAAACTCTATTACTGCTGTTCTCCCTCGTACTAGTGATTGTAGAGGGAGGTTTCTTGATCAAGCGGGCTGTGCTTGGATCAAGGGGTTGGGGTTTCGCCCATAAGCTGTTTGTCAGCGGGTAAGAGGACCGGTTCCTCTTGTAAGCCAAGCTATAGTGCTCAACGTTTGTGAGGAATTGTTCCTCTGTTTAGCTAAGCTGTAAGGCTCAGCAGGGATCCTCACTGATTAAGTGAGGGGTGGACGTAGGTCTCCATAGGGAGACCGAACCACCTTAAAAACCTGGTGTTCATCTGTGGTTTGCTCTCATCTGCGTGGTTTGTATGTTGATTAGATGCTTGAGATGGTCCGACTGCTACATTAACTCACTCTGTATTCTCATTTAGAAATAACACACTCAACGAATTGTGTGATCTTGCACTAGTAGTTTTTAAAGGGTCAACCTATTCACCCCCTCCCCTTCCCCCTCTAGATTGACATTCCACTACTTCCAACACGTGGTATCAGAGCTCGGCTCTCTTGCTGAGGGTTTCACAACCCAGAGAGATTCAGTGGAATGGAGAACAAGGGGCTCATGCCTGAAGGGTATGCTATGAATAGGCCACCCTTCTTTGATGGCACTAATTATGCTTATTGGAAAAACCGAATGTAGGTATTTCTTAGAGCTCAGGACCCTGAGATTTGGAGGGTCGTGAGAAAAGGACCATATGAATTACAAGGAGATGAGGAACTGTGGGTCAAGGAGCAGATTCGAAGTCCAACCTCAATTGGTAAGCAATGAATATCATGCAATGCTCGCTGCACCCTACAGAGTTCTCACGAGTGTCCTCATGCGCCAATGCTAAAGAAATATGGGACAAACTTGAAGTCATCTACGAAGGTACGTCAGAGGTAAGAGAGACAAAAGCTAACATGTTAATATCTGAGTATGAAGCTTTTAGAATGAAACCAGACGAGAATATTTCTGAAATGTATGCAAGGCTAACCCTGTTAGTTAACGGTCTTAAAGGTTTAGGAAAAACTTACAGTAATTATGAAATGGTTAGAAAAATTCTCAGATCCCTAACTCCAATTTGGCACACTAAGGCCACGGTTGTTGAGGAATCTAGGAATCTCCCTACCACTACTCCTGATGAGCTCATCGGATCACTGATGGCTTATGAGCTGAACTTCAAAAGAAATGATGAGGATGTGAAAAAGAAGAGGCCACTTGCATTGAAGGCAGGTCCGAGCAGTAAGGTAAGTTCAGAGGATAGTGAGTTATCTACATAGGAGGATGACTCAAGTGAGATAGCAATACTCACCAGGAAGTTCAGAAAGTTTCTAAGGAAAGAAGGTAAGGTCCTAAGAAACAAAAGACCACAGGTAAGAAAGAATTCAAAATTTAAGTCTAAAAACTTTAAGAAATCTGACAAAGTTGTTTGTTACAAATTCAGGAAACAAGGTCATATAAAATCTGAATGCCCTGAGAATGTGAAGAAAATTCAACCAAAGTGGAAGAACAAGAAACCAAAGGCAATGCTGAGTACTTGCAGTGATGAGGAGAAGGATGGAAGAAGAAGAAGACAACACATCCGAAGAAGAAAGTGATGTGAAGCTATGTTTTATGGCCAAGGGAGATGATCAAGATGAGGTAACCTCCTCCTTTGAAAACTTCTCTTGTAGTGATTGGGAAGAAGCGTTTAATGATCTACTTGATAAGTATGATTATGTGAAGAGAGAAAATAAATCACTGAAGAAGAAGAAAAATTCGGCTAGTCAAGACACTTCCTTAAGTGAGAAAAACACTTGTTTAGAAATAGAAATATCCAACTTAAGAAAGTCTCTTGCCGAAAGTGATGAGTCCAAAAATCAACTAAGTGAGATGAAAAGAGAAAATGAATTTTTACAGAAGGTAGTTGATGATTTAAAACTCAGAATACAGAAACTAGAAAGTGATGTAAAAATTGTTGAAGATAAATATGAAGCTGTTCAGGGAGTAAATCTAGAACTCCAAGAAAATCTGAAAACATTGCAAGCTGAAAATCAAGACAAGCAAGCCTCCCTTGAAAAAATGACACAAGGCAAGAATAACCTAGAAGCTGTTATGGGAATCAAAAGCAATTTTGGAAAGGAAGGGCTAGGATATAATCTTACAAAAAAGAAGGATTTAGGAGTGAGATTAGTCACCTTTGTTCCACAACAAGGCACATCTTAGCAAAATCCCTTGACAACAATGAAGCTCCCAGAGAACACTCAAGAAAAGTCAAAACAGAAAATCAAACTAACAAATAATACTAATGAGAAAAAGGGGAAAGAGAAACTGGATCCTACCATGAATACCAATCATTGCACAAGTATGCCAAAATTTAGGAGTAAGACAACAAATCAACCCAAGGCTTCCACAAATTCAGACCAACATCATGTTCATGGAAATCTCAGGAGTCACTAGACTGGCACTAGACAGTGGCATCGACGCACCAGTCACCCTGCGCCAATGCATAGACCTTTCCAGAATGGGTGTTACTTCAGAAACAATGGAATGGGTCAACGCAGTCACTACAGTGCATCAACACACTCTGTCTACCAGAACCCCAATTACATGAATTTCGGATGGATGGGTCAACGCAACCAGGATAAGGGGTTAACGCAATCATGGTTTGCTCTCTCTAGAACTCAAGCCTCATATAGAGTTGCTCATCCTAAATTTCCCAGTGCATCCTGGATTCCTAATGTTTATTGGAATGAAAACTGGAATGAGCATTCACGTTCTTTCAACAACAAAATTGGTCCAGATAACTCATCGCAAACAAAACATAAATCCAATCAGATGAAACAGAAAAATTCCAAACCTGTGAATTTCACATTCCAAAAACTTCCAAAACAACATATGTGGATTCCTAAAACCATACTGTCTTACTTGAAAGAAATATATGGTCTGATGGGACCCAAGTGTGTTTGGGTTCCAAAGTCTCTTGTTTGATGTGATGTGCAGGAATGCCTTGCAGCTGTACATAACAGATGGTATCTTGACAGCGGCTGCTCAAGGCATATGACGGGTCACAAAACCAATTTTGCCTATTGGTTGAAAAGGAAGGAGGTATGTCACCTTTGGGGGCGACAATAAAGGTAAGATTATTGGAAAAAGGTAAAGTTGGCAAAAATCTTTTAAATTCCATTGATGATGTGTTACTTGTTGAAGGATTAGAGTATAATCTACTTAGTATAAGTCAGCTGTGTGATAGAGGTCACAAGGTTGTGTTTGATTCACATGCATGTACCATCCTTGAAATGAGCTCTGAAAATGTTAAGTTCATTGGAAAGAGAGTAAATAATATGTACATGGTAGACTTAGATGATCATGCACATACCAATCTTTATCTTGCTGTGAACAAAAGTGAACTAGCTTGGCTATGGCATCGTAGGCTAGGACATGTTAGCTATAGTGTCATGCATAAGTTAGCAAAATTTAGCATGGTAAACGGTTTGCCTGATGTCTCATTCAAACATAATGATAAAGTCTGTGATGCATGCGCTCAAGGCAAGCACACTAGGAAGTCTTTTAAATCTAGAATTGAAAACCAATCTTCTAGACCTCTTGAACTTGTTCATATGGACCTGTTTGGACCCACTAGAACAGCAAGTCTAAGTGGTAGTAGATATGGTTTTGTATTGGTAGATGATTTTTCTAGGTTTACCTGGGTATTCTTTCTATCTCATAAAAATGATGCGTTTGAAGAATTTCAGGCATTTTTCAAGAGATTCCAGCAGGATGGTAAGTTCACCATTTCATCTATCATGTCAGATCATGGAGGAGAGTTTGAGAAATCAAACTTTGATGTCTTCTGTAGGGAGAAAGGCATATTACACAAATTCTCTTCACCAAGAACTCCCGAACAGAATGGAGTGGTGGAAAGAAGAAACATGACTCTTGTGGAGATGGCGAGATCAATGCTAATCGAAGGACAACTTCCAAGGAAATTCTGGGCCGAGGCAGTAAACACCGCGTGCTACATTGTAAATCGTGCAATGGTAAGGCCTCTGTCCAAAAAGACTCCCTATGAGTCAATGAAAGGTAAGAAGCCATCAGTTGCCCACTTCAGAGTTTTTGGATCGAAATGCTTTATTCAAAACAATGACAAACGGGACTTGGATAAATTTGAACCAAAGAGTGAACCAGCCATTTTTCTTGGATATTCTGATCACTCTAGGGCCTATAGAGTTCTAAATGTCAAAACTCAAACTGTAGAAGAATCCCCACATATTGTGTTTGATGAAATGAATGTTAAATCTGAAAATGAACAACCTTGCAGGGACAAGGATGATGGGGAGTTTCTTGAAGTAAAGGAAGATAAAGATCTACAAGAAAAAGAATCAAGGTCAGGTGAGAATCCAGCAGAATCAAGTGCTCAAGGTAATGCAACAGCTAATGAAGGTAATCCTCTTACCAATGTTAGGGTGTTAAGAGATCATCCTTTATCAAGTGTCCTTGGTAGTCTGCATGACCCTCTTAGAACTAGATCTCACTTCAGGATCATTGAAGAAATGGATAATTTGGCACTTGTTTCTCAAACTGGACCCAAAAATATAGATGAAGCCTTGAAAGATGAATTTTGGATAAATGCAATGCATGAAGAATTAAATCAATTCAAAAGAAACAAAGTGTGGCACCTTGTGCCAAGACCCACCGAACATTCAGTGATTGGAACTAAATGGGTTTTCAGAAATAAACAAAATGAGAATGGAATTATAGTTAGGAATAAAGCAAGACTGGTAGCTCAAGGATATAACCAAGAATTCAGTATCGATTTTGAAGAATCCTTTGCTCCAGTAGCTAGAATAGAGGCTATTAGACTATTGCTTGCATTTGCTTGCTGCCATGGAATAAAATTACAACAGATGGATGTAAAAAGTACCTTTTTAAATGGTTTAATAAAAGAAGAGGTGTATGTTGAACAGCCCCCCGATTTTGAGTGTATAGACTGTCCTAACCATGTTTACAGATTGGACAAAGCTCTTTATGGGCTGAAACAGGCCTCTCGAGCATGGTACGACAGACTCAGTTCATATCTCACTGAAAAGGGATATTCTAGAGGTAAAGTGGACCAAACTTTATTCACCAAGGTAAGAAATAATGATATTCTTCTTGTCCAGATTTATGTTGACTATATAGTTTTTGGATCCACTAAACCAATCATGTGTGAGGAATTTGTAAAATTAATGACTACAGAATTTGAAATGAGTCTAATGGGTGAGTTGTAATTTTTTCTAGGTCTTCAAATCACCCAAAGCAAGGAAGGATGTTTTATCAACCAAGCAAAGTATATTTCTGAACTGCTGAAAAAGTATCAAATGGAGAATCTCAAAGCGATCACAACTGCCATGAGCACCAACACAACCCTGGATGCAGATCTGAAAGGTAAACAAGTAGATGTGAAGACTTATTGAGGTATGATCGGATCACTCCTTTATCTTACTGCATCTAGGCCAGATATCCAGTTTTGTGTCTGCTTGTGTGCTCATTTTCAATCTGATCCTAGAGAATCCCACTTGAGTTCTGTTAAGCGTATCTTTCGATACCTTGCTGGAACTCGAGATTTAGGGATTTGGTATCCTGCATCTTGCTCTTTTGATCTAGTATCTTATTCAGATGCAGACTATGCCGGATGTAAACTTGACAGGAAAAGCACAAGTGGCTATTGCCAATTTTTGGGAGGGTGTTTGGTTTCTTGGGCATCCAAGAAACAACACTCGGTGGCACTGTCCACTGCAGAGGTAGAATATGTCACTACAGGGAGTTGTGCCACTCAAGTGTTGTGGATCAAACACCAACTCCAAGATTATCAAACTAATCTTGGGTGTGTTCCAATCTTGTGCAATAACACTAGTGCCATTAACCTGGCAAAGAATCCCATCCAGCACTCTAGGACCAAACATATAGAAATTAGGCATCACTTCTTACGTGATGAAGTTAATAAAGGAAGCTTTAAATTGATGTTTGTGGATTCACAACACCAACTAGCTGATATTTTTACTAAGCCTCTGTGTAATGATAGATTTACCTGTCTTAGAAGAGAGCTTGGATTGTGTAATCCTCAAAATGTTGCCTAATGTGATTGCTCAGCTCATTTCATGAATTCTGATTGCTTGATGTTGCATAGTAATAATCTGGTTGCATGCCATGTTTGATTAGAATCTGCTTTGCTCTTAAATAAGTCACAAATTTAGGGGGATCTTAGTCATTTGCAATGTCCTCTACACTAAATGCCATATGGTAATTAAAAGGCATACCATGTTGAAAATTGCTATTTTATTAGAACTTTTTGTCATGCATGATCCAAGGGAGTAAGGGGGAGCTTGAATTACATTTTGATTGCTGAGAAAAGTTTGCTGGCACTTTGAAATGGTTGGTTAGTGAATTTTGCACCGATCGTTAAGCCAAGTCACTGGTTAAGTAGATTGAGTTAACGCTGGATGAATCCTGCGTCAAGGCATTGATTGAATTTGTGTGAAAACCGAGCTGATGGTCACTCTGTCTGCTTGAGTGGGTTACCACAGTAATGAGGATTGAGTTAACGTCGGTCTAGAAAATCTGTCTTCTGAGATTCTGTCTGATGAAATGGGTTGATGCAATGGTTGCTATGCTTCAACACCTGCTGTTTGACCAGGTAGCCCTTCAAGTGACTTTTCATAAGGTAATTTGCAGCCTGGATTCTTTTCGTTTCCTCTTCAAGCCATTTCTCCTGTTCCATTCATCTCATAATTTCCAACTTTTCGAATTGAAGAACTTGTCAATCCCCAGTTTAAGGGAAGTTTCTTTAAACATTGAGATTTAACTTGATATATTAGATTCAGGGGGAGCTCAAATGATAATTCCCTTATAAGAGTTCTTGGTCTTCATCGACTGACCCTTGCAAATTTAGTCGTTGGAGTCTTATGATCTCATGCTTTTGAACATTAAATTTCTTGAATCTGAAAGTTCCTTGCATATGGAATAGCTATAGAACTGTTTCATAATACTGTGAACCCATCTTTTCTAGAACCATGACAATCAAAAGCAAAGATTCAACTTCGTTCAAAATGAATTTAATAATTGTATTGACTTCAAACTCAGAATAGGCTCAATAAAAGCTGAAGGAATAGACCTTTATATATATATATATATCATGTCAAAACTTGCAGAGCAATGGTAAATTCTCACTGAGAAACTATCTCCATGCACCAATGAAGTGCTGAGAAACATGTCATGATGTGAGTTGCCAACTCTGTTCCCAGTATAACAAAATAACTTGCTGCAGAGCAATGGTAAATTCTCACTGAGAAACTGTCACCATGCACCAATGAAGTGCTGAGAAACATGTCATGATGTGAGTTACCAACTCTCTACTAAGTGAAGCAGAATAGTTAGCTATGGTGAGTAATCGGGAATTCTGGTGTCTGATAAACATGTTTACCCGTGTCAAAAAGCTAGCTACACATGACTGCTAATAAAATTTAAAAATATATATATAATAATAATAAGTACATATATATATATATGTGGTCGACCTGAAGCTTACAAAAAACCCTAAAGAGTTTCTCTTCAATAAATGTTAAATTCACTTCTACAAGGGTCTCTTGCAATTGAGCTATCAAAGGATATAGATTGGAGAAAGTTCATGTTGTACAAACTGTTCTATTTCTATTCCATACACATGCCCTTCTTGTTCAAGGATTTGCTTCAATCTCTTGAGATCGTTGTTCTCCACATCATTAAATAAATTAGGGTCTTTTGCAATAACTCTTATAAAGGAATTTGACTTTTACCTATTAAAGATCCCTGAATGCAATCTCTGTTTCATGTTTCAGTGCTTTTAAAACTAACCTTAACACTGTCGCTCTTGTCTCTTTTTGGCTGCGCCAACTCAATATCTCACCGCATCAACTCAATACATGTTGAGCGATCCTTCTGTCAAACCCGTCCGAGTCATCTTCATTGAACCGGCTCTTCCCTTTAAATTTAGGGTGTCACCTTTGTTTAAACCCTCTCAGCGTGAACGCCTCAGTCTTTTCACCTCTCGCCGTGTCTCACTGTCTTCCCCCTTTTCTCTGTTCTTCCATCTTTTCCCTGTTGCCGTGTGATTCACCTCGCTGCCATGGCTCCTCCGGAAAAAGGGAAAAAGGATAAGAAGAAGAAAAAGGGTCTGAAGAGAAGAGCTCCCATCACAGTTGAGGGCACGATTGTGCCTCGAACCAAATTTCAAGCTGCTCAAGAGGAGACGCCGTCTCAGTCAGCTCCACGAAAACGTAAAGGGAAAGAGAATAGCTCGCCGGCAAAGAAAAGAAAACTCTCAGAATCAAGGGCAGCGAAGCAGAAGGATTCTCACGATGCACCCAGAAAGTCCTCATCTTCAGCTGCAGAAAAAGGGAAACAACCTGTAGGAAGTTCGGATGCGCATGCAAGGTCTCCTGACTCATCTCTTCTCACCAATACTAGAGAACCTCTGAAAGTTCTTATTCCTCGGTATATTGTTGATACTGATGTCCAGTTACTTGAAGCTTTTCCACAGTTATTTCCCACTTTGAATTTTCAGGGTTGGTGGTCTTTTGTTACAAACCATAGAGTATATTACCCTACTCTTGTTCGTGAGTTTTACCAAAATCTGAAATATGAACCGCAAATTCCTAAGGTTTCCTCAACAGTCAGAAATATCAGTTTTGAGTTAACAAATAAATTGTTTGCCAGAGCACTAAAAATTCCAATGGGTGGGGTTGAACTACATAGTTTTCACATTGATGAACATGAGGCTTTTGCTATCCTAACAGAACTTCCAAGTGATCCTACCAATGTCAAACAGACATATCTCTCTAGTCTGAAGGAAAATAGGTTCCCTCCATTCAAATTATTATTGCATCATATTTGTACATCCATCATTAAACCCCAAAGCAGTGGTAGGGAAAGGGTTACCGAAATGCAACGATTTCTGTTGTACTGTATGCTGAAAGATGTCAAAATCTCCTTGCCTGATGTTATTATTCAAACTATGGGCTCGTGTTTCTCACAATCTCGAACACTTTCCTATGTTGCCCCACTGACTGCTATCTTTAGAAAAGTTGGAGTGGATTTTGGCAATGAGAAGAAACGCGACATTCCTAAAGGGAATAGATATTCCTTGTCATACATTCAAAATATCATGAGATTTAAGATTGTGAATGGACATCCAGTCAGAGTCTTGCCAAGTCAGAAACATGAATCTATCTCTGTGACACCTGCTGAAGAGTTGAGAGAAGAAAGTCTAGAAAGACCAGAGGCCAATGCTGCTAGAGTAGACAGATCAGAGGCCAGTGCTGCTAGAGTGGGCAGACCAGAAGTCAGTTCTGTTGTGTAGTGGACAGCGGATCTAGAGGGGAGGGGTGAATAGATCAGCCCCACTTTTCACAATGTGGCCCTCTATATAGCTAGTTAAAATGAATTGGCCCTTGTATGGAATGTTGATCAGCAACAAGGCTCCTCTTGGCTTCAACTCAATCTTCTTGATTCACCCTTGATTGGATGAATGTTCTTCACGGAGTACTGTTCACGTGAACAGTACCTCTTCCTTCAATTCTTCTCTCTTGATCTTATCTTTGAATTTCTTTGAATGAATGAAGGAGATGATGAAGCTACCTTGAATCTTGATTGCTTCTTTAGCTCCTAGGAGTTTGAATGCTTGAAATATCACCTTGAATGAGGTGGAAAGAACTTGAATGGATGAAGATGATTTCCCTTGAAGAACTTGAATCAAACCATCTTCCTTGGATCACTTTGATAGCCTTGCTTTGATGTAATCTTCCTTGAGGTTTGCTGGCTTTGATTTGAGCTTGATTCCCCTTTAATTGGATGAAGAACACCTTCACGAACTACTGTTCACGTGAACAGTAGCTCGTCTCCAAGCTCTCTGGCAGCCACCCTAGATCTCACAAGAAGCCCCTTGAAGCATTAGGGTTTCTAACCCCTCATGTGTTAGTTTTATAACCCTTGAATGGTCCATAGATGCCCCATAGACCAGATCCACAAATCATGGAAGATTAGGTAAGGTTTGATTAAACAAATCCATGGAAAGGGGCTAGCCACGAGGTTGATTTCGAAGTCAAACAAGGCTGCATCGGGGCTGGCGGTCGACCGGAATTCATGGGGCGGTCGACCGGAATCTGTAAAATCTCCAACTTGTCGGTTCTGGGAAAACCGGTCGACCGGCCAAGGTGTATAGGTCGACCGAAATCTATAAACGTTGACATTCTGAGGCTCTGGCAAATCAGGTCAACCGGCCAAAGCGTGTAGGTCGACCGGAAAGACCTATACCTGCAAAATTGAACTGTTAGCCCAAGGAAACATGTCCATAGGTCAAGATATTCATGTTCTCATCAATTCCATGTATTTTGGGATTGAAATCAATTTAGATTATGCTATGAGCATTTCTAAATTTTGTTCCGGGGGCTCCGCCCCCGGAAACCCCTGCAAGGGGCGCTGCCCCCTTGACCCCCGCGACCTGACCAGGCAGGTCGATCCCCGCGACCTGACCGCGCAGGTCGATCCGCGTGCGAGGGCGCAACATTGAGCTTTCACGTTCGCCATTTCCACTTGATTCCTTGTCCATTCATTGGCGCACCTGTCATGAACAAAAACATCACGTATGTCAATCACATGAAGGTGAAAAATATCAATGACTAATAGTGTTTAGCCATTATCAAAACCAAGAATACATTAGAACTCATATGACCATAGAATGATGTCGAATGACCCAAGTGACCATATGAACTCAAGTGACCATAGGGGCACAACAAGTTCTGCTAGAGTGGACCATTTAGAAGCCAGTCATATCCTAGACAACATTTCCACAGATGATATTCCAATCCTCCCAAATTCCATAAGAGATATCACTCTTGTACAAGGTCCCTTTCCTGAACTTTCTCCTAGAAGGGACACTGAACCTACTTATCACCCTGAGGAGGATATTCCAACTGATGTTGATGGCTCTTCAAAGATGGATACTCACACTTCCGGTATCAATCCTACCTTGATTCAGTTCCTGAAAATGAACTTTAAGACTATTGATTCCTTCATAATGCACTGGAGCTCAACTATGGACATGAGAATCACCCAACTTGAGCAAAAGTTGGATAGCAGATGGTAACAGTCCCAACATGAAAAATTCAAATCCGACAAGAAGCTTCATCAGTTTATGGAGTCTCTTCTTCAAGTCGGTGAGAAAGCTGGGACAGTCATGCACAATCTGAAGGGCATGCATCAGCACTTTCTAGGCAAGCTGCATGCCGTACAGACATATAATTATGACATCAAGGGCAAACAGTCCAATCTCAATTTGAAGTATTCAGCTTTGCTAGACAAAAACAATGCATTTGGTGAAAAAGTTCAAGAATTGTTTGCAAAGATTACCTCCTTTGCTGAAGATCTTGCTAAATTGTTTGAACGATCCACCTTAGTTGGTGATGAAGTTATGGATGTTGTGCACCTTCTAAAAGAGCACTTTCCACCTACACTTGAAGATCAGCATGATGCATACTGCCCTCCACCAACCACAGAAACTTCTGAGCCTTAATGGGGTTCTCAACAAAAAGCTCAAGTTGATTATCTGTTTGATATCTTACACAGCTAGTTTAATGGCATTTCTACCAAAGTGCACGAATTTCACAAGTTTGTTCTGTAGAGAGATCAACAGTTTTCTGATAAACTTGACAGCTTTGCTTCTTCTATAGCTCAGCTTCAACAACAACTGGATAATGTGTCTGCTCACATACTTCAGTTCGGCACTTCCTCTCTTGCACCCCTTCCTGATGATGGCAAAGGGGGAGAGTCATCTATATAAACTCACTTGCATATGCATATCATGTGAAAGAAAAACTTTGTGCCATGCTTGTTTTTCTTTTTCGTGTTAGAGACCATGGACTCAAATGAAATGAACTACTGATTGTGGTCTATGAAATGAAATTCCTATCCTGCTTGTGTTATTTTGGTGTTAGACCATGGACTAAATTGTTGATGTGTTCTATGAAATGAATTCCTTGTTTGATTCATCCAATTTCTTTTTGTATAAAGATGCAATGTCATCTAACTCATAGTTGCCATCATCAAAAAGGGGGAGATTGTTGTACCCCTGGTTTTGATGATGACGACCATGAGATTTGGTATTGAGTTTAACAGGGATGATGATTTAGATAATATGTGTTTAAATTTAATTTGCATAATGAAATGGGTTCATTAACATATATACATATATGTGTTTATCTTGAATTGGAAGGAACACACGGCGTCCAAGCAGGGTGCTCAAAGCGTCCACGCCATAGTTCAATCTGTTTAGAAGAATGAGTAACTGACATAGCTCAGTGTGTTAACGCTACGATGGCATAGCGCCAACGCATCAGTTCATGATCAGAGGAAAGACGGCTCTGCATCTTCATGCGTCAACGCTTCCAACCACTACAGTCTTATATGTTATGCAAATGCGTTAACCTCTTAGTCACACAAGGTTGACGCCATCTGGGCTTCGTCACATGTATATTGGTGGACCCTAGCCAATGGATAAATGAAATGCCACATAAGCAAAAAGGGCACGCGCCTCTTCTCCTTCACGATTCCAGAAGCATCTGGGAGAGAACAATCATTGGGGCCAACCAGGAAATCTGATTGGAGCCCACAAGGGAATATTCACGTATATGAAGGGGGAAAGCCGTGGGAAAAATGGGGCAGAGGTTATAGTCGAAGGAAGAAGTGAAAAGTGTTCTGCAGCCGAAGATTGGGGATCATCATTTTCCTTTTGGTGCTGCTTGGTCCACGAACAAGAAGTAGAAGAGCTTCAAAATTCCATCATTAAGGATAGAAGGAATATCAAGAGTGCAGCATCGCGAGCCCTTCTACATCCCATTGTCAAGGAAGAGGAAGCCTACTGATTAAGATTTTCATCCCTCAGATCTTTGAGTTCGAGATCTATGATTTGTATCTAAAACTCTTTCAATTTTCTATTTTCTATTTTTATGTTTTGCAGTTTATTTTAAACTCTATTACTGTTGTTCTCCCTCGTACTAGTGATTGTAGAGGGAGGTTTCTTGATCAAGCGGGCTGTGCTTGGATCAAGGGGTTGGGGTTTCGCCCATAAGCTGTTTGTCAGCGGGTAAGAGGACCGGTTCCTCTTGTAAGCCAAGCTGTAGTGCTCAGCGTTTGTGAGGAATTGTTCCTCTATTTAGCTAAGCTGTAAGGCTCAGTAGGGATCCTCACTGATTAAGTGAGGGGTGGACGTAGGTCTCCATAGGGAGACCGAACCACCTTAAAAACCTGGTGTTCATCTATGATTTGCTCTCATCTGCGTGGTTTGTATGTTGATTAGATGCTTGAGATGGTCCGACTGCTACATTAACTCACTCTATATTCTCATTTAGAAATAACACACTCAACGAATTGTGTGATCTTGCACTAGTAGTTTTTAAAGGGTCAACCTATTCACCCCCTCCCCCTCCCCCTCTAGATTGACATTCCACTACTTCAAACATATATGGAAGCTTATGTGGATGATATTTTGGTGAAATCAAGGTCAAAAGAGGAACACCCTGCTATTCTAGCTAAGGTGCTTTAAAGGGATAGGGAGTATAAGCTGAAGGTGAATCGTAAGAAATGTGTATTTGGAGTGTCTTCAGGGAAGCTGGTAGGTTTCATAGTTAGCAAACGGGGGATCCAAATTGATCCTAATAAAGCTAAGGCCGTCATGGATATGCCACCGCCAAAGAACATCACAGAACTCCGAGGATTGATTGGACGCTTGTAGTTTATTAGAAGATTTATATCCCAACATTCTCAGAGGTGCCGCCCATTTTATGAACTGCTAAAGGCGGGGGTCAAATTTGAGTGGAATGAAGATTGTCAAAAGGCCTATGAAGATTTGAAAGCTTATTTGTCCAATCCCCCGGTTTTGTAGCCTCCTGTCCCTGGGAAACCCCTAATCCAGTACATTTCTATCATTGAGGACTCCCTAGGAGCTGTCCTAGCACAAGTAGATGATGAAGGCAAAGAAGGGGCAGCTTATTACCTCTCTAGGTTGTTTAACCCGGCAGAGGCCAAGTATACTGCTATGGAGAAGACTTGTGCCGCATTAGTTTGGGTAGCTCTGAAGCTGAAGCACTATTTCCTAGCCCACCAGGTTAGGCTGATCTCTAGAATGGACCCGATCCGCTATCTCCTAGAAAAACCTGTCCTTTCTAGCAGGTTAGCTCGCTGGTAGAGCTTCCTCTCTCAGTTTGATATCACATTCGTCGTTGAGAAGGCAATCAAAGGATATGCCATCGCTGAGCATCTAACCCATATTCCTATTCCCTGCACTGACTCTATTCAGGATGAGTTCCCTGATGAGCATCTTACTGTTCTTACCCACCATCCCTTTTGGTCTCTGCACTTTGATGGTGCACTCAACTCTCAAGGCCAAGGGATAGGTGTCGTTCTCCTCACTCCAGAGGGGGTGACGATTCCCTTTGCATATCAGCTCCGCTTTCCTGCTACTAACAACATTGCTGAGTACGAAGCTCTCCTAGCCAGATTGAAGCACGCCTACCTCTTGGGCACGCGCTATTTGAACATTATGGGAGACTCTCAGCTTGTTCTACACCAAGTTCTGTCCACTTATAGCACTCGTGACCTGAAGCTCAAGCCATATCAAGATTTGGTCACTCTCTTGGCTAGACAATTCCGTAAATTAATCTACACCCACACTCCTCGGTCTCAGAACATCCTCGTCGTTGCACTAGCATCACTCGCTTCCTCCTTATCTTTCCCTCTCGATCGGAGCACTGAGATCATCATCGTCCAGAGACTAGATGCCCCCTCTCTTCAAGATCCTTGGTACGACAACCTTAGGAAAACTGTAGAGGCAAGGGCTGAGAAGGAAGATCTGAGGGGAGTGTCTTTGACAGAATTAGAAGAGATCTTGGAAGAAGAAGAATTGCCATGGTATCATGAAATCGAGCTGTATTGTAAGGATGGATCATTCCCAGAAGGGGCAAATGCCAAGCAACGTAAGACTATTAGAAGAGCCGTCTCAAGGTATACTATCATAGCTGGAGATTTGTATAGGCGCGCTCTCAATGGAATGCTCATGAGGTGTCTAGATGATGATGAAGTTTGGAAGGTGGCTGAAGCTGCCCATTCAGACGAGTGTGGAGGTCATGTCAATGACCAGGCTCTAGCAAAGAAGATCCTTAGGCAGGGTTATTATTGGCCCACTATAGAGGAGGATTGCTCCCTCTATGTCCGGAGGTGTCTTAAATGCCAACTCCATGCTGATAAAATTCATGCTCCTGCTTCATCTCTCCATCCTCTCTCTGCTCCTTGGCCATTCTCTATGTGGGCTTTCAACATTGTAGGCCTGCTAGGTGATCCCAACTCTCAGACCAAGTAAAAATCCTTTATCCTCACTGCCACTGAGTACTTCACCAAATGGGCCGAAGCGGAAGCTTACGCAAAGATTAAAGTAACCACGGTATGCCGCTTCATCCTAAAGAACATCATCTCGTGGTTCGGAGTGCCAAGCAGCATCGTCACCGACAATGGACCCCAGTTCGTCTCACAAGAGCTCCAGGACCTCTGTAAGAAGTTCAATATTGCATTGCATCATTCATCTCCATACTACCCTCAAGGCAACGGTCAAGCCGAGGCCACTAATAAGACCTTTCTTAAAATCATAAAGAAGACATGCGAATCTCATAAATTTGCTGATTGACCTGAATGATTAGTGGAAGCTCTATGGGCTTACCGCACCTCCATCCGTACTCCTACGGGGCAAACCCCTTATGCCATTACTTATGGGATGGAGGCGGTGCTCCCATACGAGATCTTGATCCCTTCCCTAAGGGTGCTACTCGATAAGGAACTTAATCTTGACGAGCGTTGAGAGGCGTTGCTCGTCCAGCTTGAACTCTTGGATGACAAGAGGCTAAATGCGACCGATCATGTGTCTGTTTATCAAAAGAGAGTCTCGCGTTATTTTCAAAAGAAGGTTATCAAGCGTAAATTTCAAGTAGGTGATATGGTTTTGAATCGTAAATTCATTAGATCTGGAGGTCCTAGGTCTAAATTACAACCTAACTGGGAAGGACCGTTCGTCATTTAAGAGACTTATCCAGGGAACGCATATCGTCTAATTAATGCAGAAGGTGAGGAGCTATCTCACGCTTGGAATGGGTTGTATCTTAAGCGCTTTTACCCTTAGAGTCAAACCAGTGCCAACTCGGTGGCAAGACGTCTCTCCCCTTTTCCATGAAAGAGGACCCCGAGCACGGCAATCACACACTACACGACGACTCTGGTCTGGTTTTCTCTCTACTAGGTGACACCGTCTCTCCTTCGGCCATGCCTAGGGGGAAGTAAAGGTCTCTGCTTTTCTCTCTTTGGCCACATGTAGGTGCAAGGGGTGAATAAGGGGGAGATGACCACCCTAGACACCGTAACGAGAGGAGGTCTCAAATAGGGGCAGTCTGCTATGACCTGATTCCACAAAGGAAGGAAGAAAAAAAATCATCCAAAAAGAAAGGAGCATGAATCAAGGCAAAATCCACCACTTTTATCAAAAGTACAAACTACAACGTCAAATTACTCCATGAAAACAAAACCAAACTAGGCATGGCAAGAGTGGCTGTACAGTTTTCCCACAGGACATCATGAGCCCGATCGTATGCGTGCCTAGAATGGATGAAGGTTCGATGGCGGACACAAAGCCCCGGCGCAACAGGCCAAATCTCCAAATGGGTCGTCATGGGAGGAATTCGAGCCCTAAAAGCTTCTATCCTTATGCTAGGCTTACCCCCAACAAATCTTCCCTCTCTTCCTTAAGGGACTAGAACATACCCAGGGTATGGCCCTTAGAGAGGCACCATTATATGGGTGAGATAGACTCGGCCAGAGTTTGTCACCCTCATTACACGCCAACCTCGGGGGAGGCTTTTAATGGAATAGGGAGGACCCTCATTGCCAGGGTGGAACTGGTTTTAAAAAAATCAGATATTCTCAAAGATCAAAAAAATCAGATATTCTCAAAAATCTAAAAAAATCAGATATTTTAAAAATCCAACAAAAATATCATCATCCTTGCATAGCATGCATTGCATTTCATATTTTTGCTGCATTCTCGCATATTTAACAAGACTCCACCCCTTGACCAAATATCAAGGATTGGTCATCTTCTAACTTGCTGCAGGCAAGGGGTTGAGCCTAAGAACGGATCTGACTTATTTTCTTGTTTTAGTGTGTGCAGACACAAGTTCCATTGCCCACGATTCAAGCCTCAGAGGTTTCTCTATCTCTTATACCTTGCGATCTTTTGATAGACCGTTAATCCTTCTAGCGGTCACGCGGAGATCATTTTCCTCACCCGAGAACCCGAACACTTAGGTTTCTCTATTCCTGCTCGCTTGCGGTCTTTTGATAGACCATTAAGATCTTCCTAGCGGTCAAGTGGCGACCGCATGCCATTCCCGAGAGTAGAAAAAGCTCAGTTTTCGGGGTCCTTCTCCTTGCGGTCTATCGCTAGACCGTTAGGTGGGCCTGGCGGTCCTTTTCTGGACCGTTTTCAAAATAGAGATCTTTTCCTATCTGAACCACCAAGCTAAAGAACAATCTCACTGCAAATCTTTCAAATCCAATCTTTCATTTCATTCATTCAAGGTTCATAATACATCATTCTTGCCATAATTTCAAATACATAATCATGGAAATCAAATTAGATTCAATTTCACATTCGCGCGGGGCCGGATCTTGTACAATGCCTTCACATAAGCTCGGTACTACTCCTCTTTCTCTATTACTTCCACCTGTAGGGTACAGATTTGGCTGATCTTTCGCATGGTCAGAGCACTCCAGACCGTCTGCTCGTCCTTCTCGGTTCCAATTTTCCTAGCTTGAAGGGGAGGGAAGTGAGATAGTGCTGGAATCATAGTACGAGGAAGTCCAACTTGTAAATAGCACCGGTGGGGGTTGTAGAACACCAAGGTGATGGTTCCCACTAGCTAGAGGTCCAGGCCCAGTTGCCGAGGTAATCTGAGAGAAGTGCCTTGAAGAGCCCGTGGTCGCATCATGAATTTGTCAAGTGGCAAGGTGTTGAGGAAAAGGCGTTAATCGTCCCTTGTCTTTTTATCTACGGTCTGGCATTCAACCTGTGTAGGAAACCCAGATGCTCGTCCAATGAAGTAGAGTGGGTGGCTCCCAAATATGCGGCTAGCTGATGGTACATCTTCCTTGGGTAGAAATTTCAGCCTAACACCCATCCAACATTCTAAGAAAATCATAGACCCAAAGAGGGGACCCCCGAGAGAAGCTGAGCTAAGACCTTCATAAAGGTAAGAAAGGACGGCTTGAGAGATGGATAAACCCCGCCACAACCCACTAATAATGCTGAGGTTTTGGATGTCTAAGAGGTGGTTGGTGGTGGAAAAGAGCAAGACCCCACACAAGCAAACGGAAGTAGCTTTGGCTATGGCTTCATACCTCCCCCACTTGTTTTTGTAATGGGAAGTGACCCATTGGGCTAAGGGTATCAAATGGATATGGCGAGAGCTAATCATGGTTTTCACATCCTTTGGGTTGTGTATGAAATCCCCCAAGATGAGTGATGGGTCTATAGGGTCAACCGTGTGACACACTAGGTCTTCATCTCCCAACTTAGTCTTAGGAAGGGCTAGGTAAGTCTCAACTTCCTCTATGAGGACAGTAGCTTCAAAGGTTGGGAACATGAAAGTGTGTGTTTGGGGATGCCACAACTCCACTAGAGCTGAAATGCTAGGCCAATCTAAGGAAAATTTCTAGAAATTCTTGGCTAGAACTACTAAGGGGTGAAGGTGCCATGCCCTTAGGATTGCGAGGGCCTCTAAAGGAAGTTCCTTTATCATGGGAGCCACCCACTTCAAGCTAGAGCAGTATCTTGGGCCAGGAAGGAGCTAGAGGGAGAAGAAGAGAAAGAAGAAGAAGAAGAGGAGTGTCATAAGAAAATTTAAAGAAATTCATGAATTAAAACTCATGGACTTTTGATCTAGCTTATCTCTCTTGAAGGGCTTGTGCTCAGGTGCTTTGGGATGGAGGTCAGCCGCTGCAGCTCCCGATCTTCCTTCCGAGCCGGCTTTGGCTCTATGTAGGCAATCTCCTCCATGGTGCTAACTTCAAACCTCCTCTTCATGATGTTTTGGGAAGTTTTTATGCAGTTTTTAGGGCTCAAAGCAGAAGTTTTCTATGAGCTACGAATTCTGGGTCTATTCCTAGTTATAGGGCTCTAATTCTAGTCCTAATGCATTAGGATTAAGGCTAGGTGGCCTCAATTTAAGTTAGGATAGGTCTTAGTGCAGTTTAAGTGCCTCTATCCATGGATCAGGACTCTCCCGGAGAGTCCCGTTCGGATTTTAACTGTGTCTTCGCCCTTGCGATCTATCGCAAGACCGCTAGGCTCTCCCTAGCGGTCGTCAGGCGACCGTTTATCCCCCTTCCTCCACCGCCTTCTCTCTCGCTTGCCGAACGGTCACGGTGCGACCGTTTATTCCCCCTTGCAGACTTCAGTAGACCGTTTTCAAACTTTCTCCTTATTCTTCACCGTCTACCCCTAACGGCCTTTTGCTGGACCGACACCCCGTGGTTAACGGCCCTGCTTAGACCATTTTTTGTCACCTAATCGTCAGTTCTCTCCCATGTTCTATCTCTCTCCCCGATCCGCTCTCTTTAATCCTTGATCTAGGTCGTCATGACTAGAAGAGTTTGCATCCACACGTTTGCATTCAACAAAAGAAAAAGACAAAAAAGAAATCATATTTTCATGCATGCATATGTCCATAAGTACAAGGTAACTCTCAAGCATGTTCCTCTCCTGGATCCCCACTGGCATCCATCCCCTCGTGCTGCTTCTCTGGTGGGCCTATGGCAGTGCTGCCCTCCTCTCATCATCGTCGCCTCTCTACCTCCTCGTTCCTTCGATGGCCGGAGGAGATGGCAAGGAACTCTAAGAATGCGTTGCTCTGCGCACCGCTCTGTGACGTATTTCGCTCAGGCCCTCAGCCCATCATTAGGACGGTCCGCCCTACGGCCCGTAGCTCAATCCTCAAATCATAGGGCTGGCGCCGATCCTCCCTCGCCTCGGTATGGTAGCGCTCCAAGTCTACTGCTCCTATACGGAGTCGCTCCGCCTCTGCTCGGGACCGCTCTGCCTCTGCTCGGGACCGCTCTGTCTCACTCAACGCTGCGGTCAGCTCCCTCGTCTGCATAAGCATTCATCATGGTCAGTCATTTGCATTTCATAAGCATTAGGAGTTTGGTTAGTTTGCTTACCCTCTCTGCAAGAGTGGCCTCGGCCTCCTTGGCCCAAGCAATCGCCCATGCGAAGTCGACATCCCGCTCAACACTACTCGCTGGCTGGGAGGAAGAGGATGGAGTGTCTAGTCCCTGCCACTGTGCTCCCTCGGCTCGCTGCATTTACGAAGTCAGTCAGTCAGTCAAGTTCATAAGCATTGCATATTAAGTCTAAGGTTA
This sequence comes from Amorphophallus konjac, assembly GCA_022559845.1. Classification (NCBI taxonomy): domain Eukaryota; kingdom Viridiplantae; phylum Streptophyta; class Magnoliopsida; order Alismatales; family Araceae; genus Amorphophallus; species Amorphophallus konjac. The sequence goes on from CM040127.1 coordinate 67,024,199, forward strand.
AGAAAAGCTCACCAGAAGCTCCAGCATGTGCTGGAACTCATCCCTTTGTTGAATGGTGGAGTGGAGGAGACCCTAGAGCTCTGCTATCCGTCCCTGGGGGTCTAGTTGCATATAGAAAGTCAAGGTGTCAATGCATTAGAAGTCACTTAGAGGTTTTAGTTTAGAGAGTCGTACCGGTCGTCGAGCACCGCGGAAGACCTGGTCTCCGTATCTCCTGGCGTAGGCCTTCAAGTAGGCATCATCACTGGTAGCTCGGGCTCGTACCACCCGACCTCTCCACGTCCAGTCTCAGATCTGATCTATCGCTCGGTAACCCAGTCGATCTCGCTGCTCAATCCCTTCGAGGATCGTCCCACGCGCTCCTCGTCTCTCACTGGGAACTCCACCTCTGGCTGGTGGATGCCCCTGGTCCTCATGATCAGGCGGTGGTGCAGTGGCTCGATGATGTTCATGCAATGAAGCCACACATCTCGTCCCGCGTAGGCCTAGGCCACCTCCACCTAAGGCTGTCCCTCGTGACCCTCGTCACGGTACGGTGTCCAGTGCACCTGAAAAGGCAAGCATTAAGTCGAGCATCATAAGCATTTCAGAAGCATTTAGAAGTCTTAAGTTTAGGGTTTTACCGATGCATAAGGGAGTGTGTCGATGTCATCTTGGATCTCCCGCGCTAAGCATCGCAGTGACCCGGTGTCCCGTACCGCCATCCATCGCCACGCGATGGGCACACGGTCCAGATGTACCTTCTTCCCTCTCCCTAGGCTGGGGAGGTACATGTAGCTCCATACCTCCATTTGTCAAATGTCAGCATATAGCGGTCATAAGCATAATCACAATAGCATAAGCATTTTAAGTAAAGCATTTTACCTGAAGCAAAGGTGAGAAGCCGCCCAGCATCGTTTGCCGGTCAGTGGTGCTAAGGGAGTGGAACAAAAATGCCAACACTGCGGCACCCCAAGCATAGTCCCCAACTCCGTCTAAGTCTCTCAGTAGTGGGAGGAGCTTGCAGCTCACTCCATCCGCCCTCGTCGTAAAGAGTAGCTTCCCGATCATTAGCATCAGGAAGTGGCAGAGGACTACGTCTCCCTCTGGGCCTGGTCCCGCCGCCACCCTCTGTCTGGCTCGATCCGTCAGTCACCCTAGGTGCTCTTCAGGTAGCTTTCCCATGGCTATCGCCACTCCTCTCAACCCTAGGCTCACCTGGAGGGTCGCTCGTGCCAGCATGGACGAGTGGTGTCCCGGCCTCGTCAGCTCCAACCTGAGCAGCTCTCGCGCCAACTCCCGGTAGTCGGTGTACGTCATCCCTGTCACTGGTGCTCCATGCACTCTCAAGCTAGTGATCCTCGCCACGTCCTCTAGCGTGGGGATCATATGTCCCCACGGGAGCAAGAACGCCCTACTGACTGGATCCCACTGGTCGTGTAGCGCGTACAGGAGGGCGGTGTCTAGCCTCATCACCTCTATCCCGAGGAGCTCAGCGAACCCCATCGCAACCAGCCTCTCTCTCTGGAAGTCTGACAGCGCCAGGTACACTGCTCGGACCTGTAGCCATGATATCCTGGTCCATCTCTTTCCCTGCATACATTTAACAGTCAAAAGTCAGTCATCCATATAGTTTATAATCATGCATTGCATTTAAAAAAATAAAAAAAACAAAAAATCTTTTTCCCTCTCAGAACCCTAAACAGTCCCCTCTAGACCGTTTGTTCAACCTTGGCGGTCTAGTCTAGACCGTTTTCCTCTCTAGCGGTCACTGGAAGGATCGCTAGGCTCCCGCCATGACGGCAGTTGTCTCCTCATTTTTCCCAGCCCCAGAAAAGGCCTTAAAGGCCTGTACAGTCATTCCATGGATTCCCTTGACCCATTTCCTTCCTATTTTACCCCCATGCATTGTCTAAAAATTAAAAAATCGGGTTTTATGGGTCTCGACTTACCTCACATGACCGGCATCCGGCCATCGCCTCTGGCACTTCCTCGGCCGTGTGTTCGCCCTCCTCATCTCCGGCGCCTCCCTCAGGCACCGTAGCTGCCGTAGAAGGTTCTCCAATCTCCGGTTGAGCTGTCGGTGGTGGCCTCTCCTCCGGTTGATCCGCCGGAGCCGCGGTTGTAGTCCCCCTTGCTATACGGCGTTGGAACCGCCGTATCGCCCTCTTCTTCACCATCTTGGGGTGTGAGGGAGTGTGTGGGTTTTGCAATGAAATGAGAAGATCGCTGGTGGAGGCGCTTGTCGCCGGTGAGGGTGTTTGAATGTTTAAGCGTTTGAGAATGGGAGAGGGCACGCCCATTCTTCTTTTGAATTCACCCAGGTCCTAGCAGTCATTCGATAGATCATTAGAGTGTCCTTAGCGGTCCTCTGTAGACCGTTTGTCGTCAGGGTCATGCCCATTGGGGAATGTGAACCGCCCTAGGTTGGTGGTCTTCTGGTTGACCGTTAGGCCTCTCTTGCAGTCTTGACATGACCATTTGGCGTTTGAGTGCTGTAATGATTTGAGATAATATATTTGCTTCATTCTTTGTTCCATTCTTGTGTGGTCTTCATCTCAGTTATGCTTCATGCTTATTCTATGGATTTCATTGTTGATGGCTAACCCTTTTAATGTCATAATCATGAACGCTATCACATCACGTTGCTTTCTCGCCAGGCAGGTAAGTCAGGTAAGTATCTTGATTCCTTAGCTCCTTAATGCATTACTATATGATATCTATGATGTATTATCTCGAGAACTGGCCGATCATTCATGTGTTCTGGGATCTGATGTTTCCCTTTAACAAAAATGATGATGATCTAAGTGCACATGTTTAATCGTTGGATAGGCCGTTAGGTTGGAAGAGTTGGGGGATGATGGTTCTGTCTTGCACGCCGTGGTTGCAGACAGTATCCTAACCCTGATTCATCTGGTCTAGCAATACTATTCTCGAGTATCTTTCTATTTTATCCTTTCTTTGCATTCATTTTGATGGTTTCTTTTTACTTTAGCCCAGCATGCATCATGCGCATCTTTGAGCATTCATGAACCCTGATCTGTCTAAAGTGTCTCAGTAATGGTGGATAGCAGTGTATCCATGGTTTTGAGTAAGGAGAGTCATTCCACTCTGAGTTGGAAGGTTTCCTTCGATCTATTTGCTCAGTTTGGTTAGCTGAGGATTCTTGTCTGGAGTTTAATTGCTCGTTTTGTTATTTTTTTCTCGCTTGCTCCGATCGCCTATCAGCTATGTGTTCCAGTGAGGAGGTTGGTCGTGTTTTATTTTTTCCTTAGTTGTTAGTGCCTCCAGGCATGCGTCATTCGGTTTGGCCGTTCCTTATGATTGGTTCGAAGTTTTTTGGAAGATTCTTATCGCTCGTTGGTTAAAGACGGGTGTCAGTTTATCTTAACGCCCGCTTTTCAGTCCACTTTGCTTCATTTTCGCTTCATCTCCATGTCCCATTTCGCTTTCGCTTCACCTCTGCTCGCTCCCCTGCAAAGAGGATGTTAAGGAGGGGCATCTGTTGACACCCGTTTTATGACCAATGAGTTGGGTCATCTCCTTATCTATTTTATGATGTCCCGGGTTGTTCATCGATTATTGGGCCATCTTTTGGTCACTTTTTGGGCTTATTTTATTGGTCTCTCTCCCTGGTTGGGCCAAATTCCTTTTATTTTTCATCATCTGAGCTTATTGGACCTGGATAAGGGCTAATGAGGATTTTATTGTGGATTTATTCAAATATTTATTGGCCTTTAACTCTTTTGCCACGTCTCATAGCCTTGTGGTCTATCGCACGACCGTTAAAGGGGAGTTGGCGGTCCTTTGCTAGACCGTTAGGCATGCAGAGAGTCCTATTAGGTTTCTTTGGTCTAATCTCTTTGTGATAGGCTCCACCTTGCGGTCTATCGGTTGACCATTTTTTGTCCCTTGCGGTCTATCGCAAGACCGTTAGGCAAGACATAAAGTCCTACTTTGTCTGTCCTTCCTCTCTTCGGCCGTGGTCGAACTAGAGTCCATGATTTGATGTTTTCTCTCTGCGTAGTGATCCTCAGAAGTTTTCGTTTGTTTCTGTGGACTCTTGGGAGTATTATCTTCGAGATTTATCTAAGTTCAGGCCTATTTTCATGTCATTATCTCTCCAACTCAACCAGAGAGTTTGGGGGTCTATAAAAGGAACCCTTGACTTCATGGCTTGAGGAGGAGATTTCTGGAGCTTGCAATGAAGTGCTACTGCATTCTGGAGCGAGTGCCAACCAGGGAGAAGTCGTTTCCGCGTCCTTAATTCATTTGGTCCAGGGAGTATCAAGTTCCATTAGTGTTCTTTGTGTCTTTCTCTCTCTTAATCTTAGTCTTCCTTTGCATCATCATAGCATTTTTCTCTTCTTCTTCCACGTTCTTCTGCACTCACATCACGTTTTCAAACATCCTCCTACTTTTTCCACACCCCACAGGGGTTAAAAAATGTCACGCCCCGAGAGCGGAAGATACCCGGAGACGCGTGACGAGTTTATATCAATCATGTCAATCAGAGTATTAGTGTATTCGACACCAAAATCAGAGATGCGCAAAAGTAAAGATAACCCAATCCTTTTTTCCTTCATAAGAATATGTCTATTACAAACCTTTGAAGTACTAACTAAAATAAAGGAAAAATACAAGGTTGACTCAAGAAAATATGAAAAAGACTAGATAACACGGAAGAAGCTCTATCTCTTTCACTCTTGATTTTCCCCATCCGTTTGAGTTCCCTCATCGTCGGACTTACCTGAAAAGTAGGGAAACACTAAGTGAGCGAACGCTCAGTAGGAAATTATATCTCAAGAACTAGCAATGGGTTTAAGTAATTACATCTTTCATGAGTGCACTATAGCTATGCATGCTTGCATAAAACGACAAGATAGAGAGAGTGTATAACAATAAGATAGCGACGAGAACTAGTCATGAACTTTCAAGAACTTATATCAAAAGATATCAAGATATTCAAGCAAGTGTATTCATCATGTCATGTTGGAATTTGGCTATCACGTTCAAGCACGCAAGTATGAAATTACCCTTTTTCGGGTCACGCAAGTCGTGTAATATCAAGTCAAGTACAAGTACAAGATTTGTGGAATGTTCAATCAAGCTAGTCATGCACTTCGGTATAATGCCAATACCGTGATCAATCAACTCCCATGGGCACAAGTACTTTCGGGTGCTCCTCCCAGGACCAGATCGAGCCCTATATGCGCAGGCATTAATCATGTATTTTAACATCCACTTTTGTGTATAGCCAATATGGAATTTCAAGAATAAAGCTTGTAGACATGTAGGATAAACTTTGATAGAATAGAGTCCAAAATATGACACTTGACATAGAATGGCGATAATAACGGTACAATCACGATTATCGATAAAACTAGGTGGAATTGGTTCCCTAACTTGGGTACCATGACAAACAAGTATGGACATTCTTTATATAGAATTGAGGTCCACAAGAACATCAAGTTTAATATAGAATTGGGGTTTACAATAACATCACATTGATGGCATGCTTTCCCCGTTCATTAGGAAAATTCTCATATCATACTCATAGCAGAATATGAGGGCCGGTATATCATGTTTCTATATAGTGACATGGCAAAATAGTGTAATGGGTTTTTATGGTACAACCAGCTCAGTCGGCCTTGAGGGAATCCAAGGCTCGAGGAGTCTTACGGAGGTCTCTATGACTAACTCGCTAGTCCAAAGGAACGGAATGTCCAATGGAGAGTTTGTATGTCAATGAGAATTGAGGGTAGTGCGATAAAAACATCATGAAACATGGAACTATATTCACGGAGTAGAAATATAGTGCCGATATATATATATATATATATATATATATATATATATATATATATATATATGTATATAACCCTTCGGTTGACAGTAATCAGTGTAAAACAGTAATACAGAAAATAGCGACTTAAGCTAAGTCATTAATTATCCAATTAACGCCTTACTCAGGGGCGTTTATTCACAATTTGATGACGTATACAGCAGTCGTCCATTCTTTATTTCTATTTTACCAAAATTTCCAATATTATGGAATTTAACAAAAACGCGCCCTGGTCAGGGGCGTTACCTTTCAATTTGCGCCCTGATTTGGGGCGTCGGTTCAATAAGAAACGCCTTTGTGCAGGTCGTTAATTCAATAATTTTCCAAATTTCAGATATTAAATTTTCAAGAAATAGGTACATGGTCAAGACCAAAAAAATAGCAGGATTCAATCAGGATGAACATGCATTAGATTAGGTTCATGGTTTCATAGATATAGAATTTTAAACATGGGTAATTATCAATTTATATGAAATTGACGACTCCTAGGTAGGGCGTCAAAACAAGAATTAGCGCCCTTGTCAGGGTCGCTTCTTTCAAAATTTTACAGAAAACATTTAAAACCATGATGAAACTATATGCATGGATAACATATGATTTTTATTAAGGATCTTAAATTAATTTGGGCTACGTTTCTTGAGAAAACCTACCTTATGAAGATTTAACTGATGAACGGATGAAGGTTTGGAGACGGAAACGACACTCTGTTTGTAACAGAGTCTTCAGACATTCTAAATAGCCAAGTAATATGAGCTTCTCGACAACAGGTGAGCTTAAGAAGATGTCTTCTTTTGTGGACGCAGAGGACGTTGATGAAGAACCCCTCGTTCTTCAGCACACAGGGTGTTCAACCTATAGCAAAAGATGACGAAGAAACATGAGTTTTCTTCATAATACTCAACTGAAAGCAGAAGAAGAAGAACGATGTTGATGAAGAACCACGTTCTTCAACAAGTTGTTTGTATGCTACCTGCAAAGGGAGATGAGGGAGAAGAAGAAAAGAATATTAACATTCCTTCCTCAAACAACCAGAGGCAAAAGCAACGGAAGGATGAAGAACATAAACCTGTTCTTCACGCACAGCAGCAGCAGAGCTTCCTTCGGCCAACAGCTCGTTAGGGTTCGACAGAGAGGGTTACTTATAGGATTTTGGGAATCCTAATAGGGTTAGAGTTCTATTGGAAGTTATATTTCCATGATAGAGTTCTTACTATATTCCACCTTCGACGTAGTTATCCAGAAACTTACCCTGGATGAGGGCTGGGTTCGAACGCAACTCGAATTGAATTAACGTCCTAAGTGAGGGCGTTAATTTAAATTGACGCCTTGTCAAGCGTCATTTCTTATGTAAAACGCGCCCAGGTATAGGGCGTCTCTTCCAACGACCCCTTTTGGTCATTCAGCGTTTTGCAATTTGACGCCTTTTAGTGTGGGCGTCCTTTCTTCAATTCACGCCTTATGTAAGGGCGTATCTTTATGAATTTGCACCTTGAGTCAAGGCATTATTTTCGTTTTGGTTTATTATTTACTTATTTAGTTTCTTACCATTTATTCGTTAAATCTTTTAATCTTATTTTGATCAATTGGGATTTTTATTTCTTTTTATTTTTACCAGGGTTGCTACACCCTCCCTCACTTAAAAGAATTTGGTCCCCAAATTCAATAGTATATATATATGTGGAGAGTGTAGAGTATATACCTTAAAATAATTCTAGAAATCGCTTCCTCATGGATTCCTCGGTCTCCCATGTGGCTTCATGATCGGAACTCTCATTCCATTGTACCTTTAGCATGGGAATAACCTTATTCCTTAAGGTACGTACTTCGCGATCTAGTATCTTCATGGGCTTCTGTTCATATGTGAGATCCTTCTGGATAACTAAGTCTCCATGTTCGATAATATGTGATGGGTCGTTTACATACTTCTTCAACATAGATATGTGGAACACATTATAAACATCGGACAGTTGAGGAGGCAATGCGATGCGATAAGCAACCTCGCCAACTCTTTCCAATATCTCAAAAGGTCTGATGAACCTTGGTGTAAGCTTGCCCTTAACACTAAATCTCCGTATGCCACGTCCCGGCGATATCTTGAGAAATACATGATCTCCGATTTGGAACTCAAGATCTCTCCTTCTCGTGTCGGCATAAGCCTTTTGCCTAGACTGAGCAACTTGTAGTCTTTCTCGAATCAATTGTATTCTTTCAGTGGTAACCCTTACCATGTCTGGACCTAGCAGTTGTTTCTCTCCAACTTCGTCCCAGCATAAGGGTGATCGGCAACTCCTTCCGTATAAGGCTTCGAAAGGTGACATTTGTATACTTGCCTGGTAGCTATTATTGTATGCAAATTCAACCAGAGGCAAGTGATCATGCCAGCTTCCACCAAAATCAATGATGCATGCCCTAAGCATATCTTCAATGACCTGATTAGTTCTCTCGGTCTGACCATCCGTTTGAGGATGAAAAGCTGTACTAAAGTTGAGCCTTGTTCCCAACGAATGTTGTAGTCCCTTCCAAAAATGAGAAGTAAAACGGGGATCTCTGTCAGACACGATTGAGATAGGAATACCGTGTAATCTGACTATGTCCTTGATGTATAATGCAGCCAGCACATCGACTGACCATCGGCTCTTGATTGGCAAGAAATGCGCCGATTTAGTCAATCGGTCAATAATAACCCATATTCCATCATGTCCTCCTTTTGATTTAGATAAACCCATGATAAAATCCATACCAATATCCTCCCACTTCCATTTAGGGATATCTAGAGGATGTAGTTTTCCAGTAGGCTTTTGGTGTTCCGCCTTGACCTGTTGGCAAGTGAGACAACGTGATACATAGTCTGTTATTTCCCTTTTCATGTTGGGCCACCAAAAATTCCTCTTCACATCTTGGTACATTTTGGTCGATCCTGGATGAATCATGTACCTTGATCTATGAGCTTCATTTAAGATCTTCTTCTTTAACTCGGGACAATCCGGTATGCAAGTTCTATTCCTGAACATTAATCTTCCTTCACAAGTTATTTGGAAATCAGATTGTCCTTCTAGTTTGCCTTTGATCTCTACTAATATAGGGTCATTATCTTGAAGCGCTCGTATTTCAGATAATAGGTCTGGATGAATGCTTATATGAGATAATATGACATATTGAAAGTCTGTGTCCATGCTTATATTGAGTTCAGAGAATTGCTCCAGCAATTTCCATTCTTGAATCATACAATTGGCTAACAGTGCTCTCGGCTTTCGACTAAGGGCATCTGCTACATGGTTACCCTTTCCGGGATGATATTGTATATTGAAGTCGAAGTCCTTGAGATATTCTAGCCAACGCCTTTGCCTCATATTTAGTTCCTTTTGAGAGAAAAGATACTTGAGACTCTTGTGATCGGAGTATACAGTAAACTGTACTCCATATAGATAATGCCTCCAGATCTTTAGTGTAAATACTACCGCAGCTAATTCTAAGTCATGGACGGGGTAGTTCTCTTCATGCTTTTTTAATTGACGAGAAGAATAAGCTATAACCTTTCCTTGTTGCATTAGAACACATCTGAGGCCAATGCCAGAAGCATCAGTGTATACCTCGAATTTCTCTCCTTCCATTGGTAAAGCTAAGACATGAGCTGTAGTAAGATGATCCTTGAGAGTTTGGAAGCTTCTTTCACATTCCTCACTCCATTCGTAACGGATCTCCTTGCGAGTTAACCTCGTAAGTGGTACGGCGATCTTAGAGAAATCTTTGATGAATCGCCGGTAATAGCCCGCAAGACCTAAGAAACTTCGGATTTCGCTAGCATTGGTCGGTCTTTCCCAATTTCTTACAGCTTCAACTTTTGATGGATCTACTGATAAGCCATCCTTTGATATAACATGTCCGAGAAAAGTCACTTCCTCAAGCCAGAATTCACACTTGCTGAGTTTTGCATATAAGTGGTTTGCCCTCAATATTTGTAATGCAATCCTTAAATGCTCCTCATGCTCTTCCTTGGTCTCGGAATAAATCAATATATCATCAATAAAAACCACCACGAATTGATCCAAATAAGGCCTGAATATACTATTCATTAACTACATAAAGGCAGCAGGAGCATTCGTTAGTCCGAAAGGCATAACAACAAATTCATAATGGCCGTACCTGCTTCTGAATGCAGTCTTATGAATGTCCTCATCCTTGATTCTTAACTGATGATATCCCGACCTAAGATCAATTTTGGAAAAGTACTTGGATCCTGAAATTTGATCAAACAACTCATCGATTCTCGGCAGTGGATACTTGTTCTTGATAGTGAGATGATTCAACTGTCGATAGTCGATGCATAACCTCATGGATCCATCTTTCTTCTTTAAAAATAATACAGGCGCTCCCCAAGGGGAAGTACTTGGTCTTATGAATCCTTTCTTAATAAGTTCCATCAATTGCTCCTTTAACTCCTTGAGTTCAGCAGGTGACATTCTATACGGTGCCTTAGAAACTGGACCCGCACCAGGAACTAAATCGATGGTGAAGGCCACTTCTCTTTGTGGGGGTAATCCAGGTAAATCTTCCGGAAATACGTCTGAAAATTCTTGTACCATCGGAATGTCTTCTATCTTAGTTTCCTTAGCCTCCTTAATCGTGACAAATGCAAGGAAAGATACACATCCTTTCCTGATGAGCTTGCTAGCTCGGAGAGTCGAAATAAGAGGGGTTTTGCTTTGCCTCTTGGGGCTAGTAAGGATCAGTTCTGGAAATTCCTCGAAAGTAACCTTGCTATTGTGGCAATCGACCGTTGCCTGATATTTAGATAACCAATCCGCTCCTAGTATGACATCATACTCCTTTAGATCTAAACATATAAGATCAATAGGGAGATTCTTACCATGAACCAATACTTCACAGTTCTGGTAATGGTGTGTAATATCAGTCTCGTTTCCTAGAGGAGTATACAAGACTAATTTTATCCATTCCGGTTCTAGGGGTAACGGATCAGCGAACTTCTTGGAAACAATTGAATGTGAAGCACCAGTATCAATTAAGACATATGCAGACTTGGAACAAACTTTCAATGTACCTTCTACTAGTCCGCCTTCTTCTTCTTGTTCGGTCTCCTTAATTGCGTGAAGACGAGCATTCTTGGTTACTGGGCGCTTCCCATCCCCGGCTTGATCATTAAGTAATGGGCAATCGGGAATTCGATGATCGCGACTCCCACAGCGGAGACATGCTCATAGTTTCCTCCAGCATTCTTCTGCTCTATGGCCCGCCTTGTCACAATGCTTGCACACTATATTTGATGGGGTAGTGATGATGGAGAAGGGCTTGGTCTTCTTAAACTTCTGATCTTGTGAGGAAGTACCTCCATTGCTAGGCCTCTTCTTGAAGTTGGGTTTAAAGGAACCCGGACTTGTAACTTGTTCTTTCTTGTCCTTCCCACGGATTCTATCAGATAGTTCCGTGGCGTCTTCTAATAGCTGAGCTCGGCGCACAATTTTCGAGTAGACCTGGATATCCATTGGCGCCAGCTGTGTGATATATTGGGGCCTGAGCCCATTAAGGAACCTCCTAGCTTTCATCTTCTCGGTGCTAACTAAGTGCTTAGCATACCGAGATAATCTAAAAAATTGGGCCTCGTACTCGGCCACTGTCAAGGACCGTTGCTTCAGTGCAGCAAATTCTACAGCTTTCTTTTCCTGTACTCGGTCCGAAAAATATTTAGCGTTGAAATGTTCAACGAATTCTTCCCAAGTAACTTGGTCTTGATTTAAAGTAGCTTCTATTGATTCCCACCAGCATCGGGCATCCCTTTCCAACTGAAAGGTAGCTAATAAGACTTTATCTTGATCCGTGCACTGCATAACACGGAATATACGTTCCGTCTCCCTGATCCAGTGCTCTGCGTCGTCCGGATCAGTAGAACCCGTGAATTTAGGCGGTTTCATGTTTTTAAAGACTTGGTGGAGACTCCCTGCTCGTGGTGCTCCTCCTTGTGCTACCTGTTGCAGCACCTGAGTCATGCCTTGAAGTGTACGCTGCATGTTGCGCCACTGAGCACGTTCGGCAGCCATCGTCCTACAATTACCATAACTAGATTAATTCATGATTTCATTTAGAAGCTAGCATTTCTATGTTAACTTAAACCCTTGGTTCTACCCAATCTCACTGGTTAAAGGTTTGAACCTATCCTTGGACTTGGGTTTTCCTAGGAATTGAATACCCTAGGCTCTGATACCACAAAAACTGTCACGTCCCGAGAGCGGAAGATACCTGGAGACGCGTGACGAGTTTATATCAATCATGTCAATCAGAGTATTAGTGTATTCGACACCAAAATCAGAGATGCGCAAAAGTAAAGATAACCAAATCCTTTTTTCCTTCATAAGAATATGTCTATTACAAACCTTTGAAGTACTAACTAAAATAAAGGAAAAATACAAGGTTGACTCAAGAAAATATGAAAAAGACTAGATAACACGGAAGAAGCTCTATCTCTTTCACTCTTGATTTTCCCCATCCGTTTGAGTTCCCTCATCGTCGGACTTACCTGAAAAGTAGGGAAACACTAAGTGAGCGAACGCTCAGTAGGAAATTATATCTCAAGAACTAGCAATGGGTTTAAGTAATTACATCTTTCATGAGTGCACTATAGCTATGCATGCTCGCATAAAATGACAAGATAGAGAGAGTGTATAACAATAAGATAGCGACGAGAACTAGTCATGAACTTTCAAGAACTTATATCAAAAGATATCAAGATATTCAAGCAAGTGTATTCATCATGTCATGTTGGAATTTGGCTATCACGTTCAAGCACGCAAGTATGAAATTACCCTTTTTCGGGTCACGCAAGTCGTGTAATATCAAGTCAAGTACAAGTACAAGATTTGTGGAATGTTCAATCAAGCTAGTCATGCACTTCGGTATAATGTCAATACCGTGATCAATCAACTCCCATGGGTACAAGTACTTTCGGGTGCTCCTCCCAGGACCAGATCGGGCCCTATATGCGCATGCATTAATCATGTATTTTAACATCCACTTTTGTGTATAGCCAATATGGAATTTCAAGAATAAAGCTTGTAGACATGTAGGATAAACTTTGATAGAATAGAGTCCAAAATATGACACTTGACATAGAATGGCGATAATAACGGTACAATCACGATTATCGATAAAACTAGGTGGAATTGGTTCCCTAACTTGGGTACCATGACAAACAAGTATGGACATTCTTTATATAGAATTGAGGTCCACAAGAACATCAAGTTTAATATAGAATTGGAGTTTACAATAACATCACATTGATGGCATGCTTTCCCCGTTCATTAGGAAAATTCTCATATCATACTCATAGCAGAATATGAGGGCCGGTATACCATGTTTCTATAGAGTGACATGGCAAAATAGTGTAATGAGTTTTTATGGTACAACCAGCTCAGTCGGCCTTGAGGGAATCCAAGGCTCGAGGAGTCTTACGGAGGTCTCTATGACTAACTCGCTAGTCCAAAGGAACGGAATGTCCAATGGAGAGCTTGTATGTCAATGAGAATTGAGGGTAGTGCGATAAAAATATCATGAAACATGGAACTATATTCACTATATTCACGGAGTGGAAATATAGTGCCGATATATATATATATAACCCTTCGGTTGACAGTAATCAGTGTAAAACAGTAATACAGAAAATAGCGAATTAAGCTAAGTCATTAACTATCCAATTAACGCCTTACTCAGGGGCGTTTATTCACAATTTGACGACGTATACAGCAGTCGTCCATTCTTTATTTCTATTTTACCAAAATTTCTAATATTATGGAATTTAACAAAAACGCTCCCTGGTCAGGGGCGTTACCTTTCAATTTGCGCCCTGATCTGGGGCGTCGGTTCAATAAGAAACGCCTTTGTGCAGGTCGTTAATTCAATAATTTTCCAAATTTCAGATATTAAATTTTCAGGAAATAGGTACATGGTCAGGACCAGAAAAATAGCAGGATTCAATCAGGATGAACATGCATTAGATTAGGTTCATGGTTTCATAGATATAGAATTTTAAACATGGGTAATTATCAATTTATATGAAATTGACGACTCCTAGGTAGGGCGTCAAAACAAGAATTAGCGCCCTTGTCAGGGTCGCTTCTTTCAAAATTTTACAGAAAACATTTAAAACCATGATGAAACTATATGCATGGATAACATATGATTTTTATTAAGGATCTTAAATTAATTTGGGCTACGTTTCTTGAGAAAACCTACCTTATGAAGATTTAACTGATGAACGGATGAAGGTTTGGAGACGGAAACGACACTCTGTTTGTAACAGAGTCTTCAGACGTTCTAAATAGCCAAGTAATATGAGCTTCTCGACAATAGGTGAGCTTAGGAAGATGTCTTCTTTTGTGGACGCAGAGGACGTTGATGAAGAACCCCTCGTTCTTCAGCACACAGGGTGTTCAACCTATAGCAAAAGATGACGAAGAAACATGAGTTTTCTTCATAATACTCAACTGAAAGCAGAAGAAGAAGAACGATGTTGATGAAGAACCACGTTTTTCAACAAGTTGTTTGTATGCTACCTGCAAAGGAAGATGAGGGAGAAGAAGAAAAGAATATTAGCGTTCCTTCCTCAAACAACCAGAGGCAAAAGCAGCGGAAGGATGAAGAACATAAACCTGTTCTTCACGCACAGCAGCAGCAGAGCTTCCTTCGGCCAACCGCTCGTTAGGGTTCGACAAAGAGGGTTACTTATAGGATTTTGGGAATCCTAATAGGGTTAGAGTTCTATTGGAAGTTATATTTCCATGATAGAGTTCTTACTATATTCCACCTTCGACGTAGTTATCCAGAAACTTACCCTGGATGAGGGCTGGGTTCGAACGCAACTCGAACTGAATTAACGTCCTAAGTGAGGGTGTTAATTTAAATTGACGCCTTGTCAAGCGTCATTTCTTATGTAAAACGCGCCCAGGTATAGGGCGTCTCTTCCCACGACCCCTTTTGGTCATTCGGCGTTTTGCAATTTGATGCCTTTTAGTGTGGGTGTCCTTTCTTCAATTCACGCCTTATGTAAGGGCGTTTCTTTATGAATTCGCACCTTGAGTCAAGGCGTTATTTTCGTTTTGGTTTATTATTTACTTATTTAGTTTCTTACCATTTATTCGTTAAATCTTTTAATCTTATTTTGATCAATTGGGATTTTTATTTCTTTTTATTTTTGCCAGGGTTGCTACAAAAAACCACCAACCCCCCCAGGTATTCACCCTTCCTTTTATGCATCCTAGCTTAATTGCACTATAGATACTACACTTGTCCAAGGGCTAATTAGGTTGCTCTTTCTGCGTGCTTACACTCTTTTGCAGGTTTACAGAGCTCACTACACGAGGCCCAACTCTTCTGGCCGACTAGGAGGGGTGGAAATCCAAGTTCCATATCACTGTTCTGGGTGCGTCTCGCGGCCATTTAGCAGACCGTTTTGGGATCTTTGGCGATCTATCGTTGGACCGTTTCTGTTCGCCTAGTGGTCGTCTAAGGACCGTTTGTCTCCGCAGCACCTGGTTGTTCTCTCCCGCAGGCGGGTGTGCTTCACTCGGCTCTTTCAAAGGTACGTAGTGTAGTTTCACTGCATTATTTGCCTTGGTGGCGATCACATCTTTCCTTAGTTGGGTATTTGTCATCATTTTCCATCATGTCTTCTATTTCTTCCTTTGCTTTTAGTTGCTCTACACCACGGTGTGTGTTTCCTTTTTATTCCTTTGCTCCACGCCCTGGCGTATGTTTAGTTTTCTCCTTGCTTTATCTTTGCACTATTAAGATGACATGCCCACATGCTCTACGCTTGATGTTATTGATTGCTTGAGTTAGCACATCATCCACTTGCATCATATCTACATCACACTACCATCACACACATATTAAAAATATCAACAAGGTTTCGATTGACCAATGCTTGGGTTCGGTCGACCGACTGGGTGTTCGACCAATTGCCTCAGAGGGTTGCAGCAACAGCAATAGCAGGCAGCAACTAACATCAAATAACAACATGCAACATCCAGCAACATCTACAACACCAGTAGTAGTAGCAGCCAGTAGTAAAAGGAAAAGTCAGTCGACTTGCCCAAATTGAGCCGGCTAAAAAAGGCAAAGTCAGTCGACTGATATGCATGCAGCAACAACAACGTTGAAAATCTTGAGTATGGCAAAGAACATAGAAAGTGAATCTCAAGATATCAACTTTATGACAACAAAGACTGAGTGAAGCTCAAGGTGCAAGGGGTTTGGGACTTGCTGAAAAGAAGACTTAAAGGTCTGGCCAGTTGGTCGATAGACCTAGACAAAGTCTGTCGACCTATCTGAAAATCAGTCGATTGATATGGAAGTCAGTCGACTGACATGTTCTTCGTGCAAGCTGTTAGTCAGCGTTTGTGACACTTGGGGGTCTGTCCCTATAGTTCGCTGCAACTTTGTAGTGTGTTTCTTATTTTTTCTTTGGGGCTTGTCCCCATGCGGTGTTGCATCTTTGCAGCGTGTGTGGGGTTCGCCCCCGTGTGTTGCTGCAAGTATCAGCGTGAGGACTATGTCCTCATGAGGACAATGTTCCTCGTTCAAGCTGTGTATCAGCATTTGTTAGGGTTCATCCTCGTGTGTTTTTGCGAGTATCAACATGAGGACTATGTCCTCGTGAGGACTATGTTCCTCGTTCAAGCTGTTGTTGTACCCAGACAATTTCCCAGTAAAAATATCAAGAAATAAGGGTCCGGGAATTTCCCCGAACACTTTTAAAGCATGGGCTACCCAGCCCTTCTTATAGCACACCGGGCGCGACCAAGGGTCCCAACCAGTTAGTCGTGACCCACGGCAACATCAACGATCAATTGGGGCCACCCTCGATCACTCAGTTTGTGGATTTACCCGCGTTCTACACTGCCACCCGGGCCAACCCGGGGGTGCCCTGACAACAGGCCACGGGATGTGGCACCCAACAATGAGGCCGGGAGCTACTCCCAATATGTCTCCATCCATCCTTATAAAGTCAAAGGAAGACCTATCTTGGTCAACCACGGGCTTTAGAATTCCATAGCACCCGTATGCGGCCCGTACACGCGTGTGGGGAATTCTCCCAAACACCTTGCGGACGTGCATATCCCAGCCGTTCTACAACAAGTCGAGGGCCAACCCGTGGCTCCAGCACTCCAGCCACGTCCTATGACAACCCCCCCAGCAAGTCGGGGCCACCCCCGACCCTCAGACACGTGGCGACAAGCCGTTTGCTTTACCCGGGCCAACCTGGGCTGCCCACCAACCCGCATTATAGCGCAACATATGTCACGAAAGCCGAGCCCGCATGCCCGAAAGGTTCTCTCTCAGTTGCTATGAGCTCTTTCCCTCAGCCCAAGGCCAAATCTAAGGCCCGTCGATCACTTACCCAAGCCGATGGACAACCCGAGGTGTGTCGGGAATTTCCCCGAACACCTTGCGAGCGGCAGCAACAACACGACAACAACAAGCCCCCACGGGCCAATCCCAGCATCCCTGAACACTCTGTCCCTCAAAGGACACCCCAAATGACAAAATAACACCCCTGGGGGCCACCCCTCGGGGTCACGGCTCGCCCCGGGGGGGAGTTCGCCACGGGCACGGTGACACCCCGGGGAGGGCGAACCCCCTTGGGGGGAGCGCGCCCTCCTCCCAGCCCAATGGCCCCACGGCCGTTCTCCAGTCCCAGGATCCCCCAGTTTCGTGCAAGATCGACCGACGTACCTGTGCGTGAAAGGATTCGAGGATTAAACCTCAGGATCGCACAAAGTCCCCATGTCAACGTTCTTGCGCACGCCACCAGCCAACCAGTCCAACGCCTGTATCCTTTTTTGTCTTCTTGTAGTCACAGTTGGTCAAGGTGGTGTCAAAGAGAACAAAAGGGGGGTATTTTATAGGGTGGGGACCGCCCCCGTCTCTCTCCTAGTTGCTCCGCGTAAACCCCCCCTGAGGGGGGGTTTAGGTGGGCCAAACCTGGTCTCCATGTTGTTCTGCCTAAACCCCTTGTATAATTAAAAAAAGGTTTTTTTGCACGAAAACCCAACCCCCTAAGCCCGGTCCGTGCCAACCCTTAGGGGTTTAGGCGGACCAAACCTGGCCCCCAGGTTGGTCCGCCTAAACCCCACCCTGACCAAAAAAAGATTTTTTCAAATAAAAAAAGCCAACCTTTGCCCCGCTTAAACCTCTCTGGGGAGGGGTTTAGGCGGACCAAACCAAACCCCTGGGTTGGTACACCTAAACTCCCCTTAGGGAGGGGTTTAGGCAAACCAGACCCAGGCCCTGGGTTGGTCAGCCTAAACCCTCCCTCCCCCACTCAGTAAAAAAAAAGTTTTCGCAAGGGTTTACACGGACCAAGTTTGGCCCTCAACTTGGTCCGCCTAAACCCTCCCTGACCCTTCATATTCCCCTATAAAAGGCCCCTTGGGAGCTCAAGGGGCATGCATGCATACACAGAGGCAACAACCTACAATCTAACTGTTGCACCCTCGGACTTCCGCAGGCATCCACCAAGGATCGAGGACGCAAGGAGCTAAGTGTACGGGCGTGGTTGGCTTGTTGATCGGCACACACGCCGAGAGTATGTCGCTCACACTTCCCTCATATGGCGCTTAGCCATCGTACACAAGCCCACCTCCGTCACACATAAGGCGCCATGACAACGGAAAATACACCTGCATCCCGGGTCTGCCCGCACATGACAACCTACGACAGCCGCACATGTGCCATGAGGCTGCACCTACCTCCATCATGGAACCGCGTGCCTATCACTCGTCCTGAGCTGGCCGCCGATCGCTCTGACCGATGACTCGAGTTAGCCAGACCCCGGCCCGGAAGTAACATCCACGGGATCGGCCCAGACTCCCCAGCATAAAGATACTCGCCTCTCAGGACCCGTACCTGATTGCTCATCTCGAGCCGCGTCCGGCTCTCCTCCAGGCAACGACCAGTATCTCTCCCTGCCATTCTATCTAGCCCTCCCTCAGCGAAGCGAATCGGGCATGCCCCTAGCCTTGTGGATAGTCTATGTAAAAACACACGGATATCCGCCTTGTCCAGCATTGACCCGGGAACCGACCCACGCGTCGGAATTGTCCCGTGGCATGCGCTAGTTGTACTTTGGCCGTCTCGGCCCATTTGTAAAGCCCACATGGCTTTATCATAAGACCAATTGAATACACATACCCGTACCCGGGTCTCAGCCTCACCTCCACACCACCCAGCGTGTGTCCGGTGTCTCCGCCCCCAGTTAATTAACCCTCCCAGTCGAGCGTAATGGTTCCCCTATGCTGTAGGGTACCCCCGGTCCTCTATCCATGGCTTCAGACATATCCAGGCTTCTCTTCAGCACGGAACAAAGGTGTTCGTATTCAATCCGATGTAAATAAACACCGACTACTTGCGGTCGGTGTGGAAAGACGTCTAGTACACGATTCCCCACAATCGCCTGCGCACTTGCACCCATGGAACTTTCTCTCTCCACGTGTCACCCGACTTCTTGAGCCCACGTGCCGCGTCCTGGCGACGCTTACCCAGTCAACCTTCGGTTCCAGGGTGATTGTCGACTGGCACGCCAGCACCCCGGTCTAGTTACCTTAACCCCAGAAATTTCTCGTGCCATTCGACCCCCTCTCGACCTTTCGTAAAAGGCGAGTGCCCGATACCATCGTGAGAGGCATATGGCTATGAAGGAGGATACCCGAGATACATCAAACTCCCGTATTTTCCTTTTCTGTTTTATCCCTTCCCTCAGCCCGGTCACCAATTCCCGACGCACGCAAACAAGGATGGCATGCCCGGTGGGACGTCTCCCGCCTTTCTTCTTTCTGCTGAAGAGAAGCCTGTGCCAGCCCTGAAGTCGTGGTGCCCCTTTTCCTGTCCTTGCAAGAGAGGCAGAGGGGGGACACACATGTGCATTTTTTGGCAGCTCCAAGTTCGCGTTCCGACAGCCAGACCACGCCCGACGATCGTCTCTGACCATCGCCTCTCCAACAGCCAGCATTCCAGCAACTATGGCGACCGTGACCTATGGCCCCATTGTCATCGCCATCCATGCAAGGGTGGGCTACTTGGCGACGTCGATTGCTTTCGGCTGCTTTGCCCAAGTCATCGGATCACCCTATTTCTTGGGTGTGGTCCCCGTGGCTACTCTGCAGCTGCTCCCAGTGCCTGCGCTCGTTCGTGTGGTCGACGCGCCACGCATGTCTCCAGTATTTGCGGCCCATCCGAGCGTCAGGCTCGGGGCTTCCACTGCCAGCCCCCGTAGGGGTCCCAGATCATCTCTTGCCCAGGTAAGCGTCAGCCCCCTGGTCCAACACCGGCCGGCCTCCAATGCGGGCCATGCTCCCCGGGTCTCGGCCACCACTCCAGTATTTTGCTAGGTCCCCAACCCCGAGTTCTGGCAAAGTCCGCACCCGACATTGGCTCCTTGCCCCAGGTCCCCAGCTTTCTAGTATCTCACTCAAGTTCTCAGCCCCGAGTCCCATTCGAGCCAACCATCCACACGGGTCTCCCACCTTGAGGCCGTGGCTTCTCAGTTTTTACTCGAGTCCCCAGTCTCGAGTCCCGGTCGTCCTAACACCTTATACGGGCTTTCAACCCCAGTTTCGCGGCACCTCAGCATCTCACTTGGGCTCTCAGCTCTGAGTCCCAACCGAGCCTGCTCCTAACATGTGTTTCACACCCCGGGGGTGAGGCTCCCCAGCACTATGCTCGGGTCTTCCGACTCGAACCCCAAAAGAGCCGTCACTTAATACGGGTCCCCCAACCCCGAGTTCGAGGCTCCCCAGCATCTAGCTCGGGCATACCAACCTGGGTCTTACCAAGGTCGGTTCCTGGCGTAAATTCTCCGCATCGGGCCCCTGGCCTCCCAGCTATACCATGGGGTCTTTCCCCCTACCATCCAGCAATGCCAACTCCCAGCACTGGTCTCCCTCTTTGGGATGCGACAGTCTCAATGCCCGCCATGGGCCCTTTGTCTCACCCTCCCGCTACGCCAACACTCGACATAGGTTTACAACCTTGGGTTGCTGACACTCCAGTATCTTCTGCGACATTGCTTCTCGATGCAAGAACACCATTTCGAGCATCAACGACACTCCTGTCAGCTCGGGCAAGAGCTTACACCCGAGTCACTCAGCCATTGGCTCCCGATACAGGCCTCGTGCCCCGGAGGCCGATCCTAGTGCTTTCGGTTGACGGCCTCGTGCTTCCAGTAACTGTAGATCGGGTTTTCTTGCTCTACCACCTCGGAGCAGGATCTTCCTTGACTCCCCAGAAGAAGCATCACCATGGACATAAAGGCAGGCGGCTCGCCGTTGCAACCAGTAATTTCGACAAGACCATCCTTGTCGACGACCTGCGGGTTCGTCTCAATGGAGGCGAACCAATCATACCCCGGGAGCAGACCGTCCCTACAGTCCTCACCACCAACCGCTTTAGCCTCCTACGGTGAACGCGGGAAGATAAAGCAGAGCTCAGAGAAGCAGGCGCCTCAGCAGTAGTTTAGGGGCACCCACACCAGCCCGATACCCAGGCTCCCAAGTCTCGTCAAAGGAACAACGACAAGGGAGATCAACAACTTAGCCTAAGAAGAATCTGGGTTACCCCGTAAGAGGCTCAAGCTATTCGGAGGGCATGTACTAAGAACCCCTTCCGAGCGCTCAGGCGTGCCGTCGGGTGAGACACAGCCACGTCTACCTCGGCACAGTCCGACGACACCTAGCCACTCAGCATCCCCCGCTTAAATAAGCAAATTAAAGAAGGGCTCGTTTCAGGCCCCGCCAGCACTTAGTCCCGGGTTCTCCTCGGGTCGACACCGTGGTGGAGGCTCCACCACCACGGACCTCGGTCTTTGACAGGATGGAGACACCAATCCACTATGAGAAGCATTCCCAGAAAAAGTGAACGGTTCGGCTCATCAACGACGCAGTTCGGGTGTTTGCGTGTTATACCACCGGACACCAGCCCGATATTCAGTGTGATGACCTGAACCAGCATCTTATCTAATTTAGGAGGCCCCTCCATCAAACTCAACCTCCGGCGCCGCCGGGCCACATCGGCACTTCCGCCGATCTCAGGCATCGGAACATGCAGAAGAAGTTCCAACTGAGGACCGCGGCGTGCCTATCAACGTAGCCCCAACCAACAATGATCCTCCAGCAAACGAAGTTCAAGAGGTGACCCTCGAGACTCTCGTGGAGGAGAACCAACATTTGAAGGCCCTCTTGCAAGACCTCCTTCAGAAACGGGACCTTCATCCTCAGTAACCTGCTAGGCCTCGGGCCGAAACACCAGCATAGCCAGTAGGGCACGATGGTGTCAACACTTCAGCGGCAGTGCCCCCATTCGAATCTTATCCGCGAGCATCCAATACACCAGTACCCGAGAATCTCATGGCGCAACGCCAGATGATTGAGTGGATTGTTGAGACAAAGCTCACCCAGTATGGAAAGGGGTAGCCACTATCGACCTCTATAGTGTCCCCTACCCGCTCCATCACCAGTTGAAAAACTCCCTCCGGAGTATGCCAAGCCCCCGAAGCTATAGAAGTTCGACGGGCAGGGGTCTCCACACAAGTACTTGGCCTACTACATTATGGCCATGGGCGAGCTAGCGTTAGATGAGTCATATCTCCTCCGTTACTTCGCCACCTCACTCACGAGAACGACCTTTAGTGGTATTCCCGCCTGAAGCCCAACTCAGTGATCGATTGGGCAGATCTCCAGAAGAAATTCCTCGACCGTTTTCAGACGGCCGAGCGCAAGGTCTCCCTGGCTGAGCTCTGTTCCCTCCGAAAGAAGAAGCGCTGAGAGCACCCTCGACTTCATCAAGAAATGGTGAGATCTCAGCATGAGGTGTATCAATCCGCCAGTCCAAGAGGACACCATCACCATATGCCGCAGAGGCTTGGCAGCAGAGGTCAGCGAAAAGCTTCTCGGCACTAACATTAAAGGCTTCGACCAGCTCAACTCGGCCGTCGCCAAAATAGAGATGTTCTTCACCAATAACCCAAGCTATACTTCAGCTAAGGGTAAACAGACGCGAGAACGCTAACCCGGTATGGAGGTGAACATCATTGAATTCACCCCCGCCGCCAAAGCCAGTAAGGAGGCCGAGTCAAGTAGTTCTGACAATAAGCCAACGGACAAGCCGGCTACTCCTTCCTTTTCAGAGCATATGAAGACACCCTTCTCCTTTAAAAAGAAATACAGGAAGATGCTCTTCGACCTCTTCATGGCCAAGAAGATTATCGAGCTGCCAGAAACTCGCAAGCCGGACGAGGCCCAAAAAATGGATGACCCTAGCTATTTCCCATATCATCGCATGCTAGGCCATCTGCTTGAAGATTGCTACGTCTTCAAGACTCGGGCACAGAAGCTGATCCAAGATGGCCTCATTAAAATGAAGAACGGTCTCATCGATCCCCCGCAGCCACATGCGTGGTCCAGGCCAGCCAAGGCAGCACATGTAATTCACTACACAGCTTGTCACGCCCCGAGCGCGGAAGATACCCGGAGACGCGTGACGAGTTTATATCGATCATGTCAATCAGAGTATTAGTGTATTCGACACCAAATCAGAGATGTGCAAAAGTAAAGATAACACAATCCTTTTATTCCTTCACAAGAGTATTTCTATTACAATCCCTTGAAAATGCTAAACTTAATAAAAAGAAAAGTACACAATTGACTCAAGAAAATATAGAAAAGACAAGACTAGTTGACGCTTTGAGAAGCTATAATCTCTTTCACTCTTGACCTTCCCAGTCCGATTGAGTCTCGTCGTCGGACTCACCTGAAAAGTAGGGAAACACTGAGTGAGCGAACGCTCAGTAGGAAATTATATCTCAAGAACTAGCAATGGGTTTAAGTGATTACAATTTATGTAAATGTAATATGGCTATGCATGTAGAAATAACTAATCAATAGAATAACACGTCGTGTAAAACTTCCAAGCGAGTCTTAACCAAGAGATATTCATGAGAGACTTTATAGATTATTGGCTATTTCACGCAAGTACTTTGCCCGTGTCGGGCCACGCTAGTAAAGTCACGCAAGTCGAGTCACGCACGCAAGAAAGAGAGAGTGTGGAATGCCAAAGATCAAGAGAGACAAGTACTTCGGTGCAATGCTAGACACCGTGATCATTACAACTCCCATGGGCACTAGTACTTTTGGGTGCTCCTCCCAGGACCAGATCGGGTCCTTATGCACAGCATTAAAGATAGATCTAGACATCCACGATAATTTATAGCCAATAAGGAGTTTCAAGAACAAGTTTTAATAGGATGATAAGATAAGATTTTTATGGAATTCAAGGGCAAGGCCCTTGAGTAAGGACACACTGGCGATAAAATTTACGCAAAGCATATAAACCATGACATGTCGATAAATTGGGTGGAATTGGTTCTCTAACCGGGTACCATAACAAATAAGTGCCCATATGTAGATGGTCACTCTTTTTATATAGAATTGAGGTCCACAAGAACAGCATATTAATGGCATGATGTCCTCATCCCATTAAGAATATTCTCATGATATCCACTTAGCATAACATGAGGGCCGGTATACCATGTTTCTATAGAGTGACATGGCAAAATAGTGTAATGGGTTTTTTATGGTACAACCAGCTCAATCGGCCTTGAGGGAATCCAAGGCTACGAGGAGACTTATGGAGGTCCCAATGACTAACTTGCTAGTCCAAAGGAACGGAATGTCCAATAGAGAGCTTGTATGTCACCGAGAGTTAGTGGGTAATGCGATAAATCATCATGAAACATGGGGCTATATTCACGGACTGGAATATAGTGCCGATATATATATATATGGAACCCTCGGTTAACAGTAACAGTGTAAAATAGTATCACAGGAACATAGCGACTTAAGCTAAGTCATTACTTATCAAATTAACGCCTTTCGCAGGGGCATTTATTTACAATTTGACGACTTATACAGCAGGCGTCCATCATATTTCTTCTATTTCGCATAATTTCTAAATTCTGGAATTTTAGTAGAACACGCCTTAAACAGGGGCTTTACTTTCAAATTCGCGCCCTGGTTCAGGGCGTCACTTTTATAAGAGACGACCTCATGCAGGTCGTTAATTCACTATCTTCCGTAATTCGGGATATTAACATGAACAATGTAAATTTTTTTCCAATTAATAAATTTCAGGAACCAAGGTACAGGGTCAGGACAAGAAAAATAGCAAGATTGAGTAGGTAGGATCATGCATAATATTAGATTCGTGGTTTCACAGATATTAAATTTTAAACACTGTTAATTAACAATTAGGTGAAATTGACGACTCCTGGGCAGGGCGTCAAAACTCAAATTAGCGCCCTAGCCAGGGGCGTTATTTTCAGATACGCGCCCTTGTCAGGGTCGCTTCTTTTAAAATTTCACAAAAAACCTTTGAAAGCATAATAAAACTATATGCATGCATGACTGATGGTATTATTATGAGCTTAAGCTAGTTTGGGCTACGTTCTTGAGAAAACCTACCTGATGATGATCTGGATGAAAATACGTGAAGGATGTGAAGAGAAAACGATACTCTGTTCTAAACAGAGTCTTCTGGGAAAACGATGTTGATGAAGAACCCACGTTCTTCACTTTGACAATAGAGTTACTACTTGTTGCAGACTACCTACATAAGGAAAAATTGAAGAACATTAATTTCTTCATATATCCATAACCAAAGGTGAAGGCAGAGGAAGAAGAACCACCTGTTCTTCACGTACGAGACAGCAACAGAACGGTTCTCCAGAAATAGCGAACAGGTTCGATTAGAAAGGTATTTATAAGATTTTTGGAATCCCAATAGAGTTAGAATTCGATTGGAACTCTAGTTTCCTTGATAGAGTCCTTACCATAATCAATCAAACACGTAGCAATCCTAAAACTTACCCTGGATAGTCTCCCGGTTCGAATGGAACACAATTGCAATTAACGCCTTAGGTTAGGGCGTGCATTTTAATTGACGTCTTGACATGTACCGTTTCTTTTGTAATTCGCGCCCAAGAAGAGGGCGTTTCTTTCTCTTTCCTTTTATTCGTTTTGACCGTTTTAAAATTTGACGCCCTTTGGTATAGGCGTCACTTTTTGAATTAACGCCTCAGGCGAAGGCGTTTCTTATTTAAATCGCGCCTTGTTGAGAGGCGTTATTTACATTTGACTTATTATTTATTCATTTTGGTTCTTATCATTTACTTGCTTAACCTTTCTTGAAATCTTCCTTTTATTTTACCAGGGTTGCTACACAGCTAACGTGATTCACATGATGGCGGCATTCTCTCTCTCTAACAACAAACATAGGAGCCCAATACCAGCCAAGGTGAGCGCTCACTGTGGTATCCAGGGTGGAGACCCTGGCATGACTGCATGCCCCTCTCCTTCCCAAGAGAAAGAACTCGACGGCTCTTTGATGTCCTCGTCGAGAGGGGGCAAGTCATGCCCCGCGATCCACAGGTGGACTACACCCAATGGGACTTCAGTCATCCCCAGTATTGCCGTTTTCATGCCAGAATCTGCCATGCGATCGAATCATGTGATGAAGTTCAGCGCTTAATCCAGAACAGATCCAATGGGAGTAGATCGATGCTGAAGGGAACTCTATGGCGACCCTGAGGCTTCGAGAAGCCGTTGAAGAGACCATGAGCATTGCCAGAAATGCACCAGAGCAACTAGAACCTCCTCAAGCAAATGGGCACGGGTTGCCTTATCAACATATCCCAGCATGGCTCGAGTTTCGAACCACTAATCGAGAGGCTCTCGAACACCTGCGAAGGCACAGGGAGCGGGATGTCAGTCAGGAGGTGGAGCCGAGTGATTTCTCGGTCAATGTCATCCATCCTCCAGCCACCCCAGTCCTCCAGATGCCCAAATATCGACAACCAACCGACAACCCCTGCCACTTCAGCTGTGCAATGGCGGCCCTGGCAGGAGCTAGAGTCTCTCCCATTCTCCAGGGCAGATACTGCCAGGCTCCTCCGAGTCCTTCTTGGCCGAGAGGATGTCCTGATGAGCGAGATGACGATGGGCATCCCAAGCCCCTCTCACTCCCCTCATACCCTACCTCTATCTCCGGTGTCAGGAGATGGGAAGGGGAAGCAAAAGCAAGGTGAGGTTCCGGCATGATCGTGTCGCGTCTCTTTGGCCGGCGAGCCATCGGGCCCTCTCCGCATGCCCTATAACCCAGTCCAGATCACAAAGAAGACATCTTCGGAGCCTTAGCGACTTCGGCTCGCAAGCTAGATTAAGATGACTACCCAGAGCAGCAATACCTTGCCGCGTCTTCGACTATCACTAGACCCTGCTCCAAGCTAGATCATAAAGGCAAGGATGAGGAGCAAGACTCCAAGCAAGTCTCCCATTCTACATCTTAGAAAAAGTATTCGCCACCGCGAGTAAGGCTTCAAACTGCGCATACGTCTTCAGACGCCAGCCCTAGCACACCAGCCTATCAAAGGCTACCTCCTTCGTCACCACGGGTAAGGCTTCAAACCGCGCATACGTCTTTGGATGCCAGCCCCTGCACACTAGCCTATCAAAGGCTACCTCCTTCGCCACCACGGGTAAGGCTTCAAACCACGCATACGTCTTCGGATGCCAGCCCTAGAACACCAGCCTATCAAAGGCTACCTCCTTCGCCATTGCGAGTAAGGCTTCAAACCGCGCATACGTCTTCGGATGCCAGCACTAGTATGCCAACCTATCATAGGCCTCCTTCACCACCGCAGGTAAGGCTTAAAGTGGCACATACGTCCTCGGACGCCAGTCCCAGCATTCCAGCATACCAGGAGCTATCACCTGAGGTAATTGAGCAGGCGATCAACGCCACCTTCCAGATACAACGAGCGGAAGGTGCCTGGATTGAAATCTGGGCAAAGAAAAGCCGTCGACCTCACCTTGCCAAAACATCATCTCAGAGATATCCTCATGAGGATTTATCAACTCCGGCCCCAGCATCTCTCCCTCCTACTCCCCTGGAGGCAGCCATAGCCAAGAAATAGGAGAAAAATAGGAGGAAGAACCTCAAAAGGTAGCTCAAGAAACAAGCTGAGCAAGCGACCGCCTTACAGGCTCCAATAGAGCCAACGCCTCTCCAGAGGCTCCAGTGGCTCATCGACGACCTAGGAGAATACATCCCTCCTCATCCTACCAGAGCTCTCTCGCTTGATAGCTATATCCCGTGGGAAGAAATGCAGAAGCGAGCTCGCCTCAAAGGCTGGGTCCAAGAGATGATCCAGAAGATCAAGAACGGCTAAAGGCTTCTCATCATAAAAGAAATCTCCTTGTTCTATAAAGATAGGGAGATTGCAATAGAGAAGCTAGAAGAAATGCTTCAGGGCTGCACCTGCAACATGGTAGTCATTCCACCCCCTGATAACATCAACGCCCCCCGGTGAGCGAGCCAGTGGCCTCCCAAACCAGACAAAGAACCATCACCCCGTCGTGGCTGGGGATGCGGTAGAGGCCGTGGAAGGATTCCCGAGCTACATCTTCACCCGTCCACCTTCGACCCGGAGCGAATTATCCTCTTTCGAGGGGAGGAACCCGCCCCCATTCTGGAGGTAGAAATTCAAAAAGGGGCCAGCATCTTCGACCCCTCCGGCACGAGGGGACAGCTGCCAGCATTCCGGTCCCTGCACCAGTTCCGTTCTCTTCTGCAGAACAAGCAGGATCGTCTAGTAAGGATGAGCCAGCTCGCCAACCACTCTCAAAAGATCCATCATTGGCACCCATGTTCCAGGAGTCCACAAGTGATCGGAGCCAGCCCGATCCCAGTGGCAAAGGCAAGGCAGTGCAACTCCCCGACGGGGAGCAGCGTGGCAGCTCACAGAAGGCCCAGCCTGACATACTACCATCATGCGAGGACGCTTGAGCCCGAGCCGATTGGAAGGTCCTCCACCAGATGAAGCGGTTTCCCGCTAGTATTACAATCTGGGAAGCCATTGCTTGGAGTAAGGAGCTAAGAGAAACTCTTATCCAAATACTCCAAGAGCTAGAAGCCTATGAAACACATGTCGCGGATATGAAGGCGGCTGCCTATGAAGCCTTCACAGCCACCGTCTCCTTCACGGAGAAAGACATGTTGCTCTCCCCTCCGTGCCACAACCGTCCTCTCTACATGAAGGGGAAGGTCAATGGGCATGAGGTAAACCGGATCCTTGTGGACGCCAGTGCTGCCGTTAACATCATGTCACTCAAAACATTCAAGACTTTATATCTGATCCCATACCTCTAGAAGGTTCAAGCGGTCAAGATATCCGACTTCAACTAGGACACCGAGGATGTCCTCGGCCAGGTGGATGTCGATCTAGTGCTCGATGATCTCACCTCCAAGGTGACATTCTACATCATCGATGCCAACACATCCTACAAAGTGCTACTGAGCAGACCCTGGCTGCATGAAAACTGGGTCATCCCATCAACTCTCCACCAATGCATCAAGTATGCTAAGAATGGGGAACATCATACGGTCTTCGCAGACCTGTCACCATTCACTCTAGCAAAATGCAATCTCGCCGATGCTGCGCTCTATTTCGGGGGGATCAGTCCACACCCCGTAATCAAGGGCAAAAGAAACGATTGGCTCTTAGAGGAAGATGATGATGATCTCTTATCCATTGATGAAGAAAAGGCCAAGCTTCATCGGCTATGCCTCAGCTCCAGGTCAACCCCAGACCACCCTGAGAGGCTCAAACTCGACTTCGAGGCTAATCTTATTAGCCGAGCCATAGACAAAAGCATATGCCTGCCACCAGACTGTATCCAGCTCCCATGTGCATCAGAGGAGCACAGGGTTGAGTCGCTAATGGCATTTGTCATTACCTTCAAGCGACAACGTAGGAACAAGAACAAGGCTAACAGGGACAAGCCCATTGTCTTCTATAAGGGAGACACGGTCTCTCAAGCCCCACCAGATGACTACTTCGGTTGGTCCAAACGAGCTGATGATACCCCTGAAGTAGTCCAAGTACTGGATGACTTGCCACCGCACATTCGGGAGATGTGTCTGAAGTAACACATCCCTCAATGGCAAGCTTCCACACAGCAGAGACATTTTTGCCAGCTGTGGACCCCTTCCTAGGTCCGGGGGCAACCCCCATCTTTCATAAGGATACCAGGGGACTTGGCTACGACCAAGACCCAGACTTCCGTGTCTACTACGCAGTCAATGTCGTAGGCTTGACACTGCTAGTCAACGACTAGGCTAAAGTCAAGGCAAAATTTGATAGTTCCGGGTTTGAGGAAGAGGAGATCTTCATCTCGATCTCCATTAAAGCTAGCACTCCAGTTCAAGCAGTCGAGGAATCCTCCTTGCCTCCATGTAAAAGCATTAGGGCTGAAGAAGCTCCTCCTGCCACCCAGCTTGTCGAAGGACTCAGTTTTACAAACTCTCCTGATGAGGGAGGGGTCCATGATACTAGCCGTGAAGGGTTGTCAGATTTAGTAGGCAACTCCTGGGAAACATCAGTAGCGCCAGTCGACAACTGCTGGCAAGAAGCTAGCGGTCCATCTCAATCCTTGATGGATTCCAGCAACAACAACTTTCCAGTCCCATCGACGTCAACCAGTGGCTTCAAAAATCAAGAAATACATGAAGCCGACACCGATGATGAGGATTTCATCAACTTCCAACCCGATCCTCCCGAGCTAGAAGACGGTGGCCAGGCGACCGTTGACGAACTCATCGAAATCAACTTGGTTGAAGATGAAGCCCACCAGCCAACATTCGTCAGCGCTCTTCTCACCGAAGCAGAAAGGCAGGATTACAAGCAACTCCTGCTCGAATACAAAGACTGCTTCGCCTGGACATACAAGCTAGTTATTTCTTTCTCAGCCACTCCAGTCAAACAGCCACAGCGGTGCATGCGCCATGAGCTGGAACTCCAAGTTTTGGCCGAAGTCAAGAAAATGGCGGAGGTCGACTTTGTCGAGCCGTGTATCTACCCTGTATGAGGAGTTAAGGATCTGAAAATGCAAGAATGTTCACAGTTTGATACTAATCTCATAACAAAGAGAATATTTATGTTCAGAGTCTACCATTATACAAACCTTATGACATGATCCTTATTCAAATTGCGTGGTTCAAATTTAATGATATCAGAGTTCATAAAAGAATTTGAAAAACATCTGCATGCATGTTTTAATAGAAATGAACCAGAATTGCATGTCGAAACTATGTTTAGCCTTCCTTTGCCTGGCTTATTCAGATTCAACGACTTATTTGAGAGTTACACAACTAGTATTGAGGTTAAACACTCATGAAGTTCTTATGGAATTCAGAGTTACAACAGTTTTTCCTTCATCTTATGCTATCTAGCTCATAATTTTCTTTAAGCACAGAGGATTTTTATGAGCAATTAAGCTCAGTCATGCCTTGTATCTTGAGGATACACGTTGTTTAGATGCCAGTATCTCTAGGTACTTGGTGTGACTGACTATTATGCCTCAAATTAAAAAGCGATAGCATTGTCACCTCATGACTTGTCTGACCTCATTTCTTTGATAAGGGGACATATTTCTCAACAACTGTGCCATTGCTCTGCCTTAGATTTTTCTTCAACTTACTACAGAGTTAACAAAGGCACTTCATGACACATCCCACTTGTCTTCTTAGATAAGGGACATGGTTTCTCAGTGAACCAATGTCATTGCTCTGAAAAAAAATAGCAGTTAAGAATTCCAGCTATTCATGATGTTTAAAGACAATACTTAGTGTTAGTATCTCAACCAATGTTGCCTTGAAAGTAGAATTTATAGATTTCAAAAGGAGTCATTCAGGACACAACATGTAAACACTGGTTAGGGTCTATTAAAAAAGTGAACATAGATGATTTCATAACATTTGTCTCAAAACTCAATGACGTCATTAAACCTGAACCAATTTTATAGAATGGACAAGCACAAGGTCATATAATAGAGATTCTTACTTTGAATTCCACTTAGTTTTATGATCATGGTACCCAGATTGGAAGCTACTGAATTTTAGATTTTTCAAGAAGGTGATCAGAACAGCCAGTAGCGGCAATAAGAAATGATCCATTGAATTTTCAGATAAGCATGATTATCAAGTTAAGATGATGAGTAGTGGACACTCCCCCTGAGGATATGCAATGGTCATCAACAAGATATCAAAACATGATTTGGAAATTCATGCCAATGGTTGTACACTTATTAAAGTTGACAAAATGAAGACAACATGTGTGCAAGAACGATTCAAAGAAGTTGCTCCCCTGACAATATGGCCTAAATGCAATATCGACTCATGGTACTTGGCAGAGGTGTATCTTCACGTATGGTGAATGTTTTCAGGCAAGCATAACCTACCTTTCCGCAAAGCACCATTTTATATATCACGGTCAAGCAAAAATAATGCAGCAACCAAAGCAATGCATCATGAACATGTACCTATCAAATCGTGCATGCCAATGCATATAGACATGTATTGATATGAAAAGTATATGCATCAGATTTTCTGTACAACCTTTTTATTGTAGTTCACCACAATCAACAAGCAACAATAGTGAGAGATATTGAACACTTCAATCCTCATTGATTTGAGGTCTGCACAGACCCAGCTCCCTTCTAAGAGTAGAAAACCTGTCATTACACAAGGGTTTGGTAAAAATGTCAGCAACTTGGTTCAATGTATCAACAAAATGCAGTTCAAAATTTTTCTTAAGGACCTCATCTCTAAGAAAATGATGCCTAATTTCAATGTGCTTGGTCCTAGAGTGCTGGACTGGATTTTTAGCAAGATTTATCGCACTTTTGTTATCACACAGAATCGGGACACACCCAAGATCCACTAAGTAGTCTTGAAGTTGGTGTTTAATCCATAACACTTGGGTGCCATAACTCCCCGCAGCAACATATTCTGCCTTTGCGGTAGAGAGGGCAACCGAGTGTTATTTCTTGGAGGCCCAAGAGACCAAACACCCGCCCAGAAATTGGCAATATCCATTAGTACTCTTGCGATCCAGTTTACATCCAGCGTAGTCCGCATCTGAGTAAGAAATGAGAGAGAGATCACATGATGACGATACCACAACCCCAAATTTTGAGTCCCAGCAAGATACTAACAAAACGCTTGACGGTAATCAAGTGGGATTCTCTAGGACTAGCTTGAAATCTAGCACAGAGGCATACACTAAACTGGATGTCCGGTCTAGATGCAGTCAAATAAAGCAATGAACCAATCATACCTCTATAAGTTTTTGCATCTACAAAATTACCTTTCTCATCCGCATCCAGTGATGTGCTGGTCCCCATAGGAGTTGCAATGTACTTACAATTTTTCATGTCAAACCTTTTTAGCAGCTCCTTAATATATTTGGCTTGGCTTATAAAGCACCCATCTGCACCTTGGTTAACCTATAAGCCGAGAAAAAATTGAAGTTCACCCATTAAACTCATCTCAAACTCACTAGTCAAATGGTTAGCAAATTCTCGCACATTTCAGATTTTGTAGATCCAAACACGATATCCTCAACATAGATTTGAACAAGCAAGATGTTCTTACCTTACTTTTTGGTGAAAAGTATTTGATCTACTTTACCTCTTGTGTATCCGTTTTCGGTGAGGAAAGACCTTAACCTTTCATACCAAGCTCTAGGTACTTGCTTCAAGCCATAGAGAGCCCTGTCCAGCTTGTACACATAATCTTCATGATCAGAACTTTCAAAGCCGGGTGGCTGCTCCACATAAACTTCTTTTTTGATTAGTCCATTTAAGAATGCACTTTTAACATCTATTTGATGCAATTTTATTTTGTGTGAACATGTAAATGCAAGTAGCATCCAAATGGCTTCTAGTCGAGCTATAGGGGCAAAAGACTCTTCAAAATCTACACTAAATTCTTGGTTGTAGCCTTGAGCCACCAATCTAGCCTTATTTGTTATTATCTTGCCATCTTCACTAAGTTTGTTTCTAAAGACCCATTTGGTACCTATGACAGATTTTGATGTGGGTCTAGGAACAAGGTGCCAAATATTATTTCTTTCAAACTGGTTTAATTCATATTGCATGGAATTTATCCAGTTTTCATCTTTCAAAGCTTCTTCAACATTTTTTGATTCAATATGTTGAAGTCCCGCGATCAATGACACCCAAGAGGGGGGGGGGTGAATTTGGTGATTACAAATTTTAGAAAACTTTTACCCGATTTAAACAGATATGATAAAACATCAACTAAGAAATTCAGATCTGTTTAACTACAAGTTAGATTTATCAAAATCTATTGCCATGATAGTTCTTCGGTACTAGGCGGAGGTGTGAATCCAAGGATTCTACTCACGCAAGGTGCTATTATCCTGACAAGACTGATCTTGTCAATTCAAAAACACTTTTTGATATACCAAAGATCTATTACTGAAATGATCAATTATACTAGATCTAAAAGATCAAACGCGGAAGAATAATAAACACAAACGATCACATAGAATGGGGGTAGAAGACATGGTCCAAACCACACAATAGACATTGATTTTAAGGTGGTTCATATGCAACGTCGACAATCTACGTCCACCCCTCACCAAAACTCGGTGAGGCTTAACTGCTGGAAAACCAACACGGGGATAAATCCCCAACACGGAGCCAGGCTCCAGTAAACACGCAGGACGACGCCTGCAAACACACGGAGAACAAACCCCAACACACACACATGGAGACGGTGTCTCCAGCACGATCCAACGACTGGATCTACAACGCACACACACACGCTGCAACAAACACAACATAAACTATGGATCTGAAAGGATCCTCACACACAAACATACGGATCTGGGTAAATCCACACACACACAAGTGTAGATCTAAAATGATCCACACCCACACACACAAGTGTAGATCTGGAACGATCCACACCCACACACACAAGTGATCCATACCCACACACACAAGTGTAGATCTGGAACGATCCACACCCACACACACAAGCGTAGATCTGAAACGATCCACACACACACACTGATGTTCACAGATTTAGAAGATTACACACATGAAGCTCAAGAAATTTGGAAGAAGAAACACAAATGAAAAACTTCTGATTTAGGCTCCCCCTGAGTAGATGATGCAGATTCAGGATGAAGCTTGCTTCTCCACTTGATTTCCAGTTGATTAGCTTCAGATTGATCTTGAAAAGCTTGAGATTTAATGAAGAACTTCTGGACGGATCACGTTCATGGAGGTGTTGTAGCAGCTCTCTTTTTCCCTTTTGCAGCCTTCATTTGATCCCTTTTAGCCATTAGGGTTTCTTGGCCCAAGAGTTATTTTTATAAGACTTAGGATGGTCAAGGGACAAGCCAGGAACCAGATCCACGATTTTAGGCAAGTTGAGAAGCTTTTAGACCAAAAAGTCCAAGAAGGAGGCTTGAACACGTTGATGAAAGCAAAGTCAACAAAGGCTACTTCAAAGGGTTCGGTCGACCAAAATCTTCGGTCAGTCGACCGAACTCTGAAAAATTTCAGAGTTTTTCATCCTGGAAAGTTAGGTCGACCGAACTACCCCTTTAGGTCGACCGAACTTTCTCAAAGTTCAGTCCCTTGGTTGCTGGAAAATTAGGTCGATCGAAATGGTCCCATAGGTCGATCGAAATCTGGATTTCCTGCAAAAACAGATTGTTAGCCCACAAAAAACATGTCTATATGATTAAGCTTTCGATTGAACGTGTGTTTACATCCATGTGAAATTCATTTGAACTCTTTCTATGCATCTTAAAAACTATGAATCATTTTGAACATTTGACATTATGTAAATTTGCCTTAATCACATTCAATGCTTGCTTTTGAGTACTTAGGCATGGCACGAGTTGAAAACTAAGTTCGGGGTTTTGTTATCATCAAAATCACCTGGAGATACTCAACAAGCTCCCCCTTTTTGATGATGACAAAATCTTATATCATTAAGAGCATCGGCGTGCCTTTAAACAAAATTGAAACCTTAAAACCAACGCGTTCCATCATTACAAGCTCCCACATGGTTCTTGTATGTGGCGGAGTTTACACTCACGCATAGTGAGGGATTTCAGACGGGCTGGCCTGTCTTACATCCAACACCATTTGATATACATAGAATCAATTGGAGGACTTGCAGAACCAACAATCCACAAGATAATCAATCCATTTACACACATCACATTAAGCCAAACCAACGCAAACTATTCAATCATATTTGCTGAATTGAGAGGAAATGAGATACAAGTATCAAAATGTATGTGCAAGACCAAGTGCATTCCATTTCATTTCGTGCATTCCATTCCATTTCACGTTCAGTTTACATATTACATTGACAACAACATTGACACATGGACACTGAAAGACTAACACGTAGGAACTAGATGCAAGACTCACAATTACACATATGAAATGTAAATGCGAAACACACATGCAAACATACATCAGTCATAACATATATAAGCCTAACTAGCTACTTCTCCCCCTTTGGCATCATCAAAATGGGGAGGTGAATACAAAAGGAGTGGACAAAAAGAGACACTAGGGGATGTAAGAACAGCTATTGAGTAGAGTGATCGGGAGTCCCGTCGTCATTATCATCATCAGAAGCATCTTCATCATCCTCAGAGGCAGTAGTAGGAGGAGGTGGAGATGGAGGAAGACGGCTGTGAAAGGAGTGGAGAAGATGGTCAATGTGAAGAAGGGATTGGTTTGTAGTGCGAAAGGCTTGGTGAGTATCCTCGTATCGGGTGGTGAGAGAGGCCACATGGTTAGTAAGGGTATCCATGGCATTGGAGAAGTTATTCATCCGACCACTCATTGTGTCCATAAATGTATCAAGCCGACCAAAAGATGTGTCTAACCGACTCCCAAGTTCAGAAAGCTGCCCCCCAAAGGTATCCATATGAGATTCCAAGCCTAAAAGATGCCTATCAAGAGCCTCATAGTCTGCCCAAGTGGGCTGTCCAGCACCCTGAGCAGAGGACTCCCCACGATAAAACTGTGGAGGCGGTGGCATATCCTGATCAATATGTGGAGGAGAAGGTGGCTGCTCCTCAGGCTGAGCGAGAGGTGGAGGTGGTGCTGGAGCGTCTTGTTGTTGTTGCTCCTCAGCTTCCTCATTTTTAGGATCTTCTCCATACATTCTGACATCTCTCCTCAGCTCTCCATCTGGACCCCAATAATATGCAAAATCAGTGAGCATCTTGTGCTGATTGTAAATATCACTTTGTCTCACTTCAATGAATACCTCAGCAGCTAATGAAATTCCAGCATAAACAAATGCCCCTATCAGTTGGGATGCATAGGGCAAGGACCTTCTCCTTTGTGTGTGACATGATCCGATTAAGTCTTCCATAAGACTGCTCATGTTGATAGTTATTCCATTCAACACATGATAAAATAGAAACTGATGAACTTCTGTGACTTCATTGTGACTTCCAACTTTTGGATATACAATAGTGGTAAACATGTGATGCAAAACACGCTACAGTGGTGGGAAGTAGTTGGAATTCAGTATGAGCAAGTTTCTAACACCATGCACATATTCACTGAAGGTCATAAGAATAACGGTGTCCGGAACTTCACCATGCCCAAAAGTCATATCAGCCCCCCTTGCAGACACGCCTAGGGCCCTTGCAAAGAATTCTGAATTGACGATGATTTCAGTGCCCTTCACGATTGTGAACAACTCACCATTTCTCTCATTCAAATTCCCATAAAACTCTTGAACAAGGTTGGGATAAAATTGGGTGTACCTTGTCATGAAATCAACCCAATCATTCTGAACTTCAAAAATACCTCTGAGGTTGGGAAAGAACTCATGCATCTCGTCGAAGTCGACTAGACGGGGGTCAAGGATAGGCCGTGGCCGCCTCGGCGGTGCCCGTGGAGCTGGAGCTACCCGCTGAGGAGCTTGGCCCTCACTTCTCCTAGTGCTAGACTCTCCCTAGGTGAGACGCCGAGAACGTCTTCTAGACACCATCTAGACATGAAACCCGCTGAGGAAACGCTTGGATGGACCGATCTCTTCCTTGGGGAGTAGAATGACACATAGGGACATACCAATGGTGGTGGACAGAACCTTCCCACAACCTAGAAGCTGAAGAAGGAGCTTTGGAGCCGCACAAACCACTTCGAAGATCTCTTCCCGAAATGTTGACGAACTTGCCGGATCTTGTGCGAACGAAGGAAGGAGGGTTTTTTTGAGTGTGAAGAGGAGAGGTGGTGTGTTCTAGGGTTTGAGGAGATGGTAGGAGGGTGAATGGGTGTGATAGAATGAGAGAGAGGGGGTGAAGACCCCTTTAAAATAGAGTTCGGAGGCTGGTTCTGCCGACCGATTTGCCGTATTCGGTCGACCGAATCGGGCCTGTCGGTCGACCGAAATGGTAGGCCTACTCAGATTTTAAACATTATTTTTCTATTTTTTTTTGATATTGAAACTCCAACATACCCTCCCTTTGTTTTTTTTGTTTCAAGTCCATTTCTTGCTAGCCTTTTCTTTTTCATCTCTCCTCCTTTTTTTTTGAAAGAAAAGGAATGAGATTGACCTATGACATGAATTAACATAAGGAATTTTCTTGAACCTCCCCCTCAGTGACCGCCTAGAATCCCCAGGTCACAAGTCCACATTTATTTATCAAGGAGAGTATTTGGTCTTAGAAATTTTTCAAGGAAGGATGTATATATATATATATATATATATATATATATATATATAGACAAGCACACATACAAGGTGATATTATGCAGACAAAGAAAAATAAGAAAATACACACAACGTATGCATGCTTTGTACACAATCTACCCTTCATGCCTCTGACAGTTGATGCAAATGCAACACTCATCCTAGTGCAGACCTAGGTATGTATGCTCTCACCCTTGCACATGTCAAGTTCTCTTCTGATTTTATTAAATTGTTCCTGGTTTAAGGGTTTTGTTGAGATGTCAGCCAATTGATTGTGTGTGTCAACAAATTTTAACTCAAAATCCCCCTTGCCTACATGATCTCTCAAGAAATGATGCCGAATGTCAATGCTTTGTCCTTGAATGTTGTACATGATTTTTGACAATTTAATTACAATGGTATTGTCACACAAAATTGGAACACATCTCATCTCATGATTTAAATCAAGCAATTGATTTTTGATCCAAAGTACTTGGGCTCCACAACTTCTGCCGGCTACATATTCTGCCTCGGCCGTTGAGAGAGCTACTGAATGTTGTTTCTTGGAGGCCCATGAAACTAGGCACCCAGCAAGAAATTGACAGTACCCACTAGTACTTTTACGATCCACAATACATCCGACATAATCTGCATCGGTATATGCAATTAAATCAAGTGAACTACCGATGGGAGACCACAAGCCCTGTGCCAATTAAGTATCGAAAAATCCATTTAACAACCAATAAATGAGACTCTTTAGGACATGACTGAAAGCGAGCACATAGACATACGCTGTATTAAATGTTAGGACGGCATGTTGCTAAGTACAGTAGTGATTAGATCATACCTCAAAACAGTGTAGGATCTACTGTTTTACCCTTTTTTATCTTTATCTAACTTCATGGTTGTGGCCATCGGAGTTGACATTGGCTTTGCTTCTTTCATGCCATATTCCTTTAGAAACTCAAAGGCATGTTTGGCTTAGTTTATGAGGATTCCTTGGAACGTTTGCTTAATCTGCAAGCCAAAGAAAGAAAAATGTCAGTTCACCAATTAAACTCATTTCATCTTTACCTTGCGTGATTTCTGCAGATTCATCACATGAGGCATTGTTAATAGTTCAAGAGATGATATCGTCTACATAAGCCTGAACCACTAGCATGTCTTTACCAAAATTTCTTGTGAATGGGATCTGATCAACCTTACCCCTCGTGAGTCAATTTTTAAGTAAGAATGAGATGAGCCTCTCATACCATGTTCTTGGTGCTTGCTTCAGTCCGTACAAGACTTTCCACAGCTTGTACACATGTTGTTGATGTTTTGGATCTTGGAGGTTGTTTTACATCCTCTTGATGTTCCCATTAAGATTGACAGATTTATCATCTATTTTAAGATAATTTAAAATTCAGTGAACAAGCATAGGACAGGAGAGTCCGGACTACTTCTGATCTAGCAACCTGTGCAAAAGACTCATCAAACTCACTACCCATCTCCTGGTAGCAGTTGAGGGAATTCTCATCATCTTCATTCTCGCAAGATATTCCTTCAATTGATTCAAACTTAGCCATAGCTGGCCCAACATCACTTGGATTTTTGGAGGTGTAAACTACATCCAAGATTAAAGGATTTGATTTGTTAGTGACAATCCAGATTAATCTAACCTTGATGTAATGACAAATGCACAGATGTTATTTCCCTAGAAATGACCCTAGGCATTAAGTTCACATGTCTAAGCTAACATCTCCCCCTTAATGTGTGCAAGAATCTGACGTGTTCAATGAAATTTGAATGCCATATACAGCCTATGAATGATTGACTCAAGGTACCTGGCGGAGAACTTAGATCCGAAGATCACCTCACGTGTAGTGATAGTTTCCAGACACGGTTAACCTACCCTTCCACATGTCACCATTCGATATACCATGTAGTCATTGATATGATGAAGCAGGAGAGTTGCAATGTATTATGACATGAATTCATTCAAGTTTGAAAATAGATTCTTCAACTTTTGTGCATGACAACATGTGAAGGTGTATGCAAACTCAATGTATGTAGTGAAAATTTGATTTGAAAATTTTAAACTCCCCTTCAACAAGATGCTATGTGACAAGTGATATGCACAGAGATATGCAACCAACTGTGGATGAGAAGCATGTACAAACATATGCATTATCACATGAGATTCAGCACAAAATAGAACAAGACATAACACCTTTTCTAGAGAAGCGAGAGGGATATCACCTGAGCGTTCAGATTTAATTTTTTATTTGACCTGACTTATGCCACTTGCCCCGTGTGCCTTACCTTCTTGACTAAATACATATTTCACGCTTCATGTTCCCAAGGCACACCTGCAAAATAGATTTCTCATTTTACATTATTAGATATCCAAACCATCTTGGGTCCTTGGGGGTTAGCAACACTCTTGGCACGTGGCTTTCACTTCTTGACAACATTCAATTCATCATTTTTCTTTAGAAAACAATCATGCATCATATGTCTAGATTTGCCACAATAATGACATGTCTTTGAATACTCAAAAGCATGAGGATTATTTGAAGCATGTGATATCACATTCCTTCTTCTCATTGGCTCGACCATTTTGTGTGTGCTGGCATGATGTGTTGAATAAAAACTTCTTTTCTTGATTATTGATGGATTAACAAGTTTACTGAAGGTAACTTGTCATCATGTTTTATCATGAAGCAATCATTCAACTTGTGACCTACTTAACCATAGTAGTCACATTTGACATATGACATGAGAGAATTTTTATTCAGATTAGTAGCATGCTTCCATGTGGATGAAGAAACTTTATTTTGGCCAGCATAAAAGTTCATTTTCTTCATCAGTACCCTGCAGTGTGAAGTTGTATGACCTCTTTTACCACAGTGATTGCAATGCATGAAAGATTTTGTGGTAAACGATTGCTTTGAATTTTTGAAGCCAATTCTATTCCTGCAAGCTTTCAAATCATCATTTTTCATTATGAAATAATCATGCATCATGTGTCCAAGTTTTCCACAATAGAGACAAGAAAAATTTCTTTTCTTAGATGCATGGGGTTTTACATGAATGTTTCTAGCATGCACATTTGGGACATTCACACTATTTTTCAAATTTTGTTGAGTTCTTGACATAATGTGTTGCTGGGAGTTTGATTTGGAGGTGCTAGGTATACATGTGCTATGAATAAATGAAGTGTATAACTTGTTCTCAAATTTCATTTTATTCATAGGATTATATCCCAGCCCTTCTCTTTGAAAATTCACTTTCATTCCCAACAATTTGTCCATGTTTTCTTTGCCATCTACAAATTTGGACAACGGATTATTCAAGTCAAGAATTTCAGAGTGCAATTCTACATTGGCAAATTCTTCTTCAAAGGTAGTAAGCCTGACATTCAACAATGCATTAGTGGTCTTGAGACTGTCTACTTCCTGTTTTAATCCATCTACATTTTCACACTCACTTACAACCACAAATTTTCCTTTTTCTAGAGCCAACAATCTTTCAGAAATGGCAGTGTTCAATTCCTTCAGTTTCTCATTTTCTTTCATAAGCTTCTCATCGCGAATGAGTTCATCTATCAAGGTTTGATCATTGGCCATAGAATTTACTTTTTCTTTCAACTCTTTATTTTCATTTCTTAAGGAGCAAATTTGATCTTTATGAAATTCAATGTCGAACACATGAGCCTCAATCAATTCCTCTAAATGTGAGCATTTTTTACAGGAGGAATCACAGTTGTTTTGTTCAACCTTCTTTTTCAAATTTTTAGTCTCAGATTTTAACTTCTTATATTTACTTGCAAGCTCACCGTAAGCATCCAATAGCTCGTCAAGAGATATATTTTCAGAATCTGAATTAACCTCCAAGGGTGATCCATTCTGCTTATCACTACCGTGATCACTCATACCTGCCATAAGACATTTGTCCTCATTCTCTTCATGGAAGCCGGCTAAGACATCTAGTATGTCCTTTGCAGAGCTGCAGCTGAAGACAAAGGGAAAACTATTAGAATTAACTGCAATAGTAAGCAAGTTTAGAACTAAGAAATTTTGATCATGTTTATACTCATAATCTGCAGTCTAGGCTGATTTGTCTTTAGGCAACTCATAAGGATCATGTGATATAAGCTTCCATAGCTTAGGGTCATATGAGTTGACAATACTGTACATTCTTCCTAACCACAACTCGAAGTTAGAACCATCAAATATAGGTGGAGAATCCATGGAAAATACTTTGGTAGCCATAGATCTAGATCTTGCTCTAGATCATTAGATCTATGAAAAATAGAGCCTTAGCTCTGATATCAATTGAAGTCCCGCGATCAATGACACCTAAGAGGGGGGGGGTGAATTGGGTGATTACAAATTTTAGAAAACTTTTACCCTATTTAAACAGATATGATAAAACATAAACTAAGAAATTCAGATTTGTTTAACTACAAGTTAGATTTATCAAAATCTATTGCCACGATAGTTCTTCGGTACTAGGCGGAGGTGTGAATCCAAGGATTCTACTCACGCAAGGTGCTATCATCCTAACAAGACTGATCTTGTCAATTCAAAAACACTTTTTTATATACCAAAGATCTATTACTGAAATGATCGATTATGCTAGATCTAAAAGATCAAATGCGGAAGAATTATAAACACAAACGATCACATAGAATGGGGGTAGAAGATATGGTCCAAACCACACAATAGACATTGATTTTAAGGTGGTTCGGATGCAACGCCGGCAACCTACGTCCACCCCTCACCAAAACCCAGTGAGGCTTCACTGTTGGAAAACTAACACGGGGATAAATCCCTAACACGGAGCCAAGCTCCAGTACACACGCAGGATGACGCCTGCAAACACACGGGGAATAAACCCCAACACACACACACACACACACACACACACACACACACACACACACACACACACACACACACACACACACACACACACACACACACACACACACACACACACACACACACACACGGAGATGGTGTCTCCAACATGATCCAACGACTGGATCTACAACGCACACACACACGCTACAACAAACGCATCACAAACTACGGATCTGAAAGGATCCTCACACACAAACATACAGATCTGGGTAAATCCACACACATACAAGTGTAGATCTGAAACGATCCACACCCACACACACAAGTGTAGATCTAAAACGATCCACACACACACACTAATGTTCACAGATTTAGAAGATTACACACATGAAGCTCAAGAAATTTAGAAGAAGAAACACAAATGAAAAACTTCTGATTTAGGCTCCCCCTAAGTAGATGATGCAGATTCAGGATGAAGCTTGCCTCTCCACTTGATTTCTAGTTGATTGGCTTCAGATTGATCTTGAAAAGCTTAAGGTTTGATGAAGAACTTCTGGATGGATCACTGTTCACGGAGGTGTTGCAATAGCTCTCTTTTCCCCTTTTGCAGCCTTCATTTGATCCCTTTTAGCCATTAGGGTTTCTTGACCCAAGAGTTGTTTTTATAAGACTTAGGATGGTCAAGGGACAAGTCAAGAACCAGATCCACGATTTTAGGCAAGTTGGGAAGCTTTTAGACCAAAAAGTCTAAGAAGGAGGCTTGAACATGTTGATGAAAGCAAAGTCAACAAAGGCTACTTCGAAGGGTTCGGTCGACCAAAATCTTCGGTCAGTCGATCGAACTCTGAAAATTTTCAGAGTTTTCCGTCCTGGAAAGT
This sequence comes from Amorphophallus konjac, assembly GCA_022559845.1. NCBI lineage: Eukaryota > Viridiplantae > Streptophyta > Magnoliopsida > Alismatales > Araceae > Amorphophallus > Amorphophallus konjac. The sequence continues at coordinate 67,068,397 of CM040127.1, forward strand.
TAGGTCGACCGAACTACCCCTTTAGGTCGACCGAACTTTCTCAGAGTTTAGTCCCTTGGTTGCTGGAAAATTAGGTCGACCGAAATGGTCCCATAGGTCGATCGAAATCTGGATTTCCTACAAAAATAGATTGTTAGCCCACAAAAAAATGTCTATATGATTAAGCTTTTGATTGAACGTGTGTTTACATCCATGTGAAATTCATTTGAACTCTTTCTATGCATCTTAAAAATTATGAATCATTTTGAACATTTGACATTATGTAAATTTGCCTTAATCACATTCAATGCTTGCTTTTGAGTACTTAGGCATGGCACGAGGCGGAAATCAAGTTCGGAGTTTTGTTATCATCAAAATCACCTGGAGAAACTCAACATTTGTGAGACAAGAGCAATTTGGTCCAATTCTTCAACTATTCTAAAATGGGACCTGGTTCTAGGTGGTTCATTTAAGTTCTCATTTACATTATCCAAGGGATGATCTTTAAGAATTCTAACATCACTAATATCATTACCTTTACCGATAGCCAGATCTCTTGAATTGCTTGTTTCTCCCAGGTCATCATTTTTTCTTGTCTCATCTTGTGGAGGATCATGCTCTTCCTTTGATTCAGGAACTCCTCATTATCATCTTCCCTACAAGGCTTGTCATTATTAGATTCATCATTGAATTCATCAAAGGTAACATGGGGTTATTCTTCCACAACTTGACTCTTGATAATGAAAATTATATAAGCCCTAGATCGATCAAAATAATCAAGAAATATACCCTCATCGCTCTTGGGCTCAAACTTATCCAATTCTCTTTTATCATTGTTATGAATGAAACATTTGGATCCAAACACTTTTATGTGAGAGAGAGAAGGATTTTTACCTTTGAGCAACTCATATGGAGTCTTTTTGGTGAATGACCTTACCATGGAGCGGTTGCTGATGTAACACACTATATTTACTGCTTCGGCCCAAAATCTCCTTGGGAGTTGTCATTCAGCAAGCATTATTCTAGCCATCTCTGTGAGTGTTCGGTTTCTCCTCTCAACTACCCATTTTGTTCAGGGGTCCTTGGTGATGAAAACCTGTGATATATACCTTCAGCCCTGTAAAAATTATAAAATTAAGTATTGTCGAATTCACCACCATGATCTGATTGAATGTCAGAGATTTTAAACTCACCATCTTCATTTATCTTCAGGTAGAGTGCTTGAAACTCACTAAAAGCATCATTTTTGTGTGCAAGAAAGAATACGAAAAATCATCCACTAGCACATAGCCATATCTTCTACCACTTAAGCTAGCAATTTTTGTTGGTCCAAATAAGTCCATGTGTATTAGTTCAAGTGGTTTAGATGATAAATTTTGAGTTCTGGTTTTGAATGATTTTCTAGTTTGCTTCCCTAAGGTGCATGCATTACAAATTTTATGGTCTTGTTTGAAGGAGAGCTCAAGCCTCCCTTTCACCATTGAATGTTTTATAAGTTTATGCAAGACATTGTAGCTAGCATGTCCTAGTCTACGATGCCATAACCATGCAAGTTCAGATTTTGGTGCAGCAAGATAGAGATTCAAATGAGTTGGATCATCTAAGTCAATCATGTATACATTATTGACTCTTTTACCAGAAAACTTTATTTTATCAGATTTTGGTTCCAGAATATTACATTCATGAGAGTCGAACACTACTCTATGTCCTTTATCACACAATTGACTTATACTCAATAGATTGTATTCTAACCCATCGACCAATAAAACATTATCAATTGAGTTGGAGGGGTTCTTACCTACTTTACCTGAACCAATGATCTTTCCTTTATTGTTCCCTCCAAAGGTGACATGTCCAGCTTCTTTTTCCACCAGAAAACATAATTTTGTTCTGTCCCCCGTCATATATCTTGAACAACCGCTATCTAGGTACCACCTATTGTGTATGACTGTAAGACATTCCTGCAAGGCAATTCAACCAACAATCTTTGGAACCCATACATGATTGGGTCCCAGCAAACCATTCATCTCAGCAAGGCATGATACCATAGATTTAGGAATCTAAATTTTACTCTCATACTTGGTTTCTTTGCTTGAAGGAAGATTCAGGTTCTTGTTTTCCATTTTCACATTGACTCTTTGTTTCAGAGTGCTTTTAGCCTTTGATTTGTGATGAAGGTTGGAAAATGGTTGATTTTGGTTCTAATAGCTTGTTCTTGATTGATAAAAGGAGTTGTAGCTCATAGGAGAATAAGTGTGATCAGGTCTGTGTGTGTATGAATCATGATTGCCCCAAAAGTATGAAGGTGTCGACCGGTCCCCTATTCAGCCCATTTATAACTATTTCTGTTAGGCTGTAGTGTCGACCTCCTGTGACTTAGGTGTCGACCTCTCTCCTGTTCTACCCATTTATAAGGGTTTTTGTTTAGTGGGAGTGTCGACCTCCTGTGACCTGAGTGTCAACCTATTGGGGCATTCCAAATGGCCTGACTAGGTGATGACCAGGAAGGTGTGGACCTTGGCTGAGGATAGTGTCGACCTGTGCTGTCCTTTGGACCTTTTCGACTCTGAGTGTGTGCAGACTTGGGCTGAGGAAAGTCTCGACCCTTCTAGAATTTCTGAGCATTTTTATTAGGGATTCCATGTTATTTCTTTAAGGGTTCTTCCATTTTTTCTTTTCCTTTACTGTTTGATTTTTCTTGATGTACTTTGGAAGGGTTTAGTGTTTGAGGAAGAAGCATCTGAAGAAGAAACAAAGGTGATAGTTTTCATGCCAATCTTTTTCTTTTCGGTGGGATGGTATCCCAACCCTTCTTTGTTAAAGTTCATTCTTGTTCTTAATAATGCACTTAAGTTCTCCTTTCCATCCACAAACTTCTCCAATTGATTTTGTTTATCCTTCAGTTCCTTTTAGAGCTTTTCAACACTTTCTTGTAGTTTGATATTGACTTCCTTGACGGCTTCATATTTTTCATTTGTTATTTTGATGTCACTTTGAAGTTTTTGCATTTTTGCTTTTGCATCATCAATCTCATCTCTTACGCTCTCATTTTCAACTTCTAGGTCTTTCAATTCGCTCCTTCCATATTCCAGATTCTCAACTAATTTTTTCAAATCTAGAATTTCAGATTCCAATGATGCATTCTTTTCACTTAAGGGATGATCATGCACAACAATATTGATTTTCCTTTTTCAAGCTTTATTCTCCTTTTTGTACATGTCATATTTATCCATCAACTCAGAATAAGCTTCTTCCCAGTCACTAGTTGAAAAATGATCAAAGGGAGATTGTACCTCTGATTCTTCATCTCCCTTAGCCATGAGGCAGAAATTTGCATTTTCTCCTTCTGTGGAGCTTGTTTCATCATCATCTTCTTCTTCATCACTCCAAGTAGATACCATAGCCTTGTTCTTCTTTCCTTTCCATTTGGGTGATGATCTCTTCACTTCGTCAGGGCATTCAGATTTTACATGCCCATGCTTCCTGCAAGAATAGCACACAATCTTATGAGATTTCTTTACATTTTCATATTTTGATCTGAATGATTTCCTTACCTGGGGCCTCCCTTTTCTGAGGCCTTTACCTTCATTTCTTAGAAATTTTCTGAACTTTCGAGTGAGCATAGCTACTTCATCCTCATCTTCATTGCTAGTGGATGACTCACCTTCTTCAAATGTTCCTCAATTGCTTGGACCAGCTTTCAGTGCTAGAGGCCTTTTCTTGCTTACCTCTACTTCCTTGTTTTTGAGATTTATCTCATAGATCATGAGAGATCCTATGAGTTCTTCTACCTTGGTGGTTGATAAATCTCTGGATTCTTCAACCATAGTGACTTTAGTATGCAAAGATGGTGTCAGTGATCGAAGAATCTTCCTTACAATTTCTTGCTCAGAATAATTCTTTCCTAAGCCAATTAAACTGTTAGTGAGCTGAGTCAAACGAGAGTACATATCTGAAATAGATTCATCTGGTTTCATTTTAAACATTTCATACTCTGAGATCAACATGGTGGCTTTGGTCTCATGTGAAGTCCCACGATCAATGACACCCAAGAGGGGGGGTGAATTGGGTGATTACAGATTTTAAAAACTTTTACCCGATTTAAAACATGTATTAAGAACAAGCAATAAACAAGTAGAGATCTGATGGATAACAAAATGAATCTGGCTAAATCAACCCCTACAGCAGTTCTTTGGTACCAGGCGGAGTCCGGGAATTCGAAGATTCTCTCACACATGGTATTTTCCTCCCGACAGGACTAACCTTATCGATCAGAAACTACCTTTTGATATACCAGAGATCTCCCGTAAAAAGGTTAATAAAGCTAGATCTAAACAAAGAAACTAGATGATGATGCAATATGCAAAAGAGCTAGAGCAGAATTGCAGGTAGAGGATAAGGATCAAACCACACAGAAGACCACGATTTTTAGGTGGTTCGAAAGCAACAACTGCAACCTACGTCCACCCCTCACCGATAGTGAGAATTCACACACTATCTTGTAGAAGGTTACAAGATCTAAACCCACACACACATACGTAAGGAGTTCGAAACTCCCACAAGGGTGTACGAACACCGAATCACAAGAGATGTGAAGAGATACACACACACACACACACACACACACACACACACACACACACACACACACACACACACACACACACACACACACACACACACACACACACACACACACACACACACACACACACACACACACACACACAGAGAGAGAGAGAGAGAGAGAGAGAGAGAGATCTGCGTAGATCCACACACACACAAGTATTCAGAAATTATAAAAACACACACTTGAATCTGAAACAAAAATTGAATGGAAGACACAAAGAGAAAACTTCATATTCAAGCTCCCACTTAGTTGATGAAGAAGGTTTTGGATGTAGCTTGATCTCCAATTGGCTTGGGGTTGATCTGCTCCAAATGTAGCTTGGATCACTTGAAGGTGGATGAAGAACTTCCTTCCCGGAGCACTGTTCACGGCTACAGTACCAGCACCCTTCTCTCCCCTTGATAGCCTCCTTGAGCCTCCTTGGATTGATTAGGGTTACAAGCCCCAAAGAGATGTTTTTATAACTCTTGAATGGTCAAGAGACAACCCAGGAACCAGATCCAGAAATCATGGGAAGTTGGGTGGCTTTGGGATTAAACAACTCCAACAAGAAGGGCTTCCCACGTTGAGAATACAAAGTCAAAAATGAAGGCTTTCGAGACTGGCGGTCGACCAGTATATGGGGTGATCGAACGGAATTTTACATGAAATGGGCTGTTCATTTCTGGGAAAATCGGTCGACCGGCCCTGGCTGGTGGTCGACCGCTGGCTGAAATTCCTGTAAAAATAAAAGTGTTAGCCAATGAATCATATCTGTGAACGAATCAGTTTGTGGCTACATCTTGTTCCAATTAAAACAAGTGAGTTAAGCTTAGCCTGGGCAATTTTAGAAACCAAGATGTATTTATGCATTTGGAAGGGATTAAGCATCTAAAACACAGTGCATGATGAAAGTAGGCTTTAAGTGCGTATGAAGGTCGAACTTGATTGTTAATAGATAGCACGTAAGAAAACACATAACCTAGATTTTGTTATCATCAAAATCACCTGGATATACTCAACAATCTCCCCCTTTTTGATGATGATAAAATTAAGAGGATATTGAAATATATGAACGTGCCTTTAAGCAATGTTTGGAAATTGAGATCAAAGTTCGAAATCAAGGCATTTCACTCACATCCCATTAAGCCAGCGAACGCAAACCATTCAACACTTTGTGTGCCAATTAGAAAAGAAATGAGATACAAGGGCCAACCATTTGAGATCAAACGCCAGTTCCATTCAATTCATCATTTCATTTCAAGGTACATTAATGCAAGAGTGAATGCACGACTCAAGAGACTAAATAAATGCATAAAAATAGAACAGACTCATGATCCTTACATGATCAAACATGCAAACACACAACCACACACGGACATATATAAATATATATAGCCTACACTACAACTTTTCCCCCTTTGGCATCATCAAAAGGGGGTAGGATAGACGAAGGGGGACCCAAGTGACATAAGACCAAAGTACATCAAGCTAGAGGAAGAAAAAGGAAAAATCCTCATGGTGCATCTGCAGGAGGCTGATCCTCTGGAGGAGGAGGCTGGTATCCAAGGTGACGGCGGATGTCTTCAAGAGAATGAACTTGAGTGTGAAGACTATCCCGAATACGACCAATGGAAAGGTCACAAGCTGCATCACGGCGCTGCATTCCAAGAAGTGTCATGTTCATGATGTGGAAGGCTTGGCTGGAGTCAGCAACACTGTCGGTGAGGCTAGTCATATGAGTGGTGAGTGTGGCCATTTGAGTGAAGAGGGTATCCAGAGCAGTGGAGAAGGAATCTATGCGACCTGACATGGTGTCAATCACATTGCCCATAGTGTCAACGCGATCCCCGAGTGTAGAAAGTCCCTCCCAAAAAGTATCCACACGAGTCTCTAGCCCAGTAAACCGCCTGTCAAAAATCTCATAGTCTACCCAAGAAGGTTGTGTGGCCCCTTGAGTGGAGGACTCTCCATAATGAAACTGAGGTAGAGGAGGCATCTCCGGATCCATGTGATGCGGTGAGGGTGGAGGAGGCATCTCCGCGGCCTGAACTGGAGGGGGAACATCCCCGTGATCATGTTGCTGTTCTTGTTCCTGCTCTTCCTCACTATCAAATTCGTCTCCATAAGTAGGTACATCCCGACGTAACTCACCACCGGGACCATAGTAATATCCCATATCAGTAAAGATCTTATGCTTGTTATAAATATCATCCTGGCGAACATAGATAAACTGTTCTTCTGCTAAACTGATCCCAGCATGAATGAATACCCTGGTCAACTGTGAAGCATACGGCAAAGATCGCTGCAGATTTGTTCGGCAAGCTCCAATTAGAGTCATCATGAGGCGACCCATGTTGATTTGTATACCATTCATCACATTGTAAAACAGGAATTTATAAACCTCTGTGACTTCATTTCTACTGCCACTCTTTGGATAAATGAGGGAGGTAAACATATGATGCAAAACACGCTGCAGTGGTGGAAGATGATTCGCAATCAATTCAATCAAATTGCTGACACCACGCACATACTCACAGGTGGTAATAGCAAGAAAAGTATCCTCAACCTCCCCATGACCATAAACCAAGTCGGCTTCTCTAGCCACAACTCCTAAGCATCTCTCAAAAAGATCAGGAGTAATGTGAATCTCGACCCCTTGAACAAAAGAAAATAACTGCTCACTTCTTGCAATCAGATTCCCATAGAACTGCTGCACCAGACTAGGGTAATAACATGTATATCTAGTGATGAAATCAGTCCATCTGGGCTGAATCTCAAAGACTGCACATATATCGGGCAAAAGCTTATTCACCTCGTTGAAGTCGACCAGTCGAGGGTCGATAATGAGACGAGGAGGTAGCCTAAGTGCTTGATGCGGTGCAGGCGCCCGATGTGGTGGAGGAACCGGTGCCTCGCGACTCTGGCCACTCCCTTCCCCTTGGGCAGAACACGGAGAGCTTCGTCTAGGCAGCATCCCGAACTAGAATCCCGGTGAGAAACCCTTGAAGAGATGACCCTCGAGCCGGGGGGATGAAGATAGAGCTACGGACACTCCAGGGGCTTGAAAAAGCCTTCTCCACAAATTGGAACCTAGGAAGAAGTTCCATGAATGCACGAACAGCCGAATGGAGTTCATCCCGAAACTGTGACGAACACGCCGGATCCTTGTGCGGATGAGGGAAGGATGGGTTTTAGAGGCTTAGGAGGTGGAGAAAAGAGGTTCTAAGGTTAGGAAATGGGGTATGAGGGTGAATGATGGTGATAGAATGAGAGAATGGGATATTAGACCCCCTTATAAGTTAGCTCGGTTGGGACCCCGGTCAGGCCGGTTCGCCGCCACCGATCGACCGGTGTGGTGCTAGCGGTCGACCGCTAGGGCCAAAAACTCCCCATTTTGTAATTTTATTTTTTTGTTTTTTTTTTCCTTTTTTATATGGGGGGACCATCAACTGACCTTCAGATCTGAGCCAACGATAGGAAGTGGAGAGAAGGAGAGAGATGGAAATATGGAGATTTTGAGGAAAGTTTCTAACTCCCCCTTAGAGGTTTCATCAGATCCGACATCACTGAGTCCACAATTATTTTACCAAGGAATATCTGGCCATAGAAATATTTTAAGGAGGGCTATATATATAAATACATTCAAGCAGGTAGGAGTGTATGCGAATACACAATGTATTAAAAGTAAAGACAATAAGCATGTTTTCCTACCCTTGATGTGTATGAGTTTCTATACATGCAAATCTTAACCTAAGTGCAAACCTATACATGTATGCTCTCACCCTTGCACATCCCAAGTTCTCTTCTTATCTTGTTAAATTGATCCTGGTTGAGGGGTTTGGTGAAAATGTCAGCTAGCTGATTGTGTGTGTCAATAAAATTCAATTCAAAGACCCCATTCCCTACATGATCTCTTAGAAAATGATGATGAATATCAGTATGCTTGGTCTTAGAATGTTGAACATGATTTTTAGACAAGCTGATTACACTAGTGTTATCACACAAGATTGGCACACATTTCATTTCAATATCTAAATCAAGCAGTTGATTTTTGATCCAAAGTACTTGCGCTCCACAACTTTGGCGGCTACATATTCAGCCTCGACCGTTGAGAGAGCTACTGAATGTTGTTTCTTGGAGGCCCATGAGACTAGGCAACCACCGAGAAAATGATAGTACCCACTAGTAATTTTACGATCTACAATACATCCGGCATAATCCGCATCGGTGTATACAATCAAATCAAAAGAACTACCGATGAGAAACTACAAGCCAAAATCTATTGTGCCAAGTAAGTATCTAAAGATGCGTTTAACAGCCGATAGATGAGATTCTTTAGGGCATGACTGAAAACGAGCACAAAGACATACACTGAATTGAATGTTAGGGCGGCACGCTGTAAGATACAGTAGTGATCTGATCATACCTTGAAACAGTGTAGGATCTACTGTTTTATCATTTTCATCTTTGTCTAACTTCGAGGTTGTGGCTATTGGAGTTGACAAAGGTTTTGCTTCAGCCATCCCATGTTTCTTCAACAGCTCCATTGTGTACTTGGCTTTTTTTTTTGGCCAAGAACTGACCGGACAAGTTAGACACTGGTCGAGTGCACCCTCCCTCAGAGAGGGAAAGTGTTCTCACTCCCCCAGGCTATACCTGTGGCCCTAAATTTTTATTGATTGGACGAAGAAGTTACATCAACTGCGGGGCATTCCCCTGGGATTACAAAGGGCTAACAATGTTTTAGCCCAAAGAAACCAATAGGAGCTAAATAATTAGAAGAGGTGGAAAACAATCGGTGGAACTAAGGAAAACGAAAGGCAGGCAGCCCAGCCCTGTCCATTCTAAATGCGCCCTTGGTTAACCGTGGGAGATCCACTACTTGAGTAAAGACATTATTTACAGGGGTACTACATGCATATGAGGCCAGAGAATCAGCAACTTGATTCCCCTCTCTGAAAGTATGGTGAAGCAAGCATCCACTTTCTTGGAGAAAAGCCATGGTCCTCCTCCACCAAGGATAAACCACCCAGCTGGGAGCTATTCCACTCCGACATGCCTCAACAAGAAGGGCACAGTCTGAATAAACTGCCATCAGGTTAATTCCTCTTGCTTCGCAATTGCCAATCCATCGTGCAAGGCTCTTGCTTCGGCCAACAGACTGCTGCCATTTCCATAGTTAAAGGCAAAACCAACTACCAGGCCACCAGAAGAATCCCTTATACAGCCGCCTCCTCCACATCTGCCAGGATTACCTTTCGAAGCCCCATCAACATGCAGTGTATGCCCATGCTTGGCCAAGCTGTAGATAATCAAAATAGGTTGTTTTGGTTGTACCCGGGGAAATAACTAAAAAGAAGCCAAGCATCTGGATTGAGTTGAGGATAATGGCTTGTGAAAGCTTAGTTTATCCAGAGCTAAGGTAACTGAGGAAAGTATCTTCCTTTTAATGGATGTAATGTTGAGGGGAACCCCTTCATATCTAGAGGCACATCTCTGCTTCCATATTTCCCATAGCATAAGAACTACTGAATACATCCCAATAAAGCTAAAAGCAGATTGCATCCTGGTAGCAGTTAGCATATTCCAGCATCGAGCAGTGATTTGATCACTTAACCAGACTTTATTGCTCACCAAGGGGTGTACCCAACCCCATAGTTCATAAGCAAGCTCTCCATTTATGAAGACATGATTCAGATCTTCATACTTAGGGGAGGAGAAATAGCTACACCTGGAAGCCATCTGAATTCCACAGTCAATAACCCCTGCTATCAACTGAAACAGCCTGACGAATTAACTTCCAGGTAAATAGAGCAGCCCTTGGAATTATGGCTGAATGCCACAGCTTAGCCCAGGCTGGTCTTGAAACTCCTTTAGTTCGAATCATGTTGCAGGTTGACTTGACAGAGAAATTCCCTTTAGCAGTACCTATCCATACACAGATATCTGCCTCATTACTGAGATGAATATTAGGAATATGGAAGTTATTTCTAAGAAAACCCCAGGCCTCATGTTGATTGTCCCTGAGCACCTCTCTAACTGAAGCCATTGGGATAGATGCCCCACTGTCCCTGTCACTGGCCCTATCAGCACCTACTGCAGGGCCATTCCCGGTCCAATTGTCCCTAAGAAAATCAGTTGTAGCTCCATTACCTACAAACCACTTGCTGTTTGCTATTAGAATATCTCTAGCCTACCTAAACACTGCTAGAGGCATACTTGCTGGGAATGGTTTAGCACTGTTTGCAAGGTGGGAGTTGATGAATCTATGTTGAGCATACATAGACCAAAGTGAAGACCCATGGACTATGTTCCATAGCATTTTTACAGCAAAAGAAGTCTAAACCCACTGAATATCCCTGATTCCCAGACCTCCCTCTAAACGAGGCCTCTGAATTTCAGACCAGGCAACCCAATGCCTGCGGTTGGTGCCATTATCCCCTTGCCAGAAGAAGGTTGCACATTGACTGTCAATGAACCTAATTATCTTCTTCGGTAAAAAGCAGGCTGAAGCAAGATAAACTGGCATACTTTTCAATACTGAGTCAATTAAAGCTGCTCTACCAGCTTGTGAAAGCAATTTGGACTGCCAACCTTCTAACTTGATCTGTATCCTTTCTATCAAAAATTTGAAATCAGAGCATAGATATCTACCCTTTTTAACTGGGATTCCAAGGTAGCTAATTCCAGCAATCTGATGCTTATATCCAGTGAGTGTCTGAATAGATTGTCTTAAAGAGAGGGGGGCTTTAGCTGATAGAATAAAACAACTCTTTGCTGCATTAACTTTTTGCCCCGAGCAATGCTCATACCTGCTGATGAATTGTTGGAAGGCCACCATATTTTGCCTGCTAGCATTCAAGAAGACCAAGGTATCATCTGCGTAGAGAAGGTGGGAAATCTACATAGACATTCTAGGCCCCTTATAACCCATAAGACCCCTAGATTGAAAATAGGGCAGAGAGGCCTCTACTTAGAGCCTCTGAGGCCATTATAAACAGATATGGAGCTATAGGGTCCCCTTGCCTGATGCCTCTGGTGGACTTAGAAAAATCTGATGCAACCCCATTGAAATTTACTGAAAACCAGTAGTTGTATAGAAGCATGACAATTAAAGAAGTAAACCTGGTATTAAAACCAAACTTTCTCATGACTGCTAGGATGAAGTCCCACTCCATCCTATCATATGCTTTAGCCATGTCCAGCTTGACTATCACATTATGGCCTCTGACTTTTCTATTTATATCCATCATAAGTTGCCGAGGGCAAGGACACATTGTCCAAAATAAAACGCCCTTTCACAAAAGCCCCTTGCTCCACTGAAATAATGTTGGGCAAGAGAGGAGCCAACCTTTCAGAAATAATCTTGGAAATGATCTTATATGTGAAGTTACATAGACTAATAGGTTGAAAATCATTGAATGACCTTGGTTCCTGAACCTTGGGGATGAGAGTAATTAGAGAGGAAGATATTCCCTTAGGAAGAGGGAAACCTTCGAAAAAGGCACATACTGCTTCTGTAACATCCTGCCCAACAGTGTCCCAAACTGTTGTAAAGAACTCTCCATAAAATCTATCCGGACCAGGAGAACTGGAGCCTTTGAGTGACCAGACTGCTCCGCGGAGCTCTGAAGGGTCTGGGATTACACATAAGGCTAGATTCTGAGCCTCAGTGATAATATGTGGAATATGTGCCAATATTTCAGGGTCCACGAGATGCTCCTCAGAAGAGAATAAGTTCTTGAAATAGTCCTTAGCATGAAGCCTTAGATTTTCCTGATATGTACACCACTCTTCTGAATCCCCAACTTTGAGTCTTCTGATAACATTTCTCCTTCTATTACTTTGAGCAACCGCATGATAAAAGGAGGTATTTCTATCCCCACTCTCAATCCAGTCAACCCGGGATTTTTGGTTCCAAAAAATTTCTTCTCTAAGCTGAGCTTGACGGAGACTAGCATTAGCAGCATTAAGCCTTTCTTTATTTTCAGAAGAAGGGTCAGAATCATACAGACCTTGCTTGAGTTCAACATCAGTTACTGCAATACTTATATTAGAATTAATATCCCCAAAGATTTCTTTGTTCCATTTCCGTAAAGAGTCCTTGACTGTCTTCAACTTGACAAAAAGTCTTACCAAGGCATTAGGATGACTTACTTGAACTTGCTGCCAGACATCAGCAACCAACTGTTTAAATGATGCATGTGTACACCACATCTTCTGAAAAATAAATCGACCAGGACTTGTGGTCATGTTGTCCATTAGGAGAAGCAAAGGAGCATGGTCTGAAGGACCTCTAGGAAGATGCTTGACAGTCAGCTGAGGAGAAGTTGAATGGCAATAGCTATTCACTAATATACGGTCTAGCCTTGCCCTAATGTTAGCAGAGCCAACTCTATTGTTTGTCCAGGTCATAGCAGGCCCTATGAAGCCAGCATCAATCAAGCCAGCAGAACATAAGCAGGTATTAAAATCAGACATGGCTGCAAGAGCCGGCATGCCACCACCCACCTTCTCAGATGGACGAAGAATACAGTTAAAGTCCCCGCCTATCAGCCAAGGAATTGAAATTGAAGCAGCAAACATGACTAGATCACTGTATAAGGATTGTCTTTGGTGGGAGTCACAGGAGGCATATACAAATGAATAATATGTACGAAAAAATTGTCCACCTTCAAACCAAGAGTAATATATTGAGGGGAGGAAGCAATTACCTCCAAATTATAATTGTCATGCCAGAAAACCCAAATCTTTGGATCTAAAGAGCTATTGCCAGCAAAACCCCCAAGCTTGAGGTATATTCCCAAGGGAGGAGCTTTATTTATATTTAACATTGGTTCACTAATGGCCACTAAACTGACCTTATTCGACTGCAGTATATATTTCAAGCTTCTTCGGGAACCAAAGTTTCCCACTCCATGGATATTCCAAATTAATGTAGGTATAATCATTGAGGTTCCCAAATAACATCTTCCATCGATCTAGCTTTAGATCTGGTTATTATCCCACCATCTTGATGCCTGCTGGCTAACTCTCCACCCTTCACATGAACATTAGATTGCATTAATTCATTATCTAGATAAGCTTTATCTGCAACCTGCATAATAGTCTTTAGCATCTCTTGCAATCGCACATTATCCATCGCCTCCTCACCAAAGGTTGTATCAACCACAGCAGAAGCCTCGGTTTCAATCATTGCCTTCCCCAAAGGAAGATCATTAAGCACACAACTATCAGCAACACCACTGTCAACAAACTCATTTAATATCGGAAGCATACAATTCCCCTCCCTGACTGGCAACTCAGAATCTTCTATGTCCCGCTGAGTTATACTTTGTCGCCCACCAGAATCACCAAGGTCAAGCTTGGGAAGAGAAGGAAATGCTTCCACTATACTTGGCTGTTGTAAGTCGGGGCCAGAAGATTCCCCCTCCAGGCACTCCACATCCTGAACAATGTTATTAGTTACACATTCAACTTGTTGCACCTCCAATAGCTCTACAGCATGTTGCAAAATCTCGAACTTATTGTCCAATGCCACATTATGTCAAACAGCTGGAGGACCGGCCGTCCTAGGTCTAAAGGCCTGTCTGATGTTCCTTGGATCTGGTCCTTTAATCGACTGAGCCCGGGTCATCCTTCCCTATTTCTTCTTGCAACCTTCCACTGAGTGTCCAAGCTTATGACAGAATGAGCAAGGAGCAGGGACGCGGTTGTAGCTGACCAATTGCCAGTAGCCGATTCCATCCATGTCTATCCATAACCGCTCCCTTCTTGGAGCTGATAAGTCCATCTCAACACAAACCAATGCCTCCGATGTATCAGTTAATGCCAGAGATCTATCATGGATTCGCAGTACAGCTCCAAAATTTCCAACTATAGACTGAAGACAGTCTTCATGGTACAAGTTAGCCGGCAAAGCAGGGAAGCCATTCCAAATCGGCACCGTCGGTGGATCAGCATCGAAAGTAAAATCTGATGTCCATCGAAAAAATCGAAAAAAAAATCCTCTAATGTATAAATTTTTCTGAATCAGAAGCTTCAATAAATCCGATTCAGAGTCAAACCGAAGAAGCAGATGTCTTGGATTCAGTTTGCTAATTACAAAATCTGCAGATAGCTTCAATCGCTGCATCAGACTGCTTTTAATATCAGAAAAGGAAGGCCGACCGTATGCCCATTTGGCCACTATGGAGTAAGAGAGGAAACGAACTGATGCCTGTACATCCGCCTTAGTGAAGAACACTACTGGCTCGCCCCGGTTAGTGAAGGCTGGTTCCTTAACCGGAATAGCTATCATTGGCCGCTGCTTGGACTCCATCAACGCCTGCGCGAAGATTCGGCGAGGATCAGCTTGGGAGGAAGAGGAGACTGTCACCGACAACTCCAAAGGAGAAAGTGAAACCCCCGCCACGTCGGCCATGGCCGACAGGGAGGGGGACGCTCCGAAGAGGATGAACAGCGAAGTAGCGGGAAACACCAGAGCTTCTCACCGTTGTGTACTTGGCTTGACTTATGAAAATGCCCTTAGATGTTTGCTTCACCTGCAGTTTAAGAAAGAATGCTAATTCACCCATTAAGATCATCTCAAATTCTCCTCGCATAATTTCTGCAAATTCATCACATAAAGCATTATTAGTAGCTCCAAAAATTATGTCATCCACATACACTTGAACTACTAATATATCTTTACCTAATTTCTTTGTGAAAAGTGTTTGATCAACCTTACCTCTCTTGAAACCATTTTCAATCAGAAATGAGGTGAGCCGTTCATACCATGCTCATGGTGCTTGCTTCAGTCCGTACAAGGCATTCTGGAGCTTGTACATATGTTGTGGATGTTTGAAGTCTTGAAAACCTAGAGGTTGTTCTACAAAAACATCCTCTTTGATATACCCATTTAGAAACGTAGATTTCACATCCATTTGAAATAATTTGAAGTTAGATGAGCAAGCATAAGATAATAAAATCCGGACTACTTCTAGATGAGCAACCGGTGCAAATGACTCATCAAAATCAATACCCATCTCCTGGCTATACCCTTTGGCCACAAGCCGGGCCTTGTTCCTAACAACCAATCCCATATCATTTAACTTATTTCTAAAAATCCTTGGGGTTCCAATTATAGATTTATTCTTAGGTCGCGGCACAAGAGTCCACACCTGATTTCTTTCGAACTAGTGCAACTCTTCATGCATAGCCTAGATCTAGGATTCATTTTGAAGAGCTTCATGGATATCCTTGGGCTCTTCCTGTGAGATTAAGGCTATCAAATCCTCTTCTTCTACTTGCCTTAGAGATGATCGAGTTCTTACCCCATCTTGAGGATTACCGATTATATTTTCAGTTGGATGATCCCTTAAGAACATAGAGGTGCTGGGCAAGTCGGGGTGCTGCACTTGCTACTCTTGCAATGTTTCAATTGAAAGATCTTCATCTTCTTCACTCTTACTGGGTGTTCCTTCCTTTGGTTCATCCTTGGCTTTAGATGTTCCAGCATTGGTTAAATTTTTGGGGGCTTCTCCTGCATCCATAATTTGCATAGTCAGTTTTAGTTCAGATTCATCAAAAATCACATGAGGACTTTCTTCAACAACTAAAGTGTGTTTATTAAACACTCGATAAGCTCTAGAGTTAAGTGCATAGCCTAGGAAAGTTCCCTTGTCACTTTTCTCATCAAACATACCTAGATTGGACTGACCATTGTTCAGGATAAAACATGAACATCCAAAGGGTTTGAGATGGGAAATATTCAGTTTCTTACCCTTGTATAGCTCATAGGGAGTTTTCTTCAAGATGGGCCTTACCATTGCCCTGTTGATGATGTGACACACTATACTTACCGCCTCAGCCCAAAAGTATTTTGGTAGAGAATTTTCACTTAGCATGATCTGTGCCATGTCTATCAATGTTCTATTTTTCCTCTCCAGCACTCCATTTTATTGGGGCGTCCTTGGTGATGAGAAGTTGTGCGTATACCCGTGCTCTTCACAGAAATTGTTGAATTCATGATTTTCAAATTCACCACCATGATCACTTTGGATGGTGGTGATAAGGTAGCCTCTATCATTTTGGATTTTCCTGCAAAACATTTGAAACTCCATCAATGCATCATTTTTATTGGATAGAAATAACACCCATGTAAATCTGGAATAATCATCAATAATCACAAAACCATAGGATTTCCCTCCTAGGCCGGATGTCCTAGTTGGGCCAAACAAATCAAGATGCAACAGTTCCAAAGACCGTGAGGTGAAAACAATATTTTTATTTTTGAAAGATATGTACATTTGCTTGCCTTTTGTGCAAGCCTCACAGATTTTCTCACTTTCAAACTTTAACTTTGGCAACCCATTCACCAAGTCATATTTAGATAACTTGGAGATTACTCCAAAACTAGCATGACCTAGTCTTTGGTGCCATAGCCATGCATTATCATGATTGTTTGCTACCAAGCACACATCATCACGGGAAACATCATCTAGATCAATAGTATAGACATTGTTGCTTCTCTTGCAGATGAATCTGATTTCATTGGAAGTTTTATTTATGACAAGGCAGAGGGTTTCATCAAAAATAATTTTAAAAACCTTGTCACACAACTAGCTTATACTCAAGAGATTATGATTTAAGCCTTTCACCAAAAGCACATTCTCGATAAGAATTTCAGAATTCTTACTTACATTGCATATTCCAATGATTTTACCTTTGTCCTTATCTCCAAACGCAACTGAACCTCCATCCTTGTCTTGTAGTGTAGAGAACACCTTCTTGTCCCCTGTCATATGCCTTGAACAACCGCTATCCAAGTACCATTTGCTCCCCCTGGCTTCAAGACATATATGCAAGAAACAACATTCTCATGCAATTGATTTTGATACCCAAGCTAGTTTGCGTCCGTAGGAGTTAGTCTAATTATGTGCATATCTTTTCTTGGTCTAGAAAGTATAATTTCTTGGTGGGCTTTGTTTGAACCAGCAATTGACAACAACATGACCAAATATACCACAATGATAGTAATTTACAGGAGTAAATTTTCTTTGGAATTGTCGTGGTTTGGGTTGGACATGTTTTGGCTTAGAGTTAGAACATGAAGCATGGTTGTTTTCTTTTTCATGAACAAAGGATCTAGTGATCTTATGCTCAAAAGATTTTTTATTTTGGGGAGTGTATCACAGTCCTTAATTTTGAAAATTGACTCTAACTCCCAACAAGTTATCTAGATTTTGTTTGCCCTTGACAAACCTGGAGAGAGTGAATTACAAGTCAGTCACTACTTTATTCAAACTCACATTTTTATTTTCAATTTTTGAAATGGATGAGGTCAGAATTTCTTTTTCATTCTTGACCTTTTCACATACTTTTTCAATTTCAGACATTTTACATGATAACTCCTCTTTGGCCTTTTCAAGATCTAAAATCGTTTGAAGCAAGGTTTATTTTTCTTCGGTTAGCTCAAACCATTCTTGTTCAAGTTTTTCAAACTTAACAAAAATATCTTCTTGTGACAAATCATCAACTTTCTTTTTGAGAGTTTTGTTTTCAAATCTGATTTTCCTATATTTTGTATACAATTTTTCATATTCTGACTCACATTGTTCATTGGAAATAAAATCAGGGTCAGAATTTACCTCTATCGAATCATCTTCATGTGCCATGAGGCATAGACTTTCTACGAGCTCTTGCAGCTCCTCATCGGATGGTTCGTCCTATTCGTTGCTCCAGGTGGCGACCATGGCTTTGGGTTTACTGAATTTATCTTTCTTGAACTTTTTCTTCAGATCTGGGCACTCTCCTCTCATATGCTTGGGCTTCTTACATTCGTAGCATATGATGCTACTTGGCTTGCTCGGCTCACCCTTGGTTTGAGTGGGCTTCCTTTGCCCCTTTCTGAAATTACCTTGGAAATTTCTCTTCTTCCTCAAAAACCTTTTTACTTGGTGAGTTATCATAGCCAAGTCTTCTTCTTCATTGCTTCCCTCATTGGATTCTTCTTCTTGAGAGTCGTCATCAGATTGGTGAGCTCTCAATCCAATTACTTTCTTCTTCTTTGTATCTTCCTCGGCTGTTCTCCTCATGTTTATCTCATAGGTCATGAGTGACCCTATGAGTTCGTCCAAGAAAAGTGTGGACAATTTTTTGAATCTTCAATTACTATGACTTTTGTGTGCCACGCCGACGGAAGTGATCTTAGAACTTTCCTCACAAGATCAGAGTTTGTGTACTCCTTCCCGAGACTTTTGAGACCATTTGTGATCTCCGTTAATCTCGCGAACATTTCTGAGATGGTTTCTTCAGGCTTCATCTTGAAAAGCTCGTAGTCTCTGACTAGAAGGTTTGCCTTGGTCTCCTTGACCTCGAGGTTCCCTCATATATGAGCCGTAGCTTGCCCCACATTTCTGTGGCTGAGCTGCACATGGATACATGAGAAAACTCGTTAGGATGTATAGCACATTGCATGATATTCATTACATTGAAGTTAATTGTGGATTTTTTAATTTCTTCGGGTGTCCATTTCTCCTCGTCATCCGAGAGTTTGTAAGGACCCTTGTCCATAACTCTCCAAACTTCGTACTCTTGAGCCCTTAGAAAAACATGCATTATATTTTTTCAGTACGAATAGTTTGAACCATCAAAGAAGGGAGGACGGTTAATGGAGTGACCCTCGGGCATCATACCCTTGTTTGCCATTGATCTGGATCTACTCTAGATCGTTAGATCTGAAGGAAATAGAGCCTTATCTCTGATACTAATTGAAGTCCCGCGATCAACGACACCTAAGAGGGGGGGTGAATTGGGTGATTACAGATTTTAAAAACTTTTACCCGATTTAAAACATGTATTAAGAATAAGCAATAAACAAGTAGAGATCTGATGGATAACAAAATGAATCTGGTTAAATCAACCCCTACAGCAGTACTTTGGTACCAGGTGGAGTCCGGGAATATGAAGATTCTCTCACAGAAGGTATTTTCTTCCCGATAGGACTAACCTTGTCGATCAGAAACTACCTTTTGATATACCAGAGATCTCCCATAAAAAGGTTAATAAAGCTAGATCTAAACAAAGAAACTAGATGATGGTGCAATATGCAAAAGAGTTAGAGCAGAATTGGAGGTAGAGGATAAGGAGCAAACCACACTGAAGATCATGATTTTTAGGTGCTTCGGAAGCAACAACTGTAACCTATGTCCACCCCTCATCGACAGTGAGGATTCACACACTATCTTGTAGAAGGTTACAAGATCTAAACCCCCACACACACACGTAAGGAGTTCGGAACTCCCACAAGGGTGTACAAACACCAAATCACAAGAGATGTGAAGACACACACACACACACACACACACACACACACACACACACACACACACACACACACACACACACACACACACACACACACACACACACACGGATCTGCGTAGATCCACACACACACAAGTATTCAGAAATTACAAGAACACACACTTGAATCTGAAACAAAAATTGAATGGAAGACACAAAGAGAAAACTTCAGATTCAAGCTCCCCCTTAGTTGATGAAGAAGGTTTTAGATGCAGCTTGATCTCCACTTGGCTTGAGGTTGATCTACTCCAGATGTAGCTTGGATCACTTGAAGGTGGATGAAGAACTTCCTTCCCGGAGCACTGTTCACGGCTGTAGTACCAGCACCCTTCTCTCCCCTTGATAGCCTCCTTGAGCCTCCTTGGATTGATTAGGGTTACAAGCCCCAAAGAGATGTTTTTATAACTCTTGAATGGTCAAGAGACAACCCAGGAACCATATCCACAAATCATGGGAAGTTGGGTGGCTTTGGGATTAAACAACTCCAACAAGAAGGGCTTCCCACGTTGAGAATACAAAGTCAAAAATGAAGGCTTTCGAGACTGGCGGTCGACCGATATATGCGGCGGTCGACCGGAATTTTACAGGAAATAGGTCGTTCATTTCTGGGAAAACCGGTCGACCGGGCCTGGCTGGCCGTCGACCACTGGCTGGAATTCCTGCAAAAATAAAAGTGTTAGCCAATGAATCATATTTGTGAACGAATCAGTTTGTGGCTACATCTTGTTCCAATCAAAATGAGTGAGTTAAGCTTAGCCTGGGCGATTTTAGAAACCAAGATGGATTTATGCATTTGGAAGGGATTAAGCATCTAAAACACAGTGCATGATGAAAGTAGGCTTTAAGTGCGTATGAAGGTCGAACTTGATTGTTAATAGATAGCACGTGAGAAAACACATAACTTGGGTTTTGTTATCATCAAAATCACTTGGATATACTCAACATCACGTACCTGAGATGTGCCTTCGTATATTACCTCTAAGCGGTCCCACATCTCTTTGGTTGTGGCACATGTTGATACTCTCGAGAACTCCACAGGATGGAGAGAGCACTGCATTATGTGCTTCACACTCCAGTTGACTATGGATCTCCTTATCTGCTCCTTTGTCCAAGTGTCCTCATCTTTTGGAAGCTCATAGGGACTTTTGCTAACAGCTCTCCAGAGCTCATAGTATTGAGCACGGATGAAAACCTACATACGATTTTTTCAATATGAGTAATTAGTTTCAGTGAAGAAGGGTGATCTGTTAACAGAATGTCTTTGGGCATGAGACCTTTTGGATGCCATTCCACCATTTCTCTCAAGGTCGTTGGACCCCATCATGAGAGATTGGCTCTGATACCACGTATTGTGTGGGAATGACTGATCGAGAGGGGAGGGAATAGATCTGCCCCTCTTTTTTGAGAACTCAAACAAACCACAGCGGAATAAAGATGACTACTATAATATGCAGGTAATGCACATGAACAATGTAAGAGAGTAGATAGATACCAACCTAGACAAGTATCTAGCGAAGAGCAATCACACATGCAAATCACATGAACAAAAACTTTTAAGGTGGTTCGGACTTTCTCCAAAGTCCTACGTCCACCCCTCACTTAAGCCAAGTGGGGCTTCCTTAGTGCAGCTGCACAATCCGCTGAATACACAGCTTAATAGCCCACTGCCTTATAGCTTGCAGAGAGACTATCCTCTCCCAAGGAACCGCTGATGCACAGCTTGATGGCACATCGGCCAGACCACAGATTCAATCACACAAGCTTGATCTATCTTCCTACTAACATCGATAGGGACAGTTCAAGGTTTCTTTAAATAAGATCAAACAAAAGAAAAGGATGATGAAAAAACTCATATAGGAAGAGTTGAGCTCAATGCAAAATGCAAAAGTCCTTGTCTAAAATATGGAGAGCTTGGTTTTCTGTGAGGAGGTTCATTGCTTCTATGATGGTAGCTTTATCTTTACAATGCAATGAGTAGATGGAAGAGGAGCTCGTGGGTTTGCTTTAGATCTTAACAAATGGCCTTGAACTCTTCACCATCTTTTCTTCTTCTTCTTCTTCTTCTTCTTCTTCTTCTTCTTCTTCTCTTTTAGTTCTGGATGTAGCTGGCTTCTTGCGTTGTCCTCTTCTCCAAGGGGCACCGATAGCAGTAGTAGTAACAGATTCTCCACGTTTCTTCTGGTTGCAGTACACTCATTATATGGAGGTGCGTGTCCTTTCTTGGCTCCTCAAGAGAGGAAATTTTCCCACCAAAAAATTGTCCACTAATTGGTTCAGCTTGAGTGGAAAAGGTGTCTTCACACTTGATTTCTTTTGATTGGTTCAGAGGAAATAAACAATAAGACTTTCCTTCTGTTCCAAATCTGAGTATTTGATGATCCTTGTGGATAGCATCCTGCAGGCTACTTCCTCATTGGATCAGGTCACTTCTATGCTTGGTGTATCTTTCTAGGATCATATCTCATTGGTTGACTGCAGAAAGGTGGCAGACTTTTCCCAGATGTGAACCCTGTCATAGCAGCCTCCAAAAGGTGTTTTCAGATGTGGTCATGATGACTGGGACATGTGAAAGACTTGGAACCTTTCTCTAGACCTCTAAATCCGTGTTTTTGGGGATTTACGGTATGTATTTTTGCTCTCTTGATCCCTCTTCGAACTTTTGTGATTTGACAGGAAACAGCTTCTGGAGAGCCATAGTGTCGGCCTCATGTAAAGGAAGTGTCGACACTTTTAAGAAAACTACCAATTTAACACTCTCTATAAGATGTCTGAGGTCGACCTTCTGTAAATGTAGAGTCAACCTGTCTTAGGAAATTGCCCATGTAACGGTCTCTGGAAACACCCATGGTGTCAACCTGATGTAGCTGTAGTGTCGACACTGCTTTAAGAATCCAGTCTTCAACGCTCTCTGGAAGACCATAGTGTCAACCTGCTTTAAAGTGTCGACATTGCTTTATAGAGGAGCATTTATAACGCTCTCTGGAAGGGTCTGAGGTCGACCTCTTGAGAGAGGTAGGTCGTGTAACGCCCGAGAATTTTCTAGGAATTTTTTGGGATTAAAATATAATTACTAAGTAATTTAAAAGGCTTAATGGGCTATTAAGAAGAATTAAGGATTTATTAAATCTATTTAAAAGCCCTATATCAACTAAAGGGCTAAGCCTAACTCAAATAGGCCCAAAGACCCAAATCTAAGACTTTAGACCCTAGCCCATTAATAGAAACGTAAATTAGGTAATTTATAGATTTAAAATGATATATATACATCAATTGGGAGAACAAATGAGAGATAATAAGAAAATCCAAATTTTTCGGATTAAGCGCCGCCTAGCGATCTATCACGCCACCGCCATACCCACCCTAGCGGTCTGGCTATGACCGCTAGGCAACCCCAGTTCAGTGAATCAAAGAAACATGAAAAAGCTTGGATCTTTGTCGATCAAATCACCTTAGATCGAAGCTACCTGGCATGGAAGACTCTCTAGAACTCTCTAGGGATTAACTCTACTCCAATTTAGAACTCTAGGTTTGATCTAATCTCTTAAACCCTAGGTGAACCCTATAAATAGACTCTAACTTCGACTCATGTGAACCCTAGTGTTGGCTCGCGTATTTCGAAGGTAAGGAAACCCTATCTTAGGTTGATTATTTAGAACTTTATGTTCTTCTTAGTTTTATCTAACTACCCTCAAATTTTCGTGCTAGAAGACACAGTCGTTGGAGAGTTAGAGCCTCTGCAAGTTGCTGATTCGTAATAGACTACATAGGAACCAGTGCGATGGTCCAGTGAAGATCAGGAAAATAGAAGCCCTAATCGACGTATTTATGAGTTGATTCTTTAGAACTTTCTGTTCCCCTTAGTATCTTCTACCTACCCTCCAATTTTCATGAATTTAGGTCAAGAGGATCGGGAGATAGAGGGATGGAAAGTTGCTGGTTTGGCATATGACGTGCAGGAACTAGGGTCTACTTCCAGTAAGGAATCCAAATTCTAGGGATCGAATCAAAGGTAGGTTATCTCATGAAAAGGCTAGAATAACATGTCAGGAGTAAAAGCCCTTTGATTCATGAAAATTCATGCTTCCTACACGGAGTATTTAATGTTTTACTATTACTACGCATATAGGCTATTCCTGCATGCATAGTTCCTACCCTTAATAACGAAAATGATAATTCTAGTTTAAATCATGACTACCCATGCATCTCCATGTCTTAATATGGTTTTATCAGGCCTTATTTACATGTTGACATGTTATACCATACATCTATCTACCTTAGATTAGCATGTAGTTCGATTTTATTGTTGTTTACAGTAGACAGGAAGAAACGGTCTTCCTAAGACCACCTGAGTCCCTTAGCGGCCCTACGATAGACCGCTAAAGCCCATAAAACGGTCCTCCCGAGACCGATTTTGCTTTCTGAGTTCTGTATTTGTTAACCCGAAACATAATGCAGAACAACCCTAATTATTATATGATAAGCCTAGCTAAGTAGTTCTTGCTCCTGTTTTAAGTACCGTATTTATACACTTGGTTACATTAATTGTTCATCATAGTGGATTTCATATTCTTTATGCACTTTGGACTTATTTCAAACTTATGTTACTTTCATGCCAAAACCTATACTCTTGTATTAATGATAATCATTTCAGAAGATTCATGGACTTTATAGTGATGTTTTTGATCGATTTCTTTCATGATCTCACTCTCACCTTGAGTCTTTCATAAGTACATGATACGTACCCCGGCGCGTAGTCACTAGATACACTTTGCACTTAAGCACACAATCTTGGACTAGTGATCATCTTCGTTGGATATTCTTTCCACCGGACTAGGTGATCTTGTTTCAAGGCCTCCATAAGACTCCGTGTGCCTGGATTCCCACTATGACGCCAAGCTGGTTATACCCTCAAAACCTAATTGTCTAGAAAGCACTTTACCGATATTTTATGTTCTGGACCTTAGCGGCCCTATGGACGATTGCCAGAGTCTGGTAGTGGCTATTTACCTTACCGCCAAGGATGCCTAGCGGCTCTACCTTGACCGCGTGGTTTTAGTTCATTCGTTTCATCGACTCTGTCGTAAAATGGTCCAGTCATGACTGCATAGATCCACATACGGTCCCGTAAATGACCGCTATTTCCATAAACGGCCTTGATATGACCGTTTGATGTCTCAGTATTGATTAACCCAAGGTTTGACCCAAGGGTTGATTTTTCTATGATCCTAGACGATCTAATGATTATCTAGAACCTAACACTTCATTCAATAAACTACCTAATGAATTATGATAATTAATGAATGTATGTGGAGAAGGGGATTTGTTTTGTTTGTTCGGTTTATCTGCGTAGGCGTGCCAGTCACTGAGTAAAAGTTTATTATGTGCTCAATCTGACCCGAGTCGGGCAAAAGTGAAATCCGTGTCGGGACCGGAAGTCCGCCATACCATAAAGACTACGACATTAATTACATCCTCCAATAAGGGGGAAAACCTCTGATTAATTGCCGAGATAACGAGCCGTCCGAGGCTGAGATGGAATGCAAGAGAATGCATACGATGATGAGACCTACAAGGCCGCATAAAATAATTTATTTGTTATTTTCTTAATCATGTAGAGCAGGCATAATTCATTAAGTTTAAGTCTTCGGTACGAAGAGGAGGGCGTAGGTTCGAACACCACCATCGCGCATAGCTAAAACTTCCGGTCGGGCATGACCCGACCTTCCGTTGATGTCATTTGATATACCGAGGTCTCGCCCAGGCAAACAAGCATTAATGTAGCGTGTATGAATATATATCTATATCTAGTGCATATATTAGCAAAGCATGATGACAGATGATTTAAACTTAAACTGTTTCTTCTTATTTGGTTTCTGGTTGATTGCATTGATTGACCCATGCTATGGAAGGTGAGGGTTGGTTCGAGAATGAGAGAGGAATTAAAACGGCGCGAAAGACGCATTTTTATTCAAAATCGGTGCGACTAGGTGTAGGTAAAGGGTTACACGGTGCGGGGTAGCGTAGGTAAAGGCTAGAAAATGGCGTGGGGGAGGCGAGTGGCCTTAAATGGCGCGGTCCACCTGGGGCACGCCGGATTAGGCCGCGTCGGGTGGAGACCAATTAAAATTCGATGGATTTGAGTGTGATGTTAAATCGGCGCGGTGGGGTACCGCGCCGTATTAGGGCGCGCCAAATTAAGGCCGCACCGAGTTAGTGAATTTTAAGGTGTTTTTTAGTTTATTTGAACTATGAACATGTATTGAGTTGATTGATGAGTGAATTGAGGTCCAAGATGCTCTTGAGATAGGATTGAAACATGTGCGAGGTTCATACTCGAGCACGAAAGTTTATTATCTTGAAAGCATGTCTTTTTAAGCCTGAATTATGAGGGCAGTTAATCAACCAAGCCTAGCAAAATTTGGCCAGCATCTCCCCATATCCAAAGGATTGCGGGGGAGAAGCGGAGACATACTCACATAACTAGAGTAAGCTCCTTAATACCGGGTGGCACAACGGCGACCGGCAGACCCGTATGGATGGAACACCCCGAGGGCTAGCCTACAAGGGGCACCAATATTCCATGGGCCAAAACATAATTAAAAGGGATGACCAGTAAGGGAGGAAACCCCGAGGGCTAGCCTACGAGGGGCACACAACCCATGGTCACCACAGTACCCTTAGGGGCAGTGGATTTAATATTGGGCTAAGAGCCCCGTTAATATTCGCCTTGCGGCTCATGCAGATACATGTCATCAGGGAACATGACCTTATGATCCAATGGTGACTGGAAGTATCGATGGGGAATGTCCCCTCTCCCCGGCCACTAGACTCCTCGAGAAGAATATTCACATATAATGCATATGCAGAATGCACTTAGTCAATAGACCAACGATAATTAGTTATATATATATATATATATATAGGAGTTAACTAGTTAGCTAGTTAGCAAAGGGGTTAGCAAGTTAGCGTGAGGGTTAGCAGATTAGCATTCGGAACGAGCAAGTTGGCATGAAGGCTCCGGGAATTAGAGGAGGCAATCCTTCGATCAATCGATGGGTAGCAGACAAGAAGGCAATGATGCCAGAAAACCATGCATCCTACTTATGGGGATGGCCTCATTCTCCTCAGTTCATGATTAAGAACGGAGGGGCGACAAGGGACCAATCCCGGGGTTAACCATGGAGACACACAAGTATATATCTCCGGCAATAAAACCCTCAATAAGGACGGTGGGAACCTCATATGAGCATCCCATTAGAAAGAACCCCGGGGAGAGGGGTGATAACATCAATGTTGCCCTGGGAAGGACCAGGGCTCATTCAACGCCGGTGAAGGAAACCACACGACAACACACAGAATGCCAGAAGTTAAATGCAACTAGAGAAAAGAGAGGGGATGCAGAGAAATCGTCATATCCAACACCACACCATTATATTATCAGAAAGGGCCAATACAACGCACATACGGCACAGCATGGCGTTGTCGCTCAGAGGCCGGCCACTGCTTACACAGACAAGACTAGGACCTAATTACAGAAGAGGAAGAGGTAGAGAGATAGTGAGAGGGAGATGGGCTCATATCATCGCCCCTCTGATCATATTATCCTAAGGAGGAAACAGTGGGGAATGGCCGAGAGGAGTCGCCGGAACCCACCTCAACTTCACTGCAGAAACAGAGTATCGGATGGCGGACTTCTTCCTCGGCTCCAGGCTTCTTCAGGCAGATGGATAGAAGAGGGCGGTGGCTCTCCGAAGCTCACTCCCCAGAAAACCCATTCTTCTTCCCCAATACTCTTTTTTTTTCTTCTGATTTCCCTCTGTCTCCCTCTTATTCGGTCGATGATTGGCTTATATAGTATGGTCGATGCGTGGTCCCTCCCCGGCGCGAGATGAGTGCACCGATGAAGGATCCATGTCTTTTGTACGCGCCGGGAAGAGGGCGCGCCGGGAAGGGGGCGCGCCGGGAAAGGAGGCACGCCAGATTAGACCATTCCGTCACGCTTGCTCGGGTGTGAGTCAGACTAGGGGCCCTCTGACTGACTCCGGGCGTTGTCCTATTCCTTCATCTCTCCGCATCTTTGAAAAACTACTATGAGAAGTATTGGTAGAGCCTTTGGGCCGCTAAACTTCCAGTTCTGGAACCGTTTATGCCTCTAGTCCGGGCATCTGGGTTTTCCGCTGACATGGCCTTCGGCACAGTGGTTCGTGCCGCCGACTTGGCTCTACCTACATTCGTGGCTTCCTCAGAGCACGGACCACTGCCCTGGGTGCTTTCGCCCTGGCTGGGCAGACATCTGGTTGCTAACGGACCCGATTGGTGGGCAGACGTACCCGTGCAGGATCGCTCTAGTTTCTCACTAGTGGGGCCTTCGGCACCTTGTTCTGAGGGCCAGAGACGTTCTATCTCCTTAGGAGTGTTCGTTGTCAGGTGGCGGACCACCAGGTAAATTCTCACCCTTGGTCGGACGATGGATGTGGCTAATGCGGCATGATCGGGTCGATGTCGATTCATTGGGCAGATCAAACGACACTGTAGGTTTGTTGTGGATTCTTCCGCTCCCCCTGAGGTGATATACCTGGTGCTCATGTTGGGTGACTGGAGGCTCTAGCAGCTCGAGAAGACCCTTGTGTATTGGCTTTCTTTGGCTTCTGCACTTCGGCGAGCCACATCATTCTTGTCATTTAGGCTTGATCGTCATTGAGCATATTTTGAGTACCAACAAATGCCCCCCAGCCGCAGGTGCTGCGAGCAAGGAACGGGCAAGGCAGGACCCGCAGATGCACCCAGACTGGACAGAATCCTCATCTGGCTGGTAGGGATGCATAGTTGTCTTAAACCAACGTGGTGGCTAAAACGACGCGGCCAGGCCATTGTTAATATGGCGCGGCCCTTCCCGGCACGCCCTTTTGGATGAGGAGGGGTTAAAACGACGCGCTATTTAGCGCGCCGTATTAACCCAAGGCGACAGGCTATATATATTTTTTTCTCCTGTCATTCTTCACTCCATCTTCATTTTCACCGAATCTTTCTCTCTCCTCTCTTCTTTCATCCCATAGCGTCGAGCGACCTTGGTGGCAGCGTCTTTGAGCTGGTGAGGGAGAGTTTATGCTGTTCAATTTTTGGGATTTAAATCCTTCTTCTCGGACCCCGGGAGGCTCCTAGTAGGGCTTGCCCTCGGAGCTATTCCCCTGGGTGTTCCGTTTTGGCCTCGGTGTGATACCCACGGCCTATTTTAGGGACCGTCTCTTGATGGACGTGTTCCCTCTTCTTTCTAGCAATCTCCCGAGCTGGGGAGACTCTGCCGAATTTTTGTCAGAAATCCTATCTCATCAGCCATTTTATGACCTTGTTTGTTCTTCTTGTCATGCTTTTTCATATAAAATGGGATTTGTTTCTTCTGCTTCCGTATCCCGTGCCATGGTGACGTGGGAGAATGTCAATTCCTTGGACCGGGGGCATGAGCAGCTTGCTGTGGTCACATAATCCTCGGACTCAGAGACTGATATAGTGGACACCAGCTGGCTTCTCATTATCAGGGGCGATTCCTTCAATTATGACCGCGGAGATGCCGTCAGGAGGGATCACCCCAAAGACAAGCACTTGATGTCCTTCCTCAAGCGATTCAACCTTCAAGGGAAGAGAGATTTGTTCCTTGTTCGCAAAGCTGAACATGCGTTGCTTGTTGAGAGGGACAGTTTGACAGACTTTGTGGTGCGGGGAAGGCCTATTTATCTGCCTGGTGAGCCTCGAAAATGGAGTGCTGTACTTGGACTGCAGACCTAGTTCCAGGGGATGGGTTGTTGACCAGAGCACTTGAATTTACACCCGCTCGATGGAATGAGACCGCGGACCGCGTCGACCGGGAGAAGCCAGTCTTTGGTCTATTGGTGGGGACACCAGAGCTAGTCGCCGGTACCAGACGCGCAGCACGCCGACTTCCTTGTGGTTGGTGACAGCACAGAGCTTCCATCAGAGTTTTGATATTTTTATGTATTTACTTTGAGTGTATTGTACTTGTATTTGTACTTTTGTATTTGGTGTGTTTAAATTAGGCTAAGTTAGTGGGTTTTGTTGTAAAACAGCCACTTGGGCCCGGCGGGACCCCACCTTCCCTCCCATTGGGCCACTTGGCTGCTAGGGTCCATGAGGGCTGGCCTAGGGTCCACCTTGGACTTGGACCATTGGACCAAGGAGACAAAGGTAGAGGACATTCAAGATTCCTCCCCTCAAAGTCAAGGTGGTGTCCCCTCCGTGTCCCCCATGCTTGTCCCCCATGTGGGATTAAACAAATCCCATAAGTCTCCTTTCCCTATTATACCCTCCCACCTACCCTTGAACAAGGTTAGTTGTTGTCTTTTGGTCTAGGTCTAGGGTTTGAATATTTGTAGTCTCTTGTATTATTTGTGGAGGAATTAATAAAAGAAATATTGGAGAATTCATTTGGGCGCACCCCCCTCTCTCCTTGTTCTAAGTGTTCTTCCTTCTTCTTCCCCATCTCTTCTTCAGATCTGATCTTAGATCCTCTATCCCCCTCAAATCACTTCATCCTCCTCTCTTCCTCTATCTTCTATGAACGTTCACCGTCGCCACCGCCGCCGCCATTCGTGCCGTCATTGAGCCACCACAAGCCGGTCTTCATCCTGCTGCCCCAAACTCGGAGTTGCAGGACAGCAGCTCGGTGAAAGGTCTAGTACATGGGATCTGACTGTTGGTTCATGACAAAATTTGAGGGTAGGTTCCCCCCACCATAGGCCATTCCTAGTTTAATTTTGAGATCGATCAGAGCTAGTTTGTCCCATTTCCCAGCCACCTGTTCTTCCTTCTCCAAATCTACCTGTGTGTAGATCTGTGAGATAGATCTTGGCATCCGATTTTTCTCACCCATCAAATGTTTTCCAAAATTTACAAAAAAGCTATGTGAATCTCCGTCACCCTCCCCTCTACCCACCATAAAAATCACAGGTCCTAATTCATCCATTTGATCCTCGGTCAAAGCCCTTGATCAGAGAGTTCAAGTTCTGTCCAGCCTGTTCTGTATTTCGGGTCAAAGTGATCAGTCAGTTAGAAGTCATTTTAATTTCAAATCGAGCCATTGGATGAGTTTGGGATTCCAGTATATCATAGGATTTTGAGTCCTCTTTCCAACGGCACCTTTTGTGCCTCGATCTGACGTCGGTATTGAGCGTACCAGCCGGTCTCGTCAGAGCGTGAAGATCTGGCCAGAAGCTGAGCTGCGGGACAGCCTTGGGAAACAAATCCTAAGAAATTGCCCGCCATCACTCCAGTTACCACCGCTCCAGGGGATCGACCCGGGACACTCCAAGAGCGCCCCCGCCAGTCGCTGCCAGGAGCCGCCCGGACGTCGCCCTACCAGCAGCGGGTCCCATGCACCATCCTGCGGGTCCGAGTGAACAATGTTGAACCGACCGACCGCGTCTGCCCGAGCACCACTGACTGCTGCCCATCAACCCAAGATTGGTGCTCCTGGACCCCACGTGTCGCCTGTTACCTCCTGCGTGGAGTGGACTTTAGAATTAATTCTGTAATTATTAATTGTTGCTGTACCGGGAGTTCCGGATCTCGGCCGGGAAGTCTTCCCCACGCCCCGAGCGTGGAGGTACACTCGCCACCCCCCTTTTGTCGTATTTTCTTAGCTAGTATGCGTTCTATATGCCGCTGCATGTGAGTTGGAGATTTTATTAGCTTGTTATATTTGAATCACCGCTGCGAGTTGTGAGAGCGGAACTCGTCCCGTGACTCGTTCCGAGCACGAGAGTGAGCTGACCACCCGAGTCTCAAAGCCAGTTTCCTAACCATACAAGATCGTCACATTTCCCTCACGGGGGACTACTGTGAGTTAGTGCTTCTTGTTTGGGACATGATCGCCTCTTCTAGAGCTCATCCAGTGCCGTGTTGTAGTGTCGTTGTTGGTCATGTCATCTTGTTAGTCGAGTCATCCTTTAGAGTCCAAGGTCGCAACCCCTCCGCGTCGAGTCTCGTAGTCGTCCCGCTTCAAATTGGTATCAGAGCCGGTTTGAGTCTAGGGTAGTCCATCATAACATGGTTTAAGTCTTAGGTTGCATTTCACTCCTATACCCGGTATATTAAAAGGTGTGTCCGGAACGATAGGTTATGCCTATTGGGAAGCTTGCACACTTGTGTGAGTGCGATCTTCGGATCAAACCTCCACCTCGTACCGGATACTAGGTGAGTCTAGTCGAGTCTGCATTCCAACTTTGCATTATTGTTTTAGGGTCATGTCTAGTCCATTAGGGAGTCAGTTGTCTTGTCCTGAGCATCTGCATGTCCAACCCACCCGAACTTCCCCCAATTCCCCATGGGTATGCAGTACCATCACCCTGACACTATGGGTGAACCCCGAGGTGCCACCCAGGGATGCCGATCTCTGGATGACTTGTTCGCTCTACTCATGGAGCACATGGATAGGTTCGACCAAACTCGTAGGAGCATACCGACCACTTGGTGGGCTATTTCAAGGCCATGGAGGACCGTGCCGAGGCTTTCAACCAATCTGTCCAAGGTCTAGTTGGAACGTTAGAGAGTGTGGAAAGAATCCCTCGCCAGGAGCTCCCTGGAGCCGTTCTGGCCCCTCAAGCGCCAGCTGCCCAACCCGCCCCTCTGGCCACCCATAGTGGGAGTAGCCATTTCTCTGACCAGTGTCCTTCACATTCCCCTATCTTAGAGGACACACATTCTGAGGAAGCCCCACCCGGGCTTATTCTAGTGAGTTATGAGGATGATCAAGAGTTGGCCGATGAGTACCTCGCTAAGGTTGTGGGGCTAGAGAGCGATCCCAAAGAGTGCCTAGTGGGCCAGGGTGAGGCGCCAGCCAACAATTCAATCTTGTTAGTCACCCCAATCCCACCGGTCGTCCCGGAGCTAATCATCAGGAAACCTCTAGTGAGTTGGTTAAGGAAGAGTTTATTTCCGATGTCACGATCCCATCATACCCTTCCATAGAGCCAGCCTTACAGGTAGTGTCCACCACTTCTTGCACAACCTTCCAATCCTCTTACTTCGTGGACACCAAGGATGATCAAGTTAAGGGATTAGGTTGGCAAATGGAGCTGACCTGCATGTTGGCTCTTAGGTCCGATCCACCTAGGTGCATGAGCTTCATATACCCATCCTTGGGTTCTATTACTTCCGTCTGCATAGTGGGTCCATACACCAGTGAGCTCGTCTTGCTCTTACCACTACCTGACGAGCTCCACCACTTTCCACCCCATGACCCCTTCTCTCCCATAGAGAAGCCCACACCACTCAAAAGGTCAGCAACGTAATTGATTCCCTCAGTTGAGGAAGAGCTAGCCTACATTGGGGACCTTTACCCAGGGCCAAAAAGGACCTACATCACTGGATCCCTTACCTTTCTTAATCCTTTTAACCCATCCTCATGGGAACCCATAGATCTCCTAGTCCTCCGAGAGTCCTACCAACTTACCCAGTTCCCCGTGGGTCAGTCGTCCCACTTTTACCCGTCTCTCCTTCAGTAGCGCAGCCACTAGTGACTACCGTACCACTGTCGACGCCCTACGTTGACGCAGTATGGTCTGATTTCTACTGTGAATATAAGAGATAGCATCCAGACCCCATCATTCTCTTGATCCATGTCAGGCGTCCGGATGACTTTTCCATCACCCACCTTCTTGTCCTCACACATTTCTGTACCCGAGGACGAGTCTTCTCGAACCGGAGACGGTTGACGAGAGTGGAGAGTCACGGCCTCAAGTTGTGGGTCAGCTTATCTTTACACTTGGTATATGCAGACGGTGTCCGTCATTCTTACCTGGTCTTCCTTAGCGTGTCCCGCGTGTTTGTCGTCAGTCTTAGGAAGTTATTAGGTTGTGTCTCTCTTCGTCTGTCCTCATTCCATAGTCTATGAGTCTGTTTTGCTTTATTTATACAGTTTGTTTGTCGAGCATATAGGAGTTGCATAGTCATCGTAAAATGACATCAATACACGATGCAATGAGTTGCTTTGTGCTCAAGGCACCACTGTGAGTTCCGAGAGGATGATTATGTCATGATCAGGGTCAGACCTGAATGGTTTCCCTCGGGAGCCGTGAAGTAGTTGCACGCTCACGGTGCTGGTCCCTTTCGAGTGGTGAGGCGAGTCGGATCAAATACATATGTTGTGGACTTACCAGAGGATTACGGGATTATCTCCACTTTCAATGTTTTGGATCTAGTCACCTATAGGGACCCATCGGTGATACCCAGTGAGCCCTTTGAGCCGTCTCCACCCCTTGTGAGCGACACCACCCCAGAGTGTCCACCTACAGCCCTGTTACCTCAGCAGCGAGAGCAAATAGAGTGTATAATGGATGAGCAGGTAATGACTACTCGAGGCGGAGTCTACCAGCGCTATTTGGTGCGATGGAGGGGGCGGCCCGCGTCCGAGGACACGTGGATCACCCGGGCAGAGCTACAGAGGATAGATCCAAATCGGCTGGAGCGATATCAGAGTGACCATGACCCCTACTCAACAGGGTCAAGTTTCTCCCACCCGGGGAGAATTGGTGGGGGCACCAGAGCTAGTCGTCGGTACCAGACACGCAGCACGCCAACTTCCTTGTGGTTGGGTGACAGCACGGAGCTTCCATCGGAGTTTTGATATTTTTATGTATTTAATTTGAGTGTATTGTACTTGTATTTGTACTTGGTGTGTTTAAATTAGGCTAAGTTAGTGGGTTTTGTTGTAAAACAGCCACTTAGGCCCGGCGGGACCCCACCTTCCCTCCCATTAGGCCACTTGGCTGCTAGGGTCCATGAGGGCTGGCCCAGGGTCCACCTTGGACTTGGACCATTGGACCAAGGAGACAAAGGTAGAGGAAGTTCAAGATTCCCCCCCCCTTAAAGTCAAGGTGGTGTCCCCTCCTTGTCCCCCATACTTGTCCCCCATGTGAGATTAAACAAATCCCATAAGTCTCCTTTCCCTATTATACCCTCCCACCTACCCTTGAACAAGATTAGTTGTTGTCTTTTGGTCTAGGTCTAAGGTTTGAATATTTATAATCTCTTGTATCATTTGTGGAGGAATTAAGAAAAGAAATATTGGAGAATTCGTTTGGGCGCACCCCCCTCTCTCCTTGTTCTAAGTGTTCTTCCTTCTTCTTCCCCATCTCTTCTTCAGATCTGATCTTAGATCCTCTATCCCCCTCAAATCTCTTCATCCTCCTCTCTTCCTCTATCTTCTGTGAACGTTCACCGCCGCCGCCGCCGCCGCTGTTCGTGCCGCCATTGAGCCACCATAAGCCGGTCTTCATCCTGCTGCCCCAAACTCGAGTTATAAGATAGCAGCTCGGTGAAAGGTCTAGTACAGGAGATCCGACCATTGGATCGTGACTAAACTCTTAGGGTAGGTTCCCCCCACCATAGTCCATTCCCAATTTAATTTTGAGGTCGATCAGATCTTGTTTGCCCCCTTTTCCAGCAACCTATTCTTCCTTCTCCAAATCTGCCTGTGTGCAGATCTGCAAGATAGATCTTGGCATCCAATTTTTCTCACCCATAAAATGTTGTCCAAAATTTACAAAAAAGCTATGTGCGTCTCCGTCACACTCCCCTATATCCACCATAAAAATCACAGGTCCTAATTCATCCATTTGATCCTCGGTCAAAGCTCTTGATCAGAGAGTTCAAGTTCTGTCCAGCCTGTTTAGTATTTTGGGTCAAAGTGATCAGTCGGTTAGCAGTCGTTTTAATTTCAAATCCAGCCGTTGGATGAGTTTGGGCTTCCAGTATATCGTAGGATTTTGAGTCCTCTTTCCAACAACACTCTTTGTGCCATGATCCTATGTTGGTATTGAGCGTACCAGCCGGTCTCGTCGGATCGCGTAGATCTGGCCAGAAGCTGAGCTGTGGGACAGCCTTGGGAAACAAATCCCAAGAAATTGCCCGCCACCACTCCAGTGACCGCCGCTGCCGGGGATCGACCCGGGACACTCCAGGAACGCCCCTGCCAGTCTCTGCAGCCAGGAGCCGCCCCGTACGTCGCCGTACCAGCAGCGGGTCCCACGCACCATCCTGCGGGCCCCAGTGAACAGTGTTGAACCGGCCGACCGCGTCCGCCCGAGAGCCACCGACTGATGCCCGTTAACCCAAGATTGGTGCTCCCGGACCCCACGTGTCGCCTGTTACCTCGCTGCGTGGAGTGGGCTTTAGAATTAATTCTGTAATTATTAATTGTTGCTGTACCGGGAGTTCCGGATCTCGGCCGGGAAGTCTTCCCCATGCCCTGAGCGTGGAGGTACACTCGCCACCCCCCCTTTTGTCGTATTTGCTTAGCTAGTATGCGTTCTAGATACCGCTGCATGTGAGTAGGATATTTTATTAGCTTGTTATATTTGAATCACCGCTGCGAGTTGTGAGAGCGGAACCCGTCCCGTGACTCGTTCCGAGCACGAGAGTGAGCCGACCACCCGAGTCTCAAAGCTGGTTTCCCAACCATGCAAGATCATCACGTTTCCCTCGCCGGGGATGACTATGAGTTAGGGCTTCTTGATTGGGGCATAATTGCCTCTTCTGGAGCTCGTTCAGTGCCTCGTTGTAGTGTCGTTGCCGGTCGCATCATCTTGTTAGTCGAGTCATCCTTTAGAGTCCAAGGTCGCAACCAGTCCGCGTCGAGTCTCGTAGTCGTCCTGCATCATCTATTCTTAGACCACTTAAAGTGGGGGTATAGGGAAGAATCTTTCTTGCTGGACTACCTGGCAATCCGCTTCAAGCATCAGATTTCTGTAGGGTGGTTTGTTGAGTTGAAGTTCACCGATGCCCACACATTCAGACCCGGGATAGTGGAATTCACGGACTACGTGCTGCAACATTATGCTCCCATCTTGGTCAAGGCTGGTGTATATCATAGCGTGTATGCCTCAAGGTATCGCTACCCTATCTCCAGTGGTTTATGCTACGGTATGATTGAGGTATTCTATCAAGAGTATGACACTTTTTATACTTCAGAGGGAGAAACCTCTTTAGACCTCTGGATTCTTTCATAGCTTAGCGGCTTGACGATTGATGGTGAGCCATATGAAGAAGTCTGTTGGCTAGTTTGGATGAAGGATCAGACTGACGGCGAGGGCCGATATCTTTCGGGCTTCGCCTATTGGTACTTGATGAAGGCATACCGTATGCTTTGCCGCTCATCATACGATGCCAGGGAAGCACCCAAGCCTGGGGAGAAGAGGCAGGTGTGGATGGGCACTTGGCTTCAATACTTCTTCAGTGGGGAGCTCAAGTATGAGGACTTTCCCATAGTAGCACCAACTGCCTTGAAGCGGAAGAAGTGAGTCCGGTGACAAGCCGCTTTCCCACCTATTTTGAAGGAAGGGTAGCAAGGAGGCCCAAACCTCACTGGTGTTGATGCGGTCACGCACTGTGCTGCATATCTAACTTATCGGATTTGTTCCTTCGCTCTCCCACAAGGCAATGACAGCGTGATCAGGGCGGAAGCCTTCTATCCTGCTTGCCTGATGGCTTGGGGCACGAAGCTGTCCCTCTGCCTAGTGGCTTTATTTCTCATCTACAAGATTCTGGGAAACTCACTGATGCGGGACGGACAGCAAACCTGGGACTCTAGCTCGCAACTCATCCCTAAGCGAGGGAAATGCGGGATCATGCGCGGTTGAGGAACCGGCAATGAGTCTCGGGTATTCGGCTCTTCCGCGTGTACTTGGATTGAGTCACGGGACGGGTTCACTCACTCACTCTCGCAGCGGTGATAAAAATAAATTTCGAGCAAATAATCCTATCACATGCAGCGGTATAAGAAAATATACGAGGAAAGCAAATGCCGAGAGGGGGAGCGGACACGATACCTCCACGCTCCGGGCGTGGGGAAGACGACCCCGGCAAAGAACGGTAACCCCCGGTAAAAATAATTACAATAATTATAGAAATGAATTTACTGCCCACTCCAGACAGGGAGGTAAAGGGCTACAAAGGGGCCCGGGAGGACCGATCTTAGGTTGACGGGCAGTAATTTGGGCCGGAGACGGGATGTTGGTCCGACTCGGTGCCGACTCGGTACTGTTCCAACTCGGTACAGCACGAGAACTCAGCAACTGGGACGGCGGCTTCCGGTCCACTTCGTTCTGCGGCGACTTGCTAGGATGCTTCTGATGGGTTGTTGATCGACCTCCGGGAGCGACGGTCGCCGAAGGTGAGCCGGCGTATTTCTGAGGAATTAAATCTCGGACTGAGTTGTTGGCCTGGGCTCTTATCTGCTCTGCGCGCCTCCACGAGAAGAATTTCTGCGGCCAGATCCGATGTCAGATCGACGCAAAAGAGGTACCTATGGATAGAGGACTGAGAGTGTTATAACATATAATTTTTACATATCCATCAAGTGAATGAATTGAAAATTAAAATGACTGTTACACAATGGTTTCTGTTGGCTCGGACTGACATACACACAGGGCAGACTAAGTTTCCCCTAAAAATGAATTTTGACCGAAGGGAAAAACATAAATCTAGACTCAGAAAACTTATGGTGGAAAGGGGGGTACGTAAGGGACATGTATGAATTTTTTTGGGATTTTATAAGATGTATAAGGGGATGGGAAAAATACGGGATTAGGGATCTATCCTGCAGATCTGCCGATTGGCAGACTATCAAGGGTGGAACAAAAAATACCAGAAAAATACCAAATGACGTCTGAATGACACGAAATTTAAATTTGAGACTAGGGATAACAAGATGAACAAACCCTCAAAATTGGGGGTCAAACAGATCTATGGGCTGGGAGATAGAATTTTGTCTTCAGCTTGCTATCCTGTGATGGGCAGAGCTCCGACGAGGCGGCGGTGGTGGCGCGACGGCGGCGGTGCTGAGCTTCACACTCAAGAAGGAGGTAGAAGAGAGGCTTAACACCTCAGAAGAAGGAGGCTTCACACCTCTGCAAGGGGGAGAGAGGAGAGAGGAGGAGGGCGCCCTTGGCCTTGCTCTTGGCAATTTCACAAAATTTCTTCCATTAATTCTATCACAATGGAAAATACAAGGGATTTATAGAAAAGTAAAAATGACCTTAACTACTCCTAGATCTAGGGTTAGGGAGGGGTAAACTAGGGATAGGATTTTCTTCCCCCATGTGGTCAAATGACCAAATAAAATAAAATTACATCATGGAATATAATACATTAAAAGGGGGCGCCCCCTTGACTTTAAGGGCCTTCATTTTTAAATTTTTATTTTTTTGTCCCCTTGAATGGTCAAGTCTTCTAGAAGCCCACCTTGGACATTTGACCAGCCCCACATGGGCCCTAGAGCCTAGGTGGACCAATGGAGAAGAAGGTGGGGGCCCCTTACTGGACCTACTGGACTTTTACAAAAAAACTCAAACATCCTTAAGGAATAACAAATTGGCTTATAAAGCCTTACAATTGCAAACCCATTTTCCCAAGGTTATAAATGCAAATAAAAAGACACAAATGCAAACTAAAAATTTAGTGCTCGGTGTTGATTCCCATCAATTCTCCCCGGGTGGGAAAAACTCGACCCCGTCGAGTAAGGGGTGCGGCTGCTCAAGTAGCTCTTGTGGATCCGTCACCGAACCTGGAAGCGTGGAGTATGCTCCACTCCAAGTAATCGACACATGCTAATCCCGTATAGATTCGATATGCTCACGCTACTGTGGGAATGAGGCTAGAGGTGGACACTCCGGGGTGGGGTCACTCTCAAAGGAGGGAGGCGGCTCAAAGACTTACTAGGAATCACCATTGGGTCCCTATATGTGACTAGATCCGAGACATAGATAGAGCTGAACCCAAATTCCGACAAGTCTATAACGTACGCATTGGATCCAACTTGCCTCGCACTCGAAAGGGACTGACAACGTGAGCGTACAAAAGACCGACTCAACTCGATGCATGCAGACTCACTATGCACTCGACAGACAAACTGTATAAAGAAACAAAATCGACGCATAGACTATGATATGCGGACAAACGGAGAGACACCAACTAATAACTTCCTACGACTGACGACACACGCAAGGACTTACTAAGGAAGACTCGGTGGGAATGTTGGTCACCATCTGCATACAATAGGTGTAAAGATAGACTAACCCACAACTTGATGCCGTGAGTTTCATCCCTCGTCAACTGTCGCCGGTTTGAGAAGACTCGCCCGCGGGTATGGAAGTGCGGGAGGATGAGGAGGCGGGTGATGGGAATGTAATCTGGACGTCTAGTGTGAAGCACGACAAAAAGGAAGTCCGGATATTGTTTCTCATATGCATGGCAGAAATCCAACCATACCGTGTCAACATAAGGTGTGGACAATGGTACGGTAGTCACTAGCGATTGTGCTACCGTAGGAGAGACGGGTAGGAGTGGAATGGTGGGGTCCTCCGAGGACAAAGTGGGTGGGACAGATAGGTCCGGGATGACCGGTGGAATTGGGGTGACTAACAGTCCCTGGCCCTCTATTGGATCACTCTCTAATCCCAAAACATCAGCGAGGTACTCCTCGGCCAACTCTTGGTCAGCCTCATAACTCACTAGAATAGGCACGGGTGAGGCATCCTCCGAATGGTTGTCCTCTAAGGTAGGGGAATGTGAAGGACACGGGTCGGAGAAATGGTTAATCCCACTATAGGGGGCCACAAGGTTGGGCTCCGGGAGAGCTGGTGGGCATGAGTCCGGAGGTGGCATGGGCCGCTGGGGTTGGGTGGTTGGTGACATGGAGGTGGTCGGCTGAATGCCGTCGTGGAAGACGAACTCGCCGGGTAGGTGAAGTGGGTATAAGGTACATGTCCTCCTATCCCAGTCAAAGGTCGCTCTCCTTTCTTCCAACCAATCTTGCCCTAAAATGATGTATGGGCCAGCAAGTGTATCGACCTTGCACCATGCTCCACCGTCATAAAGGACGTGGCCAAACCTCCATTGGAACTCTACGAATGCTAGGCCACCATTGAGGACAATCTCCCCGGTCTTAGAGAGAGACTCAATTATGTCTTGTGAGACACAGTTAGATGACACCCTACTGATGAAGTCGATTTCTGTATGCAACCCATTAGGTAGGATGTCAGTGGACACTATAGGTCACTGGAACGACTCGGTTGTTGGCTTAGGGGTCGGGTGTCGGGCCATGAAAGCATTGAATTCGGCCACCAAGGATGACCAATCCGACGCATGGTCTCGGGGGACGGCCATGGGGGTGGCGAGTAGTGGACATGTAGACGCGGGACAAGACCGACTGACCCTTATTAGACTAGACATGATCCTAAGACAACAATGCAAAGTTTGGAATGCACTAACTAATGCACACTAAGGAACCTAGACTTAACCAAGATCCGGTACTTGGCGGAGTTACGGGATCCGAAGATCCTCTCTCGCAAATGTGCGACCTTCCCGATAGGCGTAACCTAACGTTCGGGCAACACCTTTTGATATACCGAATAAAGGTATGCAAATGCGAACTTGGACCAACTTAGACTTAGACTCCTAGACTTAAATGACTCTTTTTTATTTTTAATCAAAGACTACCCTAGACTCAAACCAGCTATGATACCAATTTGATGTGGGACGGACAGCGAACCTGGGACTCTAGCTCGCAACTCGTCCCTAAGCAAGGGAAACGCGGGATCGTGCGCGGTTGAGGAACCGGCAATGAGTCTCAGGTATTCGGCTCTTCTGCGTGTACTCGGATTGAGTCATGGGACGGGTTCACTCACTCACTCTCGCAGCGGTGATAAAAATAAATTTCGAGCTAATAATCCTATCACATGCAGCGGCATAAGAAATTATACGAGGAAAGCAAATGCCGAGAGGGGGAGCGGACATGATACCTCCACGCTCCGGACGTGGGGAAGATGACCCCGGCCAAGTACGGTAACTCCTGGTAAAAATAATTATAATAATTTACAGAAATAAATTTACTACCCACTCCATGCAGGGAGGTAAAGGGCTACAAAGGGGCTCGGTGTAGACACGTTAAAATCGATACTATGTTGAGTAAATCGCATGTTACAATATAATGCCCAAAGTGGACTTCAATAATGGCTCAATATGGAGTTTTTCTAGTTTATTTAGAATTTTTGTAATTAGCGACTGCCAGCAGGGCGTCATTTAATTGACGAATCAATGGGTGTCGTTATTTCAATTGATTGACGACCGTTCGTGCAGGCGTCATTTCCTGATTTAACGAATTCCATTCAAAATTAAAATTCAAGGAATTAACGTCTATTTCGAAGACGCTCATTAATTGACGCCATTCCACACAGGCGTCATTTCCTTTTTTTCAAATATGGAAAGTCATTTATTTCTATAAATTAATCTAGGAATTCGTGACTGCGTGCGCAGTCGTCATTTTAATTAGCGACTATCCTGATGTCATCATTTAGCTTCCGTGTCCGTTCCTGCTACTGCTTCCTCGCAGGGCAATCCTTCTATCTTTTGATCTCAATCCTTTCCATGGAGGTAAATCCATATTCTGTGAGTTTATCCCTAGTTTTAATCCCATTGGAACTAGGTTTTAAACTCTATAAATATCTTCCATTAAAGGCCACCCGCGAGGAGGGAGATTTTTCTGTTAAAAAAAGAAAGAAAGAGAGAGAGATCTGGCTGAAGAGAGAAGAGAGATTATTATTAGCAAGAGAGGAGATTCCTTTGGTTTTCACTAATAATTCTCTTGCAGGGTTTTTCTACCGCGTTTTCACGACGCTGTTTCTCGGCGTTCTTCCTCCTGCAGCTGAATTCCATCTGCCTCTTCTTCCTTTACTACTGCAGCAACAGCAGAATGACTCTCTTCCTCTCTTTAATTTTCCTTATTATTATTCATCTCACACGCACACTCCAGCCAGCTTTGCTAGAAACATTCATCATACATCATCACGTATTATGCATATTATCTCTCTGCATATCTTACTTGCTTTGCATCCATAGTATATCTCCTTATCCTTTACTTCTCTTAGGGGTTTAAAACAAAACACACAAGGTGTGTTTATGCCCATGTTGCATAGTCTTATTTCTTAAGAGCATTGACACTACACACTTCGGCTAATCAATTGTTGCTTTGCTTGTCTCATAAGGGTAATCAAGATAAGAACCCCCTTCATCGACCGGCCGGTAGAAGGAGGAAGAAAAAGACTCACAATCATCTCCGCTTCTTCACAAGGTACATGCAATCATCCTTTTATTTTTGAGGTAACCCCTCTCGCGATCACACTCCTTTAGGGCATCACATGCTCTCTTTTACTCCTTTCCCTTATTTCCCACCATATATCATATATCATATCTTAGCTATCTATTTTCTTCTTTTAAGAAATTAAATTTCCTTTCCTTTTAATGTCTATGTGACACGTTCACAAATTGGCGATCACGGTGGGACTCTTGTTGTTTTTATTTTGATTACCCCACCTTTGGCACCCACGTGTGCCCCTCCCTTTGGCACCCTCGCGTGCCCCTCCTTAGTGCTCCACGTAGCACACTCCCTTTGTGCATCACGTGCACACCTCTCACTTGATTAGCCAATTTTTAAACTGTCCATAGCATTTTTAAGGAGAAAATTTGATTTCTGCTAGTTTTTATATTACTATCTGTTCACTGAAATTGATTAGCGACTGCTCTACAGGCGCTATTTCCATAATCATCGACCTCTCACAGAGGCGATGTTT
This sequence comes from Amorphophallus konjac, assembly GCA_022559845.1. Taxonomy (NCBI): domain Eukaryota; kingdom Viridiplantae; phylum Streptophyta; class Magnoliopsida; order Alismatales; family Araceae; genus Amorphophallus; species Amorphophallus konjac. The sequence goes on from CM040127.1 coordinate 67,111,975, forward strand.
GCATTATTTTCAGTATTATTATCATTTTATATAATTAACGCCCCTCCACAGAGGCGTTATTCACGCATTTAGCACCTACTCCCAAGGCGTCAATTCTTGAGTTACTATTGATTATTCTTTTACGGTCATTACTGTTCACTGCTAAACAACACCCCTCCACAGAGGCGTCATTCACATATTCAACGCCTCACACCAAGGTGCTATTTCACTTTACTGTTCATTGATTTCTCACAGTTTTCCGTGATCAGCGACTGTCATACAGACGTTGTTTGCTTAGACAGTGACTGCTTCCAGGTTGCTATTTAGTTCTATTTTCACATAACCTTGATTTCTACTGTTATCTTCATCTGATTGTTTCACCTATTGACTATCTACTTATTGCTCATTGATCTGCCTGCATTAGCCTGCATTCTAGGGCATTTGGTTGAGAGACCTCCCTGGCCTATCTCTCAACAGATTTCATGTATGAGACATCCTTCTGCCAGGATAATAAGACCTCCCTGGCCTATCTCTTTAGAAGGTCTTTAGATGGTCCGGCACTTGAATGGTTTTATTCCCTGGAGCCGGCCAAAGCCGGGGATTTTGATATTGTTCCGCGGAAGTTCTTACAGAAATATAAGGACTGTGTGAGTTCATCTTTGTCAGTTACAGATCTTGTTGCCTAGAAAATGAAGCCCGAGGAGGACTTCGTTTTGTTTGCCGATAGGTGGAGAACTATGTCCGAAAGATTAAAAGACACCCTTTCAGAAATGGAGCAAGTTAAGATGATCATATCGAATTCTACTCTGCAATTCCGTCATATTTTGGCCATGAATAAGTTGAGCAATATGGAAGAGCTCTATGAGAGAGCTAAATATATACGACTCAGATGAAAGATTCGCCCATCATGGGCATGTTTGAACAGAAACCAAGATTGGTCAGGAAGAACACCAATGCTAACAATAGTGGTGGGACAACCGAGGGCACCGTCACTAACGAGCAGGTGGCCGTGGTTGGAAACCCCGCACCTTTCTGCAACCCTAACCCAAGACCTCTGCAACCTCCACAGCAACTCTCTTTCTTTAACCCCGCTCCCCAAGCAAATATTCCCCCTAGACCATTCCATCCTCCTCCATAAAATCAAGCCATCCACCCAAACCCCCCAGTTCCTCAGCAATACCACCAAGTGCCACCACCCACCAATTACGGCCCCCAGCAGCCAAGAAGACCACCAGGACCCAAAAGGGCCCAATACCCACCATTACCTGAAAGTCTCCCTAACATCTTCAATGCACTCATGGCCGCCAACCTGCTCACCTTACCAAAAGAAAGAACGGCTTGGCCCACTAATGTGGACACCTCCCGATATTGTGTCTTCCACCGACAGCCTGGTCACAATATAGATCATTGCTTTCATTTCAAGGATTATATCTATGATTTGAATGATCAGGGTGGTATCAATTGGGATGAAATGAGGCAGTTTATTGCAACCTTGAAGGCATGAAGACCTCCACGGCAGCAACAGGCTCAACAGCCGCCTCAACAGCAAGTTCCACCTCCTCCTCAACAGCAGCAAGCTCCCGCACCTCAACCGGACATGGGGATTATCCATAATCCATTGCTGGAGCACCCTCCGAACCAACAAGTAAACCATGTTACTTCCTTCCATGAAGTGGAAAGAGGACAAGGGTGGCATGAAGAGAACGCCTCTATCAGGGCTATAAACCAAACTCCACCACCCCGTCGGTTAAGAACACCTCTCCATCCGACGCCTTTTCCCCAACCATCTCGTCCCCTTCTACGCACCACTAACCAAATTCCCTCCAGTACCACTAACCCCTTACAGGCTAGACCTCTCCTCATTCGCCCTCCATCACCTTCCACACCACAACAAACCTCTCCTCTTGTCACCCATTCCTCACCTTTGCCACCTAGGCCACTTCTTATTCGCCCCTCACCGGCACCTATTCCCCCACCACTGCCACCAATTATCTGCCAATAAAGATTCCTACACCGCTACCTGCAAATCCCTCATTTTTACCTAGGCCCCTCCTCATTCGACCTACACCTCCTTCAGCCATTCAGGCACCTCCCACACCTCCCATTGTTACCTCTCCAGTTACCACTATCCCTCAGCCAACAAGGCCCCTCATAAGGGTTCCTTCTTTGGTCACACCTCCAACATCCGTCAACCCCAACATCCCATCATCTTCATCCACCAATCCTCCGTCTACCCACAAACCGACAGAGGCGCGACCGTCACAAACCATGGTGCTCCGTAGTGGACGGATATTCCATCATGTTTTTCCACAAAGGGAGCCAGAGCCCGCACAGGGGCGAGAGGAACAAGAGCCAGAATAAGAATCCATACAGGGCACTCAGTATGACTTGCTAAAGCACTTAGACAAGACCCCGACAAGGATTTCTATCTTGGAACTGATAAAAAGATCCACCATCCACCAACAGGCTTTGAAAGACTACTTACAGAAGGTGATGGTTAATGAGGACATTCCAGCTTAACAAATTACATCAGTTTTAACACCAGCAAGTGATCAACCAACCATTACTTTTCATGAGCATGAATTGGCTCCGAAGCCAGCCAGGAAGTATGCCTTGTGCATCACGGTTAACATTAACAAAGTGGCAGTTAAACAATGTTTAGTGGATACAGGAGCATCTATCAATGTGCTGCCCAGCACCTTAAGAATGTGTGGCATACTGGACAGTCAGATTCGGCCATCTACTATCACAGTAACTGCTTATGATAATACCAAGAAGCCGCCTTTGGGCATGATTACTTTAAAAGTTGGGCTGGGTCCGATCTTGATTACAACAGATTTCCACATTCTGGACATGGATCCAACCTTCAATGGCATTTTGGGTCGCCCATACATTCAAGAACATGATGTCGTACCTTCTACAAATCATCAGTGCATAAAGTTCTCACATAAAGGGCGCATCATCAAAGTCACCAGCATGCCCATTCTCCCATCAGATGATATACACTCAGCAACTTCGGTACCTTCTATATGGCCGGCTAATAGGCCTTTGTTATCAGTATTAGATATTGCCGATCCGCGACAGGATTTACTAAGGCCTTCAACCTCAACCCCTGCACCAGCTTTGATATCATCCCTACCCTCCAAGGGGAAGAAAAAGAAGAATGTGATGAATACCCCAGGGTGGAACATTTTGATGAAAATGGGGTACAGAATCGGCAAGGGTTTGGGCGTCAACTTTCAAGGCAGAGTAAAGCCCATTAAGAATTGAAAGTTAATTCCTCGAGGCGGCCTAGGATACAGAGGGCCAAGCAAAGAAGAGTCCCAGAATAAAGAAGAACCATGGGCTATTATGACTTCTACTTTAAAAACAGACTGACAGCCCCTCACATGGACTTTACATACCCATTTTGCGAAAGGTGCTACTCAATATGACGAGCAGACCACGTTGGTTACTTCTGTGTTAGATCATCAAGATTTGCATTCACGTCAGTTTGCTCGTCATCTAGCATCATTAGTCACTTATAAAGCCCTAGAATCTTTAAGGCCACTCAAAAGAAGAAAGATGGAGGATCTGGAATGTGAATGGTACCGTTGGTTTGATATGAATGACATTGTCATTGCTTTAAGCCGTTTGTTTATGCCGACTGATCCGGAATGGCCGCCACTCATTCATGAGTTAATAGAAAAGCCGACAACAATTACAGATAAGAGGTAGCCTCTGAGTAACTATACTGATACCGGGGAGCCATATGGGCCATTCGAAGAAGGCTACACTGTGGACAGGCTGTGGGTCGGCCTTTTCTCTCTCAATTCCGTGCATCCGTCACTTATTACCTTCTGGTGCTCCAAACTTTTTATCTCTGATATTCCCAGACCACACACGATCTTGATTTTTCTCTCTCCAGATTTGCTCCAAGCTTCCCCAATTCCTCCTTTGCTCCTCGAGTAATTTTCTCAGCTCTCCATTACACCCCCGCGTGGGTAGTCTCTTATCCAATCTTTCTCTAATCTCTCAATTTCAGCACCACCTCCTATTCCTTCCTCCCATTGTTTTGTTCTTGAAAACGAAAAAAATGCCAAAATTCAAACTTTCTAATCTTCCATCTCTATTGAAGAGACCTTCTATCTTTCTCATGAGTATGCCCCGATCCAAGGGCCGCTCCTTCAAGGTTCGTTAGCGGACCTCCTTTTCTCCTCTGATGAGGAGGCTTCTCCTTTACCTCCTCCTGTATCCACTGCATTTTTCTCTTCTTCTCTTTCCTCTTCTTTAGGTCAGGGTAGTTCGTCTAGCTTGTCATATTGTTCCTCTCTCCTCTTCTAGTAGGAGTCTTGAGGTAGCTACTTATAAGAAAGCAAAGGGTAGACAGATTCCCCGTAGGTTCTTGCTAGATCTAGCTAGAAGATGCCGGGCATGTTTTGCTCTTCCTGGTTTCTTAAAGGATCCGATCTTCCTGCCAGAAATAGAATGTGAGGATGTGTGCTCTATAGATGAAGGGTTTGGTGTTTACGAGGTTATGAATGATGAAGACCCTATTGAAGAGGGGGATGAAGAGTACGAAGAATATGAGGACAAGGCTGATGCTTTTGCTAGTGGTATGAGGAGATTCGACGAACCATCAGCCTCAGTAGAAGAACCCACCAAAGAAATTAATCTGGGTACCGAGGAAAACCCTAGGATTGTCCTCATCAGTAAACATTTGCCGCCCTTTGAAGAAGAGGCACTCATTCAATTTCTTCGAGAATATAAGGACCCGTTTGCATGGAATTACGAGGATATGTCGGGTCTCGACCCTGCGCTCGTTGAACACCGTCTAACACTTAAGCCAGGATCTATCCCGGTCAAACAACGGTTAAGACGTTTCCACCCTCATATCGCATTAAAGATGAAAGAAGAGGTCGATAAGCTTCATAAGGCCAGATTTATTAGAGTCGTCCTCTATCCCAACTGGGTGGCAAACATCGTCCCGGTCATGAAAAAGGACAAAAGAGTTAGAATTTGTATAGATTTTCGAGATCTTAACCGCACGTGTCCTAAGGATGATTTCTCCCTCCCTCACATAGATGTGCTAATTGATAATACGGTACGGTATGAGACCCTCTCTTTTATGGATGGCTTCTCTGGTTACAATCAGATCCGCTTGGCTGAAGAGGATCGGGAAAAGACCTCATTCACGACACCTTGGGGTATGTGCTGTTATGTGGTCATGCCGTTTGGGCTCAAGAACGCCGGAGCCACTTACCAAAGGGCCATGATGGCTATTTTTCATGACATGATCCATATTTTTATAGAGGTGTATGTGGATGACCTGGTAGTGAAATCAAGAACAAGGATTGAGTATCCTGGGGTTCTAGCCAGGGTTTTGCAAAGAGCACGGGAGTATCAATTAAAGATGAACCCCAAGAAATGTGTGTTTGGTGTTTCGTCAAGGAAATTGCATGGATTCATAGTCAGCAAGAGGGGTATTGAGATTGATCCCAATAAGACAAGGGCAATAAGGGATATGCCTCCTCCCAATAATTTGAAGGAAATTCGAGGATTGATCGGGAGGTTGCAATTTATTCACCGATTTGTCTCCCAGCATTCACAAAGGTGTAAGCCGTTTTACGAGCTTACTAAACCGGGAGTCAAATTTAATTGGGATGACAAGTGTCAGGCAACATTTGACGGACTAAAGGATTTTTTGGCCAATCATCCTGTCCTGAGGCTGTCGGTTCCAGGCAAACCACTAGTTCTTTATATTTCTGCCCTGGATGACTCTGTAGGTGCTGTCCTTGCACAAGTTGATGAAGAAGGAAAAGAGAGGGTAGCCTACTACTTGTCCAAGCTTCTCAATCCCTGTGAGCAGAAGTACTCAGCCATGGAGAAGACTTGTGCTGCTTTAGTCTGGGTAGTGTAGAAGTTGAAGCATTATTTCTTAGCTCATGAGGTTCATCTCATTGCGCGCATGAATCCTATCAAGTTTCTCGTTTAAAAATCTATTCTCACTGACCGATTGGCACGATGGAAAAGCTTCCTTTCTTAGTTTGATATCATCTATATTTAGCAAAAAGTAATTAAAGGCTATGCCATAGCGGAACATCTTGCTCATCACCCTCTCCTTGGATTCGACCATGTTCGCTCAGAGTTTCCAGATAAGGAACTAATGTCCGTCAATCAGCCCGATTCGATGTGGATGTTACATTTTGATGGAGCTCAGAATTCACAAGGAAAGGGGATCGACATTGTTCTCCTATCACCTGAGGGTATCACTATTCCACTTGCCTCTCAGCTCGCATTTCGATAACGAATAACATAGCTAAATATGAGGCTCTTCTGGCCGGGCTGCAGGCCGCTCATCAATTTGGTGTTACTCAATTATGGATTGTAGGTGATAGTCAGCTTATTCTTCATCAAGTGCTCACCAAATGCCACACGCTCAATCCTAAACTTAAACCCTATCAGGAGCTGGCTTCCACTTACGCCAAGCTTTTTACTAAACTAATCTTCATCCACGTTCCTCGAGATCAGAACATCCTAGTTGATGCTCTCGCTTCTCTTGCTTCCTCCTTGGTTTTTCTTCCTGAAAGGGACTTCCACTCAATCATCGTTCACAAGTGTCTCACTCCTGCTATTAAAGATCCGACATTCCTTAATATTAAGGAGGAGGTGCTCAAGAAGGTTAAGGAAGGTGGAATCATTAAGAACAAGGAGATCATGTTATTAGATCTAGAGGAAGAGCTGGATGATGAAGAAAAGCTGTGGTATTATGAGATTTCAAGTATTGTCAGGATCAATCTTATCTGAAGAGGCCACGGCTGAAGAGAAGAAAGTCATCAGAAGAGTTGCTCAGAGATATACTCTGGTTGGAGGTGTGCTTTATAGAAGAGGTCTTATTGGAGTTTTGCTTAGATGCCTTGATGATGATGAGTCTTGAAGGTCGTGGAAGAGGCACATTCATGAATATGTGGGGGTCATGTCAACAGCCAGATGCTAGCTAAGAAAATCTTAGATTAGGCTTCTATTGGCCCACTCTAGAAGAGGATTGTTCTATCTATGTTCGAAGGTGTGTTAAATGTCAACTGCACGCCGACAAAATTCATTATCCTACTTCTTCACTCCATCCTATGTCCTCCCCATGGGCCTTCTCCATGTAGGCTTTCGATATTATTGGACCTCTTGGTGATTCAAACGTCCTCACAAAATCGAAATCATTCATACTCACGGCCACGGAGTACTTCACCAAGTGGGCGAAGCGGAAGCTTACGTGGAGATTAAAGCATCAACCGTCTGCAAATTTATAATGAAGAACATCATTGCAAGATTCGACATCCCAAGTACCATCGTCATCGACAATGGGCCGCAATTCATCTCTCAAGAGCTTCAAGACCTTTGTAACAGGTATAACATTACATTGCATCATTCATCTCCTTATTATCCGCAGGACAATGGCCAAGCAGAGGCAACGAATAAAACATTGTTCAAAATCATCAAGAAAACGTGTGAGGCTAACAAATTCACGGATTGGCCAAAAAAATTGGTTGAAGCTCTTTGGGCTTACCGCACTTCCATTCGTACTCCTACTGGGCAAACCCCTTTCGCCCTCACTTATGGAATGGAGGCGGTAGTTCCTTATGCGATTCTTATTTCTTCTCTTAGAGTACAACTGGACAAGGAGTTCTCTATTGATGAACGCCATGAATCTCTCCTTACTCAGTTGAAACTCTTGGATGAGAAGCGTATGGCTGCCGCCGAGCATGCGCTCGTTTATCAAAATAGGCTTTCACGTTTTTATCAAAAGAAAGTAATTGAGAGTAAATTTAAAGTTGGTGAAATGGTAATCAAAAGAGTCTTTGTAAAACAAGATGGACCTCGTTCAAAACTCCAACCAAATTGGGAAGGGCCCTACGTAATAAAAGAAGTTTATCGTGGCAACGCTTATAAACTGGTGAACGTCGAAGGGGAAGAATTGGCTCACCCTTGGAATGGTTTGTATCTGAAGAAGTACTACCCCTAAGTCTCGAAAAGAAAAAAAATGAAAAAGAGGAAAAAGAAAAATGGCTGGCATGGTGCATGGGCCGTGAAGCCTGGAAATTCAAAGTCCCTAATTCATTCTTTAGTCTTGATGGTTTAACTTAGGGTCAATACTCGCACACACTACACGTTTCACTCTTAAACTCAAGCGGTTCAAAATTTAAGGAAGGTCAGAGCCAAACTAAGAGTGTAAAAATATTACCTATTCACTTCTCTTCGGTTCACGAGAGGGAGTATGAGTCAGGGAATGCCCCCAAACCTACCCGCCTCCCTAGTAGGTTGAAGTCAGTGCGCAAAAGGGAACAACGCTGCAAAGCCCAAGTACAATTAGGTCTTTATTTATTTAAAAGAAAGAGAAAGAAAAGAAAAATCAGTTAAAAACAAAAGAAAAGTATTTCAAGAGGGCAAAGTCCCCGCAGGAAAATCCTGGTCGTAAGCATGCATGAATAAGGGCAAGAGGTAACAAAAATTTCCCTAAGCCAAAGACCGAACCCCAACAGGTACTAGGGTATGAGAGGGAAGCCTCCCGGTTCTTCAAAACCTCTCGTGAGCTTCCTCAATTTATTCTTCACTTCCCCCTCTATGGTATGCTATAAGCTCGAAGGATGGCAAAGACCGACTAAGGAAGATGGGCCGCAAGAGGATATGAGTAAAAGCACAAGTTATTAAGCACGTTGAGCCTTCGTTAAATCACTTAAGAATGATTAACGAATTTAAGATAGTGATTATGTAAGGTTTCAAGATTTTTTTTTGTACCATGCTAAGCCTCACCAAATAAAAAAATAAAAAAAATAGTTTTTCAATTAACACGTGTGCACGGGGGTGTCATTTCTTTAATTAGCGTCAGTCTCCATGTCGTCATTTAAAAAATTAAAAAATTAAAATATAAAATAAAATAAAAAAATAGTTTTTCAATTAACGCCTACGCACGGGGGCGTCATTTCTTTAATTAGCGTCAGTCTCCATGTCGTCATTTAAAAATTCAATTAAAAAGGTTTTCAAATTAACGCCAGCATGTTAGGACGTCAATTCTATGATTAACGTCTTTTGAAGGGTCGCCATTTAAAAGAAAAAATTGAAAAACGAGAAAAGAAGAGAAATTTCCTGAACTAAGCCCACTGCTTTTCCTTTTGCCATATCATGTGCTTGTTTGCATTCGTGTGTGGACATCCTTCAATTTCAGTTTGCATTTGCTTGCTTGCATGTTACATTTTCCTATATCTTTGTTATTTTTCCTTAATTGATTAAAGGCTTGGCCCCTTGACCCGTCATCAAGGTCAAAATAATGACAACTCCTTACTTATTGAGCAAGGGGCCAAGCCGAACGGATGAATTAATCTGTTTGTTTTAAGTGTGAAATACAGGCACAGGGAAAGGAGAAAGAAAAGAAATAAGTCAAGTACACAAGTGCTCAAGTCAACAACTCAGGTAACATCAAAATCTCATATATATATAAATATCTGTGTGCAAAAGCATCCAGGTGGAGGAGTACAAGTCTCTCTCTAACTCTCACCTCCACTCTCCTCCCTCCTACTCTCTGCCTCACCGTCGTCTCGGCGACGGGCCCATGGACGGGGCATGGACCCCCGGGAAACAGCGGAAGCTTGAGCCTACTCCTCCGCCTCGTTCCTATGTCGGGTCGAGGAACCGGCTAGGTAGGTGGTGCTGGCGAAGGTGCTGGAGTGTTCCGTAGCCCGCGCCCGCTCTAGTCCTCGCTGGAGGCGCTCCTCTGTTGCCCGTAGCCGCTTCTGTACGACGGCTAGCTATGCTCTCGTGTCCGCAAGCTCGTGCTCGCACGTCATCCGCTCCTCCCTCTCATGGGTGCGCTCCCTCCGCTCCACCTCGAGGAGGATCTTCAGCTCTGTCACGTCACTAGGCAGCTCCTCTCACCGCCTCAAGGCCTCCTCTAGCTCCGCGACCCGTTGGTCGAGGATCGTAAGCTCGGTCCCAGCTAGGGCCGCCCGAGTAAGTGCGTCATGTAGCTCGGTAGCCTGCATTATTCACAATTAGTCATATGCATCATGATATGAAATTTAATGAAAGAAAAACATATAAGGGTTTGTTGCTTACCCCGGCCTCGTGACGCCTCGCCTCCTCCTCCTCCAACTCCGCGATCTGCCGATCCTGAGTCGTGAGCTCGGTCTGGGCATGGGCGGCCTGGGTGAGTGCCGCCTGTAACTCTGCAGCCTGAAACATCACCATTCAATCAAGTTTTGAATATTCATTTCTCAAATTGATTTTGAAAAGAAACTATTCCTTGAACTTACCCGCTCAGCCAGGTCGCGCTCCGCTACCTCGGCCGTGCTATTGCTCCAGCAAGCAATCCCTGCAAGGAATCCACCACGATGTTCGGTTCCCTCAAGCTAAAGGCACCACATGTCCCTCTCCCTGCCGCTCCCTACTGGGTACACAGCATTCATTGAAATTCTCAATGGCTGAACATTAATAATTTAGGAATCATTTGCATATAGATAGTTGCACTCACCAGGGTCTCCAAGTCTGCTCGCGTGGCTGCAAGCTGGGCATCCAGGCTATGGAGATGGACTTGCATGTCCATCACCGCTGTGTCTCGCACATCCTGCCCTCATCACATATTAGTTGCATAATAAACATACATCATTTAGGAAAAGAAGAAAAAAAATGCATTCATACATACCCCTGTGACCCTCATCTGGGGTCGGCCGGTGAAGACCTCCCAGTAGCGCCGCAGGTACTCCGAGCTATCTACCGCTTGGGAAGTAACCCACATCCCGCCACACAGCCAGTCAGCGTACTGGTCTGGGAACCGGATCCGCCAGTCGATGGCGACGGTGCGTCCGCGGGTCTTCCTGCCAACCCCCCGTGGCTCTCCAACCTCGACCCACTCCTGGTGTAGGCCGAGGGTCCTCATCGCTAGTCTGAGCCATAATGGCTCGATCTCGTTTAGGCAGTGAACCCAAAGCTCACGCCCAAAATGAGGCTGGCCCGCTACCTCCTCAAATCCCGATCTGCTTGCTCCCTCTGAGCCGGGTCCTGGCAGTATGCCGCCCGGGCTCTCCCTATCAACCTCTCTGCAAATTTTTTCGTAGACTCTCTCCGTCTCTGTCTAGAATCTCCTAATCCCATAGCCAGGGTCAGATCAGTGCGGTAGATTGTCCTACACTCCCTCGGGGTCTCTGCTATGGTCTCTAGCCCTAACAGCCTCTGGGCTAGCTCCCTATAGTCTGGAAGGGTCACTCCACTGACTACCTCCCCGTCTACCCTCAACCCGATGATCTTGGCAACGTCCTCTAAACTCGGCACCATGTGCCCCCAGGACATGAAAAATGCCCAACTAGTTCTATCCCATCTCTCTCTCAAGACCTGAATCAAAGGTAGGTCGGGGCGCATAGGCTCAATGCTAAGGAAGGGGGAGAACCCTATCGTCTCTACCCTAGCCCTCTAAAAATCAGGTAATCCATAATATGCCACTCGACTTGGACACATGAGATCCGAGTCCGCATCAATCCCTGCCATACAAAAATAACATATATATATATATATATAGAAAAAGAAAAATCCATTGATGATCATTACATCACTATTTGAATTGACGACCACCCTGTGGCCGTTATTTATTGAATTGGCGCCCCTGGGGAGGCACTATTTCTGAGGGAATTTCTGGCCCGATAGTGTTGTTTATAATAAAAAAATAAAAATGAATATATCAAATCAAAAAAAAATAAAAATGGCAGTTTGATGTAATGAAAAGAAAAGATAAATAAATATGGCAGTTTTAAATGGCGACATGATTCAGGGCGCTATTTCTTAATTATTCATTTTCAAAAAATAATAAAAATGAATTTACGACATGACCTAGGTCGTCATTTGAATTGACGACGCCTCAAGGGGCGTCATTTACAGATTTTCTGGTTCAGCATCCTCCCTTCACCAGTAGCTATGAAAATTGAAGAACAGAAAAGAAAAAAAAATAATAATGGTGGAGGCGGGGGACTTACCTTGCTAGGCTCCGATGCCATCAATCCTCCCCGCAGTGGCCGGCGGGGAGGGGGAGCTTCTTCATCCTCTTCGTTGTCTTCATCTTCTTCATCCTGTTCATCTTCACCATCGCCCTCCTCTCCATCTTCTCCTTCATCTCCCTCATCTTCTTCATCTCCTTCTTTATCGTCTTCATTATCTTCATCGTCTTCTTCTTCTTCCTCTTCACTATCATCATCGTCCTCTTCTCCTTCGTCTCTTTCTTCTCCTTCTTCTTCATTAGCTTCTTATTCTTCTTCACCGTGATCCACCACCGGAGCACCTTCGGCCGCCGCGGGAGGTAGCTCCTCACCGGCGTGTTGATCTTCATCTAGGTCGACGACGGCGGGGGCCATGACCGACTGTCGTTTGCCAGAGCGCGAGCCTCCGATGAAAGCCATGAGGGAATAGGGTTGGAAATGGAAGATGGGAGGGGAAGCAAGCTCACGGTTGTTGACATGTTTTTCCTACCCTTGTATCCTTCCACTCCCTCAACTATGTCAATATAAGAAATAACAAACTGCGAACAAATGGGTGGAAGGATGCAAGTATGATCGTGATCGCCACCAAGGTTGCGAAATGTAAAACAAATACACCCGTACCTTGGAAAGGAAGACACTCGCCTGTGAGCAGCACTGTAGAAGTAAATGGCTCTAGAAGAACCGCCCTATGAGCTGAACGGTCGCTCGACAGACCGCTCACCAGTGCAGAAGGAACGCGGGATGAAGAATAGCTCAGCGACAGAGCAGTTCAGGGCCAACCACGGGAAGAGGCTGAACGGATAGGAACAAGCCGCTCAATCCTTTGCATGGACAGAAGGAAGCCGTTCAATACCACCAAGCTTCAAGTCGTGAGATCTCGACCTCCACCCCTTCCGGCCGGCCAGAGGGGATGGGCCTCGTGCTAGTATGCTGCTGACCTGTAAAACAACGCAGAGAACACAAGAGAAAACCCAAGATCAGAACTGCGAAGTGTAGTAACTATGAAAAAGAAAAATAATAGCCATAATAAAGTGGAATGGGGGATACCTGGGAGTTTTTAAACCCCTAGGGGCGTGGAAAATAATAGCAGGGTGTGTGAATGAAGTGCAAGCAGTGAAAACGTGGAAAGAGAGAACAAAGAAGTGAAGCATGCAATGACAAAAGTGACAGCGGGACTATCAAATGAAGACTCGAAACACGAATACTCCCTGAACCGGAGGCCTGAATGGACGTAGAAGGCCTCCCTCCCCGACTGTAGGTTGCTCAAAAGTTTGGCAGGGCTTCGCTGTGACCTTAAAATCTCCCCCCTCTCAAAGCTTGGCCTTAGGGTCTATTTATAGAGCCTAAAAAGACAGCCCCGAAATTAGGGTTTCTATTGAAAATCAGCTCAAGATATCAACATAAAACCCATAGATAAATGGATTATCTTCCAACCAGTTCAAACGGCACCCCATTTGGTGGAGTATCCGCGGAGAAATGGGTGGAACAACTTGAGGATAAAACCACGGATGGAGAGGGAAAAACCCTTAAATCCTTCAGAGATCGACCGTTGCGCGGTCATGCGATAGACCGCCCAGACTATTGCGCAGCCTGATACCAGACCGTCCAATGATGTCGGTGGAAATTCAATAAATAAGAAAATAATCCAAATACCCATCGAACTGGCCGACCTTTTTGCTGTTGGACTATCATGGATTAAACGGTCTACTTCTAGACCACTCAATTCATTGAGCGGCCCAACTCAAACCGTGTATAGCCTGTCGGTGATAAATCAAGATAAATTAGATAAATAGATAATTATCTGAAAATCCAACGACTTGGGAACTCTGAGAATTAGACGGCCATATGCATACCATTCAATTAATATGGACGGCTATAAACGGACCGTTCAACAGCTTGTCGGTGGAAATTTAGAAAAATCAAACAAATATCCAATAAACCATGTAAACGGTTCAATTCCAATCGCGAATTGACTGAGCGGCCAAGCGATCAACCGTGCAAAGGTTGGGTGCTTAAAAATGGATAAAATGTGATAAATCAAACAAAATCAAGGCCCATTAAGCCCTGAATTGAAGTGGATCGAGTCAGGGAGGGAGGCACCCATAAAATAGGCCCAATAAGCTGCCTGGAAATAGCCCAATGAGCAATGAACAACTCGAGGCATCAATAAATGGTGGTAAGAGAGGTGACTCAATCTCATAGGTAAAAAATGGGTGTCTACAGATGCCTCTCCTTAACGTCCTCTCTGCAGGGGAGCGAGCGGAGGTGAAGCGAAAGCGATATGGAACATGAAGATGAAGCGGAAATGAAGCGGAGCGGACCGAAAAGCGGGCGTTAAGGTAAAAGACACCCGTTTTCTCACCAACGAGCGATAGGAATCTTCCGGCAAACTCCGAACCAAACACCAGGAATAGTCAGACTAAAAATGACACCAATCTGGAAGAACTAAAAAAAAGGAACACAAGATCAACCTCATGGGGGACACAATCCCGCGGACCAATGAGGAGACCAAAGTAGTAACGAAAAAAGATAGACTAAAACCCCAGACGATGGACTTTTAATCAACCAAACCAAGTGAATCGACCAGAGAGAACCTTCCAACACAGAGTGAAATTGTTCCTCTTACTCAAACACTGAACGCATAGCCATCCATCACTGGTGGGACATTTGCAGACAAACTATGGGTTATGAATGCTCAGAAAGATGTGAATGATGTATGTTGGGCTAAAATAAAAGAAATCATTAAAACAAATGTAAAGAAATGATAAAATATAAAATACTCGAGAATAATATTGCTAGAATGGGGCGATCAAGGTCAGGACACTATCGGCAACCACGGCGTGCGAGATAGAACTGTCATCCCCTAACCTTCCCAACCTAATGGCCTATCCGATGATTAAACGCGTGAACCTGGATCATCATTATTTTTGTTAAAGGGGAACATCAGATCCTGGAACACGCAGATAACCAATTGGTTCTCGAGATAACATTGCTTAGTATCATATAGTAATGCAATAAGGGATATAGGGATAGAAAGCCATACCTGACTTACCTATGTAGGCGAAACGGCAACCTGAAGTGATGTTGCAGAGAAAATCATGAACATGATTTGCAATATATATCATCAAGTCAAATTTATCAATGAGTCACATAATGCAGCATAGAAGGGGCTCAACATCATCATTTAGGCACGCGAACGGTCCACAGTAGGCCGCTCAGAACATGGAACGGCTCATTCAAGGCCATGCAAGCATAAGTGATTTGAATATGAATGCAAAGATACGCGGTCCATATGTAGGCTGTGCAATAAAACAAACGGCCAGAATCAAGCCGCTCAAATGCAAAGTACCGTTGGGGATTAAACGGTAAAGGGAGATCCGCCCAGTTAACAAACGGTCTATCGATAGACTGCGCAATACCTGCGACGTTTAAAAAAAAACAAAACAAAACCTTTCATCTCCCTCCCTCCCCACCGTAACCGATGGTGGGAGGGAAGGATTGCCCATGCCTAAGCCCCCATTCTCCCCCTCTCAAGCTCTCTCATCCTCTCTCAATCCCCCTCTTACCTCACTCCTCCCTCTCTCGTTCCCCATTCATGATCACCAAACACCAAACCCGACGTCCGATGATGACCGGAGACGATGACCCCCCACCACCACCGGTGGCGGACGACGTGGAGGAAACGACGGCGGCGCCTCCCGCCGTGGAAGTAGAACCTACGCCGCCACCTTCGGCAGGGGAGGAAGCTGCGGCCGTCGAAGTAGACGCAGGGGCACCCATTGACACGGAAGAGGAGGCCCAAGCGCCGGAGGCGACGGCGACCAAAACCCCACGGGACCCTGAGGTAGGCCCATTGAAAAACTCCCCCCATTTCAATTTTTAATGCTTGCATGTTAGTTCTAGGGGTATGAAAGGGGCATACGTCCCCTTAGGAGCCGGTTTGGGGCCATGGGGATCCTTACCACTGGCGGGGAAGGGTTTAACGTCGTTGGGGACGACGGTCCTAAAATGGTCTAACAGTGACCGCACAACCAAACCGCACGGTTCATATAGAACCGTTCAAACAATACACGGCCCAAGGGTGGCCGTTCAAAAAGAAGCTGAACCGCCATATTAAAACAGACTTAGGTAGACCGTGCACAAAACGAAATGGTTTCCACCAGACCGTGGACATTTAGAACGGCCATCCCTGGTCCGTTCAGAAACTTATGAATAGAACCACACGGTCGGTCGACTGCCCATGCAACCCCGGATGACTAGGCACTTAAAGGAGAGGGAGACGGTCAGATGGGGACCGTCTGACCATCGAACGGCCAGGAATGGCCCGTTCTAGGGTAGGTATCAGCTAGGGGAATGGTCCTCAAAGGGCCGCCGACATGGAAGAACAATCCAGGGGGAACCGTGGGACTTATTGAGACGGTTGGAACTCAACCGTTGGATGTGAAAACGGCCCATGGGTGACCATTTAATGAGCAGAGAGTGAATTATTGAATTAAATGAAAGATTCTAAACTGAAATGCAACTATCCTAAATGTGTGCAGGGAAAGCGTAGGACTCGGATCTCGTGGCTGCAGGTCCGGGCAGTGTACCTTGCACTGCCCGACTTCCAGCGTGAGAGGCAGGTAGTCATGGGTTTCTTGGAGTTCCTGAGCATAGAGGTGAGTCGGTTTGACACACTGCTACTCTACGCTCTGCACGACCGCTCGCACCCAGTGAGTCGCACGTTCCTTTTTCCATGGGGACACATGGTCCCCACGTTGGAGGACGTGGCGCGCATCATGGGCCTGGGCGTGCACGGGTCTCAGGTTAGCGGGAGCACATACCCCGACTACCGAGAGATGGCCCAGGAGCTCCTGGGATTGGGCTTGCTGCACCTAGAGCGACAGTCCATCACCTTGACCAGAGCGGCGCTCCAGGACAGTTTAGGACTGCGCCAAGCCGGGATCGTGATGGGGGAGCTGCCCGAGCAGCACCTTCAGAGGCTGATAGAGCGAGTTAGACCAAGAGTTGCGGCAGAGCCTGGACCAGAGGTGGACCGGGTACTGAGGCGGTTCCTGACACTCCTCTTCGGATGGTTGCTGTTTGCCACGAGCGCGGACGTCATCAGCTGCCGCTTCTTGCCGTTGCTTCGGGATCTCGACCACATGGGCGACTACGCGTGGGGAGCAGCAGTTCTTTCTTTTCTCTTCGACACCTTGAGCTCAACCAGCAGATGGACCATGCTCAGCGGGTTCTCTCCTCTTCTCCGGGTACTACCTAACCCTTGGACTTGATCATGCGACATCTATGTGTGACCAACATCCTGACGTGTAATGTTATGCAAGTGTGGACCTACGTGCGACTACGTGGGCTGGGGAGAGGTGAGGAGACTCACCCTGAGCTCCTCCCGATCGCCAGGAGGTGGACTGCACCTCGAGAGAGCGGGGGCCTTCGGAGATAGGTCCGAGAGCTTCACGACGACATGGACACCCTACCGTACACCTCGGTACGACTCTAGACTTAGACCTTCTTAATTAAATGTAGTTCTACATGTTTATGATGCTGATGTGACTTCTTATCTTGATAGGTACGGTGGACTCCTTATGCAGACGAGGGGCAGGAGGGCCAGCCCTGGGTAGCAGGGGCCCTTGCCTTCTCTGGACGCAATGTGTGGCTTCACTGCATGAATGTAGTGGAGCCACTTCACTTCAGGCTGGTGATGAGGACGACGGGCGTCCACTAGCCAGCCATAGAGTTCCGGTGCCGGAGAAGCCGGGGGAGAGCGTGGGGCGACACCCACAAGGCACGGCGACGGCGCTCGACTAGAGAGGGCGAGCTGCAGAGCAGATCACAAATTGGAAAGCACTCGGGTAGGTTGTGATCGCCCGGGCGGAAAGCGACGTGGCATACTACACAGCGTACGCCAGGCACTACTGGGACCCGGTGTTCCGTGGTGCCCGCCGACTGGTACGACTTCTAAACCCTAAATGCCTTTATATTATGCCTTCTATATGATTATGCACTAATGTTTGGACTTCCTAAATGCAGATTGACCCTGAGGGACGGATTGCGGAGTTGCAGGGGCTCCTCCACTCCACAATCCGAGAGCGTGATGAGGATCGGCAGGCCCTGGCCTTACTGGTGAGTTTTCCTAAACCCTAAACTCTTAAGTTATGCAAATGATTATGATTATGCATGTGACTGACCTGGAGTTTCGGATGCAGCGTGTCGAGGGAACTCAGCGACAGGGGGCTGACGCTCCTTCGTCTTCCTCGTAGACTCCCGTAGACCGAGCCGAGCGGGACGCCAAGTTCACACGGATGGTTGCACGAGCCGAGGCAGCCGAGGCAGCTCTTGCCGAGAGGGTACGCATCCACTACACTTCTCCTTTAATGCTTATGCTTATGATTATGAAATGCAATTGACTGACCATGAAATGTGCATGCGGACAACAGAGCTGACATCAGCCTTGGGCGAGAGTACCCGGTTGAGAGAGCCGTGTAGCGGCTCGGGAGAAGGCGGCCCGCCTCCGACAGGAGATGGAGCGGAGTCGATCAGGAGACCCGGTCGAGACGGCGCTCCTCCGTGCAGAGTTAGAGAGTCTCTGGGCTGGAGCAAAGGAGCTGGTCCAAGTCTGAGCCGAGGCAGAGCGCTACCGGTCGGAGCGGGACCGTGCACTGATCGAGGCGTCTGGGTTGAGTGGGGATCTGCGGGCCTACAAGGAGATGAGTCGGCGGTCAGTGCGCAGCCAGACTCCGAGCAGCAGCACTCACGGCACTCACGGCTCCGTCAGGTTTTACTTCACAGGTTCCTCTGGCCACCGGAGGAATGAGGAGGATGAGCGGCGCCGATGACACCGCGAGGAGGCGACCTCGTCGATGCCTCCACCAAAGAGGCATGTGGGTGTTGATGACAGTGACGGGGGCCAGGGAGAGGGACAGGTCTGACTTTTGTACTACGACTCGACTTTGTATATATGGACATGATAGTGATATGATATGCTTTTTGTTTTGATTTTGTGGATAAATGTATGAATGCAAATGATTGACACTAACTAACTAACTACGATTACTAACTCGATACGAGTGAGACAGACACGAGTGAGTGAGACGACATGAGTGAGTGAGTGAGTAGGTGAGGGAGAGGGACACGACCGAGTGAGTGGGAGAGATGACTCCGAGTGAGCGAGTAGAGAGATGGACACGACACGAGTGAGTGAGAGAGATGACTCCGAGTGAGCGAGTAGAGAGACACCAAACTTGAGTGAGAGAGAGAGACGCCAAACAATGAGTGAGAGAGAGAGATGCCAAACAATGAGTGAGAGAGAGAGATGCCAAACAAATGAGTGAGAAAGAGAGACGCCAAACAATGAGTTGAGAAAGAGAGATGCCAAACAATGAGTTGAGAAAGAGAGACGCCAAACAAATGAGTGAGAGAGAGAGATGCCACGACCACAATTTGAAGTGATACAGATGCAAAAGGTTAAAACGAAGGCCTCATATCTCTAAACGGTCACCCAGGGGACCGCTCAATCACACTACACGGTCTTCCCTTAGACTGTTGAAAGCCACTCGACCAAAACCCATAGATGCGAATAGACGGTCCTTCATTGGCCGCTCAAATAACAGAACGGTTGCAGAATGACCGTGTGGCAAATAGAACGGTCTTGTCCAGACCGTGCCAACTCCAGCGTCCGAATCGTGTAGAAGCTTTCTGAACGGTCTTCATAAGACCGTTCACTGAGTAGAGCGGTCTATCGCTAGACTGCGCACATGCACGCCCTGAGAGTTCGAACGGGACTCTGTTGGAGAGTCCCAACCCAAAGATAGACGTTCTAAACCAACCCAAGCTCTATCTCAACCCGATCTAAGCCTATCCTACCTCACTTCTAGTGGGTTTAGGCCTCTATCCAAGCCCTATAAGTAGGAGGGGACTCTAAATTCGTGACTCACACCTCAACCCTCTTCCAAACCTTGAAACCCTTGTTTCTCTTCATCAAACCATCATGAAAAGGGCTCTTGAAGGGAGTTCCATGGAGGGAGTAGCCTTTGAAGGGCCTAGACCGGCCAGAAAGGAGCGTGAAGTGCTGCAACGGCTGACCGCGATCCCACATCATCTAAGCTCCAGCCCGTTGAGAGAGGTAAGTTGGCATAAGTTCATTCAATTCAATTCATTCCATTACTTACATGTTCTTCCTCTCTTTCTCCTTTTTCTTTTCTCTAGCTTCTCCCTGGCTCCAGGCGCTACTCCACTTTGAAGTGGATGGCTCCGATGATCCGTGCGTTGCCCCTAGCAGTGACATCCATCCTGAAGTCTTGGCGCCTACACCCACTCTTAGTGCTAGGCCAGAATTATCCAAAGCTTTCTTTTGACTGGCACAGCATCTCGACTTTGGTAGAAATCTGGCACTCTCAGACCCATACGTTCATATTTCCATCATTTGAGGCCACTATCCTACTGGAAGAGGTATAGACCTATTTTTTCTTTCCTAGGTCTAAGGTGGGTGAGGAGGACCTAGTGTGTCACACTGCTGCCCCTATAGACCCTAGTCTTATCTTGGGAGAGTTTATACCAGATAGCAAGGACATCTGCACCTTCATAGGCCCACGTCAGATCCACCTTCTTCCTCTTAGCCAGTGGGTAGTTGAACATTGTAGGAATAGGTGTGGGTGGGATGAGGCCATAGCCAAGGCCGCGTCTATTTGCCTGTGTGGGGCCATCTTGTTCCCCTCTGTCAACCATGTGCTAGAGATTCCTATCCTTAGTACCATCAGTGGCCTGTGGCAGGGTCTTTCTATCTCCCAGGCCGTCCTCGCCTACTTGTACGAGGGCCTTACCTCAGCAGCTCTAGGAGGTCCTCTCTTCGGCTCCATGATACTTCTAGAGTGCTGGATGGGTGTCAGGATGAAATTCATTCATAGGGAGGATATCTCTTTGGCTAGTCGGATCTTTGAGAGCCATCCCCTTTTCTTCATAGGTGGCACCTTCAGGTTCTCTCCACAGGTAGAGTGCAGAACAGCGGAAAATAAGACCAGGGACGAGTGGCGACTCTACATCAACACCTTGCCCCTGGATTGGTTCGTGATGCGCCCTGACTTCCTCTACAGCACTGCCATCAGACTTCCTAGGAGGCCAGGCTTGGATCTGAGGCTCGTGAGCGACACTGTACTGGCGATGTACAGCCCGCACCGGTGCTACCTACAGGTTGGACTACCCAGGACAGTACTACCAGCACTACCCCACCTTTTCGCATTACAGGCGAGGAGGATCGGGACCAAGGAGGACGAGCAGGCGGTCAGGAGTGCCCTGATCATGTGGGAGGTGAGCAGGGCGCTTACCCTTCCAGCGGAGGTTACAGAGGTTCTAGAGATGCGCCAGGATTATGTTAGAGAGTTGAGAGAGATACGCCCCCGCGGGGATGCCCAACGGAGGATTGAGTGATTTTTCTTCTTTTCACGATGCTTGACATAGAGACTTATGCTTAGAAATATTTGCCTTTAAATGAATAAAGTTGGTGATTTGGTTTGACTTGAGCTTGGCCCTTTCTTACATGTGATTGAATGAGTTTGGGATATGATCTCAGGATGAACACGGCCATACACAGACTGCTTGGTAGAATAAACGGTTAGAGACTAACCGTGCCAGGAAAGGAACGGCAAGACCAGAGCAGTGCATTATATCAACAGCAGAGTTGAGAACAGGGAATTGAACGGCCTTCGACAGACCGTGAACATGGTAAAACGGTCGAAAATATGCCGTTTACATATTGGAACGGTCTATTGAGGACCGTAGATCCTTGAAGTAGCTAGAGATTGGAACGATCAGAATTAAACCGCGTGAATTGTTAGACGGTCTGAGATTGGCCGTTGTAATGAATGAAACGGTCACTAGAGGACCGTTCAGTAGTAGAAGTGCTGACCTTCAACCTGCCCCTGCACTCACAAAAATAAAAAAAATAAAAAATAGATTAAATCTATTTTAGGCTTAACCCCTTTCCTGTAGCAAGTTAGAGAATGACCAGTTCTTGATTTTTGGCCAAGGGGGATAAGCCTTATCAAATAGGCAAAATAGAAAATGGAAATGAATGCAAATCATGATGATGAAAATCTTTTTTTGGTTTTGAAAATATTTGATTTTTTTTTCTAAAATTTTGAAATATTTAATTTTTCTGAATTTTTGAAATATTTAATTTTGTTAGATTTTGAAATATTTGATTTTTGGATTTTAAAATATTTGATTTTTTGGATTTTAGGATATTTGATTTTTTGGATTTTGGAATATTTGATTTTTTTGGAATTTAGAATATTTGATTTTTTTTTAGATTTTGGAACCAGCTTAAACCCGACGACGGGGAACCTCATATCTCATTAGGGGTCTCCCAAGCTCGACGTGAATTATGGGTGACCGCCCATGGCCGGGGTCCAATTCTGCTTAATGGTGCCTCTACCGAGGCCATACCCGGGGTGGGATCCATTCCTTGGAAAAAAATGAAAGGAATTTGATAGAAAAGTCGGCAACAGGTGTAGAGGTTTTTAGGGCTTGAGTTCTGATGCGGGACGGACACGGGAGACGACACTATTAGGTGCCACCCTCGGACTCTAGATGAAGACGCGACCAGCAGCATGCACCAGGGAGACACTAAGCCCGACACTACGAGCTCCTAGTGGCAAAACATCGCTAACAGAAGTGGAAGCTCACTCGTCGTCCCAAGCGAGGGAAAGCGCGGACCGTGCGCGGTTAAGGAACCGGCGGAGGTCGAGGGTAGTCCGACTCAACTTCCGGACTCGGATCGAGTGGCGGGACGGGTCACACTCACTCTCACAGCGGTGACATGGACACACGGGCTAGTACCTACACTCTCGGTAGCGGCAAAAGACCGTATACTAGCTAAGTAAATGAACGCCAAGAGGTTCGGACCATTACCTCCACGCACCCGGCGTGGCGAAGACAACCCCGGCCAATCACGGACTCCCGGTTAACACAATTTTACAGAAATACAATAATTTGACCCACTCCACGCAGGGAGGTAAAAGGTCACATGCGGGGCCCGGGAATCACGCAAATTGGGTTGACGGGCAGCATCTTGATGTCGCCTGGCGGTGCCGAACTCCGCATTTTCGTGCTTTTCGAACGGCGGGTTCTGCGGGCCCACAGGGCCCACGGATGGCGCTGTCCTCCGGATCTGCGGGGGTGGGGCCCACTATGATGGGGACCCCTGGTGGCGCGCCTCCACGGACGGCGGTCGGCCGGGAACACCGATCGATGGCCGAACAACTCCGATCTCCAAGCTTGTGGAATGCTGCCCACGGATTTTTGCTTGCTGTTTTCAGGCGCGCGCTCCGGCGAAATCAACCGCTGCGATCAGCCCCGTCGCCGGAATGCGACGAAACCAGCGCCGTTGGAAAGAGGACTCCAAATCCTCCAACCTAGGGCCAGTGGATTTCTCTGAACCTGCGCGGAACTAGACCTTAACTAATTTTCAATTCTCTGCTACACAGTTCCAGAACTCTCAGTTCAACATATCAGTTCCCTGTAAACGGCCGTTGACCGCCTACGTACAGTGGGATTCAGACTTTGAGCTCTTCTTCAAAGTTGTAGATAGTCAAACCAAGAAGCTGGGAAAATTTTTAGAATTGGATTTGGAGGTGGTGGTGATTTGATAGGATTTTTGGAGTGTCTGGTGGTCGGATCTGGGAACGGGTGGACAGAACTTTAGGTGGATCTGAGAACGATTTGTGGAAAATATGAAATGGACGAACTAGAAATTTAGAAAAATTGTGGATGAAGGGGTTGGTGGAAGGAAGATTCAGTAAAATTGGGGGAACCAAAGAAAATCAAAAAGTAGACCTAAGACCTAAAACTCAGGGCGGAGATGAATCTGGACAGACTGCTGGCAGAACTGAAATGGAAGAGTGGACGAAAATCTACAAATATGGAACGGGATCTGAATGACAAACCAATTTTTTTGAGATATCCTTGACACCTATGGAACCTCCAGTAAAATCTCCAGGTCGATCATAGCTCGTGGTTGATGGCTGAATTTCATGGAAGCTGCTGTGGTACTGCACGGGCAGAACTCCGATGAAGACGATGGCGGTGCGGTGGCGGCTCGTGGCGGCGGCGGCGGCGACCGGAACTGATAGGGTGGAGTCTCACCACCAGAAGGAAGCCTTCACAGCTTCAAGAGGGATAGGGAGAGAGAGGAGGGGGCGCACCAGCCCTTGCTCTTGAATTTTGTTCGATTCAAATGGCATTAATTCACTAAAAGGAGAAAATACAACTTATATATGTTACATATCACATCTCTTATCCACCATTGGATCTAGGGGAAGGGGATGGAGGGTGGGGATGAGATGTGAACATCACACAAAAAAAATACATAAAAAAACAAAAGGGGGGGGCGGCCCTTGGACTTTGAATGGCAAGATGTGGAAGGTTGAAATGGTAGGTGGGGTAGGTGGCCTCCATATGGACTTTTTAAGCCATTTGTCCCCCATGTGTTTTTTACCATTCAAACTTCTAGATATTCCCATGTGGCATGTTGACTGGCCCCACGTGGGACCCTAGGCTGAGGTGGCCCAATGTGGTGGGGCCCGGGGGGCCCGTGGGGCCCACGGGGTCCGAAATGCTCATAAGCCCCTATTACACTCAAAATGGCAAACCGAATGCAACGAAATAAATACAAATTACACACACATAAAGTCTAGCTAAATATAATAAATGGGGAGGCTCAAGGCGGAGTCTCCAGGCTGTCTCCGAGCCAGATGGACGCTGAGGTGGCTCGTGTCGTGCTCCGTGTGCGGTACCGGTGGCTCGGCGTATCGTGCCGATCAACTGCTCGGGTGTCCGCACCAATTCTCCCCGGGTGGGAGAAACTCGACCCTGTCGAGTAAGGGTCTGCATCGCTCCTGTATCGCTCCAAAAGGTCTGGATCAATCCGCTGCAACTCGCCATGTGTGATCCATGTGTCCTCAGTAGCGGGCCGTCCTCTCCATCGCACTAGGTAGCGCGGGTAAGATCCACTCCTGGTAACTGTCACTTGCTCGTCCAGTATACGATCTATATGCTCACGCTGCCGTGAAAAAGGGGCTAGAGGTGGAAGTGGACACTCAGGTGTGGGATCACTCTCAAGGGGAGGAGATGGCTCAAAAGGCTCACTAGGGATCACCGCTGGGTCCCTATATGCAACAAGATCCGATACATTGAAGGTAGAGCTTATACCATATTCCTCGGGCAGGTCCACAACATACGCATTGGATCCAACGCGTTTCAACACTCTAAAGGGACCGGCTCCGCGAGCTTGCAACTTCTTAACGGTTCCAGAGGGAAACCGTTCAGGTCTTACCCTGATCATGACATATTCACCCTCTTGGAACTCTCGGTGGTGTCGATGGACATCGGCTAACTCCTTGTACCGTGCATTGCTGGCCTCAACTGTGACGACGGACATCGTCATGCAGACTCCTAACATGTTTAGCAAAAGAAAAGAAACACAGGATGCACACACGACCTAACATGCTTACCAAAAGAAAAGAAACACACGGATGCACACACGACCCTAAACAACCCTACAGTTAGTAAAACCCAATCATATGCAAGGTGGTCCAGGACATCCGAATGTGTGCCATGCATGCATTTGACATAACCGGAGGTTAATGTCATGGTGGACTCCTAGACATCCTACGATGCACCAACCATGGACATGGGGTTTGGATGTGGGAAGTCCGGGAGGTTTGGGTGGTTGAGGTGGCCCGGGGAAACCAAAGTCCTCATTACCCCCAAATGACGGTTCGGACCTATTGCCATGTAAAGGTTGCCAGGCCCGAGTAGGAGGGGTGTGATAGTGGACTTCCTTAAAGAGGTGGAATGGAGGTTGTGGGCCAAAGGGCCCATGAAGAAAGGGATCGAAGGGATCAAAGAATGTGTGACCCCTCGATATGGATTCCCTCATTTCAAGGTCCCATGTGTGGAATTCTAGAAGGTGTTGATGGTCACCTTCATCCGTGAAGGGAGATGAGACGGTGGGGGTATGATGGTGGACTCTCTCGAAAAGGTGGTGTAAATATGGTGGGTCACGGAGTCCATAAGAGAATGGGTCGAAGGGATCAAAGAAGGTATGACCCCTCGGACTAGGCTTCCACAAATCACTGTCCCACATTTGGAAATCTTGGAGGTGTAAATGATCACCTTCATTCATTGCGAGAGATGGGACGACAGTCATAGGTAGAAAGTAAGATTCCTCCATTGGGCAAAGGGGAATGAAGTTGGACTCGGCCGGCAAAGGGAGGAGTAGAAGAACCTCCGTGGTAACATGACCCACAGTGTACACGGAGGTGATGGACCCTAGGGATGGATGTGTGAAGCTACGACCTGTAGGTCGGTCGAAGCGTGGGGCCAACAAGTGCGTAAATGTCAACTGCCGGTCTAATCCTTTAAGAAGATCATCTAATGTATCCACATGGTGACTAGACCGGAAGGTGGTATGGAATGAGTTGACCGGCACTAATGGTAGGGTAGGGTCCATGGATGGGAGGAGAGATGGGGCCAAGCCGTTCTTGAGCCATCTAAGAAGTGGTTCGGCTATGAAAAGTGTACCCGTTAGAAACACGGGTGGCTCGGGCTTTGGCGGCTCCAAATGAGAGGGCTCCGAAATAAGATCGGAAGGTGAGGTTTCTCCAACCCCTTTATCCCCTAGGGCTAGAGATGTCCGAGTGGGACACTGTCCGGCAAAGTGGCCAAACCCCTGGCAGCGATAACACTGTTGTCGTGATCCTCTACGCTCCTTGATAAGTGGGTCCCTACCCTTATCCTCCTGACGGACAGGGGGTGTAGGCAATGGGGCTCTCGTGGGTGGGGGAAGAGGATCCACCAAGATGGGGAGAGGACCTCGGGATGGCACTCTAGATGACACTGGATTGGGACTACCGGTTGCTACCTCCTTAGGGTCATGCTTGGTTCTATCTCGGCTAGGAGGTAGGCAAGGGGGAAGCAGGGACTCAATATAATCACACTTCCTATCCACCTTATCCAAAATGATTTGGAAGAGTTCGGCAATGGTGGGGTTTGGAGTAGGAGCGATGTGATGGACTCCCCCATATGAAGTCGGCCTAGTCGTGGACCTAGGCTCTTCTACATGCGCGGCGCGTTGCCTCCGATTATGGCCCACTTGGGTGGATGTGATTGGGTGGGGTCGGTTGGAGGTGACCGGGCCGGGTAGGTAGACCTTCCTAAGTTCGTCCTTCATCTCATGCCACGACTCGATGGGCCTTTGCCTCCTAACCTCTCTCATGCGCTCAATGCTCTCCCATTTCCAGGCGGCTTTGTGGACAAGCCTCTCTCGGGCAAAACTAACTTGCATGGCATCGGACATAGTATAACAATCAAAGTATGTGTCCATGGCGGCTTCCCACTTGAGGTAGTCGCCTGGGTCATTGGAGCCATAAAAGTCCGAGGCTTCGGGCCTACGGAAGTGGAGGGGATGGTTGCCAAGCCCATGGGTGGACCAACGGCCATATTGCTCGGGTGATGAGGAATCCATGGGAAATTGGAGACTATACGATGGACATGCCGACACAAAGGGACAAGACAAACCGACTAATGCAAACACACACTAGATGATGCACTTAGACCTAACCAATATCCGGTACGTGGCGGAGATAAGCGACCCGAAGATCACTCGCGCAAGTACGCTACCTTCCCGATAGGCATAACCTAATGTTCGGGCAACGCCTTTTAATATACCGGGCTATTGGGTGAAATGCAATTTGAAACACTCTTTTTTTGTTGTTTTGAAATGATGATCCTAGACTCGACTTATACCATGATGCATGTAAGACATATGCAATGACTACCCTAGACTCAACTCGCTCTGATACCAAACTGATGCGGGACGGACACGGGAGACGACACTATTAGGTGCCACCCTCGGACTCTAGATGAAGACGCGACCAGCAGCACACACCAGGGAGACACTAAGCCCGACACTACGAGCTCCTAGTGGCAAAACGTCGCTAACAGAAGTGGAAGCTCACTCGTCGTCCCAAGCGAGGGAAAGCGCGGACCGTGCGCGGTTAAGGAACCGGCGGAGGTCAAGGGTAGTCCGACTCAACTTCCGGACACGGATCGAGTCGCGGGACGGGTCACACTCACTCTCACAGCGGTGACATGGACACACGGGCTAGTACCTACACTCTCGGTAGCGGTAAAAGACCGTATACTAGCTAAGCAAATGAACGCCAAGAGGTTCGGACCATTACCTCCACGCACCCGGCGTGGCGAAGACAACCCCGGCCAATCACGGACTCCCGGTTAACACAATTTTACAGAAATACAATAATTTGACCCACTCCACGCAGGGAGGTAAAAGGTCACATGCGGGGCCCGGGAATCACGCGAATTGGGTTGACGGGCAGCATCTTGATGTCGCCCGGCGGTGCCGAACTCCGCATTTTCGTGCTTTCCGAACGGCGGGTTCTGCGGGTCCGCGGGGCCCACGGATGGCGCTGTCCTCCGGATCTGTGGAGGTGGGACCCACTATGATGGGGACCCCTGGTGGCGCGCCTCCACGGACGGCGGTCGGCCGGGAACACCGATCGGTGGCCGAACAACTCCGATCTCCAAGCTTGTGGAATGCTGTCCACGGATTTTTGCTTGCTAGTTTCAGGCGCGCGCTCCGGCGAAATCAACCGCTGCGATCAGCCCCGTCGCCGGAATGCGACGAAACTAGCGCCGTTGGAAAGAGGACTCCAAATCCTCCAACCTAGGGCCATTGGATTTCTCTGAACCTGTGCGGAACTGGACCTTAACTAATTTTCAATTCTCTGCTACATAGTTCTAGAACTCTCAGTTCAGCATATCAGTTCCCTATAAACGGCCGTTGACCGCCTACTTACAGTGGGATTCAGACTTCAAGCTATTCTTCAAATTTGTAGATAGTCAAACCATGACGTTGGGACAATTTTTATAATTGGATTTGGAGGTGGTGGTGATTTGATAGGATTTTTGGAGTGTCTGGTGGTCGGATCTGGGAACGGGTGGACAGAACTTTAGGTGGATCTGAGAACGATTTGTGGAAAATATGAAATGGACGAACTAGAAATTTAGAAAAATTGTGGATGAAGGGGTTGGTGGAAGGAAGATCCAGTAAAATTGGACGAACCAAAGAAAATCAAAAAGTGGACCTAAGACCTAAAACTCAGGGTGGAGATGAATCTGGACAGACTGCTGGCAGAACTGAAATGGAAGAGTGGACGAAAATCTACAAATATGGAACGGGATCTGAATGACAAACCAATTTTTTTGAGATATCCTTGACACCTATGGAACCTCCAGTAAAATCCCCAGGTCGGTCATAGCTCGTGGTTGATGGCTGAATTTCATGGAAGCTGCTGTGGTACTGCACGGGCAGAACTCCGATGAAGACGATGGCGGTGCGGTGGCGGCTCGTGGCGGCGGTGGCGGCGACCGGAACTGATAGGGTGGAGTCTCACCACCAGAAGGAAGCCTTCACAGCTTCAAGAGGGATGGGGAGAGGAGAAGGGGGCGGCCTAGGCCTGCTCAAGAGATTTTTTTCCAACTTTCAAATGGCATTAATTCACTAAAAGGAGAAAATACAACTTATATATGTTACATATCACATCTCTTATCCACCATTGGATCTAGGGGAAGGGGATGGAGGGTGGGGATGAGATGTGAACATCACACAAAAAAAATACATAAAAAAACAAAAGGGGGGGTGGCCCTTGGACTTTGAATGGCAAGATGTGGAAGGTTGAAATGGTAGGTGGGGTAGGTGGCCTCCATATGGACTTTTTAAGCCATTTGTCCCCCATGTGTTTTTTACCATTCAAACTTCTAGATATTTCCATGTGGCATGTTGACTGGCCCCACGTGGGACCCTAGGCTGAGGTGGCCCAATGTGGTGGGGCCCGGGGGGCCCGTGGGGCCCACGGGGTCCGAAATGCTCATAAGCCCCTATTACACTCAAAATGGCAAACCGAATGCAACGAAATAAATACAAATTACACACACATAAAGTCTAGCTAAATATAATAAATGGGGAGGCTCAAGGCGGAGTCTCCAGGCTGTCTCCGAGCCAGATGGACGCTGAGGTGGCTCGTGTCGTGCTCCGTGTGCGGTACCGGTGGCTCGGCGTATCGTGCCGATCAACTGCTCGGGTGTCCGCACCAAGTTCTTATCACGACAACCCCTTTTCAAAGAATTTGGTCTGTTGCACCGGGGCTTTGTGTCCATCATCGAACCTACATCCGCTCTTGGCACGCATACGATCGGGCTCATAACGTCCCGCGGGGAAACTGTACTGCCACTCTCGCCATGCGTAGTTTCATTATTTTGGGATCATTTAGACTTTTGAGCTTCCAGCTTTGGACGAGCCTTTAGCTTTGTCTTTGATTTTGCCCATTTTCTTTTGTTTCTTTTGTTTCTTTTGCTTTTTTGACTGCGGAATAAGGTCATAACAGACTGCCCCTATTTGAGACCTTCTTTTCATCGGGGTGTCTAGATCAGTTCTCGTCCCCCCCTTATTCACCACTTACCCCTATTTTCAGCCGAATGAGGGGAAAAATAAGGATTTTCACTGTCCCCTAGGCATGGCCCAGGGAGAAACGTTGTTGCACGAGAAAGGAGAACCAAACCACGGAGGTCGTGTAGTGTGTGAATGTTGAACCGGGGATCCCCTTTCATGATCAAATGGAGGAACACCCCTCCACCGGGCCGTCGCTGGCTTGACTCTACGGATAAAAAATGTTTTAAATACAACCTATTCCACGGATTTGGCAATTCTTCACCCCCCGCGTTAACAAGACGGTACGCGTTTCCAGGATAGACTTCTTTAATTACAAACGGCCCTTCCCAGTTGGGTTGCAGCTTAGACCTAGGACCTGCTGATCTGATAAATTTGCGCTTCAAAACCATGTTACCCACTTGAAATTTTCTTTCGATAACCTTCTTTAAAAAATGCCGCGAGACACGTTTTTGATAAACCGAGACATGATTGGCCGCATTTAGCCTCTTCTCATCTAAGAGTTCCAGTTGGACTAGCAACGCCTCTCGACGCTCGTCGAGATTAAGTTCTTTGTCTAGCTGTACTCTTAGGGAAGGGATCAAGATCTCGTACAGGAGTACCACCTCCATCCCATAGGTGAGAGCAAAAGGAGTTTGCCCCGTGGGAGTACGGACGGAGGTGCGATAAGCCCATAGAGCTTCTACCAATTTATCGGCCCAATCAGCAAATTTGTGTGACTCGCACCTTTTCTTAATGATTTTAAGAAGGGTTTTGTTCGTAGCCTCGGCTTGGCCATTACCTTGAGGGTAGTATGGTGATGAATGATGCAATGAAATATTAAATTTCTTACAGAGGTCCTGAAGTTCCTGAGACACAAATTGGGGCCCATTGTCGGTGACGATATCACTTGGCACTCCAAACCGCGAGATGATGTTCTTGAGGATGAAGCGGCATACTGTAGTGGCTTTGATTTCTGCATAAGCTTCAGCTTCCGCCCACTTGGTGAAATACTCTGTAGCGGTCAGAATGAAAGATTTTTGCTTGATTTGGGAGTTCGGATCACCTAGTGGGCCTACAATATCAAAAGCCCACATGGAGAACGGCCAAGGAGCAGAAAGAGGATGGAGAGAAGAAGCCGGAGCATGAATCTTATCAGCATGGAGTTGGCATTGAAGACACCTACGGACATAGGTGGAATAGTCTTCTTCTAGGGTTGGCCAGTAATAGCCCTGCCTAAGAATCTTCTTCGCCAACGCCTGTCTATTAACGTGCCCTCCGCACTCACTCGCGTGAGCTGCTTCAACAACTTTCCAAGCCTCATCGTCATCCAGACACCTCATTTGAACTCCATTGAGAGCCCGCCTGTATAACTCTCCAGTAATAATCGTATATCTGGCGGCAACTCTTCTAATGGCCTTGTGCTGCTCAGCATTCGCCGTCTCTGGGAAGGATCCATCCCTGTAATACTGCTCTATCTCGTGGTACCACGGCAGTTCCTCTTCTTCTATGATCTCCTCAAGCTCAGTCAATGAAACTTCTTTCAAATTTTTCTTCTCGGCTTTCCTTTCTATAGACTTCCTAAGGTTGTCAAACCAGGGATCCTGAAGGGAAGGAGTGTCTAACCGCTGGACCACAATGGTCTCAGTGGCGCGACTGAGAGGAAATGAAAGAGAAGAAGCAAGCGATGCAAGTGCATCGGCCAGAATGTTCTGAGAACAAGGAGTATGAATGTAGATGAGCTTTCGAAACTGCCTAGCCAAGAGCGTGACCAAATCTTGATAGGGTTTGAGTTTAGGGTCACGGGTGCAGTAAGTTGACAGAACTTGATGCAGCACCAATTGAGAATCTCCTATGATGTTAAGGTATCGCGCACCCAAGAGGTAGGCGTGCTTCAGACCAGCAAGGAGAGCCTCATACTCGGCTATGTTATTCGTGGCAGGAAAAGAGAGCTGATAAGCGATGGGGATGGTCACTCCTTCTGGAGTGAGGAGAACGGCACCGATTCCACGGCCCTGAGAATTGAGAGCACCGTCAAAGTGAAGAGACCAAAAGGGAAGATGAGTAAGTACATCCAAGTGTTCATCGAGAAATTCGTCCTAGATTGAATCAGTGTGAGGGATAGGAGAATGAGCAAGATGTTCAGTAATCGCATATCCCTTGATCGCTTTCTAAACAACGAAGGTGATATCAAATTGGGAAAGAAAGCTCTGCCAGTGAGCTAACCTACTAGAAAGGACAGGGTTTTCTAAGAGGTAACGGATTGGGTCCATTCTAGAGATCAACTTAACCTCATGGGCAAGGAAATAGTGCTTGAGCTTTTGAGCTACCCACACTAGCACTGCACAGGTCTTCTCCACGGCAGTATACTTAGATTCAGCAGGATTAAACAGCCTCGACAGGTAGTATGCTACCCTTTCTCTCCCTTCATCGTCCACTTGAGCCAGGACAGCTCCTAGGGAGTCCTCAATTATAGAAATGTATAGTATCAGGGGTTTCCCAGGGATAGGCGGTTGAAGAACCGGGGGATTAGATAGATAAACCTTAAGATCCTCGTAGGCCTTCTGACATTGTTCATTCCATTCAAATTTAGCTCCCACCTTCAACAATTCATAGAATGGGTGACACCTTTGCGAATGTTGAGATATAAATCTTCTAATGAATTGTAGGCGCCCGATCAGACCTCTAAGTTCAGTGATGTTATTAGGCGGCGGCATTTCCATTACGGCGTTTGCCTTATTCGGATCAATCTGAATCCCTCGTTTACTAACTATAAACCCAAGCAATTTCCCTGATGCAACTCCAAATACGCATTTCTTTGGATTCATTTTCAGCTTATACTCCCTAGCCCTTTGTAACATCTTGGCTAAAATGGCGGGGTGTTCTTCTTTGGACCTCGACTTCACTAGGATATCATCCACGTAGGCTTCCAAGTACACATGCATCATGTCGTGGAAGATGGTCATCATTGCCCGTTGGTACGTGGCACCTGCATTCTTCAATCCAAATGGCATAACGACATAGCAGTATGTGCCCCAGGGCGTGGTGAAAGAGGTCTTCTCTTGGTCCTCGTGAGCAAGACGTATCTGATTATAACCAGAATACCCATCCATAAATGAGAGTGCCTCATACCCAGCCGTGTTGTCCACCAACACATCAATGTGAGGAAGCGGGAAATCATCCTTCGGACATGCCTTATTTAAGTCCCTGAAATCGATACAAATTCGAATTTTTCCATCCTTTTTCATTACCGGGACTATGTTTGCCACCCATTGTGGATATAATACAACTCTAATAAACCTAGCCTTATGCAATTTATCGACTTCCTCTTTTATCCTCAAGGCCATTTGGGGGTGGAACCTTCTTGCTTTTTGTTTAACGGGTGTCGCCCCTGGTTTAAGAATAAGTCATGTCCTCATAGGACCAGGCAAAAGAATCGATGTACTCCCTCAAAACCTTGATCAACTCCTCTTCAACCTGAGGAGGGAGATTAGCGGAAATGATTATGGGCCTGGGGTCCTCTTCCGTTCCAAGGTTGATCTCTTTAATGGGTTCATCCACTGCCGTCGACGGTTCGTCAAATCTCTTCAAACCTTGTGCGTACAGATCGGAGGTGTCATCCACATCGCTTTCCTCATCGTCGTTGGGTCCTTCTCATCTACGACCTCATATACACCTAATCCGTCATTGCTCCACATCCCTTCTACTTCCTCATCATCCTCTAAAACTATTGCGGTCTCTACAAACTTAGGGCATTTGAGAAGGGCATGACATCTCTGGGCTAAATCTTGCAGAAACCTATCTGGAACGGATTTAGAATGACGCATCATGGGGTCCGTCGCAGACGTGGACGGGCTGACAACACTAGAGCTAGACTCTACCCCAACTGACTCAACTAACCTAGGAGATTCTGCAGAATGTACATCTAACCTAGGAGACATAAAATCTACTGGGAAAGGAGCAGGGGTCTCATGCCCCTGGGAAGATGGGAAGAACATAGCGTAATCCTCCATTGAAACCTCTATTTTAAAATTGGCATTTGTTTTTGGAAGTCGGAGGAGATCACGCAACAGGAAGAGGAGGACGGGGGAGGAGGGAGTTGCATGGGAAACAGAGAGGGAAAGATGCAATCGAAGAAGGGGTCAGAAGATGAAAATCACATCTCGTGGAGTTCGGCAGTGGGGGAGGGAGGAGTAAACAGAGTTGACAAATCAATGGGTGGGCAGCGCCCACATGCACAAGGAACAAACAGAATTTCAGGTGATCTTTCCATAAAGTACGGGTCGACCATAATCGGAGGGGAATGAGGAATAAACCCCAATTGCTGAAACAAGGAGGTAAGATGGGACGGGGACAAAGAAAAGGTAGTGATGGAGCTCCCACTTCCCGCAGCCTCCGGTGAACTAGCTCAGTCGGAGAATGCTTCACCAACTGCATCTCCATCTCTTTCGGACAAGCTTCCTCTTCACGGAACATCTTTTCAAAACAACTGCAAAAATCATCCATGTCACCCACCAGCCCCTTCCGTGGCGGCGGTGGGTTAGCAACAACATAAGAGGCATCGTTCTTCTTATCAGAACAGGGCGGCAGCTTCTTCAAAGTACCAGGTTGCAACGGGCCTTTCACGAAGTGTTGACAATAATCCCACGTCAGTGGCCTGGAATCTCCCCGTATAGACAGTGCCGACTCCCGGTAGCCAAGGCCCCTTCGGCTCATTTTTCTGCCCCTGGGGACGGGATTAGTCCGCCCCCGCAATTGTGCGCCGAGGCCCATGCCCGGCTGATAGCCTAACTTCAAAATCATGTGCCACCCTTTTGAATCTCTAATCTTGGACTTAATTTTAACATTTGTCGGTGCAGTGGCGGGCTTGCGTGACGCATATGCCCATGAATAGTTTAAGTCCATAATAGAAAGAACTGGCCTGTTACTTGGCCACAAAGTAGGAAGGATCTTGTCTGCAATTGCATCAATAGATTGGACTGTGGAGACACTCTTCACCTTAACTACTTGGCCCTAGAATGGGAACTTAAGGCATTGGTGGGCAGTTGAGGGTACGACATTCAGACTGTCTATCCACGGACGACCCAGAATCACCTTGAACATCGGGTCTATGTCCAGTACATAAAACTCCACATCCATCACCAAAGGCCCTAGCTCGGCCTGAACTGTCACAACCCCATGGCAAGCTCGCCTGGAGTTATCATAAGCCGCAATGGTGGTCGGTGTTGGGCGCAGCATGTCTTCTGAAATATTGAAGGCACGCAATGTGCTCAATGGACACACATTTATTGATGCTCCCGTGTCCACAAGGGCTGACTCAACTGCCACCTTGTTTAAGGGAATAGTGATGCAGAGTGGCATCTGCCGTGCCTCTGGGGGTGCCAATTCTGATTCAGAAAATGAAATGGAAGGCCCCCTCGTAATTGTTGCCAACACGGACAGCAAACTGTCCACTGCTACGTCTTCGTTAACCATCACTTTCTGCAGAAATGCCCTTAGGGCATCTTGATGTAGCGTGGACCATTTTATTAACTCTAGTACTGAAATCTTGGCCGGCATCCGGTCCAAATGCTGTAGCAAATCATACTTCGTGCCAGGCACGGGGTCTACTTCTTCTGCTTCAACTGTTGAGGAAGGAATTGGAGGGTTGGGTGCAGGTGCACCAGTGGAGGGGTAACTTCTGTGAAATAAACACCCGCTCCAGGAGGGCGCATTGTCGTGCCAGCACGGCATCAAATGGACTCTCGATTGGCCCGGTGGGGTAAGTGGAAGAAATAGGAATGGGGGTGAGGATGGTGGAAGCTGGCCTGACGGGCTCTAGTGGAGTGGTGATTGGCGAAGGGTTAAGCAGAGGGGTGATGATGGAGGGTATGGCGGGTGATTGTGGAAGGATTGGTAGAATGGTGGGGAATGTGGCGGGTGCAATAGGTGATCGGGAGAGGACAGTGGGTGGAGCGGTGGCCATGGTGGTGGGC
The DNA here is from genome assembly GCA_022559845.1 of Amorphophallus konjac. Classification (NCBI taxonomy): domain Eukaryota; kingdom Viridiplantae; phylum Streptophyta; class Magnoliopsida; order Alismatales; family Araceae; genus Amorphophallus; species Amorphophallus konjac. Next base: position 67,148,418 of record CM040127.1, read on the forward strand.
CGGAGAATGGAAGGAACAGAAGGTGCGGGGAAGTTGGTGTGGTGGAAGGCCAAGAGATGAGCGGGAGTCTCATCGTCAAAAGACCACCCAGCATTAGGGGCTGGGTGGTGAACTGCATTAACCTGTGCCGGTGTCAGCGGCTGCTGTTGCTGCTGAGGAGCGGCGGATGTTCTGGCATGGGATCCTGATGAATCCCGAGGTCCTACTGCTGCTGCTACTGAGGTTGTTGTTGGGGAGGTTGCTGGAACTGCTGCTGCTGAGGTGCCGCCTACTGCGGCCTGGCCTGTCTTCTCCTTTCTTTTATATCTTCAATCAACTTGTGCATTTGGGCCCAATCAATCCTCTGGCCCTCATGCAAATCATAAACTAGATCCCTGAACTGATAACACCTCTCTATCGTGTGCCCGGGTTGTCGATGGTATATGCAATTCCTTGACTGGTCAGCTGTCGGGTTCCAGTTCTGACGTTCCGGAGGCAACTGTATGTCACCAGTGTACATTAGGGTGGAGAATATATCCAGCAAAGTTTCAGGAAGTGGTGGATAGTTGACTCTCTTTGGTCTCGGTCGAGCAGGCCCATAACCAACAGGAGGGGGGACGTTATGGTACTGGGGTGGTTGTTGAGGCTGTTGTGGCAGTGGTGGTGGTTGTTATGGGTGTTGAGGAACTGGGAAAGAAGGTTGAGGAGCCTGCGGAGCGGGGAACTGGGGGTTTCGTGGAGGCTGCTGGAAACGGGGTGGAGCGGACTGGTTAGGGAATTGAACAGCCTAGACTTGCTCGTTGGTTTGTACTCCCTCAGTAACTGGGCCTTGGGACTTTCTCGTGGTTTTGGATTTCTGGGCCTCAAACAAGGAATGAATAGGGGAGTCTTTGAATTGGGTCTGGATGAACCGGGCCCGACTGTACAACTGGTGCATATTTGAAATGTCGTTCATTGCCAATATGTTCCGGAACATTGGCGTGTCATTCGAAATCAACAGTTTCACCTTTTCTTCTTCCGGGATCTGCCCGGGCACACGCGAGGCCATCTGCCTCCATCGATCTGCATATGTAGCAAAGTCCTCGTCTGCTTTCATCTTTTCTGCAACTAAGTCTGTAAAAGAATACTCGGGACCAACCCGATCTTGGAATCTCTGGATAAACTTCTCCTTCACGGTCTTGAAACTCTCTGCCTCCTCTAGAGGCAAGGTGTAGAACCATTCAAGGGCGACCCCGTCCAAGGACCGGCGGAACAAATACGCCATCAGGCGGTCGTCGTGTTGGAACTGCGCGATTCATAAAGGAACTCCCTGACATGGATAAACGGGTTGCCATTCCCGTCATATTTCTGGTATACGGGGAGCTCAGACTGGGGAGAAAAACGAATGTCCCTGAAGTTAGGAATGGGGACATCGGCAAGGGATTGTGGGCCGACCCTTTTATGAAGGAGATCGATTTGCTACTGCATGGCGACCCACTTTTCAAGAATCTCCTGTTCCCGGGATGGAGGAGACGGAGCAGGAAGAGCAGAACCTATGTATGGAGCAGATGGATAAACCGATGGAGGGGGAAGCCCATAGGAAGGATAATGAGCCAGGGAAGGGCCCATGTCCAAGCAAGCAAGCTGGGCAGCCCCTGGCTGGAGGCGAACAGAATCGACCGGGGCCACAAGGGCCTGCGGCGCTGGACAGATGGTAGTGTAGGGATCAGAGTAGGAGGGCAAGGGGACCTGGGTCTTCCCTTTGTCAAGAGGCTGATGGGCCGAGGTAGAAGCTTGGCCCGCTTCTATGTTGGAGAATCGAAGAACCTGGGGATGAATTGGAGTAAGGTCGATGGGGGCCGCAGAGGTGGCCCCTAATCCAGCAATTGAAGATGTAGAAGTGGCAGCAGTAGCCACACCAGAAGAGAGTACTGAAGGCGGGGCATCTGCCCCTTGCAATGCTTGTTTTAAGAGATGGAGCTGAGTGGGATCAAGTTGGGCCATCATGTGCAGAATATGACTGGCCGAGTGTTGACCGGATGAATCGGAGAGAGAGGGTCGGATGCCCTCAACAGTGGTAGATGGGAGAGGAGGGGTAGACTCCTCTCTTCCCTGGAAGGAAACGACCCTAGGTGGGTCCACCAAAAGCCCTTGAGGAAGGGAATCCTCGTGGGCATGGGAGAAATCGTAAGAAGACATGACCGGAGGTGAATCAAACAACGGATTGAAATATGAAGCGAAATGGGAATCACCCCTAGGAGACGATCTCGTGGGGACGAAACAACTCCACATGCACTAAAAAAGAACGCTATGAAAAGGAACACAATCAACCCTAAACAATCAATCAATCAAAATGCACACAAAAGAGGGGGAGATGAGAAGCGAGACAACCAATTAGTCACCCAAGTTATGAATGATGCGCGGAGAATTCTACGAATTTCCCTTTTTAGGACCTTAGTGAATTAATTAAGATATGAATTCACTCAACCACAAGGTACCTAACCAGGATAGAAAAGGGGGAACTGGCTAACTCTAAGGGACTCTCTCCCTCTCGCGGATGCAAACCCTAGACACGGTGTGGTACGGTACAACCTGCCCGGCGTCTGTGTGGGAATCCATGGCTCACGGGGACTTACGGAGGTCCTCGGTAAGGTCACCTAGTCGGCTCCAAGGAGTATGGAGACGAGAGGATCCCCTACCTCGGTAGGAATGCAACTAATGTGAAAAAGTATGTATGCCCCTATGTGCACCAGAGTGCATGCAAGAATCTAGCCTAGATCTAACAACCAATGATCAAGCAAATATGCAAAGTATGACATACATCATGCACAATTAACTAACAAGCAAGGGAGATCAAGAGCACCAAAATAACTGAAACAATATGAAGTGATATGAAATAGTAATCAGAATGAAGGCTCGGGTGCACAGTAGCACGACAGAACGGTCTGTGGGAGACCGTGCGGGGTGGGCGACGGTCCTGGGTGGACCGCTCAATAGCAGGGAGTGACAGAAAGTGACAAAATCGCAGAACAATAAAATGAACCAAGACAGGGAAACGGGGTATACCTGGATGAACGGCCTTTCGATAGACCGTTCAGATTCCGGGATGGTCCTACAAAGACCGCCGAATATCAGCACAAACGTCCACTATGAGGGCAGAAACGTACCTGGGCCCGTAGCGCTAAACGGTCTGTGTCAGACCGTGGGACGAATCGGACGGCCTGCGCGGGGCCGCTGAATGTAACAAGCTGACACGACAACACCACTGGGATGAGTACAGGACAGCCAATCCACGGCCGTTCAGATACGTGCGTGGCTCTGAGCGAACCGCGTAAACTCTAGAAGACAGAAACAACAAATGGACCGGAGAGTAACCTGAAATACTCAACGAAGAAGACTAACCAAGCACACGAACGGGTCAGCAAAACACTAGCACGATGGGCACTAGGGGTCCCACCATGATCGCCAAAAAAGAGTGTGTTGACATGTTTTTCCTACCCTTTTGTATCTTTCCACTCCCTCAACTATGTCAATATAAGAAATAACAAACTGCAAACAAATGGGTGGAAGGACACAAGTATGATCGTGATCGCCACCAAGGTTGCGAAATGTAAAACAAATACACCCGTACCTTGGAAAGGAAGACACTCGCCTGTGAACAGCACTGCAGAAGTAAACGGCTCTGGAAGAACCGCCATATGAGCCGAACGGTCGCTCGACAGATCGCTCACCAGTGCTGAAGGAACACGGGACGAAGAATAGCTCGGCGACAGAGCGGTTCAGGGCCAACCGCGGGAAGAGGCTGAACGGATAGGAACAAGCCGCTCAATCCTTCGCACGGACAGAAGGAAGCCGTTCAATACCACCAAGCTTCAAGTCGTGAGATCTAGACCTCCACCCCTTCCGGCCGGCCAGAGGGGATGGGCCTCGTGCTAGTATGCTGCTGACCTGTAAAATAACGTAGAGAACACAAGAGAAAACCCAAGATCAGAACTGCGAAGTGTAGTAACTATAAGAAAGAAAGACAATAGCCATAATAAAGTGGAATGGGGGATACCTGGGAGTTTTTAAACCCCTAGGGGCGTGGAAAATAATAGGAGGGTGTGTGAATGAAGTGCAAGTAGTGAAAACGTGGAAAGAGAGAACAAAGAAGTGAAGCATGCAATGACAAAAGTGACAGCGGGACTATCAAATGAAGACTCGAAACACGAATACTCCCTGAACCGGAGGCCTGAATGGACGCAGAAGGCCTCCCTCCCTGACTGTAGGTCGCTCAAAAGTTCGGCAGGGCTTCGTCGTGACCTTAAAATCTCCTCCCTCTCAAAGCTTGGCCTTAGGGTCTATTTATAGAGCCTAAAAGCCAGCCCCGAAATTAGGGTTTCTAGTGAAAATCAGCTCGAGATATCAACATAAAACCCGTAGATAAATGGATTATCTTCCAACCAGTTCAAATGGAACCCCATTTGGTGGAGTATCCGCGGAGAAATGGGTGGAACAACTTGAGGATAAAACCACGGATGGAGAGGGGAAAAACCCTTAAATCCTTCAGAGATCGGACCGTTGCGCGGTCATGCGATAGACCACCCAGACTATTGCGCGGCCTGATACCAGACCATCCAATGATGTTGGTGGAAATTCAATAAATAAGAAAATAATCCAAATATCCATCGAACTGACCGACCTTTTCGCCGTTGGACTCTCATGGATTAAACGGTCTACTTCTAGACCACTCAATTCATAGAGCGACCCAACTCAAACCGTGTATAGCCTGTCGGTGATAAATCGAGATAAATTAGATAAATAGATAATTATCTGAAAACCCAACGACTTGGGAACTCTGAGAACTAGACGGCCATATGCATATCGTTTAATTAATATGGACGGCTACAAACAGACCGTTCAATAGCTTGTCGATGGAAATTTAGAAAAATCAAACAAATATCCAATAAACCATGTAAACGGTTCAATTCGAACCGCGAATTGACTGAGTGGCCAAGCGATTGACCGTGCAAACGTTGGGTGCTTAAAAATGGATAAAATGTGATAAATCAAACAAAATCAAGGCCCATTAAGCCCTGAATTGAAGTGGACCGAGTCAGGGAGGGAGGCACCCATAAAATAGGCCCAATAAGCTGCCTGGAAATAGCGCAATGAGCAATGGACAACTCGAGACATCAAGAAATGGTGGTAAGAGAAGTGACTCAATCTCATAGGCAAAAAATGGGTGTCAACAACGGTGTAGAGGAAAGCAGAGGAACGGAGGAAGAAGAGGGTGAATAATAGAAGGAAAGAGAAGGAAATTGGAAAGTCAGGCGGTTGGATTCGAAAAGAAATGACGCCTACGTGAGTGTCATCATTTGCATAAACGACGCCCGTGTGTAGAGGTGTGAATTTCTAGAATTTATGACTTTTTGAAATAATTATGAATAACGGCTACATCTAAGGCGCTATTTCAGGATTCGACGACAGCGTACGGAGTCGTCATTTTTTGTTGCATGGGGATGCATGACTATTGTCAGAACAATGATGGGACGCATATAATTATTATTTTTGAAATTGATTGACGACAGTGTGCAGAGGCATCATTTACTTAAGAGACGACTACGCTCATGAAATTAAGGGAATATCTGGAAAGAATTTAAAAAGAATCAATGCCCATTTGTTGGGGCGTCAATTAATTAACGACCACGTGCGAGGGCGCCAATCAAGGGTTTATTATTTATTTTAAGGAAATTGATTAAAGTAATTGGCGACTAGGTGAAGGTCGTTATTTCAGGAATTAGCGACTCTGTGGCAGTCGCGTCTTAGTATAGAAAGACAGAATTGAAGTAGTTTAAGGAGAATTGATTATTCTAAATGCTTTCTTTGGCTCAATTAAGGAAGAATCCTTTATTTCATTAAGGAAAAGCATCATTACATTTTTAGTGAGCCACTTTGGGTCTCAATCCCCTAAGAGCTATTACATAGATCTTCCATTGCTCTTTGTCTTCTTCAATCCTCTCCATAGGCCGGTGTAGGTTGCTGATCCGCCATAGAGTTTGCATTGTCTTGATCTCCTCCTCCTCATCATTAGAGCCAAGATCCCATCTCTTGATAGGTGGGAGGTGAGATGCTTCCTCAAATTGGTGGTGTGGAAGACCAACTTGTGGTAGACACCGGTGGGCATTATAGAGGATTAGTTCGGTGGCTCCCACTAGTCGAAGCTCCACTCCGAATGAGAGTCGTGCGCGTATGTCTTGAGTTTTGAGGAATCCCGGCACGCATGTGAATAGAATTTTGGGCATAACCTTTAGGTGCTCTCTCCATTCCACTCTCTTCTTCACCTTTGGTACCCGGTTCACCACTCTTTCACATAATCCTAGTGAGCCCATCATGTGGTGAAGTGGACTTCTAGAGAAGATCCTAGATGCTTGTTGAGTTTCTTCACATGGGTCAAATTTCAAGTGGAGGTCTACCCAACTAGAGAACAAATGCATGGACCCATATAGGGGTCTCCCCATAGCCGCTGAGGTGAGCCCGCTATAGAGATAAGCTAACACCGCCGGTCCTATTCTCTCCCCTTCCCATATGCTAGCAATGGCACTCAATTGCTCTTCTTCTAGGAAATCTTCCAATGAAGGGAAGAGAAGAGCTCCCGCCAAGCATATCACAAAAGCTTTCATTACCTTCTCTAGATCATCTTCCTTGGCTTGATCCATCCTCTTGTAGACCCATGCCGCAAGCTTCATAAGATTGATCCCCTTGGTAGTCTTGATTTGATTCACCATGTTGGAGCTTGGAATTAAGTTTGATAGTACTTCATGTGCACTCATGCTCTTGTCATGTTTGCCATCTTTTTTTCATCTCCTTGCTTCATTCTCTTCAAGCCTAGGAGCATCTCCGTTTCTTCTAGGAGTATAGTGGCTTCGAAAGTGGAAAATAGGAATGTGTGTGTAGAAGGATGCCATATTTCTATGAGGGCTCCCATGGCGGCCCAATCTAGGTGTACATTATCATAGTGTTTGGCATGGGTCACTAAGCCTAGAAGATGCCATCTAGAGAGGTAAGTCCTCATGTCTAGGGAGAATTTTGAAAGAAGGAAGGGTAGCCATTTGTTCTTAGTAAACCTTCTTGCACCCGGAATGTTTGGATAATCATGAAAAGATAAAAGAAGAAAAGAGAGGAAGAAGAAATAGCATGATCAGGATTTGAGAAGAAGGGTAGAGTAGAAGCTTAAAATCAATTTCGATACTTACTTGATTCATAGCAATCCTTCCACTGATGTGGCCTTCAATTTCTAAAATTCAGGGAAATCCAACTTTGGATCTCTTCAAAGTTCGCTGCATCATCCTATCCATCTCCTTCTATTCTCTGTTGAAAAAGGACTTCCAGTTCTCGGTATTTTTGTTGTTTCGGCTGTTGTTTCGGCAGGACAGTCAGTTTGAGCTTGATGTGTTTTAGCAAAAGAGGACGCCCCTTTTATAACTGTTGAAGCCCTGGCAAGAAGTCGATCAAAGAGCAGTTCAGGTTTGAGTTGAATTGGGTCTCTAGAGTTTTGTTTCCGAATAGGGCACGGAGCGCCGGGAGTTGCAGCTAATTGATGACAAAGCCGTTGTCGTCATTTCATGAATCACGACACAGGCGATGTCGTTGTTTAGTTAACGCCCTCTCACGCAGGTGTTATTTATAGTCTGATTCCGTGTTAAACATTGAAGTTGATTAGCGACCCATGGGCTGTCGTCATTTCTCTTTCTAGCGCCTCTGTGCAAGGTCATCATTTCCTGAGATTTATATATTTTGAATTGTTTTATGGCATTAAGGTTATTGGATGAACTTGCACTCTTATATCTCGATGAATTGATCCTATCATGAGTTTTGTTGAGCTAATGATCATTGAGCGCAAAAAAGAACAGGCTATGCAGATCTCGAGGCGCTCGGATTTCTTCCTTGGTGACATCATTCCCTCCTTTGTATCTTCTCATGTATGCATTGTTATTATATGATACCTACTCTATTATAACATATCAAAGACCTTATGGTTCTGATGAACCTAGAATTTGAGTTCCCCTTCATCAAAAATAGTGATAGTTCCATGAGAGTCTTGATCACACGGATAGGCCGTTAGGTCATCTAAGGTTTGGGACGATGGTTCGCTTTCTAAGTTGCTGCGTGGATAAACGGGCTTCGACTTAGTATCAGCTTAGAGATTTAGATTCTTGACCAAGTCTGGATGGTTTAGCAATATTATCCTTGATTATTTTCTATTTTTAGTTTGTTTTAACATTTTTCTTTTAGCCCAGCATGCATCATGTAGGACTTTGAGCCTGAATGAGAAAATCCTCATATTAAGCCAGTAATGAGGGCCACTTGTTCTTAATTTGGATTGACATGAGATATTCCATGCAAAATCGAGTAATGTGTTCTCCTTGAAGCCGCTCAGGCTGGTTCCTTGAAAGCATTTATTCGCTGGATTCCTACCTCGCTTCACTTTCTGTTTCTACAAGCTCACCTTGGTTATAGCACGTCCACATTGGCTAGTAACCGCTCTCCAACGGTGTTTTCCTTTCGCGCCCGTGTGCACATTTCATTCATTAGCTTGTTTCTTTCATCCAGTCAATTGTTGCTTTCTCTTAATCATCCGAGGTTGTTTCATTCAGAATCGTGGAAAGATTTCCAACACTTAGCGTCAGAGGTATGTTACATCACACCTTGGCATCTACTTTTCAGTTCGTTCCTATTTCATTTTGCTTGTTGCACTTTCGCCTCATTCCATCTCACTTCCTTGCAAAACAGACACTAAGGCGGGGCAACTGTAGACACGCTAAAATCGATACTATGTTGAGTAAATCTCATGTTGCAATATAATGCCCAAAGTGGACTTCAATAATGGCTCAATATGGAGTTTTTCTTGTTTATTTAGAATTTTGTAATTAGCGACTGCCAGTAGGGCGTCATTTAATTGACGACTCAATGGGTGTCGTTATTTCAATAAATTGACGACCGTTCGCGCAGGCATCATTGTCTGATTTTACGAATTCCATTCAAAATTAAAATTCAAGGAATTAACATCAGTTTCGAAGACGCTCATTAATTGATGCCATTCCACGTAGGCGGCATTTCCTATTTTTTAAATATGGAAAGTCATTTATTTCTATAAATTAATCTAGGAATTCGCGACTGCGTGCGCGGTCGTCATTTTAATTAGCGACTATCCTGATGTCGTCATTTAGCTTCCGTGTCCGTTCCTGCTACTGCTTCCTCGCAGGGCAATCCTTCTATCTTTTGATCTCAATCCTTTTCATGGAGGTAAATCCATATTCTGGGAGTTTATCCCTAGTTTTAATCCCATTGGAACTAGGTTTTAAACTCTATAAATATCTTCCATTGAAGGCCACCCGCGAGGAGGAGATTTTTCTGTTAAAAAAAAGAAAGAGAGAGAGAGATCTGGCTGAAGAGAGAAGAGAGATTCTGTTAGCAAGAGATGAGATTCCTTTGGTTTTCACTATTAATTCTCTTGTAGGGTTTTTCTACCGCGTTTTCACGACACTGTTTCTCCGGCTTTCTTCCTCCTGCGGCTGAATTCCATCTGCCTCTTCTTCCTTTACTACTGCAGCAACAGTAGAAAGGCTCCTCTTCCTCTCTTTAATTTTCCTTATTATTATTCATCTCACACGTACACTCCAGCCAGCTTTGCTAGAAACATTCATCATACATCATCATGTATTACGCATATTATCTCTCTGCATATCTTACTTGCTTTGCATCCATAGCATATCTCCTTATCCTTTACTCCTCTTAGGGGTTTAAAACAAAACACACAAGGTGTGTTCATGCCCATGTTGCATAGTATTATTTCTTCAGAGCATTGACACTACACACTTCGGCTAATCAATTGTTGCTTTGCTTGTCTTTGCTTGTCTCATAAGGGTAATCAAGAGAAGAACCCCCTTCATCGACCGGCTGGAAGAAGGAGTAAGAAAAGGACTCACAATCATCTCCGCTTCTTCACAAGGTGCATGCGATCATCCTTTTATTTTTGAGGGAACCCCTCTCGCGATCACACTCCTTTAGAGCATCACATGCTCTCCTTTACTCCTTTCCCTTATATCCCACCATATATCATATATCATATCATATCTATCTATTTTCTTCTTTTAAGAAATTAAATTTCCTTTCCTTTTAATGTCTATGTAACATGTTCACACCCGGGAGGACCGATCTTGGGTTGACGGGTAGCAATTTGGGCCGGAGACGGGCTGCTGGTCCGACTCGATGCCGACTCGATACTGTTCCAACTCGATATAGCACGGGAACTCAGCAATTGGGACGGCAGTTTCTGGTTGACTCCTTGCTGCGGCGGCTTGCTGGGACGCTTCTGATGGGTTGCCGATCGACCTCCGGGAGCGGCGGTCGCCGAAGGTTAGCCAGCGTATTTTTCGAGGAATTAAATCTCGGACTGAGTTGTTGGCCTGGGCTCTGATCTGCTCTGCGTGCCTCAACGAGAAGAATTTCTGCGGCCAGATCCGATGTCGGATCGACGCAAAAGAGGTACCGATGGGTAGAGAACTCAGAGGGATACAACATATAATTTTTACAGATCCATCAAGTGAATGGATTGAAAATTAAAACGACTGTTCCACAATGGTTTTTGCTAGCTCAGACTGACAGACACACAGGGTAGACTGAGTTTTTCCTAAAAATGAATTTTGATCGAATAGAGAAACATAGATATAGACTCCAGAAAAATTATGGTGGAAAGGGGGGTATGTAAGGGACATGTATGAATTTTTTTGGGATTTTATAAGATGTATAAGGGGGTAGGAAAAATACGGGATCAGGGATCTATCCTGCAGATCTGCTGATTGGTAGACTGTCAGGGGTGGGAAAAAATACGGGAAAAATAACAAATGATGTCTGAATGACACAAAATTTAAATTGGAGACTGGGGATAACAAGATGAACAAACCCTCAAAATTGGGGGTCGAAAAAATCTAAGGGCTGGGAGATATTTCATCTTCAGCTTGCTATCCTATGATGGGCAGAGCTCCGACGAGGCGGCGGTGGTGGCGCGATGGCGGCTCGATGGCCGGCGGCGGCGGTGATGTTGAGCTTCACACTCAGGAAGGAGGTAGAAGAGAGGCTTCACACCTCTGCAAGGGGGAGAGAGGAGAGAGGACGAGGGCGCCCTTGGCCTTGCTCTTGGCAATTTCACAAAATTTCTTCCATTAATTCTATCACAATGGAAAATATAAGGGATTTATAGAAAAGTAAAAATGACCTTAACTACCCCTAGATCTAGGGTTAGGGAGGGGTAAACTAGGGATAGGATTTTCTTCCCCCATGTGGTCAAATAACCAAATAAAATAAAATTATATCATGGAATATAATACATTAAAAGGGGGCGCCCCCTTGACTTTAAGGGTCTTCATTTTTAATTTTTCATTTTTTTGTCCCCTTGAATGGTCAAGTCTTCTAGAAGCCCACCTTGGACATTTGACCAGCCCTACATGGGCCCTAGAGCCTAGGTGGACCAATAGGGAAGAAGGTGGGGGCCCCTTGCTGGACCTACTGGACTTTTACAAATAAACCCAAACATCCTTAAGGAATAACAAATTGGTTTATAAAGCCTTACAATTGCAAACCTGTTTTCCCAAGGATATAAATGTAAATAAAAGGACACAAATACAAACTAAAAAGTTAGTGCTCGGTGTTGATTCCCATCACTTACACCGGAACCGTCTCCCCAGGAATTTATAGACGTTTGGCCCGCTACATTTCCTCAATGCTTGGGTCTGCACACTATTCCCGGAAGCTGCTCCTCGGGGGTTACAGTTTACACGCCTCGTTCCGAGGATGATCGAGTTTGCTAGCGCCGAACTGTAATTGACTGTGGAACAATTCTTTGCCATTCGGGGGAAGTTGACCAAGGTCCCCATGGATGCGCCTGGGGTCCTGCACTTTTGGAGCCTGGCCGCCCATTCTAGCCCGCTTGTGAACACGATGCGGAAGTGCATTCTTTTCGAGACGGAGGAGTATATCCATCCAATCTCTGATGCGAAGTGTACAAGGCCAATCCTAGAGCCGAATTGGTTGACTGGGCGCTGGCTATTAGACCAAGCATCCTCATTTTTCGAAAGAGCGGTATCTTGTGGTTGGAGCCATACTATCCATTCCGATTTAGTCAGAATTTTGGCTATGACCAGCACATCCCTCCTTCTTCCACACAGTTCGCGCTGCCCAATAGGCATAGTGCCGGCCAGGTAACAAATGATGATGCTCGAATATGGTGGGATTACTTCCTCCATCAAGAGTAGATTTCATTTAGAGTCCCGGCTCCTGCTCGTTTCCCCTGCGTCACTTCGGAGTATATCAAGTGGTGGAACGCGCGAACGGGGTTTTATAGGAATTGCCACCAGGAATGCTGGACCACTGCAAAATGCAGGTTCCTAGACTCTCAGCCAGAGTCGGATTTAGACATTGATCCTGCTTATTTGAAGAAGCTGAAATCTTGGACCAACATAAAGTGATGGCTTATTTAGAAGCTTGAAAGACTGTGAAGCGTCGTTCACCTAGGGCGGGGCCGAGACTGCCTGAAATCAGCAAGGATGTCTTCGTGAAGACTCTTTGGGGGCTATGCCAAGTCAGTAGTGAGTGGGTAGTCCTTCAGGAAATTCCGCTGCCAGTGGAAGAACCTATCCCGTCCGTGGCCGACTGGCGTCCTGAGCACGACAACTTACACCCTTACCGGACTTTCATTAGAAGGGAAGACAGGCGGGAGGCACTGTATGGCAATACCCCGTGGTTGTTTGCATTGCTCCGCTCTCATAAGCTCCTAGTGGGTGGCTCGAGTGAGGCCATTCTGGACTAGCCCCTTTTCATTTCCTTCAAATATGCTGACGGATGGGGGTTGGACCATCTAGGCTTGACTATCACTTGTCTTCTCGTGGCCATGCAGACTTGGCGTCGCTGGTCGAGCAAAGCGAGAAGATAGGAGATGTGTGTTGGCTCGTTCGTGAGGCGGCCTCAAGAGGCAAAGTGCCCTTGCTGTTCTATTGGCCGCTTTCCTCTTTCTATACGGTACCGGCAGGTATCTTTCATTCCTTCACTTCAGCCTTTCAGCCTATTTCCTTCCTCTGTCGCCGTATGTGTCATTCTCACCTTTGTGCTTGTGCAGTTCGACTCACTTCAGAGGAGACCCGACACTTCAGGGAGTTGATAATAAAAGCTCAGAAGCCATCATACTTTGAGATTCCCGAGGCGCCCCGGCCACAACGCCGTTGTCTCCTGGTGATTCGCGAAGCGAACTAGGTCCCAGGTGAGGGCGGCTATCAGCAAGGCCAAAGAGGCGATCACTCGGGTGACACGGGCTCGCTAAAGGAAGGATGCGGAGTAGGAACCAGAGATTATTCCTCCACCGATAGTTTCATTTGAGGAGTTTAAGACCTCTCGTGCACAGAGGACTGTGACAGAAGGTACATTCCCCCCTTTTTCTGTGATCCTCTTCTGCCCTGGCCGTAACATCTGATGATTGTCCTTTGCAACTGCTGCCACTTCTATGGCGGCTAGCGACGGAGTAGAGGGAGCGGCCATGGCTAATACCGAGGGAGATCTACCTTCTCCCACTCCCAGCCATGAGATAGAAGGTAATCTATGGTTCATTCAGGGGCTTCCCACAGCCACCATGTCTTCGGCTTTAATGAATGCTCTTCACTTGAGTTGTAGTTGACGATCGAGCGCCTTCGCCTCCTGCTGTCGGGATTGCCCAAGAAGCCTTTGTTATGGCCAAAACTGTTCCAGGGAGCGAGCCAACTCCCAAGATTTATTCAGCTGACATGTCTACCACGGAAATGGTTGAGCAAGTTCCTGTCGAGGGAGATGTCCCTGCGGTAGGTCATGAGGTCGGGGAGGCGCCTGCTCCGAGGGAGGAGTGTGAGGCACCGGTAGAGAGCTCCTCTTCATCTGAGCAGGTCAATTATGGTGGCGACTCCAGCGATGAGGAGTCCCCCCCCCCCACGGAGATGGAGACTGAAGATGCTGGAGCGTCTTCAGCATATGAGAGCGACTATACTACCTTTAGCCCACCCCGGCTGGCATGGAGCGGCTTTGGGCAATCTAGTCTCTCTATAGGGGCAGGAGCCAGGTTGTCGAGATGACAGCTTCCGCTGCTGGGGCTTTGAGTCTAGTGCCGATAGAGGTAAGCAATCTCCAATCAGCTTTGCCTCATGGCTTTTCCCATCGGTCCTTACACCAGATGCTTGAAGCATGTTGTACTCCTTGTTTTCTTTTCAGGCTACCACTATACAAGCCGAGGTGGCTCTGCCAGCCATAACTGTGAAGATGCCTCTCCCACCTTTGGGTGCAGGCCAGCCAATGTTCCCACCAGTTTTGCGGCCGATAGTTCTGCGGTACCCCAAGGATTATGCTACAGCAGTGGGCTTGGAGGCTCCAGGGGCAATTGCGAGAGCTGTTGATTCGACCTAAGCTTTGGGACCAGCCGCCCACAGCTGGTGACGACTTGCCTCCGGGACAGAGGAGTCTTCCCAAGATAGAAGCAAGGGAGATTGTTGAGGAAGCAGCTGGGGCTTCTATGGCTTTGACCCTTGTTACAGAGTCGGCATCCGCAGGGGCCGACCAAACCGGGTGCGAGGAGGGGATATCCTCCATTGTTGAGGCCCAGAGTGCTGCTCCACTTTCGGAAGGTGAGAGATAAGTTGCAGTTATCGGGGCTCTTTCTACTGAACTAGCAACCGAGGCTGGTTCTAGTGTGGGTGGTCTATAGGCCATGCCGTCGTCTTCTTCGGAGCCGAGCAACGACATCTAGGCGACAGTCGATAGCCGGGTAGAATTCCAACTTCCTGATACGCCATCACTAGGTTTGCAGTCATCAAGCGATCTGGTGTGGTAGTATCTGGAGACACTGCGGCAGACTATGGTAACTCGCCAAGATTTGACCTATGCGCAACTGTGGGGTCTGGTAGAGCACCTTTCCCGCACACTGCTGGCTTTCAGATGCCCGATGGAGGAATGGGTGCATCGAGTGATCCTGCTCTTGAAGCATGTGAACAGGAGGGAGTTCCTCAGCCAAGGTATAGCTGATCAGCTGATGGCCATTAAATTTGAGCGAGCGGAACACCAAATTGCTCTTGTGTCCTTGAGAGGAACTACAAGGCAGATACGGGATGCCGCTAGTGACTCTTCCCAGCGCCAAGCTTTCTTGATGGCTAGGGTAGCTGATCTCCGCTCCGAGCTCTCTCGGGCTGAAGCAGAGCTGGAGTTGGCGGGGCAGTAGGAAGTCCGGAGCATCGAAGAGGCAGAGCTGGCTGAGGGACAGGCCACCTCCCTCGAGGAGAAGTTGATGCAGTTAGAAGCCGTAGAATTTCATCTGCAGGAGCTCGTTCGCCACCCCACATTAGGAATTTTGGAGTTCGAGGACATCTTTCGACGCTCACTTTAATAGCTTCGCTTTCTTTTTCCTTTTTGGTAGGCTTCCATGTATCCCAGGGAATGCCCCGAGTATCATGTATCTTGCTCTTTTAATACAAATGAGATGTCTTCAGCATCTGCTTAGTGTATGTGCCGTCGAATCACGGCCCCGCTCTTCCCCTTCTTTTAGCTAGTTTGTTTAGCCCAGATACACGAGTTGCTAAGGCAGGAGAGCGCTCACGCCTTCAGCAAAGGTATGAGGAGTTTGCTCCACCGTGGTGCAATCATTATCGAGGCCCATCTATAGCTAAAGTCAGCTGAAAGCCTGACTATGGAGGTGTCGCGGCCACTAGACCTAGAGGGTAGAGTCAGAAGGTCTGTCTGCAAACCCCGCCGATGGTGACGAAGCTTATGCATGACGTGCTCGCCGGCGAACTTGAATGCCAAAGGCAAAGAGCATGTTTATCCCTCGACGGGGTGAAGTGCCCAAGTCAGGGGTAGATGCGTCGACTACTGCCAATGACGAAGAGAATGAAGGGCAGGTTTGTTCATCGACACGAGTTAATTGTCGAAGCAAGAGAGTTTGCTCATTAACCAAGACAAAAGGTCCATGTTAAGGGGAGGTCGACCGATCTTGCTGATGATGACAAGGGTCGAAATTGGTTTGTTCATATTGGCTAAATGTCGAAGCAAAAAGGGGTTTATTCATTAACAAGGACGAAAGGTCCAAGTCAATGGAAAGTTGACCGGTCTTGCCGATGATGACAAGGGTCAAAACTGGTTTGTTCATCGACATTGGCTAAATGTCGAAGCAAAAAAGGGTTTATTCATTAACAAGGGCGAAAGGTCCAAGTCAATGGAAAGTTGACCAGTCTTGTTGATGATGGCAAGGGTCGAAACTGGTCTGTTCATCGACATTGGCTAAATGTCGAAGCAAGAAGGGATCTATTCATTAACAAGGACGAAAGGTCCAAGTCAATGAAAGTTGACTGGTCTTGCCGATGATGACAAGGGTCAAAACTAGTTCATTCATCGGTGGGACTTGGAAGGATATTCTACCTTGACCCTGAGGAGGGTCCTCTGGATGGAGGACGTTGTTGACATGTTTTCCCACCTTTCTCCTTCTTACCTTCCTTCCTTTTCTAAAATTAAAGATGTAAAGACGAACGATATGATGGAAGAGAGGAAGGATGGAAAAAGTGTGTGTGATCGTGATCGGCACCAAGACACGGGTACCGGATGGTAAGACGTACCTTGGAAAAGGGGAGAAAGGAACTCGCCTAAAAAATAGCACTGTAGAGGTATACGGTTCTAGAAGAGCCGCTCTGTGAACTGCACGGTCTATCGATAGACCGCTCGCCAGTGCTGAAAGAACGCGGGACGAAGAATAGCTCGACGACAGAACGGTTCGGAGTCAGCCGCGGCAAGAAACAGAACGGATAGGAGATGACCGCTCAATCCTTCGCACGGATGGAAGGAGGCCGTGCAGTACCACCAAGCTTCAAGTCGTGAGATCTGAACCTCCACCCCTTCCGGCCGGCCAGAGGGGATGGGCCTCGTGCTAGTATGATGCAGACCTGCAAAACACAATGATAAACACAACAGAAAACCCAAGATCAGAACTGTGAAGTGTAGTAACTATAAGAAAGAACGAAAATAAACATAATGAATCAGAATGGGGGATACCTGGGAGTTTTTAAACCCCTAGGGGCATGGAAAACAGTAGGAGGGTGTATGTATGACGTGTAAGAGTGAAAAATGTGGGAAAAGAGAAGGAAAAATGATGCATGCAATGAAGAAAAGGATGGCGGGACTACTAAAACAACGACTCAAAAACAACGAATACTCCTTGAATCGGAGGCCTGAGTGGACGTAGAAGGCCTCCCTCCCTGACTGTAGGTCCTCAAAAGTTCGGCAGGGCTTCGCCGTCGACCTAGATCTCCTCATTTCAAAGCCTGGACTAAGGGTTCAATTTATAGAGCCCATAAACCTAGCCCCGAAATTAGGGTTTTCAGTAAAAATTAGGTCGAGATATCAAAAGATAATTCGTAGATAATTGATTTATCTCCCACCAGGATCGAACGGTGTCCCATTTGGTTGAGAAACCTCGGAGAAAATGATGGGATAAATCAAGGGTTTAGCCACGGATTGGAGAGAGAAAATCCATTAAAACCTCAAGAATCGGGCCAGTACGCGGTCGCGCGATAGGCCGCCCAGCCTATTGCACGGTCCAATGCTCGACCGTTCAAGGCTGTCGGTGGAAATTAAATAAATAGGAAAATAATCCAAAATATCCATCAAACAGACCGACTATTTCACCGTTGGACTTTTATGGATTAAACGGTCTAATGATAGACCACTCAATGTGCAGGGCGGTCAAAATCCAACCGTCCAGAGCCTGTTGGTGATAAATCCAAATAGATTAGATAAATAGATAATTATCTGAAAAACTAACAAGCTTGGGACTCTGGGAACTAGACGGCCATATGCATACCGTTCCATTAATCTGGACGGCTATACAAGGACCGTTCAACAGCTCGTCGATGAAAATTCAGAAAATCACCTAAATATCTGATAAATAGATAAACGGCTCAATACCAACCGCTCATTGACTGAATGGCCATGCGATTGACTGTGCAAAGGCTGGACGCTTGAAATTGATAAAATGTTATAAATTAAGCAAAATTAAGGCCCATTAAGTCCTGAATTAAAGCAGACCGAGTCAGGGAGGGAGGTACTCATAAAATAGGATCGAAGTTATGCCTGAAAATGGCCCAACGAGCAATGGACAATTCGAGACATCAACAAATGGTGGTAAAAGGAATGACTCAACTCATCGACAAAAAATAGGTGTCAACATATGCCCCTCCTTAACTTCCTCTTTGCAGGGGAGCGAGCGGAGGTGAAGCGAAAGCGAAATGGCACATGGAGATGAAGTGGAGATGAAGCGGAGCGGACTGAAAAGCGGGCGTTAAGGTAAAAGACACTTGTTTCATTGCCAATGAGCGATAGGAATCTTCCGAAAAACTCCGAACCAAACACAAGGAATGATCGGACCAAAACGACGCCTAGTTTGAAGAAACTAACTAAATGAAAAGGAAAACACACGATCAACCTCACGGGGGACACAATCTCTCGGACCAATGAGTGGCCGTAATAAGCAGCAAAAATAAAGAAACGGACTAAAACTCCAGACATGGACCTTCAGTCAATCAAACCAGGTGAATAGACCAGAGAAAACCTTCAACTCTGAGTGGAATAGTTCCTCTTACTCAAAACCATGAACGTACAATCATCCATCATAAATGAGACACTTTCAGACAAACCATGGGTCATGAATGCTCAAAAGATGCGTATGATGCATGCAGGGCTAAAATAAAAGAAATCATTAAAACGAATGCAAAGAAAGTCATAAAATAGAAAGTACTCGAGAATAATATTGCTAGACTGGGACAATCAGGATTAAGACACTATCTGCAATCACGGCGTGCGAGATAGAACCATCATCCCCTAATTTTCCAACCTAACGGCCTATCCTATGATTAAACGCGTGAACTTGGATCATCATCATTTTTGTTAAAGGGGAACATCAGATCCTGGAACACGTAGGTAACCAACAGGTTCTCGAGATAATATAGCAAAATATCATATAGTAATGAGGTATAGGGATAGAAGGCCATACCTGACTTACCTGTGCAGGTGAACCGGCATTTTGTTGGATTTTTATTTTCTAATTTTTATGGATTTTCATGTATCAGATAAATATGACAAATAAGCAAGCATAAACATAGCGAAGATAACATATGGATCAACTGAACGACAGACAACACGACATAACGTAATGATCAAATGAAATGGGAGACAATGCAACATAACATAACAAAGACAAACAAGCACATACGCAATGGAAATGAACAAACAACATGCATGAACGATCATGATGTGACAAGACAACAACGCAGTGGGACAACACACTGTTGGGACAAAACACGGAACATAAAGGGATGACTAACAACATGTGTAAGACAACTAACAACACGTGGTGAGGGACAAAATAACATGCGTGGGAGGGATAAAGACACGTGTGGATAACATGGGGCATAGACATGTGTGGATAACACGAGGCATAGACACGGGTGATAGCACGGAGGAACATAGATATATGCGACAAGGACACAGAGTGATGCGGGACGGACACGGGACCTGGGACTCTAGCTCGCGATCGTCCCTACGCGAGGGAAGACGTGGGACCGGGCGCGGTTGAGAAACCGGCCGTGAGTCTCGAGTATTGGCCTTTCCGCGTTAACTCGGGTCAAGTCACGGGACGGTACACTCACTCATTCTCGCAGCAGTGATAACAATATATAACGGGCTAATAACCTATCACATGCAGCGGCATATACGAATAAATACGAGTAAATCAAAGCCGAGTAAGAGAGTGAACACGATACCTCCACGCTCCGGGTGTGGGGAAGATGATCCCGGCCAGTTACGGTAACTCCCGGTAACAACAGTAAAAAGTTAATTACAACTGTGAATTTTATTGTCCACTCCACACAGGGAGGTAAAGGGCTACAAGTGGGGCCCGGGAGGACCGACCCTGGGTTGACGGGCAGCAATCTGGAGGTGCATACAGCACGAACTCGGCCTGCTGGTCCGAGGTGGCTGACTCACTGGACAGCAAGTAACGGTTTCCAAAGGAACGTCACCTTCCTAAGATCTTCTGGAGGCGCCGCTTGGCTGGGACAATGGCAGGGCGTCCCTGAACGACTCCCTGAAGGGGCGGCTCCTGAAAAAGAATTTTGATATTTGTTTCTGCATATCTTCTGGACTGCAATTTCGGACCTGCACAGGGAATAGATCTGTAGGCCTCGGTGACACGAATTACGACGCTCAGATCCAGAGGCCGATCGAGGCGTGGCGGGTACCGTTGGAAAGAGCACTCATAGATCTACAACATATAATTTTTACAGCTCCATCCACCGAACGGATTGAAAATGAATATGACTGTAACACTATTTTTGTTTCTGACTCGGACTGACAGACACACAGGGCAGCAAGGGATATGCCTAAAACTGACCTTTGACCAAGGGTCAATTGAATTTTATAGACTCCACAAACATTATGGTGGAAGGGGATATATGTGTGGAACACTGAGTAATTTTTTGGGATTTTAGAAAAATTTGTAAGGGGGTAGGGAAAATTCTACAAGGTGACTCTGTCCCGTAGATCTGTAAAAGGGCAGATTACTAAGTGGACAAACAAAAATATGGAAAAATATCAAACTAAGGCAAAATGGCACGAAATTTCAATTGGAGATTAGGGGAGGCACATAGAACAAGCCCTCATAGTTTGAGCTCGATCAGACAACTGGAAGAAAAGATAAAAATCCAGAGGTGAGGTTCTATCCTGATGGAGACAGAACTCCGATGTAGCAGCGGTGGCGGCACGATGGCGGCACAAACGGCGGCGGCGGCAGAGAGGGAACTCAGAGGGGCTAAAGAGAATATAGGAGAGGGTTTCACACCCTTGAGGGCTGGAGGAAGAAGAATAGAACCAGAGAGAGAGGAGAGAGGGCACACCCTTCTTGCTTCAAGTAATTTTCACATAATTTCTTCATTAAATCTCTAATGACACTATACATAGGCTTATATAGAGAATGGCAAGGGGTGGGGGGCTAAGAATTTCATGGGAAAGAGGCCATTTTCTTCCCCCATGTGGTCGAAAATCAAAATAAATAAATTACATATGGAGGGGAAACTCCTTTGAAAGGAAGGAAGGCATCTTGGACTTTTAAACCCCTTTGTCCCCTTTGAATGTCAAACCATCTAGAAGCCCTCTAGGACTTTGACCAGCCCCACATGGACCCCTATGACTTAGGTGGACCAATGGGAAAGGAGTGAGGGCCCCCTTGCTGGACCTACTGACATTGTGCATAAAAACCCAAACAATCCAAGGGAATGACACATTGGCTTATAAAGCCTTACAATTGCACATATACTTTCCTAAGGATATAAAAGTAAATAAAAGGACTCAAATGTAAAATAAAAAGTCAGTGCTCGGCGTCGATTCCCATCAACTCTCCCCGGGTGGGAGGAACTCGACCCCGTCGAGTAAGGGGTGCGGCTGCTCGTGACGCCGGCGGATCCGTCACCGTACCTAGAAGCGCGGAGTACGCTCCACTCCAAGTAATCGACACATGCTCATCCCGTATAGATTCGATATGCACACGCTGCCATGGGAATGAGGCTAGATGTGACGACCCGGATTCTGGATACCAGATATACCTGGTAGGACTACCGAATACACCTGATACCACTTGGAACCCGCGAGGCCTCCCAAGAGCGGTAAAGCTCCGAAGGGAAAAAGGGTTGTCGTATAGTACATCGAACTGACAGATATAATAGCAAGTAATTAAATTTCATTAGATCGGTTTGCTAAAGTAGCAGAAATAAAATTACTTTTTATTATTAACAAATTTTACACAATTATATACCCAGAGTCAAGTCCAAAGGAAAGACAGCAAGTCTACCAAGTACAGTCGACAGAAAAGAAAGACGTATCGGGAAGTCGGGGGAAGCCCGACGAAGGTACCAGCTGGCAGCTACAACTCGAACTCTAGGATCCGCAATAGCAGAACGAACACGTCACCCCACCTGAAAAGCAGGGGTGACCCTCATGTCACTGGCTCAGTAGGGGTCACGCGGATCCCCACTGAAAAACACATACTAACACGGATCAACAGAAACGACAGGAACAGCCGCAGGAAACCACACTAGAAAGCTGTAAAAGAAAGGGAAGCAAGGGTAGGGAACAGGTAAGGACGAGGGGAATAACCCGAACAAGCAAGCAGGCCTAGAAAGGGAAAGAGGAGTAGGGAGCAGCAAGGAAAAGGGAAAAAGAGGAAAGCCGAACTAACCTCGGCCCCCAACTACTCCTAGCAACAGCGTACAAAAGAAAGTCTAGAAAAGACTTAGACAGACGTAGATGACACGACCGGAGCGTCGTGCACAAGACAACACACAGACCTCGAGTCTAGCCACGGGAAGGCTAACTCGGGTAGGTCACAACACAGGAAAAGCACGGGAGTCACGCGCCACGGGCCGGAGAACCCCCGCACCGGGAGAACGGCCAGATGCGTCCGCGACGTCTTACACTGCACCACAACACACACCACAAGTGTCTCGACTACCAACCGATCGCGTCTACGCGAGCTCGACCGAGTCACAGACCCACGCTGAACTACAGTAACAAGTACTAGTCAGGGTCATGCCCGTCGGCGTCAGTCCTCTGCCCCTGACCACGTGTGCACACACTGGCTCCTGCCTAGAGCCAGGCCTCTAGCTAGTTTTCTCCCCCCGTAGGACGCTACGATGTAGCCGGGAGCCGACGGAGACTAGCTTACAAACCGTACACACGGTAAGTGCCCCGCTCCGCGAGCTGTCACAACGAGTCTGTGACGAAAGGCAACAGCATGAGAAGATCATGAAATACGGAGCTGAAGTACAAACAGTCAGACATGCACTGTCACCCGTACCTCAAACACCGAAGGCAGCACAAGAAACTACCGACAGACTCGGAAACGTAGTCTTAACCTTCATAGGAACATCAACCGACGTCCACGGGGAAAGCGGCCAGACCACGGGAACGACAGACACCACCGAGTCTCAGCCTTCATAGGAACATCAACCGACGTCCACGGGGAAAGCTGGCCAGACCACGGGAACGACATACATCACCCTAACTTAGATAGACACACACACAGACACGCCACAAATCTACCTCTAAACAGCCCCTAACATCACCTAAAATGGACTAACAAACACACAGCCGCACACCGAAAAGCCCAATAGCCATCACGGCAACAATAGGACCGAACGCACCACCATAGACGCGTTACACGAACCAGACGCCAAACGAAGGTAGCGGTCATCGGAGGACCGCGACCACGCAGTCACGGTCGCCTCAAGACCGCGACTAGACTAACACGGTCTGTCGCAAGACCGCGACTCTTGCCGACTCTCTCGACTGGGTAAACGCGGTTCTCCTAGGACCGTGACCAAATGAACGCGGTTACTGGTGGACCGCGATTAGTTCAAAAAATCGGGAACGACGGGAAAATCAAGGGGAAGGCCGAATCGGCCCGTTCCACGCCCCATTCACGCCGAAACGCAGGGGAAACAAAGGCAAACCATGAAAAACAACATCTAGAGGCCAAAAAACCCGCATGTATGCATTAAAACAAGAGATCAGGGTGATTTAGACAAATCAACCCTTAACGAGTCACCGAGGTTCCCGGACTCCTACCGGCCTCGAATGACGACCAATCGACACGAAACTAGCATGAATGGGATCCATACATCCTAGCGGTCATTTTGATACTAACTAGACCAAGAACGGATGCCATTTTCTGGCGAACCCTGAAAATCCCAAAAACTACGGTTTTCACTAAACCTGCCTGATCTCCCCCGATCGAGCACCAAACAATGCACAAAAGTAGGGAAAACGTGCAGAACGAAGTGGCGGTCCATCTCCTTACCTCCACCGAAGAAACCGTGCCCCGAAGGGACTAAACCACGCTGAAAATCATGCCACGAACTGAACCGCCGGCTTTCAATCCATCGTTCGGTATCACGCCCAAACCGCACCGATCCTCGCTCCACCACGCACCTCTGCAGCTCCCCGGCGTCGCCACCTCGCCCTCGGTCACCTCCATCTACAGTCGGAGCCGAGAGTGTGAGAGAACGAGAGAGAGAACCAGGGCATTACATCCTCCCCTCCTTCAAGAAATTTCGTCCTCAAAATTTAAGGACTAGCAAGGGTAAGCAGGGAAGAACAACCTGACAGCACAACTAGGGAAACAACACAAATCTCGAGAAACACAGCTCAGAGGAACATCATCAGACTATAATCACGAGCACACACTCTGGATCGATCACGACACTAGTGGACACAAGTCTGACACCTCCGAAACAAGGCAACGTCGCTTACGTCTCACCAGAAATGGAGACACCACTGCCACAACAACAGCACTGCAAGCAGCATCTCACACATGGAGACACAGTCCTCACAGCTGACAGCTTGACCACATCATCAGCTCCAGTGCCAAAGGTAACAGGGAACACCTGGCACACAGGACGCCAACGACAACAGCACCGACCACAAACGTAATCAAGTCAGCACTCACTCAGATATTACGTCTGATCGAGTCGCAAGCTAACTCTACCAGAAAAAGGGAGTACAGCAAGTGAACTGACAAGGCCACGGTCCAAGACAGAGACACAAAATCATAGAGAAACAGCGATCAAATGACAACAACAACACCTGCAGGATTCTGGCTCCGTACAGAACACAGAACCACGGAACACAACTGCAAGCAGGGTCACATCAAGGCACAAGAATAGCTGACCACACGACCACAAAGGACGTGTCATGCATCGGACTGCTCACTAAGAAAAGACCCACGACAACGATAAACAAAAATCACGAAACCTAACGCCAGCTGAAGACTGTACTGGACTTAGCGACTCTAGACACTGTATATCTGAGATTCCCATGTACTTCACACAACAACACTCTGATACCAACTATGACGACCCGGATTCCGGATACCAGATATACCCGGTAGGACTATCGAATACACCTGATACCACTTGGAACCCGCGAGGCCTCCCAAGAGCGGTAAAGCTCCGAAGGGAAAAAGGACTGTCGTGTAGTACATCGAACTGACAGATATAACAGCAAGCAATTAAATTTCATTAGATCGGTTTGCTAAAGTAGCAGAAATAAAATTACTTTTTATTATTAACAGATTTTACATAATTATATACCCAGAGTCAAGTCCAAAGGAAAGACAGCAAGTCTACAAAGTACAGTCGACAGAAAAGAAAGACGTACCAGGAAGTCGGGGGAAGCCCGACAGAGGTACCAACTGGCAGCTACGACTCGAACTCCAGGATCTGCGGAAGCAGAACGAACACGTCACCCCACCTGAAAAGCAGGGGTGAGCCTCGTGTCACTGGCTCAGTAGGGGTCACGTGGATCCCCACTGAAAAACACGAAGTAATACGGATCAACAGAAACGACAGGAACAGCTGCAGGAAACCACACTAGAAAGCTGTAAAAGAAAGGGAAGCAAGGGTAGGGAACAGGTAAGGACGAGGGGAATAACCCGAACAGGCAAGCAGGCCTAGAAAGGGAAAGAGGAGTAGGAAGCAACAAGGAAAAGGGAAAAAGAGGAAAGCCGAACTAACCTCGGCCCCCAACTACTCCTAGCAACAGCGTGCAAAAGAAAGTCTAGAAAAGACTTAGATAGACGCAGATGACACGACCGGAGCGTCGTGCACATGACAACATACAGACCTCGAGTCTAGCCACGGGAAGGCTAACTCGGGCAGGTCACAACACAGGAAAAGCACGGGAGTCGCGCGCCATGCATCGGAGAACCCCCGCACCAGGAGAACGGCCAGATGCGTCCGCGACGTCTTACACTGCACCACAACACACACCACAAGTGTCTCGACTACCAACTGATCGCGTCTACGCGAGCTCGGCCGAGTCGCAGACCCACGCGGAAGCACAGTAACAAGTACTAGTCAAGGTCACGCCCGTTGGCGTCAGTCCTCTGCCCCTGACCACGTGTGCACACACTGGCTCCTACCTAGAGCCAGGCCTTAAGCTAGTTTTCTCCCCCCGTAGGACGCTACGGTGCAACTGGGAGCTGACGGAGACTAGCTTACAAACCGTACACTCGGTAAGTGCCCCGCTCCGCGAGCTGTCACAACGAGTCTGTGACGAAAGGCAACAGCACGAGAAGATCACGAAATACGGAGCTGAAGTACAGACAGTCAGATATGCACTGTCACCCGTACCTCAAACACCGAAGGCAGCACAAGAAACTACCGACAGACTCGGAAACGTAGTCTTAACCTTCATAGGAACATCAACCGACGTCCACGGGGAAAGCGGCCAGACCACAGGAACGACAGACACCACAGAGTCTTAGCCTTCATAGGAACATCAACCGACATCCACGGGGAAAGCGGCCATACCACGAGAACGACAGACATCACCCTAACTTAGATAGACAAACACACAGACACGCCAAAAATCTACCTCTAAACAGCCCCTAACATCACCTAAAACGGACTAACAAACACACAGCCGCACACCAAAAAGCCCAACAACCATCACGGCCACAACAGGACCGAACGCACCACCATAGACGCGTTACACGAACCAGACGCCAAACGAAGGTAGCGGTCACCGGAGGAGCGCGACTAGACTAATGCGGTCTGTCGCAAGACCGCGACTCTTGCTGACTCTCTCGATCGGGTAAACGAGGTTCTCCTAGGACCGCGACCAAATCAACGCGGTTACTGGAGTACCGCGATCAGTTCGAAAAACTGAGAACGACGAGAAAATCAAGGGGAAGCCAGAATCGGCCCGTTCCACGCCCCATTCACGCCGAAACACAGGGGAAACAAAGGCAAACCATGAAAAATAACATCTGGAGGCCAAAAGCCCACATGTATGCATTAAAACAAGAGATCAGGGCGATTTAGACAAATCGACCCTAAACGAGTCACCGAGGTTCCCGGACTCCTACTAGCCTCGAATGACGACCAATCGACACGAAACTAGCATGAATGGGATCCAGACATCCCAGCGGTCATTTTGATACTAACTAGACCAAGAACGGTTGCCATTGTCTGGCGAACCCTGAAAATCCAAAAAACTACGGTTTTCACTAAACCTGCCCGATCTCCCCCGATCGAGCACCAAACAACGCACAAAAGTAGGGAAAACGTGCAGAACGAAGTGGCGGTCCATCTCCCTACCTCCACCGAAGAAACCGTGCCCCGAAGGGACTAAACCACATCAAAAATCGTGCCACGAACCGAACCGCCGGCTTTGAATCCACCGTTCAGGATCGCGCCCAAACCGCACCGATCCTCGCTCCACCACGCGCCTCTGCAGCTCCCCGGCGTTGCCACCTCGCCCACGGTCGCCTCCGTCTGCAGCCGGAGCCGAGAGGGTGAGAGAACGAGAGAGAGAACCAGGGCATTACACTAGAGGTGGACACTCCGGGGTGGGGTCACTCTCAAATGAAGGAAGGCGGCTCGAAGACTCACTAGGAATCACCGCTTGCCCCTTATGTGACTAGATCCGATATGTGAAGTAGAATCGATCCTAAAGTCCGACAAGTCTCGTACTCGAAAGGGACTAACAACGCGAGCATACAAACTGACTCGACTCAACGTATGCACAGACACACGACAGACAAACGAAACAAAGACTCACAAAGACCCTAAACAAACTTAATGTTAGTCCGACCTACGCATAGGCAATGGTGGACCAGGACACCCAAATATGTGCCATGCATACACTAAAGGCACTCGATGGTGGGCGGAATGGAATCCTAGACATCCTAATTGGTACCACTTATGCATTGGCGACCTATGGGAATTGGGTGGGGAATGGCTAGGAGATCCGAAACTACCTTCGTCATCACCCTGGGATGTAGATAAGGCATGCCAACTAGACCGAGGGGTAGGGGTGGGATAGTGAACTCCTTGGAAGAAGTGGAGTGAATATGATAGCTCGGGAGGTTCACTAGTGAAGAGGTCAAAAGGGTCAAAGAAGGTATGACCCCATGAGGTGGGTTCTCCAATGACTCGGTCCCAAGTTAGAAATTTATAATCACCGTCATACATTGTGATCGATGGGACGATGGTCATGTGTAGAAAATAGGATTCCTCCCTTGGGCAAAAGGGAATGAAGTCGGACTCGGCCGGCATGGGGAGGAATAGAAGAATCTCCGTGGTGACACAACCCACGGTGCACACGGAGGTAATGGACCCTATGGCTGGATGGGTGAAGCTACGACTAGTGGGTTGGTCGAAGCCTCGGGCCAATAAGTGCGTCAACTTCCATTGCCAACCTAAACCCAAAATAAGGTCACCCAATGTATCAACATGGTGACTAGACCGGAAGGTCGTATGGTAGGAGTTGACGGGCACTAGAGGTAAGGTGGGGTCCATGGATGGATATGGAAGTGGGACCAAGCCATCCTTGAGCCAATTAAGAAGCGCCTCGGCTATGAAAAGCGTACCCGTTAGAAACACGGGTGGCTCGAGTTTTGGTGGCTCCAAATGAGAGGGCTCCGAAATAAGATCGGATGGTGAGGGTGACAATGGAGCACTCTCGGGTGGTGAAGGATTCCCCGACTGGGGTGGGGGCCCAAGTGGGGGTCCGATCAGATCGAGAATCGACTGGGAGGTAGATGCTCGCCGAAGGGCGACATCGGCTTGCCGTATGGCAGCATTAAACCGAGACTCAAATGGCTCGACCTCCAGAGCAACCTTATTGGAATCCTCCAAAGTTTTCACGTGGCGGCAAAATAATTCAAATTGGAAGTGAAGCCGCGAACCCTTCCAGAACTGAGTTCCGGCCTCAATGTTATCCAGCCCGACCCCACATCTTAACCGGTACACTTCGAAGTCCCTAATGTACTCGGACACGGACAGGTTGCCTTGGTCGGGCTTGAGGTATGGGTTGACCATAGTTGCCAAAAGATGGAAATGGATCCCTAGGAATGGTTATGCAATGGCATCTTTTTGTTTTATTTTATAAGTAAAATGGTATGCCAACTAATGCAAGCACCTAGACACGACTTAGAATGCGATGCAAATGCAAAGTTGAAATGAGACTCGCCTACACACCTAGACACAACCAAGACTCGGTACGTGGCGGAGATAATCGATCCGAGGATCACTCGCGCAAGTGTGCGGCCTTCCCGATAGGCGTAGCCTAACGTTCGGACAACACCTTTTGATATACCGAGTAAAGGTATGCGATGCAACCTTAGACCGACTTAAAATTAGACTCAACTTAGATGACTTTTTTTGTTGTTTTCTACCCTAGACTCAACCACGCTCTGATACCAAATTCATACGGAACAGACACGCGACCTGGGACTCTAGCTCGCGATCGTCCCTATGCAAGGGAAGACGTGGGACCGGGTGCGGTTGAGAAACCGACCGTGAGTCTCGGGTATCGGCCTTTCCGCGTTAACTCGGGTCGAGTCACGGGACGGTACACTCACTCATTCTCGCAGTGGTGATAACAATATATAACGGGCTAATAACCTATCACATGCAGCGGCATATACGAATAAATACGAGTAAAGCAAAGCCGAGTAAGAGAGTGAACACGATATCTCCACGCTCCGGGCGTGGGGAAGACGATCTCGGCCAGTTATGGTAACTCCCAGTAACAACAGTAAAAAGTTAATTACAACTGTGAATTTTATTGCCCACTCCACGCATGGAGGTAAAGGGCTACAAGTGGGGCCCGGAAGGATCGACCCTGGGTTGACGGGCAACAATCTAGAGGTGCGTACCGCACGAACTCGGCATGCTAGTCCGACTCGGCACTATTCCAACTCGGTGCTACGCCAACTCGGTGGCTGACTCACTGGACAGTAATTAATGGTTTCCAAAGGAACGTCGCCTTCCTAAGATCTTCTGGAGGCACCGCTTGTCTGGGACGATGGCAGGGCGTCCCTGAACGACTCCCTGAAGGGGCGGCTCCTGAAGTTGAATTTTGATATTTATTTCTGAATATCTTCTGGACTGCAATTTCGGACCTGCACAGGGAACATATCTGCAGGCCTCGGTGACACGAATTACGACGCTCAGATCCGGAGCCCGATCGAGGCGTGGCTGATACCGTTGGAAAGAGCACTCATAGATCTACATTATATAATTTTGACAGCTCCATCCACTGAAAGGATTGAGAATGAATATGACTGTAACACTATTTTTGTTTCTGACTCGGACTGACAGACACACAGGGCAGCAAGGGATCTGCCTGAAACTGACCTTTGACCGAGGGTCAAATGAATTTTATAGACTCCACGAAAATTATGGTGGAAGGGGATATATGTGTGGAACACTGAGTAATTTTTTGGGATTTTCAGAAAATATTTAAGAGGGTGGGGAAAATGCGACAAGGTGACTCTGTCCCATAGATCTGCAAAAGGGCAGATTACTAAGAGGACAAACAAAAATATGGGAAAAATATCAAAATAAGGAAAAATAGCACGAAATTTCAACTGGAGATTAGGGGAGGCACATAGAACAAGCCCTCAAAGTTTGGGCTCGATCAGACAACTGGAAGGAAAGATAAAAATCCGGAGGTGAGGTTCTATCCTGATGGAGACAGAACTCCGATGTAGCTGCGGTGGCGGCGCGATGGCGGCACGAACGGCGGCGGCGGCGGCAGAGAGGGAACTCAGAGGGGCTAAGGAGAATATAGGAGAGGGCTTCACACCCTGGAGGGCTGGAGGAAGAAGAATAGAACTAGAGAGAGAGGAGAGAGGGCACACCCTTCTTGCTTCAAGCAATTTTCACATAATTTCTTCATTAAATCTCTAATGACACTATACATAGGCTTATATAGAGAATGGCAAGGGGTGGGGGGCTGGGAATTTCGTGGGAAAGAGGCCATTTTATTCCCCCATGTGGTCAAAAACCCAAAATAAATAAATTACATATGGAGGGGACACTCCTTTGAAAGGAAGAAAGGCATCTTGGACTTTTAAACCCCTTTGTCCCCTTTGAATGTCAAACCATCTAGAAGCCCACCTAGGACTTTGACCAGCCCCACATGGACCCCT
This sequence comes from Amorphophallus konjac, assembly GCA_022559845.1. Lineage (NCBI taxonomy): Eukaryota > Viridiplantae > Streptophyta > Magnoliopsida > Alismatales > Araceae > Amorphophallus > Amorphophallus konjac. The sequence continues at coordinate 67,179,460 of CM040127.1, forward strand.
ATGACTTAGGTGGACCAATAGGAAAGGTGTGAGGGCCCCCTTGCTGGACCTACTGACATTTTGCACAAAAACCCAAACAATCCAAGGGAATGACACATTGGCTTATAAAGTCTTACAATTGCACATATACTTTCCCAAGGATATAAAAGTAAATAAAAGGACTCAAATGTAAAATAAAAAGTCAGTGCTCGGCGTCGATTCCCATCACAGAGGGACAAAAGATGCGGAGGACCACAGATATGGCGGGTCAAAGACATAACAAATATGCTCTTCAATTATAGCCCAAGATCAGACGAAGCGAAATCGCCAGGTTCATAATCGTGCGGCAATGCCCTCTAATGATGCAGCGAAGCGAAGTTGAGCTGAGTAGGACATGAGTTTCAGAATAGATCTAGAGATAGGATTGAAGAGATGAGAACAGATTAATGAATATGAACAGGAAACAGAGTGAAAGATATAGAGCAAGGAAGCTAGAACTTGCAACCTGCACACTTAGCAAACGAATCATATCTATCCTCAAACAAATAGGTAGAAAGGAATAAAAGATAAAAAATTTTGATTTTTGACAATTTTTTGATTTTTTTTGGATTTTTGACAATATTTATTTTTTTGAATTTTGACATATCCAATTTTTAGATTTTTGAAATATCTGATTTTTTTTATCTTTGATAATAAGGCTACTTACAGCAACCAAGGACGGGTTCAAACTACTAGTCAAGGGGTCGTCATCTCACCCTTCTCATTAAGGACTTCCCTTAAGCAGAGTGTGCATGTGATGGTGGCTTACCATAACCAACCGTCTCTAAAGAACGGTGCCTCTACTAAGGCCATACCTGGGATTCAACCCAACCTAAGAGGGAGAAGCAGAAGAAAAAAAGGAGACAAACTTTATGCAAGATGGGAGACATCAAGATTCAATTTCCTTCCAGGGCACTACCCTTCAAAGAGTAGGTCTGTTGCGCCGGGGCTTTTTGTCATTGATTTTTAGACCCCTATTTATCAGGCACGCATGCGACCGGGCTCATGACGTCCTGCAGAGAACTGTACTGCCACTCTTGCCATGCCTTTGGTTCATAATTTTGCATTGAATTATTGATTTTTATTGATTTTGAAAGCCCTTATTGGCTAGATTTTGCATGAAAGCTCACTTTTGAGGGTCAAGACTGCCCCTATTTGAGACCTCTCTCGTATTAGAGAGTGCCTAGGTTGGTCATCTCATCCGTCAATCTCTTGCCCCTGCACTCGACCGAGGAGAGAAGAGAAAAGGTCATTGTACATACCCATGGTATGGCCAAAGTAGCAACGGTGTTGTCCAGAAGAATCAGCTATGGCTTGCCGTGAAGTGTGTGAAAAACCCGTGCTAAAAATGACATCCTCAACGATCGGGGGAAAGAACTGGACTCCCAGCGCAAAGCTATCACCAGCCTAAGGATGCTGCAGAAGCGGACTCTTTTGGCTAAGCTTAACTAAGCAAACTTCCTAAAAGCCACTTAACCATGTTTTGAGGAACCAGCATTATAACTGCGTGCAGAAATAACATAGCAATAGCAATGATAACATGTTCTTGCACAAAATAAAAGATGCCTTTGTAAATCCATGGCATTGAAACCGGCATCCTGAAGCAATTTTGATCATCGAGCTTTGAGGAGCATGAGTAGCTTTGTATTCTTTGCTTACCAGGATAAAGGATGAAAGGAGAGCAAAGGATTGGATTCCTCGACACAGAGGAGTGGCAGACATCATACTGGACGAAGAAGGGATAAAAAGGAAGAGAGATGAGGGCTAGAACTCCCTCGTTAAGGCACTGAGGCCTTGATAACAAGGAACTAGATGTAGAATAAATATGGATTAACTGAGATCTAGGTGGGCTAAAGCCTCGAAAATAGCATGAAAAAGGGCGAGAACCCCGAAAGGGCGAGGAGGAGACAATAGACAAACCATGAGAAGATTGTGGAAAAGGTAAGGGGGAAGAGGAGTGATCATCCGACGTGGTCGGAGAAAAGGAATAGCGATCACCCGCCCGAGGCGGGGAAGAAGTGACATGATCGCCCGACAAAGTCAGGGAAAAGGAATGGAAACCACCCGACAAAGTCAGGGAACAAGCATGAGGAACCCCCAACAGGGTCGGAGGAAAAGGATGAGCAGTGGAATCCAGACGTGCCCGCGGAGGAAAACTAGAAGAGGCCCCTAGATCAGGGGAAAAGGAGGACATAGGCCGGGACCTAAAATGGTGAGGATAGGAGAAGATAGTAGAAATATGGTCGGGTGGCGGAAGGTACATCACCCAAGGATAGGAACTAAGCAAGAGAAATGATGAATGGATGGAAGGAGGAGGTGGAGTGAGCCCCCGAATGCACAACTGGCGGCCCCTGAACTTACCATGCCGCCTCTTCTTGGCAGAAACTATCTTATATCGGACCCGCCTGGCGCGGACTTGGACCTTCAGACTTCTCAATCTGAAATACTTTCTCAAATAAAGGGCCCACCCGGTAGACGGCCTAGCCCGGTCATGAATATGCAATTTTACCGGGGTGGCTGCCCCTAGACACCCGGTACTAACCATAGGCAGACATCCTTGAACAAGTAACTTTTTAGGACGAACACCAGAAAACTGTGGGGTTTTATAGCTTGGCACCAGAAGCATGAGATTTGGCATCTCCACTTGGCAGTTGAGCATGAAGCATAACTCCCTTACCAAAAGTGTAGGACGATACTAAGGGAGAGTAATGCGTGGCATTGAAGTGGCCGTCTCACCAACAAACCGAGGGAGATTACATAACAAGTGTAGAATACCCCTAGCCAACCTTGAAAATACGGCCAATTGCTCCTTGTATAGGGAATCCATAAGGCTCCTGGCGGCCGTATGGGTTAGCATAATTCGAGTAGAGAACCCCTCTCGGCCAATGAACTGGACAGCAATCGAGCGCGATGTGATAACAGCATCGATAGTGAATCCTCCGGCGAGCAAAGATATTACCACCGGCCTCGCTCGAGAAGAAACCGGCACTAGTGCTAAGGAGCTTCTCTTGGCAATCGTCGTGGGAAGTGCAGGCTGATCATCCCCAAAACAGCCGGGGACCAAAACTCAGACCATCATGCGGAAAATGAAATCTTGAAGCTTGTAATGCACAATCGAAGCCTGGCTTGGCTTATCATCTCCCTGTGGACTAGACCCAAGGGGCACCAAAGGTAATGAACACCCGCTCCGTGGGGTGGAAATAGGTGGAGAAAGGGGTGGAGAAGGCTTGGAAGGTGTGGGTGAAGGTGTAGGAGGTGTAGAGGCCTTAGGTGGTGGAGGGACAACGGCGATAATAGGCTCGGGTGGAGGTAAAGGCAAAGGTGAAGGCATAGGAGGGGGTTCCGCCTGCTCGGGCTCGGGCGATGACGGCGAAAGGGGTGGCAAAGGCAGTGGAGATGGTGGTGGAATAGGGATCTTTGAGGAGGAAGGCGACAAAGGTAATGGTGATGGCGATGAGGGTAATAGGGGTGGCGATGGTGGAGAGGGTGAAAGTGGTGGTGGAGTGGAGGAAATGGCAGGTTGTGGCGCTCTTCGACATATCGTCACGATGCGTCGAGCGGCCTTGGGAGCAAGAGCGGTGGTGGAAACGAAGGGTGAAAGAGGGGTATTTACCTGAGTAGAGGCTCGGATAGGTGAAGGAGATGGGATAGGAGAAGGGGTAGATAACGGAGCTGGTGCTTCACAAATTGAAGAATCACAGGGATGCCCCTGGTCTTGAAACGGGGACGGCTGCCTGGACGGCACTTGCTGCTGCTGCTGCTTGCTGCGGAGGTCCAAAACAACTTCATGCATGACAATCCAATCAATCCTCTCGTCATTTTCCAGACCATAAACAAATTCCTGGAACTCGGGGCAATCCTCGACCAAATGCCCCTGTTGACGATGAAACTCACAAAAATGGCGTAAATTTCCAACCGTGGATCGGCAGGGCATAGCTGGAGGGAGTTGGAATGCGCGAGTGGCCATCAAAGCCCTAAAAATATCTGTAAAGGACTCCGATAATGGAGGGTGAGGAGCCTGCTTCGGGCACGGTGGATGCAATAGAGGCGGTTGCGGGGATGGAAGCGGGGGTTGCGAAGGCAAAAGCACATGGCAACTAGTGGAATGACCTGGTGAAGGCATGCGTGGAGCAGAAAGGGAGGTGGGAGGTATGTAGACGGCATCCACATGCTCAGGGTATGGTGTCTCTTTGACTGAAGTTGGAGGTTCACGCGGGTATGAAGAAGCGGAAGGCTGACTCGTGGAGGGTTGATATGTGGAGGGGTATGTGGAGGTATATGGGTGTGCGGGAGCGGAAGGCCGACTCGTGGAAGGATATGTGGAGAAGGGTTGACTTATGGAGGGATATATGGGAGATGATGGGTAGGAGGCGTATGTGGGTGTAGAAGGTGAATGGGACTCGGGGTCAAGGGAAACTAGGGGTTGTTGGCGGCTTTGGGATTAAAAAATTCCTTGAAGAGAGTCTTTCCACGTTGAGAACAAAAGGTCAAAAATAGGGGCTTTTTGAAGCTGGCGGTCGACCTATAGACTGGGGCGGTCGACCGAAATTTTACAGAAAATGGCCCGTTGGTTGTTGGGAAAACCGGTCGACCACTAGAAGCTGGCGGTCGACCGCTGGCTGGGGTTTCTACAAAAAAAGGAAAAGGTTAGCCAATGCAATATAATATATGAACAAAACATTTTATGGCTATCTTATTCCAATCAAGGTGAGTGGGTTTAAACTTAGCCTGAGTGGTTTAGAAACTAAAATAAGGATTTATGCATTTGGAAAGGTTTAAACAATTAAGCATAATACATGGTGAAGTAGGCTTTGAATGCGTGCTGAATTCGAAATTGATTGTTGAAACAAAGCACGTGAGAAAACACATAACCTGGGTTTTGTTATCATCAAAAACACCTAGATATTCTCAACATAAGATACTCAAGGATAATATTATTAAATTGAGCAAATCCAGGTCAAGAGTCATATGCAACCATGGCGTGCGAGATGGGTCCATCGTCCCCAAATTTATCCAAGCTAATGGCTTATACAGCGCTAAACTGTGTGTCCCTAGATCGTCACTATTTTTGGTAGAGGGGAACTCAAATCCCAGAACACACAGAGAACTAGTCGGTCCTTGAGATAATATAATAGCGTAAGTAACATATAGTAATGTAACAAAAGAAGGGATAAGGAGATACTTACATGATGGCGTGCCAGTTCCATGATTTCTGCTCTTTTTTCATATTTTTTTTGTTATTTTTGAGAACAAGAGGGTAAGTGATAATAAACACAGAACAACAAATAAAGGATGAAGTGGTAACAGACATAGTAATGATGAGTAAACAGATGCACAACGAAAGGATAATCACAATAACAATAAGTACTGGCTAGATGGCATAGTGGGAGAAAGCAAACAAGCACAAACACAACAAGGCGAAATACTATGGTAGACAAAACGAAGCAAGCTTCAATGAACAAGTGACACTCTTTTTGTTATTTTCTTTTCTTTTGTTGTTTTTGTTTTTGTTTTTTTTAATTTTAATAACAAGAGTACATGAGTCTTCTCTTTTTTTTATGGAATTTTCCTTAACGCGACTATACGTACTACCGCTATCCAAAACTATCGCGGTTGTAATTACAACCGCAATAAACACGGAAAGGCTTTCAAAATGGCCCCCACCGTTCATCTTCCTCCACGCCCTACACCCATTCAAACCAGAGAAAAGAGAGGAGCCACCGCCCCCACACCTTGCTCATTGCCAATGAACACCCAGGAGAGTCTTCAGCGCTCTAAGAGGAGGGCTGTTCGTAGACGGACGCGATCTCAAGGGGAGGAGGATGTAGAAGAAACCCCACTGGCGGTGGAACCCACGGCGGGTAGTGAAACGGCGACGTCCTTGGCAGATAGGTCAGGCCGGGAGTGGTAGTGAGGAGCCCATGAGCGTGGAGGAGGCCACCGGGGAAGCAGAGGAGGCCGAGGGCATTGAGAAGCCCGTCGGAGCCCCGACGGCTCGCGCCCTGAGAGAGGTAAGGAAAATTGAAATTTTTTATTAAAAACACATTCATTTGCTTTTTTTTTCTTGTGCATGGATGGGCATGGGAGGGGATCATGCCCCTGGCACCTTGTAGAGGGCGAAATGCCTGTGGAGAACGCCCTGGGAAGAGGGGAAACACCGATAGTCGCCTGCGATAGAACGTGGTGCTAACAAACAACGTGTTGATTAACGGGGTGTCATGACCCAGCGCGTTAATGAAAAGTTTTTTTTTGTTTTTTTTTTTGGAAAAAATGAATACTGACACTCTCTCTCTCTCTTTGTTTGTTTTTTGAATGACGCAGAGCGCGACGTGTACCCGAATTTCATGGACTCTCATCTGGGCCACCTTCCTCGCGTTGCCAGAGTTTCAGCAGACTCGTCTCTGCCGCATGGGCTTTGGTGAGTTTTTGGACATAGAGGTGCTGAGGACAGATGTTGGGTTGATTCAGGCCTTAAAGGCCAGGTGGGATGTTGAGTGCAAGGCCTTCATCTTCCCTTGGGGTCATATGATCTCGACCTTAGAGGACGTCACTCGTATCATAGGTTTGTGAGTGCACGGAGTGGCAGTGAGCAGTTTCACATACCCCTGCTATTGAGAGATGACACATAGATTGATAGGATTAGAGTTGGAGGGTACAGGTCGGACCTCTCTAGTTCCTAGGGTAGCCCCACAGGAGAGTCTGGGTTTGTACCACACACAGAGGGAGGTTGGGGAGTCCGCAGCAGGTTATTTTGGGAGGTTGGTGAGTGAGGCGAGAGGGAGCTTTGCTATAGAGGTGGGACCACAGGCTGACAGGGAGCTACGCCAATTCCTCGTTCTATTGATTGGGAGATTGCTACTAGGATCACGAGGAGATGCTATGAGCTGCCAGTTCCTTCCCTTAATCGAGGACTTAGAGAGAGTTGGTGAGTACGCCTGGGGTGCGACAGTGCTAGCCCACCTAATCGACAGTTTAGGTGTCTCCACTCACCTATCCTCTCTCGGTGGCTTCTACCCTCTGTTTCAGGTAAATTCTAAACCCTTAAACTTTATGAATATTACACTTATTTCTTATGTTAATCAAATGTGAAATGCTTTTCAGGTTTGAAGCTACATGTACTTACCCACCCTTAAGCGCGGTTGGGAGGATCGAGGAGAGCTACTTCCTTTGGCGCGATGGTGGTCCCCGCATTGAGACAGTCGGTCACTGAGGGACCAGGTTACCCGCATCCAGGACATGATAGATGTGATGCCACACATAGAGGTAAGATTTTTTAGAATTTAAAATTTTGTTATATTATGATGGCATGAACACTAATAATCTTCCTTGCAGGTGGTGTGGACTCCCTATTGGAGGGAGATCGGGGAGATGCCAGGGGTAGAGCCTGCCGCCCCTACTTCGGGAGAGAGATCTGGTTACATGCCCTCAACCTGGTGGAGCTGCTACACTGCAGATTGATCATGAGGACATTGGGGGTCCACCAGGCGGCAGTTGAGTTCTTGACTTAGGGGAAAGTTCTTCGACCCGGGCGGAGGTTCCGCAGCCTCCAGGAAGTGGATGACTGGCGTCAGCGAGCGCACGACCAGCTGGTTGACTGGGAGCAGCGTGGATGACCAGTCCCTACGGGAGCATATTCAGATGAGGCCAACCTTCAGGCCTACGCACAGACATACGGCACTCGGATCTACCGTGGTGACCGCCAACAGGTGAGTTCTCTATTTAGCATTCTCCAAACCTTAAAGATTCATGATTATGTGATTAACAATTTTTTTTGGTATTTTCACAGTTTGATCTAGAGGGTAGACAAGCCATGCTGCAGGGGCACCTCGACTCGACAATCCTGTAGAGTAGATCTAGAGGGGGTGAATAGATCATTCCCAGTAAAATTGACAAAATTAAACTATATATGCGGAATTCAAAGTTACTTAATTACAACAGCCAAAGCAATCACAGAACAATCAGCTTATAGACCAATATCAGTATGCAAGAAGGTCAGTAGATATAGTGACTGACTTAATTGCCAATTGATCACTTGCACATCAATGAACTTGGAAGAGGTACCTGGCGGAGGTTCGACTCTAGGAGACTCCTCACACAAGTGATTCACCTTCCAGGTAAGCGTGACCTACCCTTTGTATGGAATCCTATTATATACCTTCTTCTAGCTCACGAATGAACAAGCAATCTAGCAATTAATTCAAACAGTTCAACAAGAGGAATGTAGCAAACACACATCCGCTAGCAACCACAGAGACAAGGGATTTTAGGTGGTTCGATCTCCTCCAGAGATCTACGTCCACCCCTTACTCAACTGAGTAAGGCTTCACTGTTGGGCATTACAGCTTGCCACGGCTGATCCATAGCTTCGGGGAACGAGTTCCCTACAAACGCTGAGCCTTACAGCTTTAGCTATCCAGAGGAACCTTCCTCTGTCGCTGGACAATACAGCTTAGCCAACTGCTGATTCACAGCTTCTACAATCCGCTGACAAATAGCTTGAGTAAATAGAAGTTTGTAAAACAAAGAAAATGAATCTAAAAAGATGAGAAATATAGCTCTGAATTGAGTGAATGTAGCTCTAATCGAGCAGAGTGGTTCTAGTTTTGAACCATGAACCAATAACAGATAACTCAGACGCTCAACTGATCTTCAACACACGGTTCTTCCTCAACTCTATGCTTCTTCCTTCAACTAATCAGCCTCACTCGAGTCTCTTCTATATGCTCTTCTATCTCTCTGAACTGTTCAGCCTTTTCTTCAAGCTCTCAAGGTGTTTTTGTTTCTAGCTAGCCTTTTGTTGCTGTCGATCATCATTCAGAACTGGGTGATGGCCCTCCTTTTATATCCTTCAGGAGATGGGCGTGTGGTCGCCACAATTCCCGCCCAAAATTTGATGCCATATCTGGTTCAGACTTGTCCACGTGTTAGCATCATAGGGCTTTGCTTTACATGTGGCAAGATCGCCTGATATCAGTCTTCCTTGGATCACGTGCCATCCGCTTGGTACTTAAGCTCCATGTGAGATGAGTTCATGTTGCTCAGTAGATGCTCGACCATATGGTTGTCGTGGCAAGAGCATAGACAGAATGTTAAGTGTTTGCTGAACTGTGCTGACTTAATGCTTCAGAACTTATGAGCACAAGTGAACCAATTTAAACCACCATATTCAATGCATTGATCATATATATAGAGATATGTAATTAACATCATGAAGACATAGATTCACAGGCCATTAATGCTTAATGTATGGAACTCATGTGCTGTGATTGACTTGAACGCATGAGCCTTAGTATGCTAGCACTGACTTTACATGTGTGAAACACTGGGCTAGCACAGACATTATAGTATACATGCAAATGTGCTTAGACAAGTCCTAGCAAATGTGCTCGAAGCTGTAGTATGCCTATGGTGAATATGCATCGACGTTATATGCTATCCATCAAAAGTGCACCGACTTCATATGAAGACTAGCAAATGTGCACAGACCTTTGCAGTGTGCCTAAGGTAAACGTGCATCAGCGTGGTACAGTGTGTGCACAGACTTCCTATGCATTGAAGAAAAGCATGCACAGACCTTATAACATGCATGGGAAAAATGTGCATTGACTTGCTACAGTGTGTGCACAGACTTCATATGCATTGAAGAAAAATATGCACAGACCTTATAACAGGACCTTATGACAAACATGCACAGACCTTATTGGTCATGGAAAAACTTGCACATACCATATTGGTCACTAGCACAGACCTTAGTGATACTAGCACCGACCTTAGTGATATATATGTGCAGACTTAGTGTGTGGAAGAAGAGGAACTAACACCGACCTGTATGCATGCTACAGTGATGTGGACAGACCTTGTGTGAAGCATTATGCAAGCATGCACAAACCTTCGAATGCACTATAGACAACATGCACAGACTTAGTGAGCTTATATGCACAGACCTATGAAGCATTATGCACATATCTTATGAACATATGCACGAACCTTGGTTAGAATTTAAGTATACTAGCATCGACCTTAGTTAGTGAACCCATATACTAACACCGACCTCAGTTAGTATATAAACATACTAACATCAACCTTAGTTAGTTATATGAACATACTAGCATCGACCTTAGCTAATATACAAACATCAATTAAGCTGTTGCCAATCATTCAAAACACACTGACTCCTTACAGATATTATGTCCAGAGGAGTCAGGACATTCTTCCCCAAACATCATCAAATCAGGAGGCACAACAATCTCCCCCTTTTTGATGATGGCAATAGTTTATATTAAATATGTTTTGATGAAAAGCATTCAGTTCAAAAAATGCAATCATTAAACATGCAATGCAAGCTAATGCAGATGAACATGTAGACATAATGCAACACAATACCAAATGCCAATGCCCCAAAAGTCCGATACCAAAATATGCACTGAACAAAAATACAGATATCTCCCTGTCAACAAAACGTATAATCTCTCCCCCTTTGCCATCAGCAAATAGGAGGGGATATGGACAATGATGAGAAATGCAAGGAATGAAATGCAGACTGAGATCAGAAGACATTCTCCCCCTATTTACTACCCTGGCAGTAATAAACCCTCCTAACTAACAGTGAAAGTGGAAGTGAAAGTGAAGTATGTCAACAGAAGAACAGAAAGAAAAGAGAGAATTCTGACTAACACCCTGTTCAATAGTTCAGAATTAAGTATTACAAAGCTCCGAGTCTTCTGATATATGAATCAATACAGTGTATTCTTTATAGATTTCTGGTTTAAAGGTGATAACAATTAGAATTCATGCACTTCATTCATTGGGTAAGTTTGATGTGCCTGATAATATCAATAAACCATAATCACATTAATCATGCGAGAAATTGTTTAATGGTATCTTACCCTCGAAAAATCAGTGATAATCTTTGGGAGTGACCAAGGTATGTATTAAAGTTAAACAATATGACAATTCTGAATTTTATTTAACGAATAGTATTTTAACCATATGAACCAAGTAACTTGAGGCACTTCATGACATAAGTGATCTCCATTTCTTTGATGGAGCACTTAATTTCTCGGTGCTTACTATTTTGTGCATATGATCAGAGATAACCTGAGCCACTTCATGACCTAAGTATTCTCCACTTCTTTGATGGAGCACTCAGTTTCTCGGTGCTTACTCAGTCATTGCTCTGCCATTTTTATCTTTCATACTTTTGGTTTACTGTCCTTTTTATTTTTCAGAGAGACTTGTTTAAAGACAATACACATACTCAGTTTTCTCTACCAAGATTTCATCAATTTAGCAAATTTCATATACAAGAAAACTTTATCAAGCATGTAATGAGATAAGGGTTGAGAGCTTTTATCAGTTATCAACATTCCTATTTACTGAATGCAGTCTTTAAATTCTAAAGATTATAAAATTTAAACCATCAATTCATTCAAGAAACAAGCAAGAGTCTTATAATAGAAGATGTTTGATTTCTGTTGCTTAGAATTTTGAACTGATTATCAAACTGCCATTATGTCAGAACAGGAATGATGATAGGAGAGCTCACAAATTCTGCATCATTATCATCAATTTGTTTGAGAAAAGAGATAGAATCTGAAGTCTAAAAGGATTAGAGTAGAAGAGATCTGAGTGACAGACAGACAGACAGAAATGATCAATACTCCCCCTGACACTTTGCAGCATGCAAAGATAAATCCTTTTTCTTAAGAAACTCCCCATTTCTACATGCATATTTATTCAATCATTCGACCACAATTATGTATGCATCTCTAGACATATTATCGTGAATTAGAATGCAGTGCAGTCACCTGTTCTAGATGCATGACTGTGCAGAAATTCAGATGTAGTGAAGTCCAATGAAAACTAATGAGACTTTAGACACAACAATGTGATATGAAATGAAATGCAATGCTGAGACAAACTCTTGATTCAGGGTACTAGGTGGAGGTTAGTCCTCACACATGGTATGGGCTTTCAGACAGACTGAATTTGTCCTTCCACCTCATATCATTTGATATACCTCTGAAATCAAGATAACTGATGTATGATATCAATCAAGTATTCACAAGACAAGGTTTGAGCCTTTATTCAGAAAAAACTAATAATCAATCATTAAATCATTCTTAACCAGATCAGGTCATTTATTCAGATCAGTGAATTTAGACTAATCTATTCAGAGGATTTATTTAAACATGGATTTTCAGACATACAAACCATGAGCCAATTTCAGTCAGAGCAGTAGATTTATTCCAAGGCAGACAGACATGAATTCACAAATCATATCAGAGGCTTTATTCAAAAAGGAAATTGAGATTAATTATCATGCTGAAATTTACATAAACCTAATTCTCTTCTTAAGAATTTAAATCTCTCATTACCCAGAGATTTAGTAAATATATCAGTTATCTATTTTTCAGATTCAATGAAATGCAATTCAATTTCATTTTTATTTACCTCATCTCTAAGAAAATGGTGTTTGATTTCTATGTGCTCAGTCCTAGAGTGATGAATAAGATTTTTAGTGAGAGATATAGCACTAGTATTATCACATAAAATTAGAATGCATCTCAATTTTATCTGATAATTAATAAGTTGGTGCTTGATCCAGAGTACCTGGGCTGCACAGTTTCCAGCTGCAACATACTCTGCTTCAGTTGTAGATAGAGCAACAATGTGTTGCTTTTTAGAAGCCCATGTCACTAGACAACCACTAAGGTAATGGCAATACCCACTAGTGATTTTCCTATCTACCTTGCACCCTGGATAATCTGCATCAGTGTAGGCTATGAGGTCTAGCTCACACTTAGCAGGATACCAAAGTCCTAGTTCTAGGGTGCCTGATAGGTACCTAAAAATCCTCTTAACAGCACTCAGATGTGACTCTTTAGGACTAGCCTGAAATCTAGCACATAAACATATAGAAAACTGGATATCAGGCCTAGAGGCAGTGAGATAAAGAATGGATCCGATCATACCTCTGTATAATTTGTGATCTACGCATTTACCTTTTGGGTCATCATCAAGATTAATTGATGTATCCATGGGTGCAGAAATTTCCTTCAAGTCTTCCAATTTGAATTTCTTTAACAGGTTTTTGATGTACTTGGACTGAGTTATGAATGTACCTTCTTTAGTATGAGTTACATGCAGTCCAAGAAATAGTTTTAGCTCACCTATTGAACTCATTTTAAATTCTTGTGTCATTAAATCAGCAAATTCCTTACATAAAGTTGGGTTAGTTGAGCCAAATACAATATCATCTACATAGATTTGCACAATGATGATATCAGAATTGCATACCTTAGTGAACAAGGTTTGATCAACCTCACCTCTTATGAACTCCTTTTCAGTGAGAAACTTACTAAGCCTGGCATACCAAGCTCTAGGAGCTTGTTTCAATCGATAGAGAGCTTTATTCAATTTATAAACATGGTTAGGATAATCAAAGCACTCAAATCCAGGAGGTTGCCTAACAAATACATCCTCTTTTATTTCTCCATTTAGAAAAGTAGATTTTACATCCATCTACTGTAATGTTATTCCTAATGAGCATGCATATGTTAAAAGTATTCTGATGGCCTCTAACCTAGCTACAGGGGCATATGATTCCTCAAAATCAATACCATATTCTTGGTTATAACCCTGAGCTACCAGTCTGGCCTTATTTCTAACAATGTTGCCCTGCTCATCTGCTTTATTCCTAAAAACCCACTTAGTGCCTATGACAGTGCCATGGCCAGGTGGAGGAACTAGGTCCCACACCTTGTTCCTTTCAAACTGGTTCAACTCCTTGTGCATGGCATTGATCCAATGCACATCTCTAAAAGCATTGTCAATGTCTTTGGGTTCTATTTGAGAAATCAGTGCAAAAGAATTTAATTTATTTTCAGCTCTAAAGTGTGATCTGGTCCTAGGAGGGTCATGCAAATTACCAATGATATTATCTATGAGATGATCTTTATGAAATCTGACATTGATAATTTGATTACCTTGGTTCTCTATTACCTCCTCCTGAGCATCAGATTGCTCTGCATTATTTTCTTCAGATTGATCTTCAGGATCCTCATCTTTTAGAATTTCACCATCATTCTTTTCCCTGCACAAACCATTATCAGATTTAGTCATAGTTTCATCAAAAATCACATGTGGAGATTCTTCTACTGTCTTTGAGTTTAAATTATATACCCTATGGGCTCTGGATTTTTTTGAATATCCTAGAAATACTCCAGGATCACTTTTGAGTTCAAATTTGTCAAGGTCTCTTTTAGTATTAACATGCATAAAACATTTACATCCAAAAACCTTGAAATGAGCTAGTGAAGGTTTCTTACCCTTGAGAATTTCATAAGGGGTCTTCTGGGTGAATGGCCTTACCAGAGCTCTGTTGACAATGTGACATGCAATGTTAACTGCTTCAGCCCAGAATTTCCTGGGTAGGTTACCTTCTACTAACATGGTTCGAGCCATCTCCACAAGGGTTCGGTTCCTCCTCTCCACTACTCCATTTTGCTCGAGTGTCCTAGGTGAGGAGAACCTATGAGTGATACCATTTTCCCTGCAAAAGGTTTCAAACTGTGAGTTTTCAAACTCACCACCATGATCAGACAAAATATTCAGAATAGAATGGATATTTTCCTGTCTAATTTTCAGATAGAACTCCTGAAATTCAGTAAAAGTATCATTTTTGTGTGTGAGGATAAACACCCAAGTGAATCTAGAAAAGTCATCAACAAGTACAAATCCATATCTTCTTCCTGATAAGCTGACTGATCTTGTAGGTCCAAAAAGATCCATATGAATCAGCTCATAAGGTCTAGAAGATAGGTTCTCAGTTCGAGATTTGAATGACTTCCTAGTTTGCTTGGACTGGGCGTATGCATTACATATTTTATTTTCATTTTTAAAAGAGATTTCAGGGAGTCCTCTAACCATGCAGTGTTTATTCAATTTATGAAGAACAGTGTAAAATGCATGACCTTGTGGGGAGGTCATGAACGTTGGAACAGTGTAACCAAGCGTATCACTAAGCTTGTCCGGTGGATACCGCCTGATCAGGGCCTAGTCTTGAATGTTGATGGTGCAAGTAAAGGGAATCCAGGCCTTTGTGGTGGAGGTGGCTGCATTCAGGACCACTCTTTGGCATTCTCTCATTTTTA
The DNA here is from genome assembly GCA_022559845.1 of Amorphophallus konjac. NCBI lineage: Eukaryota > Viridiplantae > Streptophyta > Magnoliopsida > Alismatales > Araceae > Amorphophallus > Amorphophallus konjac. The sequence goes on from CM040127.1 coordinate 67,194,633, forward strand.
TGGTGAAGGTAGTAGTTTTGTGGCCGAAACTCGAGCTATGTGTGATGGAATCCGTCTCACCAGGGAGCATGGTTTTCTCTTGTCGGCTATTCGTACTGATAATGCGGTCTTGGCATCGTATTTGCAGTCTGGGGTTGCTAATGCTTGGGCTTCACTGCGTTGGTGGCATGAAATCCATCATCATCTTCTCCGTTCGGGTATGTGAGTCCACCACGTCTACCGTGAAGCCAACCGAGTTGCGGATGCTTTAGCGTCTTTTGCATGCTCAAATAAGCTCAATTTTGTTGCCTTATCTCCCTCCGAACTTCCAAGGGTTTGTATCAGGCTGCTGGTCCTTGATCAGATGGACCTTGTCTCCTTGCGGATTTTGTAGCCAGGAGTCCTACATTTTGTGCTGGTCCATGTAGGGGTATGCCCCGGTGATGCTGTAACAACTTTTCTATAAATCCAAAAAAAGCCTCTATGGGGAGGTGTTTTATTATAAAAAAAAATTACTTGCATGACCTAGTCTACGATGCCATAGATAGGTCAAGTCATCTTTATTTGCTGTGAGGCATAGATTGGAATGTGCAATGTCATCTAAATCTACCAAGTAGATATTATTCACTCTCTTATCAGAAAACTTAACAATATCAGAGTCAGGTTCATAAATGTTGCAGCCATGAGAATCAAAAACTACTCTATGACCCTTATCACAAAGCTGGCTAATGCTAAGCAGATTATAAGCAAGTCCTTCAACCAGCAATACTTCATCAATACAACATGTAGTACACTTACCTACCTTACCTGACCCAATGATTTTTCCTTTGGTATTACCTCCAAAGGTGACATGTCCTGCACTCTTTTCAACCAGCATACAAAATTTTGCCTTGTCCCCAATCATGTGCTTGGAGCATCCACTGTCCAAGTACCATATATTATGCTTGGCTGCCAGGCATACCTGCAATGATAATTAAGCAGAAGAGTTTGGAACCCAAAAACGTTTGGGCTCCAGAACAGAAGTAACATTATTCAAACATGACAACAAATGCTTTTGGAATCCACATCTGTTTGGGAATTGTTTGTATGGTGGATTTGTTTATTTTCTTCTTGTTGTTATGATTCTTTTTATTATTAACAGCTTGAATCTTTCCTGTTCTGTTCTGTGTCCTAACACCATTATTATTAGCAGATTGAGCATGTTTGTGCCAGTGCCTAGGCTAGTGAGCATTCAGTGTAGTGTAGCCAGTGGTGGTCCTAGGCTGAACATAGTAGCTGTGGTTTCTTGGATTTCTATACTTGACTTGCCTGAACCACTTTCCATAATGAGGTCTGAAATTCTTACTAGGGTGTGAATGATGTGCTGACCTAGCTCTATCCCTGCTAGACCTATTGAATTGATGAGAATATGTGAATTGGTATGGAGTGTAAGTTGGAGCTCTGGGATAGTAAAATTGACTTGAGTTACCCTTGTTTGAATCTTGTCTCCTGAACACCTTAGGCCCACCTGAAGTATACATGGGTATAGATTGGGTCTTTTTCTGATTTTTCTATGGAGGCTTGGTGAACCTAGTTTGGAGTTTTGGTGTATTTGAAGGTTGACCCCTAACCTGAAATCTGCCCTGAGGTGTGGGACAGTGCGTGCTCACATAACTAGATACATCAATTTTCTGTTTGCCCTTGTCCTTGGCACTGGATATTTTGAAGTTAGCAGACTTTTCAGAAGTATTTCCACTACTCATTTTAATGAGAGGTCCTTTTTCCTTTTCTCCCACAAATGAGACAGTCTTGATTTCAAAACTCTTTTTAGCAGTCGAATTAAAGCCTAGCCCTTCTTTTCTCAAATTCACCTTAGTCCTCAAAAGAGCATTCAGATTTTTAGTCCCTTGGATCTTGTTCTCAAGAGTTTGTTGTTTGTCCTAGTTCTATTTTTCTAGATTCTCTACATTCTTTTTCAACTCAGTGTTTACTCCCAACACAACATCATATTTTTCGTTTACAATTTTCATTTCCTTTTCAAAATTTTGCAATCTAAGTTTCAGATCATCAACAACATTTTCAAGTATTTCGTTTTCTTTTCTAGCATCAATCAAAGTAATTTTTATTTCATCAGATTCAGCACAAGATTTCTTTAAGACATCATTTTCAGTTTGAAGATAAGCAATTTTATCAGATAATGTAGTATCATTTAAGATAGAATTAACTTTCCTCTTTAAATGCATATTCTCCTTTTTAACATCATCAAATTTATCAAGAAGTTCAGCATATGCATCCTCCCAATCAGAAATAGTGTAATTCTCAAAGGGAGAGGTTACCTGATCATCTTCATCATCTTCACTGTTCTTGGCCATTAGACAGATTTGGCTTTGTTCCTCTTCACTTTCAGAGGTGCAGTTGTGACTGCCCTCATCCTCGTCACTCCAAGTACTAATCATAGCCTTTCCTTTATTGTTCTTCATTTTTGGTTTTTCTTTTTGAAGCTCTGGACAATCTGCCTTTAGGTGGCCAAATCTCCTGCAATGATAACAAACATTAGTATCATTCCTTTTTGCAGAGTTAGATTTATACCTTGAATGTCTCCTGCCACCCGAAATTTTTTTTTGAATTGCTTTCCTTCTTTTCTCAAGAATCTTTTAAACTGAGAGGTCAGCATAGCAAACTGATCATTTTCAATTTTTGTTCCATAAGAACTACTTCCACTGGATGACCCCTTGCCACTAGATGTTGCCTTCAATGCAATGGGTTTCTTCTTTTTCTCTAGCTCATCTGATCGAGGGAGATTCATCTCATAGGCCATGAGAGAACCTATCAGCTCATCTACTATTGTAGAAGCTAAATTCCTAGACTCCTCAATCATAGTAGCCTTGGTATGCCATATATGTAATACCCCAATTTATTAACAAATAAAAATTTCTAGAAAATTTATAAGAAATTAATTAGAAAATCTTTGATAAATAGAGTAAGTTAAATTTTGACTATTTTATAAAAATCTAGAAATTTTAGAATCTTGTAGAGGATAAAACGTTTAACAATAGTGTCTTCAATGACCGGCCTAAATAAAATTCGTAAACAAGCCAAATTAATTGACTAAGGCCCAAATCACACTTAAACCTAATTGACCTTAAAACGCGAAATTTGAGCCCAATACCCGATCATTTAGGCTGAGACCGGATCCAAATGAAAGGTTAAGATGAGAGGATCGTTTCCCCTCTTAGTTCTCCTCGAAACCCTAAGCCTTAGAGGGCGAATTTCGGTTTAGAAGGTGGCGGCCAACCCTATCCGCGCGATTCGTGCACGTCCAACTTGCTTGGACTCTATCTCCGCGAATAGAAGACCCTAGACCTTGTGTGACCTATAAAAATGACCCTTAGGAACCCCATTTTTGTTTGGGTGCTGTGGTGGCCGACGAGAGCTCAGGTGGAGGGAGAATTTCGGCGATCACCGGCAGGGTGTTTGTAGCGCGTCGTCGTCCCCTCTTCTTCCTTCTTCCTCCGTTTAAGGTAGGTTATAACAAGCCAAACCTTAAGTATCATATATAGTTAGAATCAGCATTGAGTGCCCTTTCTTTTGAATCCAAAAGCCCTAAAAGTTGCTTAGTATCATGCGAGAATTTTAGGGTTTAGTAGAAGCGTGTCACATCTAGGGTTTCACTTATTTCATCTCGTTGTAAGTAGGGATTACAGGCACAAATCTTAAATTGTTTACATTATCTTGTAGAGTATTTTGTGCTCTTTCTTTTGAATCTAAAAGCCTTAATTATCATGCTCGATGCTATGTGTATTTTGTAATTCATTATAACCCTAGCCAACTCGCCGGAGGCGGGCAGGGTGAAAGGGGGCTTGAGTGTTTTTTGACTTATGCGGCCTCACGATAGACCGCCCAACCTTGTTAGGCGGCATATTACTGACCGTTTATGTGTTGTGATTCGTATTTTGTTTCCGGGAAGAGCGGTTTGACCTAGACCGCCCTTCTGTCAGGCGGCTAGTGATTGACCGTTCGTCTCCCCAGCGGCTCATTACAGACCGCTCATCTCCAGAAGGCCTTCTGACCTGAGGGGTATAAACGGCCTGTCGTGCGAACGCCGAGGAGGATGAAAGGTCCCTACTGGACCGTCCATCTTTACAGAATTGATTAAGTTATCGCTCATCGCATGATTTTTGATAGTAGATTAGTGGTTAAGTGTAAGTTAGCAACATGCATAAAAACCCTGGAAAATTATAACAGTAAATGATTATAACTCTTTCTGATTTATTCATCTTGACCTAAGATCGTCTTCTTCAATGAATGTTAGTGTTAATCATGAATCTATTATTAAATTGAAAGTTATATTAGGGTTGTATGACAATCGTTCTACTCCGGTAGGATTGACTGCCCGTCTCACTGGTTTCTGATGTTTTATTAGCCCTATTTCCTTGTAATGTTTGGGACTCTCTGTCGGATATTCCTTCCATCGGACTAGGACCTTCATTATGGGACCTCCGTAAGCCCCCGCGAGCCTGGGATTCCCACTAGGATGTCGGGCAGGTTGTACCACCAAGGCCTGAACCTGTGTACATAATCGAATCGCTTGGGTTATAGTATTGTCAGTCATGGCTCAACTTGGACCCCCTGAGATTTGCGCGGCCCGAAAGGGACCGTTTATCATATCGGGCGGCCCATAAACAACCGCGCAACCCTGGCCAAGTGCCACTACATTGGTCATTTAACCTTGATCTATCTTCGACCAAATTGTGTTTGGCTCGACCCAATAAGCCCTAGGTTGACCAGTGGAGAGTGGGCTAGACCCTGGTTCAGTTCTGCCCCACTTATGGCAGCCCGGAGCCCGTTTGGGTAGACTTCTCGTTGATTAAGTTCAATGGACCTATTGGAACCGCCCATGTAATAGAGCGGGTCTTATTGGACCGTCTGTCCTTTGAGCGGCCCTATATGGACCGTTTATCATGTTCTTGGGCTTCCGAGCTCTACTAGTCGTGAACGACCCGTTTTCAACCGTCCAATTCCTCGTGCGGCCCTACATAGCCTGTGCATCATTGACCTCGGTATGGCTAGTCCTAAGCCCATCGCTGTCCTGAACGATCCAATTTAGACCGTGCATTGCTTGAGCGGCACAGTTTTGACCACTTATCATCCAGAAGTGTTTTCCGTGGGTATTCGTGTTTGAATCCAAGGACCTGATTGGTTCTTGATAACTTGAACTTTCCAGACATGATGTCTGCATCAACTTACCCTTGAAATTTTGGTAAGTTCCATATCTTGAAGTATTGGCCATCTAACTTGATTAATGTCTAGACATAACTTGAGATCTTGGATCCAACAAATCAATGCCAACGCATCGTAAGGGCCCGGTCTGGTCCTGGGAGGAGCGCCCGAAAAGTACTTGTGCCCCAGGGAGTTTGAATGACATGGTGAGGCATTGCACCGAGTGCATGACTAGCGTGATGTCTATGACAATAATCTCTTGAATTTCTCTTGACTTGGTTAAATCTTGCTTATTGGCCAAATTCCCGGTTATATCATGTTCTTGCCTTCCTTTCATTATTTTGTTGCATAGTTATTTCCTTTCGTTCTTTATTTACACGCTCAAACATGCAATTTAATTGGTTAATTACTTAAACTTGCCTATTATTACTTACTGAGCGTTCGCTCACCTAGTTGTTTCCCCCTTTTCAGGTAGCTCAGGTGAGGACTCGCAATCCGATGGGAACGGGCAAGAGTGTTGATCATGGAGCGAGCCAGCTAGATGCTGTGGAGCCAGAATAATAGTCTATGTTTAGTTGTGTTTTAGAATGTGGTTCAAAGAGTTGAAATGGGTAGTCAGTCAATGTAATGTAATTTAATGTTGTGGTGGAATTTCATTAAGGTTGTTTAAGATGGGGTTGTAATGGGATCATGGATTATGAATTTGTTATTTAATTAATGGAGTTATGTTCGTGATAAATCCTTATGTTTTAGCATATCATGTCTAGAAATCAACATATTGTTATTACTTGTTTCTACTGCCAGTCCCGATATTCCGCGTCGGGGCGTGACAATATAGGAGTCAGAGAATGGAGAATTTTCCTCACCAACTCATAATCACTATAATTCTTACCCAAGCTTCTAAGGATGTTGGTGATAACCATAAGATGAGCATACATTTCAGTAATATTCTCATTCGGCTTCATTCTGAAAGCCTCATACTCCGAGACCAACATGTTTGCCTTGGTCTCTCTCACTTGTGAAGTTCCCTCATAAATCACTTCTAGTTTGTCCCACATCTCTTTTGTTGTAGTGCAGGATGAGATCCTAGAAAATTCTGTAGGATATAGAGCGCACTGAATGGCGTTTATTGCACTCCAGTTAAGTGTTGACCTTCGGATCTCCTCTCGTGTCCATAATTCCTCGTTTTCAGATAGATTGAAGGGACCTTTGCTGACAACCCTTCATATTTCATAATCCTTAGCTCTCAGAAATACTTGCATACAGTTCTTCCAATAGGAATAATTAGAACCGTCAAAGTAGGGTGGCTTACTTGTTGAATGACCTTCGACTGTTAACCCTCTAGGATCCATAATGACTACCTCTTCAGGATGTTAGTCCCTGCAGAAGAGTTAGGCTCTGATACCAATTGTAGAGTAGATCTAGAGGGGGGTGAATAGATCTTTCCCAGAAAAATTGACAAAATTAAACTATATATGCGGAATTCAAAGTTACTTAATCATAACAGCCAAAGCAATCATAGAATAATCAGCTTATAGATCAATATCAATATGCAAGAAGGTCAGTAGATATAGTGATTGACTTAATTACCAATTGATCTCTTGCATATCAATGAACTTGGAAGAGGTACCTGGCGAAGGTTCGACTCTAGGAGACTCCTCACACAAGTGATTCCAGGTAAGCGTGACCTACCCTTTGTGTGGAATCCTTTTATATACCTTCTTCTAGCTCACGAATGAACAAGCAATCTAGCAATTAATTCAAACAGTTCAACAGAAGGAATGCAGCAAACACACATCTGCTAGCAACCACGGAGACAAGGGATTTTAGGTGGTTCGATCTCCTCCAGAGATCTACGTCCACCCCTTACTCAACTGAGTAAGGCTTCTCTGCTGGGCATTACAGCTTGCCACGGCTGATCGACAGCTTCGGGGAACGAGTTCCCTACAAACGCTGAGCCTTACAGCTTTAGCTATACAGAGGAACCTTCCTCTGCCGCTGGGCAATACAGCTTAGCCAACTACTGATTCATAACTTCTACAATACGTTGACAAACAGCTTGAGTAAACAGAAGTTTGTAAAACAAAGAAAACGAAGCTAAAAAGAAAAGAGAAATATAGCTCTAAATTGAGCAGCTCTAATCGAGCAGACTGGTTCTGGTTTTGAACCACGAACCAGGAACAGATAACTCAGTCGCTCAACTGATCTTCAACACACTATTCTTCCTCAACTCTATGCTTCTTCCTTCAACTAATCAGCCTCAATCTAGTCTCTTCGATACGCTCTTCTATCTCTTTAAACTGCTCAGCCTTTTCTTCAAGCTCTCAAGATGCTTTTGTTTCTGGCTAGCCTTCTGCTGCTATCGATCATCATTCTGAACTAGGCGATGGCCCTCCTTTTATATCCTTTAGAAGATGGGTGTGTGGTCACCATAATTCTAGCCCAAAATTTGATGCCAGATCTGGTTCAGACTTGTCCACGTGTTAGCATCATAGGGCTTTGTTTTACATGTGGCAAGATCGCCTGATATCAGCCTTCCTTGGATCACGTGCCATCTGCTTGGTACTTAAGCTCCACGTGAGATGAGTTCATGTTGCTCAGTAGATGCTCGACCATATGGCTGTCCTGGCAAGAGCATAGACAAAATGTTAAGTGTTTTCTGAACTGTGCTGACTTAATGCTTCAGAACTTATGAGCACAAGTGAACCAATTTAAACCACCATATTCAATGCATTGATCATATATATAGAGATATGTAATTAACATCAAGAAGACATAGATTCACAGGCCATTGATGCTTAATGTATGAAACTCATGTGCTGTGATTGACTTGAATACATGAGCCTTAGTATGCTAGCACTGACTTTACATGCGTGAAACACTAGGCTAGCACAGACATTATAGTATCAGTGCAAATGTGCTTAGACAAGTCCTAGCAAATGTGCTCTGACCTGTAGTATGCCTATGGTGAATATGCATCAACGTTATGTGCTATCCATCAAAAGTGCACCGACTTCATATGAAGACTAGCAAACGTGCACAGACCTTTGCAGTGTGCCTAAGGTAAATGTGCATTAATGTGCTACAGTGTATGCACAAGCTTCCTATGCATTGAAGAAAAGCATGCACAGACCTTATAACATGCATGGGGAATATGTGCACAGACTTGCTACAGTGTGTGCATAGACTTCATATGCATTAAAGAAAAACATGCACAGACCATATAACATGCATGTATGAAAACATGCTTGGACCTTATGACAAACATGCACAGACCTTATTGGTCACGGCAAAACCTGCACAGACCATATTGGTCACTAGCACAAACCTTAGTGATACTAGCACCGACCTTAGTGATATATGTGCACACACTTAGTGTGTGGAAGAAGAGGAACTAACACCGACCTATATGCATGCTATAGTGATGTGCACAAGCCTTGTGTGAAGCCTTATGCAAGCATGCACAGACCTTCGAATGCACTATAGACAACATGCACAGACTTAGTGAGCTTATATGCACAGACCTATGAAGCATTATGCACAGATCTTATGAACATATGCACGGACCTTGGTTAGAATTTAAGTATACTAGCATCGACCTTAGTTAGTGAACCCATATACTAACACCGACCTCGGTTAGTATATAAACATACTAACATCGACCTTAGTTAGTTATATGAACATACTAACATTGACCTTAGCTAATATATAAACATAATTAAGCTATTGCTAATCATTCAAAACACACTGACTCCTTACAGATATTATGTTCAGAGGAGTCAGAACATTCTTCCCCAAACATCATCAAATCAGGAGGCACCACAAGTCCAACAGCGCGATGACCTCCAGTGCACCGTGGATGAGCTGGTAAGACTCTCACTTGCAACTTCACAATGATTTTTGTGCTTAATTGTTATTTGTTGTTAATCCTTTTATTTCAATGAGAGGAGTTAGAGAGGGTCTGATCTTCCTACGGTGCCTCTTCTTCGACGCAGCCTGCCTATGACCACACCGAGCTTGAGGGTTAGCTCGCTGGTGTGCTAGATCATGCTTAGGCGGCTGAGGCCTCCCTCTAGGAGAGAGTAAGCAACCTACGGGTGTAGGAGCGAGAGCTACGGACGACAGAAGCGGAGCTGAGGCGTCGTGACACGGAGGAGCTCCCGTGAGAGGCGATAGAGTTACGCACCCTCCTCAGCATGGAGAGGAGCGAGGGGACAAGAGAGAGGGAGGAGCGCGCGTGAGAGAGAGAGAGAGACTAGAGCGTGAGATGGAGAGAGAGAGAGAGATGGGAGAGAGAGAGGCTAGAGCGTGAGATGGAGAGGGTGCAGTTGAGCACCAGATTGGGGTCTGTCGAGCAGCGCGCGAGGGACGTGGAGGAGCATTATCGGTGAAGGCATGAGCATGCTCAGCGTGAGGGACGCCCCAGTGCCTACTCGAGTACAAACTATCTTGTTACCTCCTCTGAGCAACAGAGGAATGTGAAGGCTGAGAGGAGAGCGCGGGCGATAGGAGTGCGGCCTTGAGGGGATCGATGGCTCCACCTAGGCTTCCTCCTCAGGGTGGAGGACAAGGAGAGGCTGAGAGTTCACGCAAAGGGCGAGATGAGGAGGGTGGAGGAGAGAGTTAGAGAGATATTCTTGTACATCCACCCTCACTTTTGTACATCTGACAGGTATTAGTAGAATGGAATAGATTTTGTTGCTTCTTGCATTTCTCGTGGTTGTTCTTTGCTTTGCCTTGCTTGTGTACCAGTCATTGTAGAATGCTTCAGAAAATGCGTTAGTTTCATTGTTTCGACTTGGCCTCTTGCTCGATAAGCAGGAGAGTTCAACCCTGTCCTTGATGGTGGGTCAAGAGGCCAAGCCTTTATCAATTAGGGTAGAATGAAGAATAAAAGTGTTGTTGGGACTCCTTTGGTTTGATAAGCAGTATGTGTACTGCCTTGTGCTGAAATGTTTTGATGATTGAGAAATAGTTGTTTTGATGATTAGCAAAAGTATTGGTTGACTTTGTTGACTGCATAGTTGACATTGTTAACTTTATATTGACATTATGATGTGTGTATTTTGATGACTTTTATATGTCAAATAATCACATAAATGTTGTCTGCATGTTTACACTTAGGCTTTGCATTAGAGTGAAGTCAGTGCAATACCAAGTAAGTCTGCATTGAGTTCGTGCATAGAGTGCATTTCCAGCACATCAAGTCTGTGCATGCATATATAAAGTTAGTGCAAGCCATGTTGCTGCACATGACCAAGTCGCTGCAAAGGTCATCCATGCATTATGTAAGTCGATGCATTGGTAGTTGTTGCACGAGACCAAGTCCGTGCAGGCTTAGCTCAAGGCATACTAAGTCGGTGCAACACTTCACGCTGCACGATATCAAGTCGATGCAACCCTTGCTGCTGCACACGACCAAGTCAGTGCAAGTGTCATTCAAGCATTAGTTCAGCACGCAACTAAGTCCGAGCATGCTTATGTCTAGGAACATAAAGGCCATGCAATACGTCCTAGGCAACTCGGTGCATAAGAGCTCATGCATTTAGTGTTTGCACATTAAGTCTGTGCAAGTCAAGTATGTTGCAGAAGTAAGTATGTGCAACCTTTGCACATCACATGATTAAGTCTAAGCAAGGTTGAGTCTAAGCAAGGTTGGTCACACACACACACAAAGTCCATGCATCTTATACTTTGGTCTGTGCATACCACGGTATTTGGAAGATAACGTAGGTATATGTCTTAGTCTTTTGCACATCCAGGATCAGTGCATTGCATCCATAGTCGGTGCACGTTCTACATCTTGCATATGAAAGTATGTGCATATCATGCATTGCATAGTGACAAAGTCTGTGCAACTCTCATCTTTTGCATGCATAATGTCTGTGCAAGGTTGGTAATGGCACAAGCTGGTCAATACAGCGTCTGCATTGTGCACACTTTGAGTCTGTGCACTTCTGGTTTTAGAGTAACACCAAGTCTATGCATCTGTTCTATGTGTGAACACTTGACTCCGTGCATATGTGTTCATATGTTATATTGAGCCTATGGAGTCTGTACATACTTAGTTCAAATCTCTAATCAACTTTGTGCATCTTTCTACTATCTTTTCAGATTGCTTCAAGCTGACATTAAGTCTGACCTTAACAGGATATTTGCTCGAGGAGTTTAAGAAAGGCATGTGATCCAAGAATGGAGGAGGCACCAAGATGATGCCACGTGGCCTGACTACTCCAAATCTGGATCAGGCTCTGGGCGGGAATTGTGGCGAGCACACGCCCTACCTTCTGCTGCTTCCTATAAATAAGGAGAGTTATATTCAAGAGAAGACTGATCGTGATTGTGACATTGAGAGAATAAGAGCAGAAAGAGCTAGAGCTAGCATGATCTAGTGAGAAGTAGAGAGAGCATATTTGAAAGAAGAAGGGAGTCTGAGAATGAGAGATTTGAGAGTTTGAGAGAGAGCTTTGTTGATCAGTTTCCTGGTTCAGAACCGGAACTGAGTTTGCTCATTATTGAGCTACATTCCCATCATGGGTTTTTCTATTTCTTCGTTTGTTTTCATTTCATTTTTATAAACTCTTGTTCAAGCTGTTCGTCAGTAGAGGTAAAGCTGTAATTCCTCAGCGGGCAGAGCAGTGGTATCCTCTGGATGGGTGAAGCTGTAATTCCCCAGCGGTTGTAGAGGAGGACTCCTCTGGTCGGCGTAAGCTGTAAGGCCCAGCAGTTTGTAGGGTTTTCACCCCGAAGCTGTGGATCAGCAGATTAAGCTGTGTATCAGCGGGAAACCACACTCTGGTTGGAGTGTGGGGTGGACGTAGACCTCGGGTTTGAGGTCGAACCACCTTAAAAATTCACCATCTACTGTGTGATTGCCTTGTGGTTTGTGCTCATCTTTATTTTAGTTTCATCGTCCAGTAGATGAATGCTTAAGACCGCTTGTGTTCTGATCTTCTAGACCCGCTATGCTCAATTGCGTTTAAGTGTTCTTTTTCGTCCTACAGTAGCTTGATTTTATTCCGCAACCATTTCTGCTGTAGTCAGTTTTTATTGGGTGATCGATCTATTCACCCCCCTCTAGATCATCAATAGAGTCCTATCTATTGGTATCAGAGCGTCTATCTATTTTTATCAAGTGCAACATGCCAGTATAAGAAAAATAAGAATCTATGCACATGATCACTAGATTTTTTTGATTTGTGATTTTTTTTATCTTGAAATTTTTTGTTTATGATTGGTTTTTTTATTTTTGACTTTGATTTTTTTTATTTTTGATTTTTGATTTTTTAAAGAAACATAATGCTAGGTTTAACTTTGCAAACTGCAAGATCAAGGCAAATTAAGTTGCTGGCCAAGGATCCTTGTTCCTTCACCTTTCACTAAGAGATACCCAGAGTGCAGCGATGCATTAGAGGGTTGCAACCCATAACCAACTGCCCTTGGTCATCGGTGCTCCTACAAGGGCCATACCCAAGGAATACTTTGGCCTTAGAGGGAGAAATGGAAGAGAACTTGGAGACAAGCTTGGTGTAGGTTGTAAGGGTATCAAAGTTGACTTCTGCCCATGGCACTCCTCCTAGGGATTAGGTCTGTTGCGCCTAGACTTTTTGTCATATCATCGAACCTTAGTTCTCCTTCTGGCACGCATACGACCGGGTTTATGACGTCCCCTGGGGAACTGTACTGCCCTCTTGCCATGCCATTCTTTTTTTGATTTATCCTTTGGACTTTGATTAACACATTGACTTTTGGAATTTGATAATAGAGAACAAGGACTTAATAGACTGTCCCTATTTGAGACCTCCTCCTTTCGAGGAGTGCTTAGGTTGGTTGTCTTACCTATTCTACCCCTTTGCCCCTACACCTGAGCCGAGTGAGGAAGAGAAAAAGACATTCATGCACGTTGGACATGGCCAAAGTAGGAACGGTGTTTTCCAAGGGAGCCGACTAAGGATGCCCTGTAGTGTGTGACCCGTGCAAAGGGATAGCCCTTAACGACCGGGGAGGGAATGTCGGACTCCTGGTATGGAGTTCATTATACCTTCAGATGTTGCAGAAGTAAAATGTAACCTTGACTGAGATTTTTTTTATTTTTTGCTTTATTTTTTTTACTAACTAACGCTCGTTATCATATTGAAAACCTCACTTTTGTGCTCATGTGTAGAAATTAGTAATATGAAAATTAAAGATGCATTCTTGCGCAATTAAATCGTACCTTGCATCCCTTAATGAAGGTAACATGTTCTCCTGAAGCAGTCAGCATGTTGCCCCTTGTGCTTGCATTTCTCACCTTGGCAGCTCATAGGATAAAGGATAGGGTGAAGGTCGGAGGTAAGTCAACATGACAGAGTGATGAGTAGATGGACACAGACGAAGGAGGATAAAAGGAAAAGAGGCAGGGCTTCAACTCCCTTGCTAGGGCGTGAAACCCTGAAAACATGAGGGTCTACAGAAGATACCGAAAGTAGAGGGGGTTATGGGGGACTAAAGCCCCGAAAACAACATGAGAAAGGGCGGAGACCATGATTGGGGGAGAGATGAAGAATGGCGGAGCACAAGTTTAGAGAGGAATCCCAAAGAATGGGAGAAAAGGAGTTCGACGCCTCCTGAGAGGTGGATGGGTTAGGTGAATGACTCGTGGAGTTTGAGGGGAAGGGGAGCTTTGGGTGTCCTAGAGGAAAAGGGCATTAGAATGATGATATAAATTCAGGATAATTGGGAGGTCCCGGGGAGAAAGAAGGGTAAAAATGAGAGAATTCTTGGAGAAGATGGTAAGAGGCTTGAAACGGAGAAGAGGAATTAGATCGAATAGGAGATCGAGAAAGAAGAATATGCTTTAGGAAAGATGATAGAATTGATTTGGAAGAGGGAAGATAGATGATCCAAGGAGAGGAGCTTAACAAAATAAATGGGGATGGAGTGGAACAAGGGGAAGATGGTATAACTGGGTGCCCATCACACACTCTTCAGGCCTTGAGCCTCCTTATCATCTGACAGCGTGGCGACATTGCTGTAGTAGTTCAGCTTCTTGTCCCCAAATCCCTCTTCACATAATGGGCCCATCGTGCAGAAAGCCTGGCCTTTTTTGGATAAATATGTGGTGCAGTCATTGCCCCTTGGCCTTTGATGTTCACAGCATCCTTCTTTGGTAAACAAACATGGGGAGCATTGAGGAGCTTGAGCAAGCTTGTTGTTGAAATTGCATGCCCCTTGTGTGGAAGTAAATATGGAGAAGGCTTCATGTTGAGGACTTCTAGCAAGGGGTGCCCAACCCTGCCCTTGAGCATAGGCTTCATCATCTCCTTGGCAGAAGCACATGTCATTATAATGTTTGAGGAGAACCCATTCTCTTGATTAAGAACTTGTACTATAATGGAACAAGGGGTAATGAGAGCCTTGAATGTGTTACGCCCAATGAGCAAAGTAACTTTGATGATTCTGGCTTTGGGCCGGCATGACATCAATTCTCAAATTTTTTTTTAGTGAGCTACTGCAGGGACTTTTCAAATATGCCTAGCACATGTACGCGAATCGGCATCCGATAAATAAAATCTTGACTCTTGAATAGCATAGTCGTAGCCAAATCTTTCTTGCTTGGCTCTTGGACATCCTCGACACATGCATTTGTAACAAGACACCCACTCCGAGAGGTGGTGGAAGGAGGTGAAGTGGAGGCAGTAGGCTTAATAGATGATGGCGTTTCAATGGTAGGTGTTAAATAAAGGGTAGGTGAGAGTGGAGGTTCAAGCACGCCGAGCTTCTCCCCTTGCTCGGAAGCAGACCGGGTTGGCTCGAGTGCAACATGGGGTGGACCCTGCTCAGGATTAGCCACGGGTTCAGGCAAAGGGGTAAATGGAGGGATAAAGATGGTTGGCTTTTGGATGATGGGGATAATGGCGGGCCGAGGTGGCGGCTGAACTCCCGCGATCAATGACACCCAAGAGGGGGGGTGAATTGGGTGTTTACAAATTTTAAGAAAACTTTAGTTGATTTAAACAAGTGTGAGGAATAGCCGAAATGAAGTTCAGATCTAAATAAAAAACTATCAGATCTAGCAAAATCTACCACACTCAACTGATCTTTGGTACCGTGGCGGAGGTGGGAATCTGAAGATTCTACTCACATAAAGTGGTATCTTTCTGACAAGGTTTGCCCTGTCGATCCGAACTCACCTTTTGATATACCAGAGATGTAATGTGAAAATGATAGATTATGCTAAATCTAACTCAATCAATACAACCAAATTAATCTATGTGTGTGCATGCACAGAATGGTGATAGGAGAAAAAGATCAAACCATACAAGAGACATAATTTTTAGGTGGTTCGGATGCAACAATGGCAACTTACATCTACCCCTCATGATCTTTGAGAATTCCCACACTATCTTGTAAAAGATTACAAGATCAAACCACACACACACACTCGTGAGGAGTTCGGAACTCCCACGAAGGTGCACAAGCACCGAATCACACAGAAAAGTGAAGAAAGAGAACCACACACACACACACGGATCTACGTAGATCCACACACACAAGTGTTTAGATATTATAGGAACACTCACTTGAAGCTCAATTAGAAATGAAAGAAGAAACATAAAATAAAAGCTTCAGATTTAAGCTCCCCCTTAGTGGATGAAGAGGATTTTGGATGCAGATTGATCTCCACTTGACTTGGGTTGATTTGCCTCAGATTGAGCTTGAGAAGCTTGGAGATGGATGAATAACTTCTTCCACGGAACATTGTTCACGGAGCTACAGTAACAACACTCTTTCTCCCTGGGCAACCCCCTTTGATCTCCCTTGAGTGATAAGGGTTTTTTTCTGCCAAGAGATGTTTTTATATAACTTGGATGGTCAAGGACAAGCCAAGACACAGATCCACAATTCCAGGGATGTCTGGAGACTTTTCGGATTAAAAACCATTGATAGATGCTTCAACCTCGTGGAGAAAACCAAGTCAACAATGGAGGGTTCGAAGCTGGCGGTCGACGGTGAATGGGTGGGCGGTCGACCGAAATTTTACAGAATTGAACCTTTCAACATTGGGAAAACTGGTCAACCGGTCCCTGGCCGGCGGTCGACCGCGCCTGGAAAAACCTACACTTTTAGTGGAGTTAGCCAATGAATCATAGCATGTAAACAAATTACTTTGAGACCACTTCTTGTTCCAAACAATATGAGTTGGTTTAACTTATCCCGGACATTTTTGAGGCACGATAGAATTAGACATTTGCTTTGATGGAAGATGGCTTGAGAGGGGTTTAAGCGAGTTATCAACCTATTTGTAATGTCGGGATTTTGTTATCATCAAAATCGTCTTGAGAGACTCAAAAACCTCCCCCTTTTTCATGATGACAAAACTCTAGATTACAAGTGCATTGGCATGCCTTCAAGCAAATTTGGAACTAAGCAAGACCAATAGTCCACAAGGCGATTAAAACAAAAACTCATTTCTTAAGGCAAATCAACGCAAGCCATGCAACACTTTATTTGCTAAATAGATAGGAAATGAGAGACAAGAACCAACCATGTGATATCAAATACCAATTGCATTCATTTCATCATTTCATTACAAAGTACATTGATGCTTGAGAGAATGCAAGACTTCTAGACATCATGACAAAGGGAAATGCAAAACGGACACACAAAATGCAATGACTCACAAAATATTCTCTCAAATGATCATTCATATAGAACAAAAGACCAAGCATGCATAAACTATATAAGACCCTGCATAACTATATAAGACCCTGCATAACTACTTCATAACTACTTCTCCCCCTTTGGAATCATCAAAGAGGGGATAGGATAGACAAAAAGTAGACCCAAAAGACACAAGACCGAAGTACAACAGTCTAGAGGGAGGAAGCAAAAGAAAAATCCTCATGGGTCATCTGCAGGAGGCTGATCCTCTGGAGGAGGAGGCTGATATCCAAGGCGGCGGCGGATGTCCTCAAGAGAATGGTCTTGAAGCTGAAGATGATCCTAAATATGGCCAATGGAGATGTCATGGGCCGCATCACGGCGCTGCATTCCAAGAAGTGTTAAGTTCATGATGTGGAAGGCCTGGCTAGAATCAGCAACACTGTCTGTGAGGATAGTCATATGGGTGGAGAGTGTGGTCATCTGAGTGGAGAGAGTGTCCAAGACCGTGGAGAAGGAATCTATGCAACCTGACATAGTGTCAATCACATAACCCATAGTGTCTATGCGATCCCCAAAGGTAGAAAGTCGATCCCCAAAGGTATCCACTCGAGTTTCTATCCCAGTAAGACGCCTGTCAAAAGTCTCATTGTCTGCCCAAGAGTGTTGTCCGGCCCCCTGAGTAGAAGACTCCCCACGAGAGAACTGTGGTGGGGGAGGCATCTCGGGATCTATGTGATGAGGTGAAGGTGGACGAGGCTGGTCCTCAGACAGAACTGGAGGGGGTAGTTCCCCTTGAGCCTGCTGCTGCTCCTGTTCTTTTTCTCCTTACTTGACTGCATCTTCCCCATAAACAGGCACATCCCGACGTAACTCACCATCAGGACCATAATAATATCCAAAATCTTTGAAAATATTATGCTCATTATATATATCATCTTGTCGAACATAAATGAACTGTTCATCTGCCAAATTGATCCCATCATAGATGAATATGTCGGTCAACTGTGAAGCATAGGGCAAGAATCTCAACAAATTGGTTCGGTAGGTTCCAATCAGATTCCTCATGAGGCGACCCATGTTGACTTGAATCCCATTCATAACATTGTAAAATAAAAACCTGTGAACCTCTGTCATTTCATTTCTACTGCCACTCTTTGGATAAATGAGGGAGGTAAACATATGGTGCAATATACGCTACAATGGTGGAAAATGATTTGCATTCAATATGATTAAGTTGCTGACACCATGCACGTAATCACAACTTGTCATAGCAAGAAAAGTTTCCCCAATAGTACCATGACCAAGAACCATGTCGGCTCCTCTAGCCGAAACTCCTAAGCCATGCTCAAACAGATCCGGAGTAATATGAAGCTCAACACCTTGAACAACTATATATAAATCCTCATTTCTTTCGACCAAATTTCCATAAAACTGCTGCACTAGATTGGGGTAATATCAGGTATATCTAGTGACAAAGTCAATCCAACCTGGTTGAATCTCAAAGACAGCACATAAATTAGGCAAAATCTCGTTCACCTCATTGAAGTCGACCAAACGAGGGTCGATAATGGGCCGTGGAGGCAAACGAGGTGCTCGGTGAGGTGCAAGTACCCGCTGTGGTTGATGAGCCGAGGCCTCTCGTCTCTGACCACTGGGCTTCCCTTGGGCAGAACGTCGAGAGCTCCATCTAGGTGGCATCCTGAACTAGAAGACCTGGTGTAGAAACCCTTGAAGATCAATCTGAACCCTGGGGATGAAGATGGACAAAAGACACTCCTAGGGCTTGGAATGATGTTCTCCACAATCTGGAACCCTAGGTAGGCCTTCACGAATGCACGAACGGCCGCGGAGATATCGTCCCGAAATCGTGACGAATCGACCGAATCTATTGCGGGTGAAGGAGAAAAGAGGTTTTTGGGCTTGAGAAATGGGGTTTTGGTGTTTTAGGGTTAGGAAATAAGGTATGAGAGAGAGTGGGGGTGTTGGAATGAAGAAAGAGAGTGTGAAGATCCCTTTAAATGGGGTTCGGATGTTGGTTCGGTCGGCCCGGTTTGTCGGGTTCAGTCGACCGGACTGGGGCTGGCGGTCGACCGAAATGGTTGACCTAGCCCAAAAATGCAATTTTTTTCTTTTTTTTTTTGTTTTATATGGAACCAACACCGAGAAAGTAAGAGAGAACGTGACTTGGGATGAGAAGAGATGGGATAAAGAGAAAATTCTCTAGCTCCCCCTCAGAAGATGCCTTAGATCCAGAAGTCACTGGGTCCATATTTATTTAATCAAGGAGTATTCATCCTTAGAAAGAGTTTCAAGGAGGGCTGTACGTATAAATACACTCAAACATGCAGGGATATAAATAGACACAAAGTATTGAAAGTAAGTACATACAATATGCATGTTAATCTACCATTTATGCATATGAGGTTCTATAAGTGCAACTCTTACCCTAAGTGCAGACCTATGTATGCATGCTCTCACCCTTGCACATGCTAAGTTATCTTCTTATCTTGCTGAATTGATCCTGGTTTGGGGGTGAAGGGGCGTGCTCTCGCGTTGGTCCTGAGCTGGGAGGATGATCACCGAATAGTGAACTGTAAAGAAGGGAAAACGGATCAGGGGTCCCAGGGATGGTTCCCTAGGGAAAACCCTCCGATGCTTAAGTCAGTAGAGCAATGGTGGAAGTTATGAAGGGAGGAAGAAAGAGGTGCACGAGATCCCCCTACACCGAGGTGGTGAAGTGGTTCCTGCTCAGGGAGTTTAGGCCTATGTTGGCCCTTACCTTTCGTCGGAGGGAGTCCCAGGTTTATATAGTGTGCTTGCCTCATGAGTCCCGTAAGCTGAGGAGTTTCAGGCGGGAGTTATGTCCTCATTGCGGGGTCTTTACGTTCTCATCGTGGGATCTTTACGTCCTCATCGTGGGATCTTTAAAGCCTTGAGGGGTCATGGGTCCCTTATCCTCATAAACTTCTGCTCATAAATGGCTCTCAACGGTAGCATGGACAAGTAATCGTCGGTCGAGCCGAGCATGAAAGGTTCCAACCCCGTCCGGGTGATAGGCATAGCTCGAATGAAGATAGGTCGGCGTGGGCGCTGAGCGCCTGCCTTTGTCCCGGCGAGGGGATCGATCGGGCGTGGGTCTTTTTCTGACCTGACCGACGCTCGGACCTTCCTAGCCTAAGGGCCGCCGAGGAAGGGTGTGATTCCCGAGTGATCTTATTAGGCTTTTTAGCCAAAGTGGGCCCTGTGGGGCTGTCACTTGGATGAGCTGGGCCTCGTTTGGTCCTGATGGACCTAGTTTGGCTACTCTTTAGATGGGCTACATAAATCTCCCTCTCCACTTGTCCCCCTCCTACTCCCGAGCCTTGGTAGGCTCGGAAGAGTAGCTGTTAGGGTTTTGGACCAGCATGGCTCGGGTGGGTGGAGATCTGGCGGTGTTAAGAAGCCACGTGTCATGGTCACCTGGGCCCATAATAATGATAATCCTGACGGATTTGAAATGAAGGGGCCTTTTTTTCTCGGAGGTCGGAACGGCGCGCCGCCTTCCGTGTGGGAATATACGCATTGGGCACTTGTTGTCATTCCAGACTCCCTCCGTTTTTAGGGTTTGGCTTGCCTTCGTACTTGCTTTTGGGCTCTTTGATGCGTCGTGAGGACACGACGAAAGAGCAGAGGCTCGCAGCAGCGTTCACAGAGTTGGCGGAGATAACTGCAGAGGCAGTCCGACAGCTTCCTCTCCCTCCTGAGTCTTCGTTGTCCCGGGAGTGTCTTTCTTCAAGTTCTTCTCTGGATTCCATGGCAGATCAGCGCCCGGATGTTGAAGAGTGGGAGGATGAGTCGGTGGTGAAGGCGGCGGTTCCAAACTGTAGCGAACTGGGGGAGGCGGAGGTGAAAAGACTGGAGCACTGTTGGGACGGTGCGATCGATACAGAGGGGGGGGTGAATGTATCCCCTTCAAGAATATTGCCCAAATTAAAACAATTCGCCTGCTACTAGACACAGTTGCAGAATAAAAGCTATCGAGTTCAAATAGACATTTGATCGACTAGATGAGCTGCTGACTGTACTAGTGGAACCTGTTGAAGTCTAATGTCAAATGACAGTACAATGCAAACTAGACTCACTTACCAAGATGTAAAGCTCAAGGCCACTGTTACTCAAAACAAGACTATTCAAACAACCTGTGAAACAGATAGAAGATATGGAAGAGCACACCACAAGCAAACCACAGAACAGCAGGGTTTTTAGGTGGTTCGGTCCACAGACCTACGTCCACCCCTCACTCCCAACCGGAGTGAGGCTTCCACTAGCATAATGCTAGAACACTGCAGACTCAGTCTGCGAACAACATGCTGCCACACAGCTTGAACAACCAAGGGAAACAAATCCCTCAACCAAGTTCTGCTACCCACAGAACTTGAAACATGTTCTAGCTCCCAGCTAGAACACAACCGGAGAGTCCTCTCCCTTCCTCCACACACCGGAGGGAAACTGTTAATGACAACCTGTCACTAACAACACCAGAGATCACCGATCTCTCTTCCTCTGCAACCCAGAGGGAAACTGGAGTAATACTCCCTTCCTCCACACACCGGAGGGACCCGACCTCAGTCTAGAGGATCGGAAGAACACAGTAAATCAGATCGAATAAAAGGAAAAATAAGAAATGAAAATAACACAGCGAACACAAGCTGTAAATGAAGGAACATCAGATGTGGCTCTCATCGGAGCTGACTGGCCTGGATTTGATCCACGGTCCAGTGGACAGATCTTCAGTCGAGACTACTTTCTTCTTCTCCACGAACTCTCACTATCTCTCTGCTCCTCCTCTTTTTCTCTTTCTTTTCCTGACACTCAATCGTGCAGCATGTCTCTCTTTCTCTACTTTTTCTCTTCTTCTTCTTTTTCTTCTTCTGCTGCTGGTTTCTCACTGTATAGACTTTTTCCTTTTTTTCTCTCTGCTTCAGTATTTTCATCTGAAGACGAACACTTCTATTTATATCAGCAGCAGCACTGGGCGCGTGTGGTCTCCACAGCTCCCGCCCAAACCTTGGACCACGTGGCAGCTCTCCAGCAAGCTTCAGCACACGTGTCACGATCCTGGGCCTTTATCCATTCTTGGATCACGTGCTCTCATTAGTCTGAATCCTCTACAGGCAGAGACAAAATGAAAACATGACTAGTTAGTTTAGTCATACAACCATGACTGTATATACTTTAGAAACAACAAATGATCAAGTATGTACACTGAGAGAGTGTATAGACTTGTAACATTCGCTCTTAGTGTATAGACTTGCTGATGAATGCATTATCATAATAAGATAGAATGTGTAGACTTCTGTGAAATGCATGAGGGAATCGGGTGTATAGACTTTAGGTAAAACATGTAATGCAACACAGTGTATAGACTTGAAGCCTTGAGAACGAGTGTATAGGCTTAGTGGATAAGCTCATGAAAGGCAGTGTATAGACATGTGATGAACAATACAAATGAGCTTTACCAATGTGTAAACTTTACAAAGCTTCAGCCACTGTATAGACTTCACGAAGTCTAAACAGTGTACAGACTTGGAACCTGTGTGAGACTCTTAATAAGACAGTGAGCAGTGTGTAGACTTGATGCTCAACGGAGATGTATAGACTTTGACAAGCTTTAGCCAATGTATAGACTATGCCAGAGTGAGACGATGCATTAGACACCCGGCTGTACAGACTTGGAAAGTTATGTATGAGACGATCGGCTGTTGAACCGATGTACAGACTCTGGATGTAAAGGTAGTCTGTATAGACTTGAATCGCTTGAAGCGATGTACAGACTAGATGAAGCTCAAGCACGGTACAGACTTGTGAAGACTTCAGCGTTGTACAGACTTGGTGAAACTCAAGTGAATGTATAGACTTGATGAACCACTGTGGATGTGTGGACTTGAGCGAATGAAACCGATGTACAGACTTGCCTAAGACGCAGCATGAGATGCTGGCTGAGACGGACGCTATACAGACTTTGAAGAGCAGTTCAATGTATAGACTTGAACGAATGAGGCCGATGTACAGACTTGCCTAAGACGCAGCATGAGACGCTGGCGGAGACGGACGCTGTACAGACTTTGAAGAGCAGTTCAATGTATACACTTAGTGATGTACAGACTTGGCCAGGAAAGCGTAAGGAAATGTTGAGTGTATGGACTTGGCCAAGCGTAGGAACAGATGAGGAGTGTACAGACTTGGCGTTGTATAGACTTGGCTTTGAACGCTTGGGCTGAAGGAAATGTGCAGACTAAGCGATGTATAGACTTTGCCCAAGGAACCGAATGTATAGACTTTGCCACAGTCTAATGTACATACTTTTCAGAAGTGAACGAGCCAATGTGTAGACTTCAAAAGAAGCAGTCCGATGTACAGACTTCAAGAAGTCTTGACAACGGACGCTATTCAGACTTTGCAAACAAGAGACGATGTATAGACTTGCTAGTCTGAAGGCCAATGTGTGGACTTCAAAGATTAACACTCAAATGTATAGAGTTGAAGGGATAACAGTCTAGTGTATAGACTTCAAAAGGACAAAGCATCCACAGACCCGACGATGTACAGACTTAGCCAATATGAGACACTGTACAGACTTTGTCAAGTGACTGGCTGTACAAACTTCAGAAGGTGAAAACACTGTATCGACTTGAAGACCATGAGCCAATGTATAGACTTGTCTTAACAATGAATGAGTAGACTTTGAACCAAGAGTCAGACAAACGGATGTACAGAGTTGGCCAAAGTAGCATGTATAGACTTTGAAACAGAGACAATGTATCGACTTTGAAACAAAGGCAGTGTATAGACTTGATGCAGTTCTGCTGCCAATGTACATACTTTGATTCCCGAATGCGATGTAGAGACTTTGTGAGATGTATGAACTTTAGTGTGTGCGAGCCTGTTGACATGAAATGTGTAGACTTTGAGTGTGTGAAGCAGGCGATGTACAGATTATGCAAGCATGACACTGGGCGATGTATAGACTTACACTATCGGATGTGTAGACTTCATGAGAATGCAACCAGGATCTCTAGACTTGATGTGAGGCAATGCATAATGAACATGAACTAATGAATTGAATGCATATAGTAGACATGAACTGAATGTATGCTGGAGAACTAATTAAAGCATTACCTGATCTGAGCATTCACCTTACCTGTCATGATTTGACTTTGACTTGGGTTAACTTCATGACCTGTGAGTCATCCTTAAACCTGTTCTGACAGTTTCTCATAATGCAACAGGCTTATATCATCAAGGATGTAAACATAATGAGGCATAATACTGTCATCATCAAAACTCCAGAACCACAGGGGACACATCAATCTCCCCCTTTTTGATGATGGCAATATTATGAGTCATTGCAATAGATTCATCATGGTGATTATGAGATACCATATTTCATGCACCACAGAGTAGCTCAGTCAGAAATGAGTATGATGCAAATAATAAAAATGATGACTCACAAGAGTTTCTCCCCCTTTGACAACATCAAAAAAGGAGGGAATGTTCATTGACTATTGAAGGAGCTATTATGCAATGCTATGAGTTATAGTCATCAAAAGCAAACCACAGGGACATGCAAGAATTCTTCCCCTTAGATCAACAGTGATTTGAGTGAAGCTCAGGAAATATAGAAGTCAACAGTTAGATCTGACATAATGGGGTCCATTGTGAGAGTGAAGGCACACAGAATGAATGAGAAAGGTTTTCAATGTGATATCAATTTCATAAATCTGATTAAATACGTATTTCAGACTCTTCTATTATAGAGATTTATGAATGATCTTCATTGACAAGTCAGATCAGAATATGATGTATGCAAGGCTTGTTTATAAGCTTTCTGTACTCATATCTGAAATCAGTTTTAATAAAAGTGAACCTTGCTTTCATATTGACAGTCTTGTTTGATCTTCTTCTTTCTTACTCACTCAATTTCAAAGATTCCTTTAAGAGATGCAATCAATAGTAATGAAGTTAAACACATAAGAAAACATTTGTTTCTGTCAAGAGTTCCAATAGAATATTTCTTTTGCACATATTTTTCAAATGGTATACTAGATTAGCAGCAATTTTCATAACATTCTTCATGAGCACTTGAGTTTAGTACACCCTTGTAACTAGAGGATACACGTTGTTTAGACGCCAGTATCCCTAAGCACTTGGATGGACTAACTGTCATGCTTCATAGGAACAGAGATTGCATTTACACTTCATGACACACTACAGATCATTTCTTTGATGAGTGAGATGTATTTCTCAGTGTGCATGCTATTGCTCTGCCAGATTATCAATCATTTTTAAGCAGAGTTAACTATGGCACCTCATGACACAGTCCTTTGGACATGATTTCTCAGTGACCAAGGTCATTGCTCTGACAGGATTTACCCTTAGACATAATCCATATTCTCAGATGTTTAAAAATCAATACTAATTTCATACATATCAATCAAGGAATATCATGATTTCAGAATTTTCAGAATTCAGAAGAGTTTAAAAGACTCAACATGAAAATGTTGGTTAAAGTTTATTAAGACCAACTCAGATATTTTCAAGATATGTTCATAAGCAAACACAAGACATACATGAAACATCAACCGGCTGAAAGAATCAGACATTCATAATCCTATATAATAGAAGATTCCTCTTTAATTTATTTTCAGATTTATGATCAGGATATGTACAGAGAATTCTTTCTGAGTTTTCAGGAAAGGCCGAAACATTTTTGGGAACAGCCAATTCAACAGATGATACCAATGAATAGGATGAGTGAAGATGGCTGATAACAGTTGAAGCAGGAAGCTGAAATGTGTTGCATTACACATTCATCACAGGGATTTAGGCAAGATAGCAGTTCAATCTGAAGATGGGAAGTTCAGATGGTAGAATATGAATAATGCTCCCCCTAAATGTATGCATGATCTAACATTCCTAAATGTATGCAACTCTGACCTATGGTACCAGGCGGAGGACTTGGTCTAAAGACTACCTCACACATAGTAAGCACTTCCAGACAGAGTTCATCTGCCCTTTAGTATCTTACTATTTATATACCAAGAGTCATGCATGACAATCCAATGCATATGCAGTTCTACATGCATCTTTTAGCTAACACTATGCCACTTATATGCAATTGTGATGCATGTGCATGTCAAATGTGCAGATGAACATTTTTAAGCATGAGACATCATCCAAGCAACAGACTTACTCAACTCACCTTTTCAGATTTTTTAGAATGCAATTTGTTTTCAGAGATTATGCATTTTAACAAATATCAACTAACTGCAATTGACATATGTATGCATCAAATGCAGACATTCTTTAAACTCATGTATGCACCAGTGCATGATAAAAGAAAATTACAAAAGGCAGATGCAGTTCTGGACATGTATGCATTGACATATTAAGCATGATGTTCAATTAAAACAAAAATTCAGGTGAACAAACATTTAATCAGCAGAGTTGGGGTTTACCATACTTTGGATGCCTTGGTTTATTTGACCCCCTTTTATTCCTCATCCCAAGGCATACCTGCAAAGCACAGATCTCATTTTGTGTTTCTAGGTACCCAAGACTTCTTGGGTCCTACTTTGTTAGTAACACCTCTGATAGGTGCTTTCCACATTCTTTGGGCATGTAAGTCATCAGACTTCATTAAATTACACTCACTCATGGAGTGCCCAACCTGCCCACAATAATGACAGGAAACAGCAGATCTTGAATTCTTTTTATGCACAACATTGTTAGCATGGAATCTGTGTGCATTATTCTGAACATAAATTTTATGTGCATTGGCATGAAGATTTCTGTTACTTGCATGAAATTTTGGTTTACCTTTACCTGCCCACCAGCATTCCGAAGCTCGGTGGCCAAATTTTCCACATTCAAAGCATGCCAGACTCTTTTCTTTAAAAATAGTTTTATTTCTTCCAAAAACATTTCTATTTGCAGGGAGTTTTATATTCTGAGAGAAAGTTCTTCCCTGAGCATGCCAACAGTCCTTGACTGTATGGCCATGTTTTCCACAATGAGAACAATTAGAAAAGGTATTTCTATGAGGGCCTAACCAGCATTGTGCAGCAACATGTCCTATTTTTCCACAGTTATAACAATGAATTTTCTTTTCCCTAAGGACATGATTTCTACCCTGATTGTTTTGAGCAGCTGCTAGGTCATCTTTTCCATCAAATTACACTCATGCATCAAATGTCCATATTTGTGACAGTAGTGACAGATCATTTTCTTTCTAGATGCATGCGAGTGTGTGGGTGAAACATGCAGAGTGGGAAGAGGAACTTGTTGATGCTTTTCTTTCTATTTTTCTGTTGTTTTCTTTGAGCAGTTGACTGATAACCAGGAAGGTTCTGAGGGCTTTGAGAAGTTGAACTGGACACAAAGGAAGTTTGAACTTTGTTTTGAAAACTCTTCTTATTTGAGGGATTATAGCCCAACCCTTCCTTCTGAAAATTTACCTTAGTTCCTAGAATTTTGTCCAGATTATCTTTTCCGTCCACAAATTTTGACAAGGAATTATTCAAATCTTCAATTTCATTTTCCAAAGAAACGATGTGTATTTCATAACTGGCAATCTCTTGTTCATTGCAATTTACACATTCGCTTAGCACCTTGTTTGCAATTTTACATTCCTCAATTTCTTGTTCCAGATTTCTCAATTTTTCAGACTCTTCAATGTAAACAGTTTTTCCTTTTTCTAAGAGAAGAAGTTTCTCTGACATAGCAGTGTTCAACTGCTTCAATCCTTCAACCTCTTGAATTAGTTTGTCATTTTTTGATTTCAGATTTTCAATTTCTTCAACAGAGTCTTTATCAATTTTTATTGAGCTCATTTTATCATTCAGCTCTTCCTCTATCTGTTCAAGCTCCAGAATCTTGTTTAACAGATCTTTGTTTTCTTCCTTTAGAGAAACAATAAACTCCTTATGCCATTCTAAATTTGAGTGAAGATTTTCATTTATTTCCTTGAGAAATGGACACTCATTGCATGCAGATTTAACCGAACATATTGTTTGAACCTGGAGTTTTTCACATTGTTTCTTAAGACATTCATTTTCAGATTTTAGAACATTCAATTTAGCGTTAACAGAATCAAATTCTTTCAACAGTTTTTCATTCTGAACTAAATCATTAACATGAACCTGATCATCCTCAACCGAGCCAAGTTTTTCTTTTAGTTCAGAGATTTCACATACAAGTTTTTGATTTTCTTCTTTAAATAGGCCAATTTGTTTCCTTGAACTTTCCAACCCAGCTTCAAACTCTTTTAATTCTTTTTGCTATTTTTCAAGATCTTTCTGCAATTCCATGTTTACAGATTCTATGGCAATAGATTTTTCAGCAAACAAATTCTTCTCTTGCTCAAGTTTCTCAAATTTTTCTTCATTTTCTTTAACAGTTTTTCTAAGAAAGTCATTTTCAGATTTCAGTCTACTTAGTTCAGAGCAAACACATTTAAGTTCATTCATCAATTTTTCATTCTGGTTTTTATGCATATGGATATCTGACAAATAGGCATCATGAGATTGCTTCATATTTGAACAATTTTCACATGGTGAACTTGAACTACCCTGATCACTTTTCTTTTTCAAGTTCTTGTATCATTTTCTTAATTGTTCATGAGACTCAAACAGCTCAGCATATGCATTCTCCCAATCATCTAAAGAAAAATTCTCGAAGATGTTTACCTCCTCCTCATCATCTTCTTCTTCATTTTGGCTGCTGCTATGAATACTTCCTTTAGCCATCATGCAGTTGTCTTCATTTAACCTGTGAGCTAGCTTCAGCTCCTCCAGGATGTCCTTGGCAGACCTGCAATCATAAAAACAAGAGTGTAAGGCTCTGTCAGTGGCTGCTTTCATCAGATTGAAGGCTTTCTGATTTTCTCCATCCTTTGATCTGTGGCTGTTGGTCCATTTGGACACTTTCTTTGGTAATGTGTGAGGACCTTGTGAAATTAATTTCCACAGATCAGGATTAACTGCATCAACATAATTTCGTAGACTGATAAACCACGCATTAAAATTAGAACCATTGAAAACCGGTGGATCACCCATGAAAGCTGATCAGATAAATGCAACAGGAATAATGAAGCACCAAGACAGCAGGATCGAATCTACAGATCGCTGGACCTTCTAAGCAGACAACCTGCTCTGATACCAATTGTTGGGACGGTGCGATCGATACAGAGGGGGGGGTGAATGTATCCCCTTCAAGAATATTGCCCAAATTAAAAACAATTCGCCTGCTACTAGATACAGTTGCAGAGTAAAAGCAATAGAGTTCAAATAGGCATTTGATCGACCAGATGAGTTGCTGACTATACTAGTGGAACCAGATGAAGTCTAATGCCAAAGGACAGAACAATGAAAACTAAACTCACTTAGCAAGATGTAAAGCTCAAGGCCACTGCAGATCGAAACAAGACTATTCAAACAACCTGTGAAATAGATAGAAGATATGGAAGAACACACCACAGGCAAACCACAGAACAGCAGGTTTTAGGTGGTTCGGTCCACAGACCTACGTCCACCCCTCACTCCCAACCGGAGTGAGGCTTCCACTAGCACAAGCTAGAAACCGCAGACTCAGTCTGCGAACAACATGCTGCCACACAGCTTGAACAACCAAGGGAAACAAATCCCTCAACCAAGTTCTGCTACCCACAGAACTTGAAACATGTTCTAGCTCCCAGCTAGAACACAACCGGAGAGTCCTCTCCCTTCCTCCACACACCGGAGGGAAACTGTTAATGACAACCTGTCACTAACAACACCAGAGATCACCGATCTCTCTTCCTCTGCAACCCAGAGGGAAACTGGAGTAATAATCCCTTCCTCCACACACCGGAGGGACCCGACCTCAGTCTAGAGGATCGGAAGAACACAGTAAATCAGATCGAATAAAAGGAAAAATAAGAAATGAAAATAACACAGCGAACACAAGCTGTAAATGAAGGAACATCAGATGTGGCTCTCATCGGAGCTGACTGGCCTGGATTTGATCCACGGTCCAGTGGACAGATCTTCAGTCGAGACTACTTTCTTCTTCTCCACGAACTCTCACTATCTCTCTGCTCCTCCTCTTTTTCTCTTTCTTTTCCTGACACTCAATCGTGCAGCATGTCTCTCTTTCTCTACTTTTTCTCTTCTTCTTATTTTTCTTCTTCTGCTGCTGGTTTCTCACTGTATAGACTTTTTCTTTTTTTTCTCTCTGCTTCAGTATTTTCATCTGAAGATGAACCCTTCTATTTATATCGGCAGCAGCACTGGGCACGTGTGGTCTCCACAGCTCCCGCCCAAACCTTGGACCACGTGGCAGCTCTCCAGCAAGCTTCAGCACACGTGTCACGATCCTGGGCCTTTATCCATTCTTGGATCACGTGCTCTCATTAGTCTGAATCCTCTGCAGGTAGAGACAAAATGAAAACATGACTAGTTAGTTTAGTCATACAACCACGACTGTATATACTTTAGAAACAACAAATGATCAAGTATGTACACTGAGAGAGTGTATAGACTTGTAACATTCGCTCTTAGTGTATAGACTTGCTGATGAATGCATTATCATAACAAGATAGAATGTGTAGACTTCTGTGAAATGCATGAGGGAATCGGGTGTATAGACTTTAGGTAAAACATGTAATGCAACACAGTGTATAGACTTGAAGCCTTGAGAACGAGTGTATAGGCTTAGTGGATAAGCTCATGAAAGGCAGTGTATAGACATGTGATGAACAATACAAATGAGCTTTACCAATGTGTAAACTTTACAAAGCTTCAGCCACTGTACAGACTTCACGAAGTCTAAACAGTGTACAGACTTGGAACCTGTGTGAGACTCTTAATAAGACAGTGAGCAGTGTGTAGACTTGATGCTCAACGGAGATGTATAGACTTTGACAAGCTTTAGCCAATGTATAGACTATGCCAGAGTGAGACGATGCATTAGACACTCGGCTGTACAGACTTGGAAAGTTCTGTATGAGACGATCGACTGTTGAACCGATGTACAGACTCTGGATGTAAAGGTAGTCTGTATAGACTTGAATCGCTTGAAGCGATGTACAGACTAGATGAAGCTCAAGCACTGTACAGACTTGTGAAGACTTCAGAGTTGTACAGACTTGGTGAAACTCAAGTGAATGTATAGACTTGATGAACCACTGTGGATGTGTGGACTTGAGCGAATGAAGCCGATGTACAGACTTGCCTAAGACGCAGCATGAGACGCTGGCTGAGACGGACGCTGTACAGACTTTGAAGAGCAGTTCAATGTATAGACTTGAACGAATGAGGCCGATGTACAGACTTGCCTAAGACGCAGCATGAGACGCTGGCTGAGACGGATGCTGTACAGACTTTGAAGAGCAGTTCAATGTATACACTTAGTGATGTACAGACTTGGCCAGGAAAGCGTAAGGAAATGTTGAGTGTATGGACTTGGCCAAGCGTAGGAACAGATGAGGAGTGTACAGACTTGGCGTTGTATAGACTTGGCTTTGAACGCTTGGGCTGAAGGCAATGTGCAGACTAAGTGATGTATAGACTTTGCCCAAGGAACCGAATGTATAGACTTTGCCACAGTCTAATGTACATACTTTGCAGAAGTGAATGAGCCAATGTGTAGACTTCAAAAGAAGCAGTCCGATGTATAGACTTCAAGAAGTCTTGACAACGGACGCTGTTCAGACTTTGCAAACAAGAGACGGTGTATAGACTTGCTAGTCTAAAGGCCAATGTGTGGACTTTAAAGATTAACACTCAAATGTATAGAGTTGAAGGGATAACAGTCTAGTGTATAGACTTCAAAAGGACAAAGCATCCACAGACCAGACGATGTACAAACTTAGCCAATATGAGACACTGTACAGACTTAATCAATCAAGTTGGTGTATAGACTTCGGTACCCAGACACTCAATATTCTGATGGGTCGACGCATCAGTAGGGGTGGGTCGACCCACTACTGTCCATACTAACTAAACTGACTTGGCCAATGCATGAAGCACAGTCCAGTGTATAGACTCGATGCCATGAAGATCAATGTACATACTTTGAAGACCGACTTAGCAGGATGTGTAGACTTAGAATGCAACCAGGATGTCTAGACTTGATGTGAGGCAATGCACAATGAACATGAACTAATGAATTGAATGCATATAGCAGATAAGAACTGAATGTATGATGGAGAACTAATTAAAGCATTACCTGATCTAAGCATTCACCTTACCTGTCATGATTTGACTTTGACTTGGGTTAACTTCATGACCTGTGAGTCATCCTTAAACCTGTTCTGACAGTTTCTCATAATGCAACAGGCTTATATCATCAAGGATGTAAACATAATGAGGCATAATATTGTCATCATCAAAACTCCAGAACCACAGGGGACACATCAATCTCCCCCTTTTTGATGATGGCAATATTATGAGTCATTGCAATAGATTCATCATGGTGATTATGAGATACCATATTTCATGCACCACAGAGTAGCTCAGTCAGAAATGAGTATGATGCAAATAATAAAAATGATGACTCACAAGAGTTTCTCCCCCTTTGACAACATCAAAAAGGAGGGAATGTTCATTGACTATTGAAGGAGCTATTATGCAATGCTGTGAGTTACAGTCATCAAAAGCAAACCACAGGGACATGCAAGAATTCTCCCCCTTAGATCAACAGTGATTTGAGTGAAGCTCAGGAAATATAGAAGTCAACAGTTAGATCTGACATAATGGGGTCCATTGTGAGAGAGAAGGCACACAGAATGAATGAGAAAGGTTTTCAATGTGATATCAATTTCATAAATCTGATTAAATACGTATTTCAGACTCTTCTATTATAGAGATTTATGAATGATCTTCATTGACAAGTCAGATCAGAATATGATGTATGCAAGGCTTGTTTATAAGTTTCTGTACTCATATCTGAAATCAGTTTTAATAAAAGTGAACCTTG
The DNA here is from genome assembly GCA_022559845.1 of Amorphophallus konjac. Classification (NCBI taxonomy): domain Eukaryota; kingdom Viridiplantae; phylum Streptophyta; class Magnoliopsida; order Alismatales; family Araceae; genus Amorphophallus; species Amorphophallus konjac. The sequence goes on from CM040127.1 coordinate 67,227,453, forward strand.
CTTTCATATTGACAGTCTTGTTTGATCTTCTTCTTTCTTACTCACTCAATTTCAAACATTCCTTTAAGAGATGCAATCAATAGTAATGAAGTTAAACACATAAGAAAAATATTTGTTTCTGTCAAGAGTTCCAATAGAATATTTCTTTTGCACATATTTTTCAAATGGTATACTAGATTAGCAGCAATTTTCATAACATTCTTCATGAGCACTTGAGTTTAGTACACCCTTGTAACTAGAGGATACACGTTGTTTAGACGCCAGTATCCCTAAGCACTTGGATGGACTAACTGTCATGCTTCATAGGAACAGAGATTGCATTTACACTTCATGACACACTACAGATCATTTCTTTGATGAGTGAGATGTATTTCTCAGTGTGCATGCTATTGCTCTGCCAGATTATCAATCATTTTTAAGCAGAGTTAACTATGGCACCTCATGACACAGTCCTTTGGACATGATTTCTCAGTGACCAAGGTCATTGCTCTGACAGGATTTACCCTTAGACATAATCCATATTCTCAGATGTTTAGAAATCAATACTAATTTCATACATATCAATCAAGGAATATCATGATTTCAGAATTTTCAGAACTCAGAAGAGTTTAAAAGACTCAACATGAAAATGTTGGTTAAAGTTTATTAAGACCAACTCAGATATTTTCAAGATATGTTCATAAGCAAACACAAGACATACATGAAACATCAACCGGCTGTAAGAATCAGACATTCATAATCCTATATAATAGAAGATTCCTCTTTAATTTATTTTCAGATTTATGATCAGGATATGTACAGAGAATACTTTCTGAGTTTTCAGGAAAAGGCCGAAACAATTTTTGGGAACAGCCAATTCAACAGATGATATCAATGAATAGGATGAGTGAAGGTGGCTGATAACAGTTGAAGCAGGAAGCTGAAATGTGTTGCATTACACATTCATCACAGGGATTTAGGCAAGATAGCCGTTCAATCTGAAGATGGGAAATTCAGATGGTAGAATATGAATAATGCTCCCCCTAAATTTATGCATGATCTAACATTCCTAAATGTATGCAACTCTGACCTATGGTACCAGGCGGAGGACTTGGTCTTAAGACTACCTCACACATAGTAAGCACTTCCAGACAGAGTTCATCTGCCCTTTAGTATCTTACTATTTATATACCAAGAGTCATGCATGACAATCCAATGCATATGCAGTTCTACATGCATCTTTTAGCTAACACTATGCCACTTATATGCAATTGTGATGCATGTGCATGTCAAATGTGCAGATGAATATTTTTAAGCATGAAACATCATCCAAGCAGCAGACTTACTCAACTCACTTTTTCAGATTTTTTAGAATGCAATTTGTTTTTTTTTAGAGATTATGCATTTTAGCAAATATCAACTAACTGCAATTGACATATGTATGCATCAAATGCAGACATTCTTTAAACTCATGTGTGCACCAGTGCATGATAAAAGAAAATTACAAAAGGCAGATGCAGTTCTGGACATGTATGCATTGACATATTAAGCATGATGTTCAATTAAAACAAAAATTCAGGTGAACAAACATTTAATCAGCAGAGTTGGGGTTTGCCATACTTTGGATGCCTTGGTTTATTTGACCCCCTTTTATTCCTCATCCCAAGGCATACCTGCAAAGCACATATCTCATTTTGTGTTTCTAGGTACCCAAGACTTCTTGGGTCCTACTTTGTTAGTAACACCTCTGATAGGTGCTTTCCACATTCTTTGGGCATGTAAGTCATCAGACTTCATTAAATTACACTCACTCATGGAGTGCCCAACCTGCCCACAATTATGACAGGAAACAACAGATCTTGAATTCTTTTTATGCACAACATTGTTAGCATGGAATCTGTGTGCATTATTCTGAACATATATTTTATGTGCATTGGCATGAAGATTTCTGTTACTTGCATGAAATTTTGGTTTACCTTTACCTGCCCACCAGCATTCCGAAGCTCGGTGGCCAAATTTTCCACATTCAAAGCATGCCAGACTCTTTTCTTTAAAAATAGTTTTATTTCTTCCAAAAACATTTCTATTTGCAGGGAGTTTTATATTCTGAGAGAAAGTTCTTCCCTGAGCATGCCAACAGTCCTTGACTGTGTGGCCATGTTTTCCACAATGAGAACAATTAGAAAAGGTATTTCTATGAGGGCCTAACCAGCATTGTGCAGCAACATGACCTATTTTTCCACAGTTATAACAATGAATTTTCTTTTCCCTAATGACATGATTTCTACCCTAATTGTTTTGAACAGCTGCTAGGTCATCCTTTTCCAACAAATTACACTCATGCATCAAATGTCCATATTTGTGACAGTAGTGACAGATTATTTTCTTTCTGGATGCATGCGAGTGTGTGGGTGAAACATGCAGAGTGGGAAGAGGAACTTGTTGATTCTTTTGAGCAGTTGACTGGTAACCAGGAAGGGTCTGAGGGCTTTGAGAAGTTGAACTGGACACAAAGGAAGTTTGAACTTTGTTTTGAAAACTCTTCTTATTTGAGGGATTATAGCCCAACCCTTCCTTCTGAAAATTTACCTTAGTTCCTAGAATTTTGTCCAGATTATTTTTTCCGTCCACAAATTTTGACAAGGAATTATTCAAATCTTCAATTTCATTTTCCAAAGAAACGATGTGTATTTCATAACTGGCAATCTCTTGTTCATTGCAATTTACACATTCGCTTAGCACCTTGTTTGCAATTTTACATTCCTCAATTTCTTGTTCCAGATTTCTCAATTTTTCAGACTCTTCAATGTAAGCAGTTTTTCCTTTTTCTAAGAGAAGAAGTTTCTCTAACATAGCAGTGTTCAACTGCTTCAATCCTTCAACCTCTTGAATTAGTTTGTCATTTTTTGATTTCAGATTTTCAATTTCTTCAACAGAGTCTTTATCAATTTTTATTGAGTTCATTTTATCATTCAGCTCTTCCTCTATCTGTTCAAGCTCCAGAATCTTGTTTAACAGATCTTTGTTTTCTTCCTTTAGAGAAACAATAAACTCCTTATGCCATTCTAAATTTGAGTGAAGATTTTCATTCATTTCCTTGAGAAATGGACACTCATTGCATGCAGATTTAACCGAACATATTGTTTTAACCTGGAGTTTTTTACATTGTTTCTTAAGACATTCATTTTCAGATTTTAGAACATTCAATTTAGCGTTAACAGAATCAAATTCTTTCAACAGTTTTTCATTCTGAACTAAATCATTAACATGAACCTGATCATCCTCAACCGAGCTAAGTTTTTCTTTTAGTTCAGAGATTTCACATACAAGTTTTTGATTTTCTTCTTTAAATAGGCCAATTTGTTTCCTTGAACTTTCCAACCCAGCTTCAAACTCTTTTAATTCTTTTTGCTATTTTTCAAGGTCTTTCTGCAATTCCATGTTTACAGATTCTATGGCAATAGATTTTTCAGCAAACAAATTCTTCTCTTGCTCAAGTTTCTCAAATTTTTCTTCATTTTCTTTAACAGTTTTTCTAAGAAAGTCATTTTCAGATTTCAGTCTACTTAGTTCAGAGCAAACACATTTAAGTTCATTCATCAATTTTTCATTCTGGTTTTTATGCATATGGATATCTGACAAATAGGCATCATGAGATTGCTTCATATTTGAACAATTTTCACATGGTGAACTTGAACTACCCTGATCACTTTTCTTTTTCAAGTTCTTGTATCATTTTCTTAATTGTTCATGAGACTCAAACAGCTCAGCATATGCATTCTCCCAATCATCTAAAGAAAAATTCTCGAAGATGTTTACCTCCTCCTCATCATCTTCTTCTTCATTTTGGCTGCTGCTATGAATACTTCCTTTAGCCATCATGCAGTTGTCTTCATTTAACCTGTGAGTTAGCTTCAGCTCCTCCAAGATGTCTTTGGCAGACCTGCAATTATAAAAACAAGAGTGTAAGGCTCTGTCAGTGGCTGTTTTCATCAGATTGAAGGCTTTCTGATTTTCTCCATCCTTTGATCTGTGGCTGTTGGTCCATTTGGACACTTTCTTTGGTAATTTGTAAGGACCTTGTGAAATTAATTTCCACAGATCAGGATTAACTGCATCAACATAATTTCGTAGACTGATAAACCACGCATTAAAATTAGAACCATTGAAAACCGGTGGATCACCCATGAAAGCTGATCAGATAAATGAAACAGGAATAATGAAGCACCAAGACAGCAGGATAGGATCTACAGATCGCTGGACCTTCTAAGCAGACAACCTGCTCTGATACCAATTGTTGGGACGGTGCGATCGATACAGAGGGGGGGGTGAATGTATCCCCTTCAAGAATATTGCCCAAATTAAAACAATTCGCCTGCTACTAGACACAGTTGCAGAATAAAAGCTATCAAGTTCAAATAGACATTTGATCGACTAGATGAGCTGCTGACTGTACTAGTGGAACCTGTTGAAGTCTAATGTCAAATGATAGTACAATGCAAACTAGACTCACTTACCAAGATGTAAAGCTCAAGGCCACTGTAACTCGAAACAAGACTATTCAAACAACCTGTGAAACAGATAGAAGATATGGAAGAGCACACCACAAGCAAACCACAGAACAGCAGGTTTTTAGGTGGTTCGGTCCACAGACCTACGTCCACCCCTCACTCCCAACCGGAGTGAGGCTTCCACTAGCACAATGCTAGAACACTGCAGACTCAGTCTGCGAACAACATGCTGCCACACAGCTTGAACAACCAAGGGAAACAAATCCCTCAACCAAGTTCTGCTACCCACAGAACTTGAAACCTGTTCTAGCTCCCAGCTAGAACACAACCGGAGAGTCCTCTCCCTTCCTCCACACACCGGAGGGAAACTGTTAATGACAACCTATCACTAACAACACCAGAGATCACCGATCTCTCTTCCTCTGTAACCCAGAGGGAAACTGGAGTAATACTCCCTTCCTCCACACACCGGAGGGACCCGACCTCAGTCTAGAGGATCGGAAGAACACAGTAAATCAGATCGAATAAAAGGAAAAATAAGAAATGAAAATAACACAGCGAACACAAGCTGTAAATGAAGGAACATCAGATGTGGCTCTCATCGGAGCTGACTGGCCTGGATTTGATCCACGGTCCAGTGGACAGATCTTCAGTCGAGACTACTTTCTTCTTCTCCACGAACTCTCACTATCTCTCTGCTCCTCCTCTTTTTCTCTTTCTTTTCCTGACACTCAATCGTGCAGCATGTCTCTCTTTCTCTACTTTTTCTCTTCTTCTTCTTTTTCTTCTTCTGCTGCTGGTTTCTCACTGTATAGACTTTTTCCTTTTTTTCTCTCTGCTTCAGTATTTTCATCTGAAGACGAACCCTTCTATTTATATCAGCAGCAGCACTGGGCACGTGTGGTCTCCACAGCTCCCGCCCAAACCTTGGACCACGTGGCAGCTCTCCAGCAAGCTTCAGCATACGTGTCACGATTCTGGGCCTTTATCCATTCTTGGATCACGTGCTCTCATTAGTCTGAATCCTCTGCAGGCAGAGACAAAATGAAAACATGACTAGTTAGTTTAGTCATACAACCACGACTGTATATACTTTAGAAACAACAAATGATCAAGTATGTACACTGAGAGAGTGTATAGACTTGTAACATTCGCTCTCAGTGTATAGACTTGCTGATGAATGCATTATCATAACAAGATAGAATGTGTAGACTTCTGTGAAATGCATGAGGGAATCGGGTGTATAGACTTTAGGTAAAGCATGTAATGCAACGCAGTGTATAGACTTGAAGCCTTGAGAACGAGTGTATAGGCTTAGTGGATAAGCTCATGAAAGGCAGTGTATAGACATGTGATGAACAATGCAAATGAGCTTTACCAATGTGTAAACTTTACAAAGCTTCAGCCACTGTATAGACTTCACGAAGTCTAAACAGTGTACAGACTTGGAACCTGTGTGAGACTCTTAATAAGACAGTGAGCAGTGTGTAGACTTGATGCTCAACGAAGATGTATAGACTTCGACAAGCTTTAGCCAATGTATAGAGTATGCCAGAGTGAGACGATGCATTAGACACTCGGCTGTACAGACTTGGAAAGTTCTGTATGAGACGATCGGCTGTTGAACTGATGTACAGACTCTGGATGTAAAGGTAGTCTGTATAGACTTGAATCGCTTGAAGCGATGTACAGACTAGATGAAGCTCAAGCACTGTACAGACTTGTGAAGACTTCAGCGTTGTACAGACTTGGTGAAACTCAAGTGAATGTATAGACTTGATGAACCACTGTGGATGTGTGGACTTGAGCGAATGAAGCCGATGTACAGACTTGCCTAAGACGCGGCATGAGATGCTGGCTGAGACAGACGCTGTACAGACTTTGAAGAGCAGTTCAATGTATAGACTTGAACGAATGAGGCCGATGTACAGACTTGCCTAAGACGCAGCATGAGACGCTGGCTGAGACGGACGCTGTACAGACTTTGAAGAGCAGTTCAATGTATACACTTAGTGATGTACAGACTTGGCCAGGAAAGCGTAAGGAAATGTTGAGTGTATGGACTTGGCCAAGCGTAGGAACAGATGAGGAGTGTACAGACTTGGCGTTGTATAGACTTGGCTTTGAATGCTTGGGCTGAAGGCAATGTGCAGACTAAGCGATGTATAGACTTTGCCCAAGGAACCGAATGTATAGACTTTGCCACAGTCTAATGTACATACTTTACAGAAGTGAACGAGCCAATGTGTAGACTTCAAAAGAAGCAGTCTGATGTACAGACTTCAAGAAGTCTTGACAACGGATGCTGTTCAGACTTTGCAAACAAGAGACGATGTATAGACTTGCTAGTCTAAAGGCCAATGTGTGGACTTTAAAGATTAACACTCAAATGTATAGAGTTGAAGGGATAACAGTCTAGTGTATAGACTTCAAAAGGACAAAGCATCCACAGACCAGACGATGTACAGACTTAGCCAATATGAGACACTGTACAGACTTAATCAATCTAGCTGGTGTATAGACTTTGGTACCTAGACACTCAATGTTCTGATGGGTCGACGCATCAGTAGGGGTGGGTCGACCCACTACTGTCCATACTAACTAAACTGACTTGGCCAATGCATGAAGCACAGTCCAGTGTATAGACTCGATGCCATGAAGATAAATGTACATACTTTGAAGACCGACTTAGCAAGATGTGTAGACTTAGAATGCAACCAGGATGTCTAGACTTGATGTGAGGCAATGCACAATGAACATGAACTAATGAATTGAATGCATATAGCAGACAAGAACTGAATGTATGCTGGAGAACTAATTAAAGCATTACCTAATCTGAGCATTCACCTTACCTGTCATGATTTGACTTTGACTTGGGTTAAGTTCATGACCTGTGAGTCATCCTTAAACCTGTTCTGACAGTTTCTCATAATGCAACAGGCTTATATCATCAAGGATGTAAACATAATGAGGCATAATACTGTCATCATCAAAACTCCAGAACCACAGGGGACACATCAAGCACCAGTTTCGCCTGCCCCACAAGTTTTGCTTCGTCGCGGCCGCTCCGCACGAGACGAGCTTGGACTCTCGTACAGGCCATATCTGTACCTTCCTTCTATCGTGGAAGGGTGGATTCCGCCTTCCCTTCGAGCCCTTTGTTCTCAGACTTCTCAATTTCTTTCAGTTGGCGCCCGTCCAGTTGGTAGCCAACTCTTACCTTCTTCTTTTCGCCTTTTGCATCCTCTGCCATCAATGCAGAGTTCCTCCTTCCTTGGACCTCTTTCACTATTTTTTTGAGTTGAAGGCGCATCCCTCGGCCGGGAAGGGCTTCTATTTCATCCAGGCGAGGCGGAATTGGAGCTGTATTTCCTTGGCCGCGAAGGATTCTTCGCACAAGGGGTGGAAGACTCAGTTCTTCTGGGTGAGGATCTTCTCGGTGGAGGAGACTTGGAGATGTCCTGTGATCCCCAACTTTCATCCGAACATTCCTCCGAGGCAGGATGAGTTTTCACCGGACGTGGAGGAGTACGCGATCATCTTGCTGAAGCGTCGTCAGTCCACGGAGGAGCTGGTCACTTTGGAGAGCATCGAGCGATGTCTTCTTGCGCGGGTGCAGTTGCCAGGTTTGGGTGCCACAATCTAGGCTCTCCTTTTGATGTTGAGGCCATTTTTCTTTTTCTAACTATGTCTTCCTTTTTGTGCACACACCAGGCGACCGGCTTTGGAGGAGGCCGCAGAGGTGATCGACCTCGGCGATGACTCGGCTGTCGATGAGTCGGTTGCTCCCACGGGTCGCTCCCGAGCCATAGATAAGGGCAAGGGGGCGGCCCAGGGTGAATCCTCCAGGCCACGGGGGTCCAAGCGCAAGGATCCCGTGGAGGGCATGATCCGGGCCGCCGCGAAAGCCAGGAAGCGGGCCAAGAAGGCTGGGGTCATACTCGCAGTCGAAGGTGACCTTGCCGCGGCTCGCCCTTCCACCGGGCATGATGAGGCCGACCCTACTAGGCGAGCTCTCCCACCCGCCGAGCAAGAGGGGGACGAGGAGGTTAGGGCTGCTTCTGCGGTCAACGACGATGCTGGCTCGGCTCCTCCTTCGACCGGAGCCGAGGGGGCCGGGGCTGCTCCTGCGACTGGCAACGATGCTGGCCCACCTCTCCCCTCGGTAGGAGCCGAGGGGGCCGTAGATGAGGCGGGTGACACTCCAGGTGGCAGTGCAGTTGTCGAACCGGTCCAGGCTGGGGGGTCACAAGAAAAGGCGACGCAGCCCCGACCGACTGAGGCACGAGGGGCGAACGAAGCCGCGGCTCGATCCGGGCCATCCGGCGGGACGCCGACCGAAGAGGGGGTCTCCATTCCGGCGGCCCTGGAGAGGCTCGGCATACAAGGCCCTCTGTATCAAATATGTCGCGGTATAGCCGCAAAGGTGAAGGGGGGAGATAGGCAGCACTCCCCTTCCATGGCCCTCGAGATGGTTATGGAGGGCGGCCTGATCCTGGCCCAGATGGGGGCCACTCTGGAAAAAGCGTACCCTCGATTGGAGTCGGAGCAAGCGACCCTGGCCTGGACCCTTGGTGGGTCTGACAGGAGGTTGGCTCGGCTTGCCGAGGAGCGTGATGGGCTTCGATGGGAGCTTTCCTCAGTTAGGGGGCTGGTGCGATCGAGCCAGGTGGAGGCCCGGGCGCTAACCGAGCAGCTAGCTAAGGCCCGCGAATCACTCGAGAGAAAGAGCAGGCTTCTTGAAGAGGAGCGCCTTGTTCGCGTCGAGCTGGATGGCCGGTGGGAGGCTGAGCGCTCTGAGCTGGTGGACCGGGCGGAGGAAGCTGAGCGCCTTTGGGGGGAGGCCGAGGCCGATCGAGCCGAGGTGGAGAAGCGGGCGGCGGAGGCCGAGGAGCAGACGGTTGAGGCCGAGCGGAAGCTATCCGAGGCGGAGCGGGAGAAGGCCGAGCTCGCTGGTAGGGTGGGATTGGCCGGGGCGGAGGCGCTCGAGCGATACAAATGCTCGGATGCCTACCGGGTCGACCTTAAAGAGGCTGCCCTCCCCTACTATGAGGCAGCGCTTCGCCGGGGCATCCGCAAGGGGTTCAAGAAGGGCTACGACCGGGCCGTATCTTATGCCGAGGAGCAGGCGTCCGGGATAATCGATTTCCCATCCGAGCAATGCTACGACTCGGATCTGTCATCCTCTGGCTCCTCTGCTTCGGTGTTGGAGGAAGAAGATCAGGAGGGCTCTTCGCCCAAGGGGTCTCCAGCTCCGGGCGTCTCGGGAGGGCACACAACCGAGGCAGTTCCCACGCCGGTGGGGTCAGTGCCAGGGTCGACCGTCGCCGAGGATGCCGGGGGCAGACCGCCTGAGCCTTCCACTTCCAAGCTTCAGGGTGGGCAAGAGGCCTAATGTATCCGCTTTGCTTCCTCTCTTTGTATGTCTTTTATCTTTTGAAAAAAAAACTTTCTCCGTTGTGTAGAAAAATAGATGAGGTAATAGCGTTATGACGAAGACTTAACTATTTCGTATCGCCATTGCCGTGTTTTGTTCAGCGTATCTGTAGTGGTTGGAAAGTGCCGATACTTTCTGCGTGGATCTCGCCTGATGGTTTGGTGAGCGTCTGACATGGTGTCTTTCCGTTTTCTCATGCTTTGAATGCTTGGCCGCTTCGTGTGTCCCGCTGGGGTGAAAACGAGAAGTTTGAGGTGACCGTTCGTAGGGAGAGATCTCTTTGGTGTATTTTCGAGGAGAGAATCATTTAAGGCAAATAGCCTCCCTTCGCCTATAAAAGGTCTGAAGGGCGTCCCTTCCTCTCCACCGCTTAGGGTTTTCCCTGACAGTCTTTCCTCATTCTTTCTTCACGTAGCGTTATGCCGTTATATTTGGAGCATGGAAGACGCTCCGGAAGATGAAGCTGTCGATGACGGAGGGCAGAGAGTCTTTGCTGCTTCGGGTTTGAAGGAGGTTCGACGGCCGGCGGACGGGTTTGAAGAAGGTCCGACGTGTGGAGGCACGTCGTCTTCTTTTTATCAGTTCTGGTGGCGCTTGCGGGGGGCGAGATGGTGGACGGATGGGGGCATCAGGCATCCCTGCCGCCCGTCCCTTCTTGCTCGATCCACGGAGGGGAGGAGGAAGCCAATTACGCTCCCTCCTTCCCGGGCTTTCCCCTGCCTCCTCGTCCAGCTCTGCTGGTTCTTTTTCCCTCTCGCAGCCTCTTTTTCCCTCTTCTGCTCTTCTCATCATTTCTTTCACTCTTCGGAGGGTGCCTGCACTCTCTTCCTTCCAAAGAGTTGGCAGGTTGGCGGGGAGGATGCCTTCATATGCGTTCCCTCTTCCCCTTTCTCTTCCAAGTTCAGCTTGGAAGGTAGCCTTCTCCTTCCTAATCCCTCTGTCACCTTTGTCCCAGGCTGCCCGAGCCAACGGGGTCGACTACCCTTTATCCGAGCCAGTTTCTGCACGAGACAGAGTCAGTGGCTAGACGCAGGAAGGTCGACCGAGTCAGCCGAGCGATGGGCTCATACGGCGGCGCCATATGGATTTTTTGCTTTTTTGACATGTATTTTCTTGGCTTCGGCCTTCCTGATGTACAAGTGAGTTGTTTGAATAAAAGAAAGGAGGCTTTTGTTTTATCTCATGTCGTTTACACAATGCTTAGTATTCAGAAGTAGAACTTGCATAGTGTAGTTGCGTTCCAGGTCCGAGGGATGAGCTCTCCTTCCATCGTGGATAGTCGGTATGCTCCTTTTCCGAGCGTCTGACCACTCGGTAGGGGCCTTCCCAATTAGGGGATAACTTGCCCGCCGCCTCAAGTGGTCGAGAGGCTTCGGCTTTCCTGAGGATGAAGTCTCCCGGTTGAAAGTGTCTATCTCGGACTTTGGCGTTGTAGTATCGAGTGAGGTGGCGTTGATATTCCGTTGCTCGGATGCTGGCAATCTCTCGGAGCTCATCTGTTAGGTCGAGGTTCTTGAGCAATTTCTGATCGTTTGCCTCGGGCAAGAAATAGATGACTCGGAGCGAGGGATTGGCAATTTCCAAAGGAATGACGGCCTCGGCTCCATACACCAACTAGAAAGGACTTTCACCGGTTGCCACTCTGGGAGTCGTTCTATGTGACCAAAGTACGTTCGGTAATTCCTAAAGCCAGCTACCCTTGGCTTTGCCGAGCCTAGTCTTGATGCCTTTTAAGATAGTCTTATTGGCATTTTCGACCAGCCCGTTAGCCTGAGGGTGGGCGACCGAGGTGAAGTGATTGCGAATGCCCAGGTCGGCACATCTGTCTCGAAATAACAACAATCAAATTGCCGACCATTATCGCTTACTATCACCCAAGGGATGCCGTAACGACAGATGATCGACTTCCAGACAAAATTTCAGACGACTGTCTCGGTGATTCTTGCTGTGGCTTCGACCTCGATCCACTTAGTGAAGTAATCGATGGCGACGATAATGAACTTCTTCTGGGCCTGGGCCGTGGGGAATGGCCCCGGGATGTCGATTCTCCAGCGAGCGAAAGGATAAGGCTCGGCTAGGGTGATGAGCTCCGCTGCTGGCTGATGGACCAAGTGGTCAAATCACTGGCATCGGTCACAGTGTTGTGTGTAGGTTGAGCAGTCGCGCTGTAGAGTGGGCCACCAATAACCTTGCCGTAGCAAGATCCTAGCGAGCGACCTACCTCCTAAATGCGCTCCGCACAGACCTTCGTGGACTTATTCGATCGCTCGGTTGGCTACATCAGTGCTGAGGCACTTCAGGAGAGGACCAAAGAAGGATCTCCGGTAGAGAGCGCCATCTAGAGAGACGAATCGCCGAGCTTCGTACTTCAATCTTCGGGCTTCTTGAGGGTCGGGGGGCACTTGAGAATCTTGGATCCACGACAGGTACGGGGTACGCCAGTCGCTCGGGGGGGCCGAGTCAACACCCAGGAGCTCTGAGTCGATGCTCGGTCGCTCTAGCTCTTCGAGAAGGACCGATTGAGTACCCTTGGGGTCAAGAGAGGAGGCCAGCCGAGAGAGGGCGTCCGCTCGGGAATTTTCCTCTCGAGCTATTCGGACTACCTCAAATCTCTCGAACGGTTGTGCCACGGCTCTGACCAGCTGAAGGTATTTGACCATCGGAGCTTCTCGAGCTTCGTAATCGCCGTTGACCTGGCTAGCGACCAGCTGGGAGTCAGTGTGAATTTTGACTCGCTCAGCCCCCAGCCGCCGGGCCATGCGGGCTCCCAAGAGAAGGGCCTCGTACTCGGAAGCGTTGTTGGACGCCTGGAAGTTGAACTTCAAGGCGTATTGTAGCTCTGCTCCTTCGGGGGACTTCAAGAGGATTCCAGCGCCGCTCCCGGCTGAGTTGGAGGATCCGTCGATGAACAGTTCCCAGGTTGGCCCGGGCACGGACGGAGATCTTTCTTCAGTCAGGATGGTGCTCTCGGCGATGAAGTCAGCGAGCGCCTGGCCCTTGATAGCCGAGCGAGGCCGGTACGGTATATCGTAGGCCCCAAGCATGATGACCCACTTGACGAGGCGTCCCGAGGCTTCAGGGTGAGCGAGGATCCTCTTCAATGGTTCGTCGGTCAGCACCGTGATGGAGTGCCCTTGGAAATAGGGTCAGAGGCGCTTGGACGAGGTAACCAACGCTAGCACGAGTCTCTCGATTGCAGGGTACCTTCTTTCAGCCTCATTGAGCACCTTGCTGGTGTAGTAGACCGGTCTCTCGACTCCCGAGTCATTTCTGACTAGGACCGAGCTAACTGTAGATGGAGTTGCTAAGAGATAGAGATGTAAGGTTTCACCTGGGACGGGCTTGGAAAGCATCGGGGGTGAAGCCAGGAACTCCTTAAGCTCGGCGAACGCTTTTTGGCATTCCTCATCCCATGCGAATGTAGCAGATGCCACTTTGGGCCCCCTCAACAGTTTGAAGAAGGGTAGGCATCGTTCAGCCGCACGGGACAGGAATCTGCTGAGCGCGGCAATGAGCCCGGTAAGGCGTTGAACATCTTTGATGCAGGTGGGTGGGCGCATGTCCATAATGGCCTGGACCTTGTCGGGGTTGGCCTCGATCCCACGCTGGGTGACTAAGAAGCCCAAGAATTTCCCGGACCTTACTCCGAAGGCGCACTTGGCAGGATTGAGCTTCATGTTGTACTTTAGGAGGGTGTTGAAGGTTTCAGCTAGGTCGACGAAGTGGTCTTCGGCCTTAGGGGTCTTCACGAGCATGTCGTCAATATAGGCCTCGACGTTCTGGCCGAGCTGTCCCTCGAACATATGATTGACCCGCCTCTGGTATGTGGCTCCAGCGTTCTTCAACCCGAAAGGCATCCGGGTGTAGCAGTATACGCCGAAGTCGGTGATAAAGGCGGTCTTCTCGATGTCTTCTGGATTCATTCTGATCTGATGGTAACCTGAATAGGCGTCTAGGAAGCTGAGTATCTCGTTGCCCGAGGTTGAGTCAACCAGTTGGTCGATGCTCAGTAATGGATAGTAGTCCTTTGGAGTAGCCTTGTTCAAGTCGGTGAAGTCCACGCACATTCGCCACTTTCCCGAAGCTTTTGGCACCAGGACGATGTTAGCCAGCCACGTCGGGTACAGGACCGGTCTAAAAAGACCAGTCTTTTGCCCCTTGGTGACTTGCTCCTTGATGATCGCCTGCTTTTCTGGCGCGTGCTTCTTTCTGCGTTGCTGTACGGGCTTCACGGTTGGGTCGAGGTTGAGCTTATGCATCACTGTCTCCTCCGGTATCCCAGGGAGTTGATCATCAGACCATGCAAAGACTCGGATGTATGCTGAAAGAAACTGTTTGTATTGCTGTTGAACCTCAGACGGTAGGTCAGCTCCAATCTTTACTCCTAGGGTCGGGTCGTCATTTAGGAAAACTGTTAGCAATTCACCTCCAAGCTCGGAGGTTACAGGTTTTTTCTCGACTTCCCGGGGACCCTTATTCTTCCTGTCCGGCCTTGTGGCTTCAACCGAGATATTATAGCACCTTCTGGCCGTTGCTTGGTTTCCTCGGACTTCCCCCAACCCGTTTTTGGTGGGGAACTTCATTTTTTGGTGATAGGTAGAGGGCACCGCTTTCGTTCGGCTAAGGATTCCTCGGCCGAAGATCGCGTTGTATGCTATCATACCCTTGATCACTATGAAGTCCACCATGACCGTAACGGTTTGGGTGGGGTGCCGAGAGTAACCGGCAGGCTTAGGGCTCCCTTTGGATAAGTGGCCTGGCCATTGAACCCGCACAGGGGGGTTCGGATCGGGCGGAGTTTAGACGGATCCTCCCCTATCTTAAGGAAACATTCAAAGGATAATACATCAGGGGCACTTCCATTGTCGACTAGAATCTGTCTACGTTACAATGGTTTATCATGGTCGATATGACTAAGGCGTCGTCATGCGGGGTGGTTAGCCCTTCTAGGTCTCGGTCGGAGAAGACTATGACCTGGGGCTCACTCGGCTGAGGCCTTGGGAGGCTCGACGGCTTGGCTCGCCCGCTCAGCATGACGCTTCCTTCCTCGGCCACTATCTCCTCCTGATGCAGCTCCTCCAGCGATGACGTTGATATGGACCCCGTGAGGGCCGTTGTCGATTTCCTCTGGGGTGCCTTGTTCTTCCTTATGCCCGGCCACGAATCGGGATAGGTGTCCTTGACGGACGAGGCGCTCGATTTCATCCTAGAGCTGGTAGCAATCGCCGGTGTGATGCCAGTGGTCACTGTGGAACAGGCAGTGCTTGATGCGATTGCGGCTCTTCGACTTCATTGGCTCGGGTTGGCAGAGGAGGCCCGAGCCTTTGATGTCTTCATATATCTCGTACACCGGAGCAGTTAGGAGAGTGTACCGCTCATACTTCCATGACGGTTCCTTGTGCTCTCTGTCCCGATTCCGCCTTTTTTCTGGACCCGAACTTGGCTCGGGTGCTCGTTTCTTGTCCCCCTCCCGACCCGAGCCGGTTGCGCCTCGACATGCGCTGAGTACTTCTTCGCACTCAGCGTGGCGCAAAGTCAGGGTCACTAGCTCGGCAAGGGTCGAGGGAGGGTGGAGGACAAGTTCGCGGCAGAGGTTCTCGTCCCGGGTGCCCCCGGTCAGCGCGGTTATGGCCGAGGCTACATCCAGGCGGGGGATTCTCAGGGCTTCCGACTTGAATCGGTGGATGTAAGCCCGGAGTTTCTCCCCTTGCGCCTGTTTGAGAGCCAATAGCCCCGCTACTGACCTCGGGGGGGGGGGGCGCTACCGGCGAGACTCTCCTTAAACACTCGCCCGAATTGTTTGAAGTCACGGACGGATCCGGGGGCGAGGGCCCGGAACCACGCTTGGGCGCCTTGGACCAGGGTGGTCACAAAGGCTCGGCATTTGATGGCGTCGGATGCTCCATGCAGAGTCATCAGGGTGGCGAAGCTGTCGAAGTGATCGATCGGGTCGCCCTGGCCGTCATAAGGCTTGAAGGTCGGAATGGAGGTTCTGGGAGATACCTCTGCCTTCAAGATATAGTCGGAGAACAGGGTTTTCTCCTCATCCTCCGCGGAGGAGACTTTCTGAAGGGTGCGTAGGGCACGCTCTTGTTCTAGAAATGCCTCTCGAATTCTCACAGTCGGAGGGATAGCTCCGGCTGTCGCTGCGCCGTGGGGCTGGGGGGGCTGTCTTGGCGTTCCCCAGGGACTTCGGTCTCTGGATTAAGACGGCGTGCCCCAAGTCTCTCCCTTTTCGGAGTGGAGGAGGCCTCTTGCTCCGGAGGAGGGGCTTGTGAAGGTCCTCCTGACCTGTTACGGATGATCTGCCGGCCTCGGAGGGTGAAGCGGCCTCCGGCGGTGTGTTGGGACACGTTCTCGCGGGGGGGGCTTTCCGGAGGGGCGCATGACCTTCCATCCCTGGCTGCTTAAGTCCTCATGAGTTCCACGAGGACATCCAATTTTGTGTTGAGGGCTTGGAAAGCGTCAGTGCCGCCGCTAAGTGGTAGCCCCACCGCCGTGGGGGGAGGGGGCGGGTGCCCAACCACCGCGGGGGGAGGGGGCGGTCCGTCGGCGGGGGTGCTGGCATTGGAGGGGGGATTTTGTGAGGCTTGAGAATGGCCTTCTCCCACCGCCACCATGGCCATTCCCCTATCGCCGGCGGACCTCCTCCCTGAACTTCTTCGCACCATACTAGCTCTTTGGTCGTTTCCCACAGACGGCGCCAGATGAAGGGGCGTGATCTCGCACTGGTCTGAGCTGGGAGGATGATCACCGGATAGTGAACTATAAAGAAGGGAAAACGGATCAGGGGTCCCAGGGATGGTTCCCTGGGGAAAACCCTCCGATGCTTAAGTCAGTAGAGCAATGGTGGAAGTTATGAAGGGAGGAAGAAAGAGGTGCACGAGATCCCCCTACACCGAGGTGGTGAATTGGTTCCTGCTCAGGGAGTTTAGGCGTATGTTGGCCCTTACCTTTCGTCGGAGCGAGTCCCAAGTTTATATAGTGTGCTTGCCTCATGAGTCCCGTAAGCTGAGGAGTTTCAGGCGGGAGTTACGTCCTCATTGCGGGGTCTTTACGTCCTCATCGTGGGATCTTTACGTCCTCATCGTGGGATCTTTATAGCCTTGAGGGGTCATGGGTCCCTTATCCTCATAAAGTCCTACTCATAAAGGGCTCTCAACGCCAGCGTGGACAAGCAATCGTCGGTCGAGCCGAGCATGAAAGATGTCAACCCCGTCCGGGCGATAGGCATAGCTCGGATGAAGATAGGTCGGCGTGGGTACTGAGCGCCTACCTTTGTCCTGGCGAGGGGATCGATCGGGCCTGGGTCTTTTTCTGACCTGACCGACGCTCGGACCTTCCGAGCCTAAGGGCCGCCGAGGAAGGGTGTGATTCTCGAGTGATCTTATTGGGCTTTTTAGCCTAAGTGGGCCCTGTGGGGCTGTCACTTGGATGAGCTGGGCCTCGTTTGGTCCTGATGGACCTAGTTTGGCTGCTCTTTAGATGGGCTACAGAAATCCCCCTCTCCAGGGGGTTTTGTGAGAATTTCAGCTAGCTGATTATGTGTGTCAATGAAATTCAATTCAAAGACCCCTTTTCCTACATGATCTCTCAAAAAATGATGTCTAATGTCAATGTGTTTTGTCTTAAAATGTTGTACATGATTATTTGACAAATTGATTGTACTGGTATTGTCACACAAGATTGGAATACATTTCATTTCAACATCCAAATCAAACACTTGATTTTTGATCCAAAGTACTTGGGCTCCAAAACTTCCGGCGGCTACATATTCAGCCTCGGCCGTTGAGAGAGCTACTGAATGTTATTTCTTGGAGGCCCATGAGACTAGGCACCTACCAAGAAACTAACAGTATCCACTAGTACTTTTTCAATCTACAATGCATCCGGCATAATCCACATCGGTGTATGCAATCAAATCAAATGAACTACCGATGGGAAACCACAAGCCAAAATCTATTGTGCCAACGAGCACATAGACATACACTAAATAGAATGTCAGGGCGGCATGCTATGAGACACAATAGTGATCCGATCATACCTCAAAATAGTGTGGGATCTACTGTTTTACCATTTTCATCTTTGTCTAACTTCGTGGTTGTGGCCATCGAAGTTGACAGGGGTTTTGCTTCAGCCATCCCATATTTCTTTATCATCTCCAATGTGTACTTAGCTTGATTTATGAAAATACCTTCAGATGTTTGCTTCACCTGCAATCCAAGAAAGAATGTAAGTTCATGAGGCGGGTTACTGGTCCGACTCGGTATTGTTCCGACTCCCTGGACAGCAACCGAACTTGGCTTGTGGGACGGCGGCGGCACTAACATTTTATTTTTACATTTGTATCATTGGTTAATTGGGTTGCAAATGTATGGCAAGTATAAGCCAATATGTTAGTCCTTAGAAGTCTTTGAGTTTCTTTGCAAAAGGCCATGTTGGCCCGGCGGGACTCCCACCTTATTCCCCATTGGTCCACCTAGCTCCTAGGGCCCCAAGGGGATGGTCCATGGTCCAAGTTGGACTTGGACCAAGTAGAAGACAATTTCAATTTTACTTCCTTGGTCCAAGGGGCGCCCCCCCTCCTTTTGTATTTTTTTAGTTTGGTTTTTGACCACATGGGAGATTAATTATCCCATATCTTATTTGCCCCTCCCTAACCCTAGATCTGAGGGTAGTTTAGGACTTTTTTTTTGTATTATAAAACCCTTGTATTTTGTGAATTCCATAGCAATTAATGAAGAAAAATCCCATTTGTTGCTCCAAGCCCAAGGGCGCAGCCCTCTCTCTCCTCTCTCCCCCTTTGGAGCTGTGAAAGCTCAGATCTTTAGAGGTATGAAGCCTCCCCATCAATCCCTTGCTAAGTGAGAAGCCCAGCACCGCTGCCACCATCGAGCCGCCATCACACCACCACCGCCTCACCCTCGGAAGTCTGTCACCCCTTGACATCAAGCTATTACCCAAATTTTATCTCCTAGTCAGAAGATCTGATCAATCCCAAATTTTGAGGGTGAGTTCCCCACGAAATCCCCTCTCTCCAAAAATATTTTCAGGTTATTCCTCCACCGTTTGCCCCCCGTACCACCATATTCTTCCCTGGTCTACACAATCTGTCCCTGTGCAGATTTATGTTCCATCAGCCCAACTCTTCTTTGTTTTGACCCCCTTCCCTATTTCAGAACGATCTAAAATTTGGACTGGAATTTTTGTCCACCAAAGCCCTCTTCCACAATTTTTTTCATGATTTTATGAATTTGTTTACCCATCCAAAAATCCACTGCAAAATATGGAATCAGTTCTATCTCTTGTAGTCCAGATCCGACCACCCCCTGTTATAAAATCCATTTGCCCTCTCAAACCACCTCAGAAAATTACAAAACAATTATCCTCATGTTCCTTACTTTTCCCTCTATCTTCCATAAAAAATTTTAAGTCCAAATTCCACCCGTTGACCTTCGGTCAACCCATGTTTTCAGGCAGATCCCAATCTGCCCAGTATTTCCTGAGTCTGTCAATCTGTCGGTTACAAATTCTACTAAGGAAACTACAGAGACAAGAAAATTCCTGTAACACCAGTTGATTGTAGATCTTCAAGTAAACTTTCCAACGACGCTGGTTTCACGTCGATCTGACGTTCGTGCTGATCGCAGAAAATTTTCTCGCCGAGTCGCGCAGTGTTGAAACAGAGGAACTAGTTCGGGATAGCAAGCTACCGCCACAGTAGCAATGCGCCGGAACCGTCAGAGTTGCCCAAGAAGCCGCCCGTCAACCCAAGTGCAATACTCCCAGGTCCCACGTGTAGCCCTTTACTTCCCTGCATGGAGTGGGCAGTAAAACTCTTACTATAAATTTTGTTAATTGTTTGTACCGGGAGTACGAGACTTGGCCGGGATCGCCTTCCCCACACCCAGTAGCGTGGAGGTATCGTGTCCGCTCCCCTCTCGGTAATTTGCTTTACTTGTATATATTTCTGTATGTCACTGCTAGAGTGATAGGATAATTTAGCTTGTTATATCATTTCAATCGCCGCTGCGAGAGAGAGTGAGTGTGACCTGTCCCGTGACTCAATCCGAGTATGCAGAAAAGCCAATACCCGTGACTCATTGCCAGTTCCTCAACCGCGCAGATCCACGTGTTTCCCTCGCTTAGGGACGTTTGCCAGCTAGAGTCCCAGGTTCGCGTCCCGTCTCGCATCAAATTTGTATCAAAGCTAAGTCGAGTTTAGGGTAGTTGGTCCAAGGTGTCGCATTGCATTCTTATACCCGGTATATCAAAAGGTGTCTCCGGAACGATAGGTTACGCCTATTGGGAAGGTAACATACTTGCGTGAGTGCGATCTTCGAATCAAACCTCTGCCACGTACCGGATACTGGTTGAGTCTAGTTTGTAGTCAAGTCTGCATTCCAACTTTGCATTAGTGTTTAGGGTCATGTCTAGTCCATTAGGGAGTCAGTTTGTCTTGTCACCGAGTGTCGACATGGCCATCCTATAGCTCCCCGTGTCCCATGGATCCCCAAAAGCCCACGTCATATGAATGGTGACGACACACCCAAGGATGGGGAATCCAACCCCACTACCTCCGTAGGCCCGAAGCCCCAGACTTCTATGGCTCCAAAGTCCTGAGCGACTACCTAGAGTGGAAAGTCGCTATGGACCAATACTTTGAGTGTTACATTATGTCCAATGTCATGCAAGTCGACTTTGCCACAAGGCAGCTATTTTATGAAGCCGCCGAAAAATAGAGGGACATAGAATACTTGAGGGAAATTAGGAGGCAATGGCCTACAGAGTCATGGCGTGAGATGAAGGGCGAGCCTAGAAGGGTCTACCTACCCGGCCCAGTCACCTCCAACCGACCCCACCCGCTCACCTCCAACCAAGTGGGTCATAGTCAGAGGCCAAGAGCCATGTACGTAGATGAGCCTAGACCTAAGACTAGGCCAATTGAACATGAGCAAACCCACCATGATGCCCCTAGTCCAAACCGCACCTTAGATGACCTCGTGCAAATGTTTATGGACCGGATGGATAGGAGGGATAGGATGTGGGCACAACTCCTGCCCGAGCCTAAGGAGGTAGTAGCCAGTAGTCTAAACCCGGTGTTGTCTACGGAGTCCCCAATTCCTCTCCCCATCATGGAGGAAGTCCCTTCCCCAACCGAGGGAGATGTTTCACGCCGAGAAGGGCCACCCCAAGGACCTCTTTCCCTCAGCAGGACATTCCTTCCCCACCCATGAGAGCTCCATTGCCACCACCCTCACTTCCCGATCCTTATTCGGAGCCACCTCAGCCAGAGCCACCCGTGTTTCTAACGGGAAAGCTATTCATCACTGAGCCACTACTTAGTTGGCTCAAGATAGGCTTGGTCCCTAGACCACCTTGCTACCCATCCATGGACCACGCACTACAACTACTGCCCGTCAACTCATTCCAGACCACTTTTCCGTCTTCTCACCATGTTGATAAATTGGAAGACCTCGTTAAGGGATTAGACTGGCAATTGATGTTGACGTGTATGTTGGCCCTAGACTTCAACCAACCCAATCGTCGTAACTTCACACATCTAGCCTTAGGGTCCATTACCTCCGTGTGCACCATAGGTCATGTCACCACGGAGGTTCTTTTATTCCTCCCTATGCCGGCCGAGCCGTATTTCATTCCACTTATCCCAAGGGAGGAACCATATCTACTATATGAGACCACCGTCCGATCTACCCTAGTGCATGAAGGTGACCACCTACACCTTCAAGAATTCCAAACATGGGACCGTGACCTGTGGGAACCCAGCTCAAGGGGTCCCACATTCTTTGATCCCTTCGACCCCTTCTCTAGTGAACCTTATGACCCACCTTATCCATTTCACCTTGCCAGGGAAGTCCACTATCACACCACTTCCCCACGGACCGGACCATCTACACCCATCAAGCATGTTCATTGGCAAGAGATACATACTTATAGGGGTGATGAAGAAGGTGATTTCAGTTCTCCTGGCCCTCCCACATCCAAGTCCAAAAGGTCGTCAGTGCATGAGTGGTGCATCCTAGGTTGTCTAGGATTCTATGATTATACCGACATTTGGTTATGTCTCATGTATGCACGTCACACATTCGGGTGTCCTGGCCCACCATTGCAAGTGCATGGGTCTGCATAGCATTAGGTTTGTCTAGGACATAGAGTGTGTTTTTCTTTTGTACAATTTGTTAGGAGTCTGCATGCATCGAGTCGAGTCGATCTATTGCAAGCTCGTGATGTCAGTCCCTTTCGAGTGTGAGGCAAGTCGGGTCTAATGCGTACGTTGTAGACTTGTCGAAATTTGGGATCGACTCTACCTCAATATCTCGGATCTAGTCACATATAGGGACACCGCGGTGATTCCTAGTAAGTCATTGAGCCGTCTCCTTCCTTTGAGAGTGACCCCGCCCCGGAGTGTCCACCACTAGCCTCATTCCCACAGCAGCATGTGCATATCGGATATATACGGGATGAGCTGGTGATGATTACTTAGAGTGGAGCGTACTCCGCGCTACCTGGTACGGTGACAGATCCGCAGGAGTCACACGAGTAGCCGCACCCCTTACTCGACGGGGTCGAGTTCTTCCCACCTGGAGAGAATTGATGAGAATCAACATCGGGCACTAACATTTTATTTTTGCATTTGTATCCTTGGTTAATTGGGTTTACAATTGTATGGCAATTATAAGCTAATATGTTAGTCCTTAGGAATCTTTGGGTTTTGTTGCAAAAAGGCCTTGGGTTTCTATGTAAAATGCCAGTAGGTCCAGCATGGTCCCCCACCCCCTTTCCCATTGGGCCACCTAGCTCCTAGGGCCCCAAGGGGATGGTCCATGGTCCAAGTTGGACTTGGACCAAGTAGAAGACAATTTCAATTTTACTTCCTTGGTCCAAGGGGCACCCCCCCTCCTTTTGTATTTTTTTATTTTGAGTTTTGACCACATGGGGGATTAATTATCCCATACCTTATTTGCCCCTCCCTAACCCTAGATCTGAGGGTAGTTTAGGACTTTTTCTTGTATTACAAAACCCTTGTATTTTGTGAATTCCATAGCAATTAATGAAGAAAAATCTCATTTGTTGCTCCAAGCCCAAGGGCGCAGCCCTCTCTCTCCTCTCTCCCCCTTGAGCTGTGAAAGCTCTGATCTTCAGAGGTGTAAAGCCTCCCTATCAACCCCTCTCTGAGTGAGAACCTCAGCACCGCCGCCACTGCCGCCATCGCACCACCACCCCCACCTCATCGGAGTTCTGTCCATCTCTAGATAGCAAGCTGAGGTTGGATTTTTATCTCCCAATCAGGAGATATGTTCAACCTCAAATTTTGAGTGTTTGTTCTTCCTGTCATCCCCCATCTCCCATTCAAATTTCGTGTCATTCCGCTTGCATTTACTATTTTTCCTAGTAATTAAGTTTCCCCCCAGCAATCTGCCAGTTTGCAGATCTACGGGACAGTGTCTTGTTGTTGTATTTTTCCCGCCCCCTTAGCCATATCCAAAAATTCCAAAAATAATCATACCTGTTCCTCACATCCCCCTCTTCCACCCATAATTTTTCCAGAGTCTAGATCCATCATTTTTATTTTGGTCAAATTTCATTTTCAAGTAGATCATGTTCTGTCCTGACTGTCTGTAATCCGAGCTAGTAGAAATACCTGGGGAACAGTCGTTTTCATTTCCAATCCATCTACTAGATGGACATGAAACTAATTTATGTTGTATCCCTTTGAGTCCTCTATCCAATGACACTGATCTCGCCTCGATCCACCTCCGAATCTGGGCACAACAATTCTTTTCGTCGGGTCGCGCAAACATGTTCCGTGAACAGGCCAGCAAAGGCAGCAACAAGTTAATTCTTGCAAAATTACTTCAACGTCGACTCAGTCGTCGCCGATCTCAGGGATCGAAGAGGAGTCTTCCACCGACGTCCCAGCCAACCTCCGTGATCAAAAGGTGACCGGAAGCCATCATCCCACAAGCCGAGTTCGGTTGCTATCCAGCAAGTCAGAACAGTACCGAGTCGGACCAGCAGCCTGCCTCCGGTACAAGAGCCCTTCTGGCTTGCTGCCCGTCAACCCGAGACCGCTACTCCTGGGTCCCACTGTAGCCCTTTACCTCCCTATGTGGAGTGGGCAATTAAAATCACAGCTGTAATTATTTATTTACTGTACACCAGGAGTACGAGTTTCAGCCGGGGTCGTCTTCCCCACACCCGGAGCGTGGAGGTATCGTGTCTACTCCTACCTTGGCATTTGCTTTACTCGTATATATTTCTATATGCCACTACTTGCATGTGATAGGTCATAACTCGTTATAATTTTATCACCGCTGCGAGAGTGAACCCGTCCCGTGACTCGATCCGAGCACACGAAAAAGTCGATACCCGAGACTCACTGTCAGTTCCTCAACCGCGCAGATCCACGCGTTTCCCTCGCTTAGGGACGTCCGCGAGCTAGAGTCTCTTGTTATCTCGAGTCCCAAGTCCGCGTCCCATCCCGCATCAAAATATGGTGGAACAGGGGGCAAACGATGAGGAATAACCTAGAATTTTTTTTGGAGAGAGGGGATTTCATGGGGAACTCACCCTCAAAATTTGGGCTCGATCAGATCTCCCGATTGGGGGATAAAATTTGGGCAATAGCTTGCTGTCCAGGGGTGGACAGAATTCCGACGAAGTGGCGGTGGTGGTGCGATGGCGGCTCGATGGAGGCGGCGGCGGCAGTGCTGAGCTTCTCACTCAGACAGGAGATGATAAGGAGGTATCTCACCTCTGAAATGGCTAGCTCTCATAGCTGCAAGGGGGTTAGGAAGGGAGAGAGGGGGTGCACCCGAGTCCCAGGTTCGCGTTCTGTCCCGCATCAAATTGGTATCAGAGAGGGTTGAGTCTAGGGTAGTATGTCTAAAGTTTACATTGCATTCCATTCCGGTATATTAAAAGGTGTCCCCGGAATAACAGGTTATGCCCATTGGGAAGGTAACACACTTGCGTGAGTGCGATCTTCTGATCAATCCTCCGCCACGTACTGGATACTGGTTGAGTCTAGGTTTGTAGTCGAGTCTGCATTCCAACTTTGCATTGTTGTTTTAGGGTCATGTATGCGGGACGGAATGCGAACCTGGGACTCTAGCTCGCGGACGTCCCTAAGCGAGGGAAACATGTGGATCTACACGGTTGAGGAACCGGCAATGAGTCTCGAGTATCGGCTTTTCTGCGTGCTCGGATTGAGTCATGGGAGGAGTCACGCTCGCTCAAATTTTGGCCTCAGCTTGCTGTCCAGATATGGATAGAACTCCGACGAGGTGGCGGCGGTGGTGCGATGGCGGCGGCGGCGGCAGTACTGAGCTTCTCACTCGGATAGGGGATGATAATGAGGTCTCACACCTCAGAAGGGGGCTGCTCTCTCAGTTGCAAAGGGGGTGGAAGGGGGAGAGTGGCTGCGCCCTTGCTCTTGCACAAAATTCTGATTTTTTCTTCTTGATATTCTATGAAATATGGAAATACAAGGTTTATATAGAAATAGATAAAAGACCTTAACTATCCTTAGATCTAGGCTTAGAGAGGGGCAAATAAGGGATAGGAAGTAGTCCTCCCATGTGGTAAAAAAAACCACAATAAAAAAACATAGTGAGAGTTGCATCAAATCCAAGGTGTGAAGCCTTGATTCTGGGAGTGATTCCCACCTCTATCACCTCCGCTGGATGCGACTTCCAGCCACCGCCGCCGTCGCCTCTGTTCGTGCCACCGTCAAGCCGCCACAGCCCGTTCTTTGAAGTGTTGTCCAGGATTCCGAGATCCAGGACAGAAGCTCAGAGAAAAGGTCGGTCCTCCCAATCCGTGTATTTGATGATCTTGAAATTTTGAGAGATCATCCCCCTTGTAGTTACCTCCTTCCATTTTAAATTTCGTGACAATCCGCCACCGTTTGCTATTTTTCCAAGTCTTTTAGTTCCACCCTTAACAGTCTGTCAATCAGTAGATCTGCGGGATAGTGTCTTGTTATTATATTTTTCCAGCCCCCTTAGCCATCTCCAAAAATTACCAAACAATTCATCTGTGATCCTCACTTCCTACCCTACCCACCATAAAATTCCCAAGATCCAGTTCTACCATTCCCCTGTCGGTAAAAATTTATTTTCAGGCAGATCTTATTCTGTCCTGACTGTCTATAATCCGAGCCAGCAGAAATACTTGGGGAACAGTTGTTTTCATTTCTAATCCATTTGCTGGATGGGTGTGAAATTAATTTATGTTTTAGCCCTTTGAGTCCTCTATCCAACGGCGCCAATATCGCCTCGATCTGCTTCCGGATCTGGGCACAAAAAAAAATTTCGTGAAGGCACACAATTCTGATCCGTGAACAGGCCAGTAGAACAGTCTGCCGGTTAATTCTGTAAAAATACACCGGCTCACATTCGGCCGCCGCCACTCCCGAGGATCAACCAGTAACCCCCCAGCAGCGTCCCAGCCAACCGCCGTAGCAAGGAGACGCCTGGAAGCCACCGTCCCAGCAGCCGAGTTCACTTGCTGTCCAGCGAGTTTGAATAGTACTGAGTCAGACCAGCAGCCCGACTCCGGCCCGAAAGCCCTTCCGGCTTGTTGCCCGTCAACCCGAGTTCTCTACTCCTGGGTCCCATGTGTAGCCCTTTACCTCCCTACATAGAGTGGGCAATAAAATCATTTCTGTAATTATTATGAATTATTTGTACCGGGAGTACGAGTCTTGGTCGGGGTCGCCTTCCCCACGCCAGGAGCGTGGAGGTATCATTTCTGCTCCCTCACTTTGGCATTTACTTTTCTCGTATATATTCGTATGCTGCTGCATGAGTGTGTTAGAATTCTAGCCTGATCAATTTAGTCACTGCTGCGAGCGAGTGAGTGGAACCGTCCCATGACTCGATCCGAGCACGTGAAAAGTCGATACCTGTGACTCACTGTCGGTTTCTCAACCGCGCACGTGCGCACGTTTCCCTCACTAGGGACAAGTCGCGAGCTAGTGTCCCAGGTTCCCATCCGAATTGGCATCGAGTCGAGTCCTGTCCCGCATCAAATTGGTATCAGAGCGGGTTAGTGTCTAGGGTAGTCGGTCCAAGGTGTCGCATTGCATTCCGATACCCGGTATATTAAAAGGTGCCTCCGAAACGATAGGTTATGCCTATTGGGAAGGTAACACACTTGCGTGAGTGCGATCTTCGGATCAAACCTCCGCCTCATACCAGATACTGGTTGAGTCTAGGTTTGTAGTCGAGTCTGCATTCCAACTTTTCATTGTTGTATAGGGTCGTGTCTAGTCCATTAGAGTGTCACTCAGTTGTCTGCATGTCCAACTACCCACCAGCCCATGGCTGTTCCCCGAGACCGTGCGTCCGATTGGTCATCCCTGGTGGCCCAATTCAAGGCATATCACTTAGTTGTCTGCATGTCCAACTACCCACCAGCCCATGGCCGTTCCCCGAGACCGTGCGTTCGATTGGTCATCCTTGGTGGCCCAATTCAAGGCTCTCATGGCCTGACCCCTGGGTCTTGCCCCCATCATTCAACCACCGATTGACCCGACCCACATGTCCTATAGTGGTTGTATCCCGCACCCTATCATTTCTACTGCCACTCTACCCAATGGGTCCACAACGGAACTCGATTTCATTTATATGGAGTCAGATAATTGGGTTTCTCTGGATATCGTTGAGTCCCTTTCTACGACTGGCAAGATTGCCCGCGAGGGTGATTTAGCCTTTGTCGAGTTCCAATAGAAGATCGACTCCAATTTTTACTTCGATGGAGCAAGGTGCAAAATCGATACGCTAGTAGGACCATGCATTATATTAGGGCGACCATGGCTTGAAGAGAGGAGTGTGACCTTTGACCTAAGGTGAAGGACCTTCACTTTACATCCTCCACACTTGCCTGGCGAGTTCACATTCCACAACATTTTGACCATCGCACCCATAGATGACATTCAATAAGTCATCCCAGTGTCGCCTGTCACCCATGTCCAGCCAGTCATCCCGGTCGCACCAGTCATCCCGGTTCCTCCAGTTGCCCCGACCATGCACATCACTCAGGAGCCTGTAGACGACCCCGAGCTTCCGCCCATCCTAGTTTCCCACAACGGTCCTGACCAGTCTGCAACCTCTCTTTTACTAGTCACTCCCGAGCAACAGTCAGCCGACCCTCTTATGCCCGTCTCTCCTATGATAGAGCAGCCACTAGTGACTACCGTACCACTGTCGACGCCCTGTGTTGACACGGTATGGTCTGATTTTTGCCGCATGTACAAGAGACAGCATCCGAACTTCCTTTTTGTCATGCTTCACACCAAACTTCAGGATTACCTTCCCATCACCCGCCTCCTGATCCTCTTACACTTCCGTACCCGAGGACGAGTCTTCTCAAACTGGAGATGGTTGACGAGGGATGAGACTCACGACATCAAGTTGTGGGTCAGTCTTTCTTTACACTTAGTGTATGTAGATGGTGTCCGTCATCCTTAGCGTGTCTTCCTTAGTATTTGGTGTCTCTTTGTCGTACCTCATTGCCGATTTCTCAACCACGCACGTCCGCACGTATCCCTTACAAGGGACGAGTCGCGAGCTAGAGTCCCAGGTTCGCATCCGAATTGGCGTCAAGTCGCGTCATGTCCCGCATCAGTTAACCCATTAAACTCATCTCAAATTCTCCTTGCATAATTTCTACAAATTCATCACATAAGACATTATTAGTAGCTCCAAAAATAATGTCATCCAAATACACTTGAACTACTAATATGTCTTTACCTAATTTTCTTGTGAAGAGAGTTTGGTCAACCTTACCTCTTTTGAAATCATTTTCAATTAGAAATGTGGTGAGCCTTTCATACCATGCCCTTGGTGCTTGTTTTAATCCGTACAAGGCCTTCTGCAGCTTGTACACATGTTGTGGATGTTTTGGGTCTTCAAAACCTGGAGGTTGTTCTACAAAAATATCCTCTTTGATGTACCCGTTAAGAAATGCAGATTTAACATCCATTTGAAATAGTTAAAAGTTTACAGAGTAAGCATAAGATAATAAGACCCGGACTGCTTCCAGTCGAGCAACCAGGGCAAAAGACTCATCAAAATCAATACGCATTTCCTTGCTATACCCTTTGGCTACGAGTCGGACCTTGTTCCTAACAACCAATCCCGTGTCACTCAACTTGTTTCTGAAAACCTAACGGGTTCCTATTACGGGTTGATTCTTAGGACGCGGCATGAAAGTCCATACCTCGTTTCTTTCGAACTGGTGCAACTCTTCATGCATAGCCTACATCTATGATTCATTTTGAAGAGCTTCATGAATATCCTTAAGATCTTCTTGGGAGATAAGGGCCATCAAATCCTCCTCTTCAAATTGCCTTAGAGAAGATCTAGTTCTTACCCCATCTTCAGGATTACCTATGATATTTTTAGCTGGGTGATCTTTCAAGAATGTGGAAGAACTTGGCAAGTCGGGGTGCTGCACTCGCTGTTCTTGAAGTGTATCAATTGTTGGATCTTCATCCTTTTCACTTTTGTTGGAGATCCCTTCAGTTTATTCATCCTTAATCTTAGCATCATCTGAGCGTTTGGGAGCTTCATCTGCATCCAAGGTAAAAGAAATTTGATTTGTCAGTTTTAATTCAGATTCATCAAAAGTAACATGAGGACTTTCTTCAACAACTAAAGTCCTTTTATTAAATAGCATGTAAGCTCTAGAATTTAATGTGTAACCTAGGAAGATTCCTTTGTCACTCTTTTCATCAAACTTTCCTAGATTTGACTTACCATTATTCAAAATATAGCAAGGGCATCCAAATGGTTTGAGATAGGAAATGTTCGGTTTCTTACCCTTGTAGAGCTCATATGGGGTTTTCTTCAAGATCGGCCTTACCATTGCCCTATTTATGATGTAGCATGCTGTACTTACCGTCTCAGCCCAAAAATATTTGGGTAGGGAGTTCTCACTTAACATGGTCCGAGCCATGTCTATCAATGTTCTATTTTTTCTCTCCACTACTCCATTTTGTTGAGGCATCCTAGGTGATGAGAAGTTGTGTGTATATCCTTGTTCTTGGCAAAAACTGCTGAAGTCATGATTTTCAAATTCACCACCATGATCACTCTGAATTGTGGTGATGAGGTATCCTTTATCATTTTGGATTTTCCTACAAAACACTTGAAACTCTATCAAGGCATCACTTTTATTAGCTAAAAATAACACCCATGTAAATCTGGAGTAATCATCAATAATTACAAATCCATAAGATTTTCCTCCTAGGCTGGATGTCCTAGTCGGACCAAAGAGATCAAGGTGGAGCAGTTCTAGAGGCCTAGCGATAGAAATAATATTTTTATTTTTGATAGAGATACGTGTTTGCTTGCCTTTTATGCAAGCCTCACAGATATTATCACTTTCAAATTTTAATTTAGGCAGCCTATTTACCAATTCATGTCTAGATAATTTGGAGATTACTCCAAAACTAGCATGACCTAGTCTTCGGTGCCACAGCCATGCATTATCATGATTATTTGCTACCAAGCACACATCATCACCGACAACATCATCAAGATCAACAGTATACACATTGTTATTCCTTTTGTCAATGAATCTTATTTGACTATAGATTTTATACATGACAAGACAATGAGTTTCGTCAAAAATAATTTTAAAACCCTTGTCACACAGTTGGCTTATACTTAAAAGATTGTGATTTAAACCCTTCACCAAGAGCACATTTTCGATAAGAATTTCAGAATTCTTACCTATGTTGCCAATTCCAATAATCTTACCTTTGTCTTTTCCACCAAAGGCAACCAAGCCTCCATCCTTATCTTGTAGAGTAGAGAACACTTTCTCGTCCCCTGTCATATGCCTTGAACAACCGTTGTCTAGGTACCATTTGCTCCCCCTAGCTTCAAGGCATATCTGCAAAAGATAACATTCTCATGCAATTATTTTTGGTACCCAAATTAATTTGGGTCCATAGGAGTTAGTCCAATTCTACACATATCTTTTCTTTATCCAAGGAACATGATTTCTTTGTGTGCTTTGTCTGAACCAACTATTAGAAATAACATGACCAAATCTACCACAATGAAAGCAGTTGACATTTGAGAATCTTCTTTGATATTTGTGTGGTTTAGATTGAACATGTTGGGACTTGGTGTGAGAACATGAAGCACAATCATTTTCTTTTTCATGCACGTAAGATGTAGTAATCTTGTGCTCAAAGGATTTTTTTGTTCTGGGATATATACCCCAATCCTCTTTCCGGAAGTTAACTTTAACTCCCAACACATTGTCTAGGTTTTGTTTCCCTTTAACAAACTTAGAGAGAGTGAACTGTAAGTCAGTCACCTCTTTATTTAAGCTCACATTTTTATTTTTAATTTCTGAAATTGAGGATGTCATAAATTATTTTTCATTCTTGAGCTTTTCACAAACTTTTTTAATTTCAGACATTTTACATGATAGCTCTTCTTTGGCTTTTTCAAAATCTGAAATTGTTTGTAACAATGTTTCTTTTTCCTCAGTTAGTTCAAACCATTCCTGCTCAAGTTTTTCAAATTTTATTGAAGAATCCTCATGTGTAATATCTTCTATCTTTTTCTTGAGGGATTTATTTTCTGATCTGATTTTTCTGTATTTTGTATACAACTTTTCATATTCTGACTCCCATTGTTCATTTGAAATAAAATCAGGGTCAGAATTTACCTCGGCTGAGTCATCCTCATGTGCCATGAGGCACAAGCTTTCCACGAGCTCCTCGAGCTCTTCTTCGGACTGCTCTTCCTCTTCATCACTCATGTGACGACCATAGCTTTTGGTTTCTTGAACTTATCCTTCTTGAACTTTCTCTTCAATTCTGGACATTCACCTCTCATGTGCCTGGGCTTCTTACACTCATAGCATATAATGCTATTTGGCTTGCTAGACTCACCCTTGATTTGAACGGGCTTCCTTTGCCCCTTTCTGAAATTTCCCTAAAAATTCTTCTTTCTTCTCAGAAATTTCTTCACATGATGGGTCAGCATAACCAACTCTTTTTTTTCATTACTCTCCTCACTGGACTCCTCTTCTTGGGAGTCATCATAAGACTATTGAGTTATGGTTTTGATGATTGTTGTGATTATTAAGTTATGGTTTTGATGATAACTGAACTTAATGTGTGATTAAGTGATGATAACTAAACTTGTGGTTGATTGCTCATGCTCTTGTTATCTATGTATGGTTAAGATGGCAAATTGCAACGGTTACATGGTCTTGATCCTTGGTTTGCATATGTTGGTTTTACAAGAGGCAAGAGGTTTCATAAGTTTGTCAATGTGAACAAGCATGGTATTAACCCTGACTATCTTGCTTGCAGGATTAAACTCATGGCAGTCACCTGGTGAACCAAACGTGTGGATAAGCACCCTGCTCCTCTACAATCTAAAAGGATTAAACTCATGGCAGTCACCTGGTGAACCAAACGTGTGGATAAGCACCCTGCTCCTCTATAATCCAAAACAGGTGGTATATGTCATGTACTGTCAAGAACCATTGGTAAGGCTCTTACCCTGTTATACACTCCTTGTTATTGAGTGTTCCATGAGGTTATTTCATGAATAATTTACTTGGGATGATTTAGTTTTATCTCTTGATTCTTAGCCCAGAACTTGATCCTTACCTTAGAACATGTATGTTTCAAAGTGTTCATATGCACCTAGTTCATGAGGTTTCAAGCCCTTGCAAAACTCGTCATCGGGCGCCCTCGCACGTGGATCGACCTGCGCGGTCAGGTCGCGGGGATTGACCTGCCCAGTCAAGTCGCGGGGGTCAAGGGGCAGTGCCCCTTGTGGGGGTTTCTGGGGGTGGAGCCCCCGGAACAAAATTTTGATTATAGGGAAGAGTGAGCATTGAACTTGTTTAAGACAATCTCATGTAATGACAAGTGCTCATTTGCTTTGAACCTTCCATATGCATAAGCTAAGTTAATCCAAACCCAAAATGCATGAAATTGATGAGGACATGAAGCTCTTGACTTATGGACATGTTTTGCTAGGCTAACAACTTGTTTTTGCAGGATCTTCACTATTCGGTCGACCTGAGGACAAGGTCCGGTCGACCTAAATTTCCAGGGATGAAAAAGCTACAAAAATCTCAGTAGCGGTCGACCGCCCCTAGGCGTCCGGTCGACCGGTTTTGCCAGAACCAAAAGGTTCTATCTGTAGACAGTTTCGGCCGACCGCCAAGTGCCGCCGGTCGACCGTCAGCCCCGAGGCCCCCTTTTGTTGACTTTTGTTTCAAGCTCGAGGAGAGGTCTTTCTTCCCATTTGTTTAATCCCAATGACCCCAATTACACCATGATTTGTGGATCTGGTTTGGGGCTTGTCTATGGACCATTCAAGGCTATAAAACATATCATTTGGAGTCATAAACCCTAAGGATCCAAGAGGGCTTCAAGTGAGATCAAGAGAAGGCTATCCAAGTGAAGAAGAAGAAGGGTCTTGTAGCCGTGAATAGTACTCCGTGCAGCAAGTGTTCTTCATCCATTCTCAACCCATTGAAGGCATATCTGAAGCCAACCTCCTCCAAGGAAGAGAAGAGCCAAGCAATCAAGCAAGGATTCCAAGAAGAGTGCCTAAGGGAGAAAGAAGAGAAGCCAAGCAAGCAAGAAAGGAGAAAAGCAAAGCAAGCACAGATTGAAGCTCCGATCAAGTGAAGATACGTTCAAGATCCGCAACATGCATTCAAGGGGAACCCAAAATAGGAGTTTTCTAAACTAAGCCTCATCGTCTTTATGTTTTGGGTGTTGTAATTGTGTTCATCATAAACTGCAAGCTCATGTGTGTGTGTGGATCGTTGTTGGATCCGTGGTCGTGTGTGTGTGTGTGTGTGTCATATTTGATTCGTGTGTGTGCGTGGATCTTCCTAGATCTGCGTTTGTGTGTGTGTGGATCTTTTAGATCTGTTCTATCTCGTGTGTGTGGATTGCTGCACTTGTAGCAGTGGGTGTTTGTGTTGGTGATCCGCTTGTTGGATCGTGTTGGAGACCTCGTCTCTGTGTGTGTGTGTGTGTATTTGGGGCGTGTCCCCGTGTGTGTGTGCAGGCGTAGTCCTACGTGTGTGGCTGGAGCGTCATCTCCATTTGGGGATTTATCCCCGAGTGAAGCCTCACCGGGTTTGGTGAGGGGTGGACGTAGGATTGCCGTCGTTGCATCCGAACCACCTTAAAAACCGCTGTGCAGTGTGTTTTGAATTGTGTGGTTTGGTCAATTTCCTCTACCTCCATTCTCATGAGTGTTAGTGTAAATTGTTGTTCTGGATTTATCTACGTATATCTTGCATAATCTATATCTCATCATATAAAGTTTGATAAATCCAATTTGTGTACAAATAGTTTTGAATCTCTTAACTAGAATTCTATCACATATTTCAAAAAGGACAAAAGTTTTCGTAAAATTTGTAAACACCCAATTCACCCCCCTCTTGGGTGTCATTGATCGCGGGACTTCAAAGACTGGTTGGCTTTCAAGCCAATGGTTTTCTTCTTTTTGGATTCCTCTTCCGCAGTTCTTTTGATGTTAATCTCATAGGTCATAAGTGACCCTATGAGCTCGTCCAATGAGAGTGTGGATAGATTCTTCGAATCCTCAATGACTGTGGCTTTTGTATGCCACACAGGTGGAAGGGATCTCAATATCTTTCTCACGAGTTCGAATTTGTGTACTCCTTCCCAAGGCTTTTGAGACTGTTGGTGATCTCAGTTAATCTTTCAAACATCTCTGAGATGGTTTCTTTGGATTTCATTTTGAACAGCTCGTAATCTCTGACGAGTAGATTGGCCTTGGTCTCCTTGACCTCATAAGTTCCTTCATAAATGAGACATAGCTTGTCCCACATCTCCTTTGCTGAGCTGCACATGGATACATGAGAAAATCCGTTAGGATGGATGGCACACTGCATAATATTCATAGCATTAAAGTTCACCGTGGATGATGCGGGACGCTATGCAAGCTAGGACTCTATGCGAAGACGCGACCAAGTGGACAACTAAGACCAGCAACTTGCAATAGTTTGAACGGCGTAGACTCGACACCTAACGTTCCCAAGAGAGAAACTGCGCCAAGTAACAAGCAACTCAAGCTCGCAAAATGTCCCCAATAGAGTGAAGCACGCCGATCCGCACGGTTGAGAAACCGGTGAGTCTAGGGTAGGCCAATCCACACTCATGACTCGGACAAGTCACGAGACGGTCACACTCTCTCACCACAAGATAAGACAGACCTGCCGTAGATGGTCTAAGAGGGCCTCTCGGGTGCGGCTATAGATGAGAATGTCATCAAAATAAACTATCACAAAGACCCTAATCAAAGGTCGAAGGACCTGGGTCATCAGCCGCATAAAGGTGCTGGGAGCCTTGGTCAACCCAAAGGGCATGACCAGCCACTCATAAAGACCATCTTTGGTCTTAAAGGCCGTCTTCCACTCATCTTCGGGCCTGATCCGCACCTGGTGATAGCCACTCTTCAGATCGATCTTAGAAAACACAGTGGCTCCCGCCATCATATCAAGCATGTCATCTAAGCGGGGAATGGGAAACCTATACTTCGCCGTGATCTTATTGATTGCACGGCTGTCGACACACATTCTCCAAGTACCGTCCTTCTTAGGAGCAAGCAATGCAGGGACGGCACATGGACTCATGCTCTCACGAAGAGATCCCCTCATCATCAACTCCTCGACCTGACGCTGAAGCTCAACGTGATCAGCAGGGCTCATCCTATAACGTGGCAAGTTGGGCAATGAGGACCCCAGAATCAGGTCAATAGCATGCTGAATGTCCCGCATGGGTGGAAGACCCTCAGGTAAATCATCGGGAAATACATCAGCAAACTCCCGAAGGACATCAGTAGCATCAGATGGGAGATCACTCTCCGACTCTCTAACCACCTCTCGGACTACGATGGCAAAAATAGGGTCCCCTCTAACAAAGTCACGCTCCAACTCCCGGGAGCTGACTAGCATCAACCTCCTAGTCAGAGGAACACTCGGGGCGGGGACATCCGGAGGTAAGGTCGTAGCCTGAGCCGGCGATGGGGTATTAGGCCCTGGAACAGCAGGTGTCGGGGTTCTAGGCCCAGTGGGGCCCCAGATGGATGGACTCCTCGGCTGGGACAGGTGAAGGGTAATCCGTTGGCCATTATGGTCGAATGTGCATGTGTTTGACCAGCCATGGAGGGTAGCATCCCGATCAAATAACCAGGGCCTTCCTAGGATAATACTGCCTACCTTCATAGGGAACACATCACACCAGATCCCGTCCTGGTAGGCATGGAACTGTAATGGCACCAGACATCGCAGCCTGACCGGAATAGAGGTGGAATCTACCCATGACACGTGATAAGGGGAGGGGTGGTCCACGGGGGTCAACCCTAAGCGTGTCACAGTACCCATGGAGATAGCGTTAATACCACACCCGCTATCTATGATCACCTTGCAGGCTTTCCCGCCTTGCCTGCAAAAGGTATGAAAAATGGTGGTGCGACGCCAATCATCACTCACCAACGGCTGGGTCAAGATACACCTGACAACACCCAGCTGAACATCATCCTAGCACTACGTGCCCTGGACATCTAGCTGCTCGCCCTCAATCGGCTCATCAAAGATCTCCTCCGCGAGCTCCTGGTCTGCCTAAAAACTAACAGATACGATCCCATGTGTGAGCTCACCGGTCGAAGAATCCCCGATGACCAAAGAAGATCGGGTAGGACAACTAACAGCATAATGACCAACTCCTCCGCACCTATAACACTCATGACGGGACCCAATGCCCTGAGGTGCTCCACCAGTCATCAGCCCCTTTCCCTTGTCATCACGACGGGCTGGGGGTGGTGGAAGCTGGGGTCGGGTAGGAATGGTGGGCTGCTAAGGCCGAGGGGCCGGGGCTGGAGCATGGGGTCAGGGGGGTAGTCCCTCGGAGGGGGAGGATGAGGTCTAGGGACAGTGAAGTCCTAACGAGTAGGTTCCTGTGGACGGGCCACGGGTCCCCGAGGGTAAGGTCCAGTAATAGCACGAGGGTCCGACCAACGGCTTAGACTCGACACCTAACGTTCCCAAGAGAGAAACTACGCCAAGTAACAAGCAACTCAATCTCGTAAAACGTCCCCAAGAGAGTGAAGCGCGCCGATCCGCACGGTTGAGAAATCGATGAGTCTAGGGTAGGCCAATCAACACTCGTGACTCGGACAAGTCACGAGACGGTCACACTCTCTCACCACAAGATAAGACAGACCTGCCGTAGATGGTCTAAGAGGGCCTCTCGGGTGCGGCTATAGATGAGAATGTCATCAAAATAAACTATCACAAAGACCCTAATCAAAGGTCGAAGGACCTGGGTCATCAGCCGCATAAAGGTGCTGGGAGCCTTGGTCAACCCAAAGGGAATGACCAGCCACTCATAAAGACCATCTTTGGTCTTAAAGGCCGTCTTCCACTCATCTCCGGGCCTGATCCGCACCTGGTGATAGCCACTCTTCAGATCGATCTTAGAAAACACAGTGGCTCCCGCCATCATATCAAGCATGTCATCTAAGCGGGGAATGGGAAACCTATACTTCGCCGTGATCTTATTGATTGCACGGCTGTCGACACACATTCTCCAAGTACCGTCCTTCTTAGGAGCAAGCAATGCAGGGACGGCACATGGACTCATGCTCTCACGAAGAGATCCCCTCATCATCAACTCCTCGACCTGACGCTGAAGCTCAACGTGATCAGCAGGGCTCATCCTATAACGTGGCAAGTTGGGCAATGAGGACCCCAGAATCAAGTCAATAGCATGCTGAATGTCCCGCATGGGTGGAAGACCCTCAGGTAAATCATCGAGAAATACATCAGCAAACTCCCGAAGGACATCAGTAGCATCAGATGGGAGATCACTTTCCGACTCTCTAACCACCTCTCGGACTACGATGGCAAAAATAGGGTCCCCTCTAACAAAGTCACGCTCCAACTCCCGGGAGCTGACTAGCATCAACCTCCTAGTCGGAGGAACACTCGGGGCGGGGACATCCGGAGGTAAGGTCGTAGCCTGAGCCGGCGATGGGGTATTAGGCCCTGGAACAGTAGGTGTCGGGGTACTAGGCCCAGTGGGGCCCCACTCCTCGGCTGGGACAGGTGAAGGGTAATCCGTTGGCCATTATGGTCGAATGTGCATGTGTTTGACCAGCCATGGAGGGTAGCATCCCGATCAAATAACCAGGGCCTTCCTAGGATAATACTGCCTACCTTCATAGGGAACACATCACACCAGATCCCGTCCTGGTAGGCATGGAACTGTAATGGCACCAGACATCGCAGCCTGACCGGAATAGAGGTGGAATCTACCCATGACACGTGATAAGGGGAGGGGTGGTCCACGGGGGTCAACCCTAAGCGTGTCACAGTACCCATGGAGATAGCGTTAATACCACACCCGCTATCTATGATCACCTTGCAGGCTTTCCCGCCTTGCCTGCAAAAGGTATGAAAAATGGTGGTGCGACGCCAATCATCACTCACCAACGGCTGGGTCAAGATACACCTGACAACACCCAGCTGAACATCATCCTAGCACTGCGTGCCCTGGACATCTAGCTGCTCGCCCTCAATCAGCTCATCAAAGATCTCCTCCGCGAGCTCCTGGTCTGCCTCGTAACTAATGGATACGATCCCATGTGCGAGATCACCGGTCGAAGAATCCCCGATGACCAAAGAAGATCGGGTAGGACAACTAACAGCATAATGACCAACTCCTCCGCACCTATAACACTCATGACGGGACCCAATGCCCTGAGGTGCTCCACCAGTCATCAGCCCCTTTCCCTTGTCATCACGACGGGCTGGGGGTGGTGGAAGCTGGGGTCGGGTAGGAATGGTGGGCTGCTAAGGCCGAGGGGTCGGGGCTAGAGCATGGGGTCAGGGGGGTAGTCCCTCGGAGGGGGAGGATGAGGTCTAGGGACAGTGAAGTCCTAACGAGTAGGTTCCTGTGGACGGGCCACGGGTCCCCGAGGGTAAGGTCCAGTCATAGCACGAGGGTCCGACCCACGGGGATATGTGGGTCTCGGGCACTGGACCAGAGCAAACTTAGACTCAAACTGCTCTAACTCGAGTGCGACTTGATAAGCCTCCTCTAGGGTCGTGGCATGGCGGCGAAATAACTCATATTGGTAGTGCAGCCGCACACCCCGGTGGAAGCGAGAGATAGCCATAGCACTATCCTCCGTGACCCCACATCACAAGTAATACTCATCAAAATCGGTGATGTACTCCGTCACAGTCCGATTCCCTTGGCTGAGACTCTACCACCTATCAATAAGCCTCTGACGGTATGTGGCAGGAAGGTATTTTTGCCTGAGCTTTACCTTCATGTCCTCCCATGTCTCAACCTGGGGTTGATGTCGCTGCATCAACAGGCTCTCCACGTTCCTCCAATAAGTCTGTGCCTATCCAAGCAACTTCATCTGGGCAAATCGTACTCTCTGGTGGTCCGTCATCTCGTACCACTCAAAGTAGTGATCCATACCCGCCTCCCAATCAACATAAACCTTAGGGTCAAAAGACCCATCAAAGGTGGGAGGATTCACGCGCACAGACCTAAGGAGACGATCATCCTCGTCGTCCCTATTGGGCCAGTTGCCACGCCGGGCACGGCCATACCCCTCAAACTCATTATCGTACCCGAAATCCTCAAACTCCTGAACACGTGGTCTCCGATCATCGGCCCTAGGATGTGCGGGCTGAGGAGCAGGGTCAAGGGGGCCTTGGGTTTGCCCGGGGACATCCTCACGCGGAGCTGTACCCTGGTTGGGTCATCCAACCAGACCTTGAATGGTATCCGGCCCTCCATGAATGTAGCATGATCTCTAAAGTTCTTATCGGACTAATCGATCCGGTTCATGAGAGCCTGCATCATCTCCTGAAGGAAAAAGCCACTAGGGGCAGGATTCCTAGGGTCAGCCATCGGGACCAGGTGTTGGTAATCAGTACCATGCCGAGTGAGCATGCAAGACTCTAAAGGACAAGGGAGGGGCTAAAACTCTAACTAGACACGAACCTAAAATGGTAATGCAAAGGGTAGAATATGGACTCAAGTGCACCTAAAATAAACCTAATGACTCAAATGTAACTTAGATAAACATAATGCCTCAATTGCACCCTAGACAACCTAAGGACACAAATTACCTAGGACCCCAATTTGATAGAACAAATTGGTTCCCAAAGCTCTGACACCAAAATTGATGCAGGACACTATGCAAGCTAGGACTCTATGCAAAGACGCGACCAAGTGGACAAATAAGACCAGCAACTTGCAATAGTTTGAACGGCGTAGACTCGACACCTAACGTTCCCAAGAGAGAAACTACGCCAAATAACAAGCAACTCAAGCTCGCAAAACATCCCCAAGAGAGAGACGCGCTCCGATCCGCACAGTTGAGAAACCGGCGAGTCTAGGGTAGGCCAATCCACACTCGTGACTCGGACAAGTCACGGGACGGTCATACTCTCTCACCGCAGTAGTGATATAAATAAATATGTGAGGTAGGAAACTACACTCTCACTAGCAGCATCATCAAGAAAATATACTGGCTAAGCAAGCTAACTCAAGGAGAAAGTGAACGTGCACCTCCACGCTCAGGGTGTGGGGAAGACTCCCGGCAAAATCACACAGTCACCCAGTACAGAAAGCTTAAATAAGTACAGATTAAACATGCGCACTCCTCACAGGGAGGTAAAATGCTACAACGGATGTCCGGGAGTGTGTGACGTGGGTTGACGGGCCCCGGGTCGGTGAAGCTCGCCGTCCGCGTCCCGCTGCGACTTAAATGGGCTGAATTGTGCTGACAGACCGGTCTGGATGCAGCAGCAAGGAAGGCAGGTCCCGGGCACCAAGGGATGGAGCAAAGATCCCTGGAGGCAGTAGCAACAGAGGACGGCCGCTTTGGAGGAAGGTGGAGGCCGGTGGCACTGATGTAGACCTCCGATGTGACCTCGAGCGGTGGGCAGATTGATGCCCAGGCTGCGCTGGTATAGGTGAACAGCAGGAAGTAGAGGGCTGGAACGCAACCTTATGCTCGTCCGTTGTTCATGAAACTCGGTGTCAATGCTGGTGGGGACGTCCCAGGGACGCCGGTGAAGTGGCGACTGCAACTGAGTACCAAGGACATCGCGGCAAATCTTGTAGCAGACCCTACGTTTCTGGTCTGTCCTCAGGCAGCAGGACCGTGCGTCGAAGATCGGGCTGGAACCAGGGCTTCCAGGTGGTGAATGGGGTAGGGTTTTCTCTGGTGGACAGGTGAGGGCCGTGGGGTGATGGGGTAGCAGTGGCAGGGTGGCGTGCAGTGGAGGTTCTGGGCGTGGGAGGGGAAAATAGTCAGGGCTCAGTTCTGCAGTCCAGTGCAGTCAGAATTGAGGGGTTGAAGGGTGGACGGGGTAGGCAAGGGAAAAGGGCTATAAAAATTGCAAGAAAATTATTTGGGAAGGTTTTGGATGTGTATAAGCAGTGCTCAAAATTTCAAGGCATTCAGAGATGGTTCGGGGGTTTTCCCTTTGGAGAGGTTTTGGCACTATCGCGGCAGGACTGCACAAGACGAGTCTGCACGACTAAAAGGGCTCTAAATGGAAGTTTTCACACAGAGCGAGTTTTGGTGTGGGGTTTTGAGGGGAGATGTAAGAGAGGTGGAGGAAGAAAAGTAAAGAAGTGGTCGAAGTTATCAGAGGTCGGAAAGAGGGCGTCCCAACCTGATGTTCAGGGTTCTGGTTTCCTGTAGGTCTGCACAGAGGCAGCCTGCGCAGGGAAAGGGCTTACAAAGGCTACTTTTGCCACAATATGAGTTAGGGCATGGGATTTTCAGGAGACGTGGGGGGAAGGGAGAGGGAGGGAAGCTATGAAGAAGTGGATGGGATTTGAGGACAGGAGAAGGGCGTGCCAACCTGATCTTCCGGGCTCAAATCTGTCGACAGACACCTAGGGATGGGGCATTGGACAGCAGGGGTCTTCTCCTCCAAGCTCGCAGCACATCAATGGTCCCTGAACTCCAGACTTGAGGAGAGGTAGGGGAGGTCGCCTCCCAGTAGTTGGAGCAGCAAGAACCTGCAAGAAGGGGGCTAGGGCATCGCACCCAAGAGGGAGAGGAAGAGGGAGGGACAGGGGAGCAAAGCTCTCACAATTTTCTTCTTCAATTCATTCATTCATTTATTCAAAAAAATCCCTCAAGGGTGGAATACATGACAATATATAAAGTTTGGGTTCCATCTTACCTCCTTGGAGTTTGGATTTGAACTCATTTGAAATTTGAAATCTATGGGGTCCATTTTCCCTCCTTGGAGTTTGAATTTGAACCCATTTGAGATTTAAAATCTATGGGCTCCATTTTCCCTCCTTGGAATCCTAGATGGGCCTTGGGTGCCCCTAGCCCAATACTAAGAGAAGGAAGGCTTGGGCCTAATGCACTCAAAATGACCCAATTCCCCCAACCTAGACTCCTAATGACCCATTAACCAAATGGCCTTCAAATGGCCTACAAAAAGGAATCTAAAATAAAATAATGATGAAATCATGCCTCATAACTGGGACTCCAAGCCATCTCCAAGCCACAGTGATGCCTGCATAGCTCGAGCCGTACTACATGTCCTGTAATGTCGATCGATAGCTCGTGTGTCCTCACTAGTGGATTTCTTAATATCCTCAAGGTTCCATTCGTCTTCATTTTTAGAGAGCTCATATGGACCCTTGTCCACTACCCTCCAAATCTCGCACTCTTAGGCTCTCAGAAAAATATGCATCCTACTTTTCTAATAGGAGTAATTTGAGCCGTCGAAGTATGGAGGACGGTGGATTGAGTGACCCTCAAGCATCATCCCCATATTGGCCATTGATCTGGAGCTTTCTCTAGATCGTTAGATCTGAAAAATATAGAGCCTTAGTTCTGATACCAATTGAAGTCCCACGATCAATGACACCAAAGAGGGGGTGAATTTGGTGTTTACAAATTTTAAGAAAACTTTAGTCGATTTAAACAAGTGTGAGGAATAGCCACAATGAAGTTAAGATCTAAATAAAAAACTATCAGATCTAGCAAAATCTACCACACTCAACTGATCTTTGGTACCGTGGCGGAGGTGGGAATCTGAAGATTCTACTCACGCAAAGTGGTATCTACCTGATAAGGTTTGCCTTGTCGATCTGAACTCATATTTTGATATACCAGAGATGTAATGTGAAAATGATAGATTATGCTAAATCTAACTCAATCAATATAACCAAATTAATCTATGTGTGTGCTTGCACATAATGGTGATAGGAGAAAAGGATCAAACCACAAAAGAGACATAATTTTTAGGTGGTTCGGATGCAACAACGGCAACCTACGTCCACCCCTCATGATCTGTGAGGATTCCCACACTATCTTGTAAAAGATTACAAGATCAAACCACACACACACACACTCGTGAGGAGTTCGGAACTCCCACGAAGGTGCACAAGCACCGAATCACACAGAAAAGTGAAGAAAGAGAACCCCCCACACACACACATGGATCTACGTAGATCCACACACACAAGTGTTTAGATATTACAGGAACACACACTTGAAGCTCAATTAGAAATGAAATAAGAAACATAAAATAAAAGCTTCAGATTTAAGCTCCCCCTTAGTGGATGAAGAGGATTTTGGATGCAGCTTGATATCCACTTGACTTGGATTGATTTGCCTCAGATTAAGCTTGAGAAGCTTGGAGATGGATGAAGAACTTCTTGCACGGAACACTGTTCACAGAGCTACAGTAGCAGCACTCTTTCTTCCTTGGCAGCCCCCTTTGATCTCCCTTGAGTGATAAAAGTTTTTTTCTCAAGAGATGTTTTTATATAACTTGGATGGTCAAGGACAAGCCAAGACACAGATCAACAATTTCAGGGATGTATGGAGACTTTTGGGATTAAAAAAATCATTGATAGATGCTTCAGCCTCTTGGAGAAAACCAAGTCAACAATGGAGGCTTCGAAGCTGGCGGTCGACCGTGAATGGGTGGGCGGTCGATCGGAATTTTACAAAATTGAACCTTTCAACACTGGGAAAATCGGTCGACCGGTCCCTGGCCGGGGGTCAACCGCGCCTGGAAAACCCTGCATTTTTAGTGGAATTAGCCAATGAATCATAGCCTGTAAACAAATTACTTTGAGACCACTTCTTGTTCCAAACAATATGAGTTGGTTTGACTTATCCTGGGCATTTTTGAGGCACGATAGAATTAGGCATTTACTTTGATGGGAGATGGCTTGAGAGGGGTTTAAGCGAGTTATCAACCTATTTGTAATGTCGGGGTTTTGTTATCATCAAAATCATCTTGAGAGACTCAACAGCGGCAATAGGGGTTTACTTGGTTGGGTAGAGGAATTGATGGGGGACTTGGCAGAGGCCAATGTGAAGGCTAATTATGTAGCTAGAGGGGATATAATGGTGGACAATTTGGTTTGGGTGAAACGCCAGAGGGCTATGTGAATGAGGAGTGTGAGTG
This sequence comes from Amorphophallus konjac, assembly GCA_022559845.1. Classification (NCBI taxonomy): domain Eukaryota; kingdom Viridiplantae; phylum Streptophyta; class Magnoliopsida; order Alismatales; family Araceae; genus Amorphophallus; species Amorphophallus konjac. Next base: position 67,271,922 of record CM040127.1, read on the forward strand.
GGTGGAGGGTGGATGGTGTCCACTTGATCCTTGAACTTTGTCGAATCATCTTGCTCACTTATATCGTTGACGTCATGCATGCCTCTATTGTCCTTACAATCTCTCTCTATCATAGTGATGTTGTTCATGAATGCATGAAAGGGATTGACTTGAGGAGGAGGGGGTGGTCGCGGGCTCGAAACCCTCTTCAATTGCTCCTCCATCTTGACTACTTTGTCGATGAGGACTTGCTGGAGGGGATCCCTTTGTGAAATGGAGGGTTGGTCTTGATACCTTGGAGGGACTTGAGATGAAGGTTGTGGATCATGGAGAGGCTGACCCATAGAAGAATCCGGTTGGACCGAGGTGCAAGAAACATATGGGCCTCCGGGCCATGAAGGAGGATGAGTGGTGGGAGGTGGGTGATGAGCCACCCGAAGGGGAGCAGAAGAAGGATGAGAAGAAGGAGAAACTACACCCTCAACAATAGCCTTAAGGGCTTGGATTTGTTGAGGGGTGAGATGATTTAATGCATGCAGAACATGGGAGACCTTCTTATCATGTGGAGGAGATGGCTCCGGGGGAGTAGTGACTCGCAATGGATAGGAGGGGTCATGGACTCGAGACTTGCCCACAGGGTGGACAAGGCCATGAGAATTAGAGTTAGATCCCTTATGGGAGTTGTGGCGAGAGTTATAAATTTGAGGATTATAAGATGTACTAGGTTGATTATCCTCATGATTATAAGCGTGGTTCGACATGTTGATTTGGTTTCCAAAGTGAAACATAATGTAAGGAAAACAATATTCAATCAGAGTAATGTTGCAAAGATACCAAATAAGTGGGATGTTTACGCTTTGTTTTAGTTGATACCTTGATGTGAATTAGATAATTTTTAACAAGATTGATGTGATCCACTCAAGGTATGCACCTAGTTTCAATGTAGTTTACTTCAGTGTCAACTAGGCAAATTCTCTCTAACCACGTATAGGCCAACTAAACCCGGGGAACTTCAAGGTACAACTTGTCCGGCGTTCGTGAGGGAATCCACGGGTGCGGGGACTTACGGAGGTCTTGGTTAAGGAATTTTCAGTCCAATGAGACGGAGTGCTCATGGAGGGTCCTTCCTTTCCTAAGAGAGTGTAGGAGATCCTAAGAGTGTGGTGAGAGGAGGTCTCCCAAGCCCAAATGCGTGCAAAATCTAAACTAAATTAAGAAGATGGTAAGAAAAACATGGCAAAATGAATGCAGAATAACCTACAAGAAGTGTACAATATGCAACCAACGAAGCTGATAGGCAGAAACTCGATGAATGATATGACAAAAGAGCTATTTGGTATGGACTTACCTGAACGCGGTGCACACAGGGAGCGTGACCTGATCGCGGTCAAGATACTGACCGCGTCCAGCAAAACTCGGAATGATGGTAAAATAACACAGGATAGGCACGACAAAGTAATGCAATGACGACCAATGAGGAGCTATATAATGCGGTCGGAACAATAACCGCGATCAATATAGAGAGGAGAAAACTGATAAAACTAAAAGAAAATCATAAACACACACATGGAACAAATCAATATGCAGGCAGGCAGAAGAACGAACGTGATGGGCCCAAAGGGTCCCACCGTGATCGCCAAAAGATGTAGATCGAAAAATCGACCACCCCAAAAGGTAATGATGAATAACGGTGTAAAAAGTGTCAAAGTAATGATGATAAATGAATGATGAAAAAAGGGGGGTGGGGCGCATGCAATGAATGATATGTAAATAAAGACCATGATCGCCGCCGAAGCCTATAGCATGCCAAGCAGTGTAAGACTATAAGAGGAAAATGCTACTTACCTCGAAAATTGAAAGGAGGCTGGAGGAGGGCCTGATGATTAACGCGGCTCTTTATTGGGTCGCATTCTTGAGGAACGCGGTGTAAGTGATGGTCGCGTTATCAAAATAGCAGCGGGGTGTGTAGATCCGTTCCTTCCTTGCTCCAAGGCCGGCCAAGGGGCAAGGGCCTCACGTCTTCTTCTTCGTATGCCTGTAAAACAAAGAGAACCACCAAGAGAAAGCCCATTAGAACGTGATTAAGTGCAGAATCTATCCTTATTTTCAATAAAAGCATATAAAAAGAGGGCTAGATCACCTGGGGGTTTGGTGGTTTTTAACCCCTATGGGAGAGCAAAAAAATAGGTTTGGTGTGTGTGTGTATGCGTGTATTTGATAAAAGGAGATAACTTGAAGAGGAGATGCGATGCAATGCAAAGATTAAAACGAATTACAATACACTAAAAGGGGGAGAAGTGAAGAACGAGGAAGAACAAAACAAAAGCCCTAAAAATACTCCTTGAATCAAGAGAAGGGCGAGGGATTAAAGGTCCTCAACGAAGCATGGCCTCGCCCTCCCCTTGTGGGCGAGTCCTCTGAGTTGCATCCTTTGGAATCGACGGCCATGGGTCAAATTTATAGAAGAAGGTGAACCTAGAAACCCTAGGTCGGAATCTAAGAGATCTAAGGAGTTGGAGGCCCAAAATTGGGCAATCCTGCCGATTATTAAGGGGGAAAGATTCCTAGAAGGATTAGGAACCTTCCATGACTGATTCGAGCTCCGAAACCTACCCAAAAAGGGATCAAAAATTGAAAAGGGCAAGTTTCGATCGGACAGGGTTTCCGACTGAGAATGCGGTCAAGGAGAGCACCGCGATCTGAAATTAACGCGCCCCCACGATCATCCGCGACAGACACTAACTGGTCAAAGTCGGTCGCTCAATGAGTCAAAGCCCTAAAGAATGCGCCCTAAGCTTTCACCGCGATAATGACCATCGCGGTAATACGATACGCCACGTTATGGAAATATCAGAAAAGAATTAAAGCCAAGGTGTTTAACACTAAATTAAATGGATTTAATTTTGAAAGAAGTAGCGCCTTTATGACAAGTCGCTAGATTAAGAATTAACGCCAGCCACCTTGGAGTGAGTTTCCATGAACGCGGTGGTACCTTATTGCGCGATAATGAAGAAACGCGGCGTCCATGATGAGCACATTTGTGATGAGCTGGCCCAGACCTCAAGCCGATATCCAGGGTACAAAGATTGAATTCAAGGGCTAAAAATGGATAGAAATATCTCACAAATAGACCAGAAAGTTAACCAATTAAGGATCAATTGGGGCATCAACTTAGGAGAACAAGAAAAAGGCTCAGCTCGTGGGTCGAAAACGGGTGTCTACAATTGTGTGGATTCTTTCTTCCTCTTCCCTCGGTCGGTCGATGAAGAGGGCATTCTTTTGGTTACCCTTGCAAGAAAATGAACAAACACCAAGTGGATCAGAACAAAAGTGGTGTAGTATCAATCCCTTGTGATGAAAATAATGAAATCATGAACAATTACACACCTGGTTGGTGTTGTTTTAAACCCCTTTTAGATGCAAAGGGTGGGAAGATGATGTGATGAAATGAGGTTTTGTGCAAAAGCGCACAAATGCAAGGCCTTCTCAAGGAGAGAAGCGCGATACGAATAGAAATAACGAGTGATGCATGCAACTAGGAGAATGAAACAAAGAAGAATAAGGGGGAAGAAAAGCTTATTAGGGGCGCTGATGGCGGGCTTCGAGGAGGGCTTCGGGAGCGTGAGGATGGCGTGCATGTGTAGGGGATGAGGAGATACTTCTCTTAAATGATCGAAGACTTGGAATTTCGGCAGAGTAACCCCTTAAGCCAAAATGAAACCTCACAAACTCAGAGTGATTTCTCCAGAGTTTCCCCCTCCCCTTGATGAGTATTTGAAGCCCCTGATTTCATGGGAGGGGGTTCTCTATTTATAGGAAAAACTGAGAAGAACGCGTCCAGTATAGGGGACGCGTCAATGTAATGCGTCCTGCTGACCAGGCGCATTCAACAATTTAAAATTATTTTCTTTGAGGAAGTCGCGTCCACTATCTCAGACGCTTTATTTGAACGCATCCCCAATACTGCATGCGCTTACGTTTTCCACAAACACGATGCCAAAAGGCACCGAAAGTGTCGAAAGCGAGTGGTTTCAGCGCCTAACCTCGACGACTTTAGAGACACGTCAGGTCAGCAAGACGTTTGCTTTCTTAATTTTCAAACAAAGTGGCGGAGTTGGTGCCGAATGTTGACGAAAGAACGCATCTTAGGAGGCTGACACGTTTAAATGACGCATCCAACCAGAAAGACACGTCAAAAGATTATTAATTTTATATTTGCTGAAGACGCGTTTGGGTAGGCTGCCATGTATTAATGAACGCATCCCCATCGGCCGCCACATTTAACAAAATCCCCAAAAAATAAAAAAAGGGAAAAATAGAAAAAAATACTCAAATAACTCAAATGTGAGAGCCACTTTAGGCATCATGGTGTAATATGAGATTTACTCAGTGTAATGTCAAAAATGGCATGTCTACACACGCCAGTGGCTTCGAGCTTCTCGATCTCCGAAGTCGAAATAATTCGTCACCTTGTGACTCGCATGCCTACGCACCAAAATGAAATAAATGAACAATAAATAAATTAATTAATTAAAATGTGACCCACAAGTTTGGCACACCCAGTGGGACTCAACCTCCCTTCATCTCTTCGCCAAGACTAAGGACCCTATGACCTTCTAATAAATGATGATTGCTTGTTTTGATGACTCATAGGTGTTGTTCTTGTGATCGTGGCGGCTGAAGTTCACTTTGGATCTGGAGTCATTTACGATCATGCTAGGTACAGCTATTTGGCCGTCCCAACCAAGTTAAGAGATTCTTCTCCAAATGGTTGGCTTCTCTAACCTTTTGTGGATGGCCTTCATGAGTCTGCTAAACACTGAAGTGACAAAGCCCGTGAAGACTGCACCTATCAAGGCCATGTCTGCTAAGGCCAGAACTACATCTAATCCTATCAATTGCAAGAAGTTTCAGACAGTCAAATGTTATGTCCACCATGCCAGCTCCAGTGCTGGTTCAACCAACCAGGGATTCGCTTCTTGCAAGGGGGGATTTCCAAGAAGGAATGTTGTGCCCCCAAAGGCTGGCTATCTACCACCAGTGAATCTATGCTGATAGAAAATGTCAGAGTTTATCTGGACGATCGAAAGGTCGAAGTCATACCAGACCATGCCGTGCCATCGGTCTCAGTACACAATTCTTTCTAGGCATTGCCCGAGGACAAGGAAGAGTATAATGTGATCGGCCGCAGGCCATGAAACAATTTGGCTCCAAAGCCACCTAAATTCATGCAAGTTTGGGTGCCTGAGAGGGCCCGGGCACCCCTAAGAGCTCTATACAAATTCAACACAATTAATGAGAAGAAGACAAGAAAGGAATAGCAGTTTGATTTGCCAGTCTGGGTGGTCTCTCTGAAGGCGTGACAGGGGAACACACTTCACTTTTCCCAATATAGCAACAACATAGCCCACATGGGGTGCTTGGCTTATATACCTTCTACGGAGAGAAGAGTGATGTCCCCTGCCCTCCCTCCTCTTCAAGCACAAGAAGAGACCATAATGTGCGTAGTTATTTTTGAAGTCTTGGAAATGTTGCTCTATGACAACAAAGGCTACTGAGAGCCATGGAAGCTGCTCAAAAAAAGAAAAAAAAGGAATCGACCCAAAAAAAGAAGAAGAAGAAAAAAGAAGAAGAAGAAGAAAAAGTCAAAAAATCAAGGATATCAAACACCAACTGGCGGCAGTGTTTTAAAACCCAGCCCGACCCGGCCGGTCCGACTGGTCAACCTGCCACCCGGTCTCAAAACTGGGTTAAAGCAATGCTTAGACCACCCAAGACCTAAAACCCATTCAACCTGACTAACTCGGCCCAACCCGGTAAAACCAGTGTGACCCAGGCGGGTTAGAGACATATTTTCTATTTTTAATTTCTTATCATTAGTTTAAATTTTAATTCTAATTTAATCTTTGACCTTATCATTTAATGGTATTAATGAAGGATTAACATAACTTTTGAAAGTTGAAAGGACTTGGGCTCTAACCTTCCAACTTCTAGTCTTTCTAATTTTAGCTTATTCCCAACATGAGTACGTGCGATCTGCAGAACAACAGAAGGAAGAAGATGAAGACCCAAGAATACTCATAGAGGGGGATGAAGACAAGGAATAAGATGAAGGCCCGTTGGCATATGAAAATTTAGATGAAGAAGAAATTTGGCTTCACACACCATGAAACTTTTGTTTTATGAGATACTAATTGTAGTTGATCAATTGTCATATGTAGTGTTTATTTAATATATTTTTATTATTTTTTTAGACTATCTTAGTGGTTGTTTAATGATTTGTTTTTATTTTTACAATATATGTTAAAGTGTATCTTTCATGTTTCTAACTTAAGGTATATTAAAATTCTATGGCGATAAATAATATTGATATTTACTATTCTAGTATTACGGGTCACGAGTTAACCTGAATGGTTAAACCATTGACCCGTGACCCACTAACCTAACCGGGTCAAGGTCCGTGTCAGGTTTTAAAACATTGACTGGCGGTGGGGCAGATAGTGAAGAAGCTGGTGGTTATGGGTCCTCACCCCGAAAGAAATGAATCTAGAAGTTTTAGTCTTTGAGAGACTGACCTTTCTTCATAAGCCACTGAGAAGAAGAACAAGAATATATACATGTCACATGGCTGAGTCGACCAGCCGACATGGGGCTTTGCCCACTAAACATGATGAACGGTCCCAACTTGCTCAAAGATTGGGTCCTCTCACTAGAAAAAGGAAAACTGCAAAAGTGGTCTTGATGGCTACTTTTATGAAAGAAACAATATTTCCCCTTAGACCCTAGTCCTCGATCATTGTACAATCTTATTATGAATAAAAATTACCATTGTGGGTTGGTGTAGTAGAGTGAACCTCTCATCCCCTCTCTGAGAGGGTGGGTGCTCTCCTGCACACCCACCTTGATCTATTTTACCAAAAAAAAAAAAACAAAGAAGCAGCCTCTGAGTCGGTCATAACAAATGTGACTGCAAATGTAGTGACAGCTGAATATGATAGTGGGATGTCACCCATTCCACCAGAAGAAGCTTCGGTTAAGACGGGGGACAACACCACCGGCCCCTCCATGCATGATCCCGCTCTGCTAGCATTGCTGCAAAAAAAAACCAGCAAGAAATTGAAACGTTGAAGAGATGTTGAATAAAAGAAATGTTCATCCATCTACATCCAAGCAAGCGGGAGCCCCACTTGAAACATCACATGGCGACGTCAATTCACTCGAAGCTCTGCCACAATCAGCCATGTCTCAACCAACACCTAACTATGTTGGGGGCATTCTCCACCAAAAACTACAACCTATAGCTTCAGCACGGCCTCCAGTCCCTCAGGCCTCATGCGTATCAGCTGCCTGAAGATGTGTCAAAAGCCAGCGCTGAGTGAACTTATGAGGCCTATAATCTAGTACCTACAAAAGAACAAGAGGGTTGGCAGTCAGTACCCAGAAAAGTCAAAAGAAAACCACTTCTTGACTCCACTCCGGGAGTACATATTCATGGCACCATGCCTAGGATGCCGCTACCGGCTACAACTTCTACCTCGAACGCAACAAGCCCCCAGGTGATCTTGAGAAGACCCAATAAAAAGAAAGAAACAAAACAAAACAAGACAGACTTCACTATCGGTGCCCAAGGAGGCAAAACCAGAAGTAGAGTGATTGCAAGCAATCACAGACGGGTTAGATGAATATGAACAACCCGAATTACAGCCCATGCAGCTGAAAGACTACACGCCCTGGGAGTATTTTGAGCTCTTGAATTAAAGCAAGAGGCTAAAAAAGAAATACAAGATGTAAAAGATGGCATGTTCTCGGGGCAGATACTAATAAAGAAGGAAAGGCACAAGAAGAAGAAGCCTGGAAATGAAAGAAGAGTCACAACTCTACATCGCAACACACTATCGACACTGTCAATTTGGTAGATTATGATGAAGAGGAAGAAATATGTTTTACAGCAGCAGAGGTAGGCCAATTCAGAACCTCAACTTCCAACTATGCAACAAGATCTGGAAGGAAATAAGCCCCCCGGCCAATAATAATATAATATTCAGGGGTGAGAGTCATACCAAACCCTTGAGCTTGAAGGTAGGGGTGTTTAAATCCCACCTCCACCCGGTCTCCACACAAAAAATGAGACCAACAAGAGAATCCTCTCATTCGCTAAATTTCTGCAAGCAAAGAGCCAGCCGAGCAGACATAACAAGCCCTTAATAGTACAAGAGAAGGAGGATGATCAGTCGCCTTGTGAATCGACTCTGCTAGTACAGAATGATGTCAGGCAGGTTAAGGCCAAAGAAATGAAGTTGGCCAATGTTAGGGCCGACAACAGAATAATGAAGTCATTGAAGAAAATCCCCAAGAGATACTTTCTCTGAATAAAAGACCGGGCAGGCTATAATTGCAGCTCTGCAAACCCCAACACGTTATGGAAGCTGCTTTACAGAAATGCAGTCAGGGACAACCATAACTTTCTCTGAAGAAGATATGCCCCCGTCCTTCGCCACCCATAACAGGTCACTCTATATGAGGGGGGCAGCTAAATCATCGACCATTGAGCAGAATTCTAATTGATCCGGGGGCAACAATTAATATACTCCCATATCAGTTTTATCAGAAACATTGTTTTGATGTGCACTTGACAGAGCTCAAGGATGTGAGAATAACTGGTTCAACCAGAAATTTGAAGTCCCACTAGACATGGCAGAATTTAATCTCCCACTAGGAGATCTCGTCACTAGGTTTAACTTTCGTATAGTCAATTCTGACACCTCATACAAGGCACTGCTAGGGCGTCCATAGCTGCATTAAAATCTGGTAGGGCCCTCTACTCTCCACCAAGGTATGAAATACTCCCAAGGTAAAGAAGAGAAAGGGATATTTGTTGATTTACACCCACCCGAGGTATTTGAATGCCATTTCCTCGATGCCTGCCTTAATCTGGAGAAGGCGAAAGATGGCTTCACCAAGAAGATTGAAGACAAAGAAAAGAGGGAGGTGGAATCCTATGACTGGTTTCCTCTATCGTCACCTGACTACTCAACATCACCTGAGGAAACAATCATATATGAAGCAGAATATATGCCCCGGATTGCTCCTACAGTCATCCACCATAACTTGGGGGCACACGGAGCTGAAAACCATCACAGGCACATTAAGGTTCCGCAGGGGATCACAGCGCCCGTCATGAGTATTGAATGCTAGATAGGTAAAGTTCTGAAGATTCTAGAGATACCTCGCTCAGAGTGCCTGTCCACTGTATTCTATGCAGCTGAAGAGTAGCCGATAAATAGGGATGACAATTATCTCTTCCCTGAAGAAATATATGATCTAGTCATCTCGATCATGGGGCTCCGCGATGTAACTGGTGAGGTGGTCAAACTGTCAAGAAAGCAACAGATTCATCTCAACCAGCCTGAAAGCCAAAAGGAAAGGTTCAAAAAGTTGTGATATCCATCAAATATGGATAGGGAGTTACTATAGATTACTTAATACCCAGGCTTGGGCTTCTCTCTAAAAGAATTTTATGAGACAGACATGGTCTCTGTATCCGCCTCTACAGGTGAAGACTCCCTAAAAGTAGTGTATGATGATTACTTAGGGGAATGATTGGGTCGGTTGGGGAACTAGAGAAGACCCTGCAACTCCAATTACCAATGCATAAAGGCCAAGAAGCTGGCAATTGGTGCAAGTGCTGGGAGCCTATTCTGGCAGAAGTTACAACTTTTCGGGCCACCCCTTGCATAAATTAATGACAAAGAATGCACCGTTCCATTGGAATGAAGAATGCTAAGAAGCCCATGACCAGCTAAGAGAATACCTGAAGATGCTGCTAGTGCTGGGGGCACCGGTGAAAGTGCAGCTACTAATTCTGTACATAGCTGCTACCGAATATTCCCTAGGGCAATGCTGGCTCAGAATAATGATAAAGGAAAAGTATAGGCTTTCTACCACCTCAACAGAAGACTGGTGAGAATAGAATAGAAATACACGCCAATTGAAAAGGCCTGCTCCGCCCTGGTCTCTACAATGAAGAGAATGTAGCATCATGTGATACCCCATGAAGCCAAACTGATATCCATAACAGACCCCATCCAATATATGCCTCCTTAACCAACATTCGAGGGGCGACTAGATGAATGGGCCATCATATTGACAGAATTTGACATCACATATGTGCCGCAACAGGCCATCAAAGGCTAGGCAGTTACAGATTTCATTGCAGCACACTCGATGCCTGAAGATTTGCCTCTGATCACAGAGCTGCTTGATGATGAAACTATAGAAGTGGACCAAGTCCAAAATGCCATATGGCAGCTGTTGACACCCATTTTTAGCCCGCAAGTTGCGTCATTTCTCTTATTCATCATTTTTGATGTCCCGAATTACCCATTATTTTGGAGCATTCCTTAGATGGATTTCGAGCCCATTTCACTGTTCCCTAACCTTTGAGCCTTGGAGATCATGATTTCTTAGAGCCCTGGGGCTTATTTTATCAACTTCTGGCCTTCCAAGTCAACTTGCGGCCCATTTAGGTCGATTTCCATCAAGCATTCGGCTCTTTTTGTTGTGTAGTCTTGAAGGTGGATATTTTTCATCCTCTTCTATTTCTCTATTCATTAAGTGCCCTTCACCAACGTTGTTTGTCTTTTAAATCCCTACAATTTCTTCTTCTGTGCCATTATCCAGTTCTCCACTGATTTCAAGTTATTTGCATTTTTATGGCAGGCTACGCTGTTCACCGGCATCCCAGCATTGTTTCTCTCTATTCTCGCCCTATTTTCTCCCTCTTCTGATCGTCTTTTCATCTTGATCTCTTCATGAAAGTTGTTCATTTTTTAGCTATCTACAATTTCTTATTCTACCACTTTCACTACTTATGCATTGTTTTCAAAATATTCTCCAATTTTCAAAGTCACGTAAAGTCTGCCAAGAAATTTTTCTCCAGCAGCGTAGCGTTCTTGGGAAGACCGCTAGGTCATAAAAAATAGTCATCACTACACCGTTAGGCCCCAAACTTGTCTGAAATCGCCTCGTTTCACCCCTGGAGCCTTGCGGTCCTCCCCTAGACCGTTTGGTGAAGCCTTGCGGTCATCTATGACTGTTTTCATCAAAAAATGGCCCTGCGATAGACCGTTTTCAGAACAGAGAGTTTGGATGTTCCCGAACTCCGATTTCTTCACCGCTGGGCTCTTTGGACTCCTTGTTGACACCACTTTCGAGGGAGATAAGCCTCCACCTTGGTTTCCTTCGACTTGGGACTCTTACCCTTGATATTATCTCAAGATTTATCAATCTAAATCCCCAAAAGTGGGTCATTATCTTCTAAACTTGAACTAGAGTTTCCTGCACTCCATATAAAGCACCCAGTTCACGGTTGCGAAGGGGGACTCTTTCTGGACGTGGGGCAAAGCCATGTTGCATCTCCAACTCACAACTTTGACCCCATCGTGAAGAGGGAAGTATTAGCTTTCCATTCCATCTTTCTGGGCTTGATTTCGTGGTCTATTCTCTTAGTTCTCTCTTCCTCAATTTCACAAATCATCACAGTTTACACAGTTTTCTGCTACACATGCACTTTTCTCCATATTGCGTCCCATATTCTCGTAGTTGTGCTGCGTGATTTCTCCTCATATTTATTTTTATATCATCACAACACACACACTTATCTTTTACACCCTTCCACAGGGGTTAAAAACCTCCCTCCGGTGCGTTCTCCCTCAATTTCTACCCATATTTTATCACTGCGGGATTTGATGCTACACATGAATATTCTAATGGGTTTTTATCTTTGTGTTGATCTTTATGTTGCAGGAGAGCATGAATACAACGTGAGGCCTTCTTCCTCTAGCCGGATGGAAGGAGAGGAGGTTGAATCCACATAGTTCCCTGCATCCCCATATCAAGCGCGATCAAGTCTTCATCTTTCCAAGGTACATGGCGCCATTCTACTCCTTTCTCCATCCTTTTGGGATTGTTAACCCTTGGTGGCGATCACGGTGAGTTTCCTATATCTTCATCGTCCCTTTATTCATATTTCCATGCATGTTCATGCTTATATGTTATTAGGATAGTTTGGTGGGGCGGGGTATAGAAAAACATCAACAACCTTATTTTTTGGCGATCACGGTTGGACACCTAGTGCCCATCACGTTTTTCATGCTCTTTTGTGATGAGGACATCATGAGCTTATGGGATGAGTATTAGTGTGTATTAGCTTGTATAGGTGTGTATTATGGGTTGTATTGGCTTGAAAGTGTGTAATTTTTGATTTCTTTCATTTGGGCTCTCTTTGTAAGGCTTCATTAAGCCATTGGGCCACATTTCTAGGAAGAGTCCATTACTAGGTTGCCTTAGTAGAGTCTATTAGGAGTGATTATCATATTGGACCTTATGCCACCCTTATGGACCATAATAGCCATTTAAGGCCCAATTGGGCCACTCCCTCTCATGGGCTATCTAGATGGGAGAATCCATGGACCAAGCATGGGTTGTGGATTGGGTTGGCTGGCCTTGGACCAGCCTAGGCCCAAGAGAGGCCCATGAAGGGGGCACCCCCTCTTTTGGCCTTATTAGGCTTGGTTGGTGTGTATTAGGTGAAGTTGGAATGGAATTAGTCTAAGGTTGAATGGAAATGGTCAAGTTAGATTAAAAAATTATATTTGGTGTGTTATTCACACTTCATCTCAGCCATTCAATCCCCAACCCTTGATCCAAGGGTCCACATTAGATTTGATTGGAGTCATATATATGCTTGTATTTTCATGAGAAAATGAATGGAAAAATCAGAATTTTTGTGATTGTTCAAGGAGCTTGGTGCACCCCTCTCTCCTCCCTTGCTGTTCTTCCTTCCCCAACCCCAGATCTAGAGTGTATCCCTCTTCTATAATCCCCTCTCAACCTCCGGTGATCGTCTGTGCCGCCGCCGCCGCCGTTCGTGCCGCCTTCGAGCCGCCGTGGAATCGTCATCAAGTTTCTGTCCTGCTAGACAGAGGTGTAGTTCGAGAATTCCTGAAGCTAGCCAAGAGTTCTGATCGATTTGAAATTTTGATGGTTGGTTCCTATCTTCTAGCCCCTTCTCCAAAAAAAAATTGAGGTTCAAAATCTACCGTTTCATATCCTTACCATTTCATTCAACTCTCAATCTCAGATCTGTTCTGTCACTGTCTATAGTGACAGTAACCCTGCGTTCTCCACCTTCGACCACCATTTTGATTTTTTTTAGACCTCCCAATTTAAATGGGTGTTCTGTCCATCGTCCCCTACCACCACAATTTTTATTAAATTTTTATCATCCTTCTACCTATTTTTAGAAATTCATGTTCTACCAAAGCTACAGTGTTGTCAGCCCATTTCCAGATCCAACCTTCGTCCATTAAAAAAATCACAGAAAATCATAGACACATCCAAACTTGTCCAAACTAATTTTTCCGTCTTCCCAGCTCAATTCCCAACAACTTTAGTGAAGAACATAACCCCTGATTCGAACGTCTCCCTCGCGGTCAAAGGCACTCCACAGGGAAGTTCTCTGTTGACCTGTGATTTCAGGAACTGTACAACAGAAGATTGAAAATTACATAAGTCAAGATCCGAGCAGATCCAGGCCAGATCTTTAGGCCTATGAAGAACTTCAAGCTAGCTTTCCAACGGCGCCAGTCTCGTGTCGATCTGACGTCGGAGCTGATCGCAGCGTCCATTCTCGCCGGAGCGCGCGCTGCAAAACAGCAACCACCAGTCCGTGGACAGCAAACCCGACGGGTGCCGATCGGAACCGCCCGACCCCCGGGCGACGTTATGGTGTGCCGCCAGCCCAGGGAACACTTCCCTAAGTGTCCACACTACAGCGGTGCCACCGGGTCCCACACGGCCCCTCCACACAGCACGTGGGCCCCACGGTCGTGATCACGCGTGTAGCCGAATCAACACACGAAGCTGCCCGTCATCCCGAATTCGGCCCTCCCGGGCCCATTGTGTCACCCTTTACCTCCCTGCGTGGAGTGGGCATGTTCCCATTGCTGTAATTATTGTGTGTTAAGTTTCCCGGGAGTACAAGTTTTCGACCGGGTCCGTCGTCCCCACGCCGAGCGCATGGAGGTATCGCATTCGCTCCCTTACTTGGCATTTTGCTTAATTTTCATATATACTTACTTATGCCACTGCTAGAGAGCATGATAGGGTAATTAGCTCGCTTTCTATTTATATCACCGCTGCTGCGAGAGAGAGCGTTACCGTCCCGTGACCTGATCCGGGCACAAGTGAGAGCCGACCACCCTAGCTCACAGCCGGTTTCTCAACCGCGCACATCCGACGCTTCCCTCGTTAAGGGGCGGTCACGAGCTTGTCGTGTCCGTGGTCTCGTCCCTCATCAATTTGGTATCAGAACGAGCTTGAGTCTAGGGTGTCCAAAAAAAAAAAGAGTGCCATTTACATCGAGTCATTAGTCGGTTTAAGTCGAGTCTAGGATCATCATTGTTTTAAAACATAAAAAAGAGTGTCTTTTTGCATTGCATCCCTTTACTCGGTATATCAAAAGGTGTTGTCCGAACGTTAGGCCATGCCTATCGGGAAGGCCGCACACTTGTGCGAGTGATCTTCGGATCGGTTATCTCCGCCACGTACCGAGTCTTGGTTTACGTCTAGGGTCCTTAGTGTGCATGCATTCCAAACTTGCATAGTCGGTCTAGTGTCTTGTCACCGTGTGTATGCATGTCCATGTCCACTACCCATGGCCGATCCCCAAGACCATACGTCCGAGTGGTCAACTTTTGTGGCCAAAATGAATGTCCTCATGGACCGAGCCTTTGGTTTTGCCCCTCTCATTATGAAAGCCGCTCTACCCAACGGGTCCACAACGGAACTCCATTTCACCGATAGGGAGTCGGATAATTGGGTTTCTCTTGACATCGTGGAGTCTCTCTCCAAGATAGGCGAGATTGTCCGCGATGGTGATTTTGCTTGTGTTGAGTTCTATAAGAGGATCGGCTCTGTTCTCTACGCCGATGGCGCATGGTGCAGGATCGGCACACTTGCTGGTTCATGCATCATTTTAGGGCAAAAGTGGTTAGGAGAGAGAAGGGTCAATCTTGACTGGGACAAGAGGACTTGCACCTTATGCCCACCATACCTACCCGGTAAGATCACCCTTAGGGACCCCGTATGTCCAGCTACCCAGCCCCAGCGGCCCACTCCACCTTCGGATTCGCGCTTGGAGCCACCTCATCCCGAGCCACCCGTATTTCTCACGGGTACATTATACATAGCCGAGCCGCTTCTGAGTTGGCTCAAGGATGGCTTGGTCCCACTCCCTTACCCGTCTATGGACCCTACCCTACCTTTGGTGTCCATCAACTCCTACCACACAACTTTTCGGTCTAGTCACCATGTCGATACTTTGGATGACCTTATTATGGGATTAGATTCACAATGGGAGTTGACACATCTTTTGGCCCGAGGCTTTGACCAACCCGCTAGTCTTAGCTTCACCCATCCGGCCTTAGGATCCATTACCTCAGTGTGCACCGTGGGGTGTGTCACCACGGAGATTCTTCTACTCCTCCCGATGCCGGCCGAGTCCGATTTCATTTCCTTTTGCCCGAGGGAGGAAGTTTATTTTCTTCACATGACCATTGTCCCGTTCACTATGACGGATGAAGGTGAGCATTCACACCTTCAAGAATTTCACGATTGGGACCGTGTCATGGAGGAACCCATCTCCCGGGGTCATACCTTCTTTGACCCTTTTGACCCCTCCACTAGTGAAGCTCCCGAGCTATCACATTCCCTCCACCTCTTCCAAGGAGTTCACTATTCCACCCATACCCCTCGGTCTAGTCGGCAAGCCGTCTCTACATTTAGGGATGATGACGAAGGTAGTTTTGGATCTCCTAGCCCTTCTTCACCCAAATCCCATCGGTCACCAATGCATGAGTGGTACATCTTAGGGTGTCTAGGAGTCCTCCCTTCCATCAACCATCGTGTACATCTAGTATATGCATGGCACATATTCGGGTGTCCTGGTCCGCCGTCACCCATGTATGGGTCGGACTAACAGTGTGTTTTTTCTTTGTGTGGTTTGTTTTGAGTGATTTGTTTGCATGGTTTGTGTGTCGTTTGTTTGTCTGCATGCGTCTTGTGCAAGCTCGTTGTCGTTCTCTTATGAGTAAGAGGCGAGTGGACTCACTCGATGAGTATGGGATCGGTTCCACATCTATACCCGGATCAGTCACTTATAGGGACTCAGCGGTGATTCCTAGTGACTCTTCGAGCTGCTTCCTTCCCTTTGAGAGTGCCCCACCCGGAGTGTCCACCTCTAGCCTATGGCAGCTTGCGCATATCGAGTATATATGGAATGAGCAGGTGATGATCACTTGGAGTGGAGCGTACCCGCGTTACTTGGCATGGTGACGGATCCATCGGAGTACTCGAGCATCCATACCCCTACTCGACGGGGTCGAGTTTCTCCCACCCGGGGAGAATTGATGAGGACATCATGAGCTTATGGGATGAGTATTAGTGTGTATTAGCTTGGATAGGTGTGTATTATGGGTTGTATTGGCTTGAAAGTGTGTAATTTTTTATTTCTTTCATTTGGGCTCTCTTTGTAAGGCTTCATTAAAGCCATTGGGCCACATTTCTAGGAAGAGTCCATTACTAGGTTGCCTTAGTAGAGTCTATTAGGAGTGATTATCATATTGGACCTTATGCCACCCTTATGGACCATAATAGCCATTTAAGGCCCAATTGGGCCACTCCCTCTCATGGGCTATCTAGATGGGAGAATCCATGGACCAAGCATGGGTTGTGGATTGGGTTGGCTGGCCTTGGACCAGCCTAGGCCCAAGAGAGGCCCATGAAGGGGGCGCCCCCTCTTTTGGCCTTATTAGGCTTGGTTGGTGTGTATTAGGTGAAGTTGGAAT
Source organism: Amorphophallus konjac (assembly GCA_022559845.1). NCBI lineage: Eukaryota > Viridiplantae > Streptophyta > Magnoliopsida > Alismatales > Araceae > Amorphophallus > Amorphophallus konjac. The sequence goes on from CM040127.1 coordinate 67,288,808, forward strand.
GGAATTAGTCTAAGGTTGAATGGAAATGGTCAAGTTAGATTAAAAAATTGTATTTGGTGTGTTATTCACACTTCATCTCAGTCATTCAATCCCCAACCCTTGATCCAAGGGTCCACATTAGATTTGATTGGAGTCATATATATGCTTGTATTTTCATGAGAAAATGAATGGAAAAATCAGAATTTTTGTGAGTGTTCAAGGAGCTTGGTGCGCCCCTCTCTCCTCCCTTACTGTTCTTCCTTCCCCAACCCCAGATCTAGAGTGTATCCCTCTTCTATCATCCCCTCTCAACCTCCGGTGATCGTCTGTGCCGCCGCAGCCGCCGTTCGTGCCGCCTTCGAGCCGCCGTGGAATCGTCATCAAGTTTCTGTCCTACTGGACAGAGGTGTAGTTCGAGAATTCCTGAAGCCAGCCACGAGTTCTGATGGATTTGAAATTTTGAGGGTTGGTTCCTATCTTCTAGCCCCTTCTCCAAAAAAAAATTGATGTTCATAATCCACCGTTTCATATCCTTACGATTTCGTTCAACTCTCAATCTCAGATCTGTTCTGTCACTATCTACAGTGACAGTAACCCTGAGTTCTCCACCTTCGACCACCATTTTGATTTTTTTTAGACCTCCCAATTTAACTGGGCGTTCTGTCCATCGTCCCCTACCACCACAATGTTTATTAAATTTTTATCATCCTTCTATTTATTTTTAGAAATTCATGTTCTACCGAAGCTACAGTGTTGTCAGCCCATTTCCAGATCCAACCTTTGTCCATTAAACAAATCACAGAAAATCATAGACACATCCAAACTTGTCCAAACCAATTTTTCTGTCTTCCCAGCTCAATTTCCAACAACTTTGGTGAAGAACACAACCCCTTATTCGAACGTCTCCCTGGCGGTCAAAGGCACTCCATAGGGAAGTTCTCTGTTGACCTGTGATTTTAGGAACTGTACAATAGAAGATTGAAAATTTCATAAGTCAAGATCCGAGCAGATCCAGGCCAGATCTTTAGGCCTAGGTTGAAGAACTTCAAGCTAGCTTTCCAACGGCGCTAGTCTCGTGTCGATCCAACGTCGGGGCTGATCGCAGCGTCCATTCTCGCCGGAGCGCGCGCTGTAAAACAGCAACCACCAGTCCGTGGACAGCAAACCCGACGGGTGCCGATCGGAACCGCCCGACCCCCGGGTGACGTTCCGGTGTGCCGCCAGCCCAGGGAACACTTCCCTAAGTGTCCACACTACAGCGGTGCCACCGGGTCCCACACGGCCCCTCCACACAGCACATGGGCCCCACGGTCGTGATCACGCGTGTAGCCGAATCAACACACGAAGCTGCCCGTCATCCTGAATTCGGCCCTCCCGGGCCCATTGTGTCGCCCTTTACCTCCCTGCGTGGAGTGGGCGTGTTCCCATTGCTGTAATTATTGTGTGTTAAGTTTCCCGGGAGTACGAGTTTTCGACCGGGTCCGTCGTCCCCACGCCAAGCGCGTGGAGGTATCGCATTCCCTCCCTTACTTGGCATTTTACTTAATTTTCATATATACTTGCTTATGCCACTGCTAGAGAGCATGATAGGGTAATTAGCTCGCTTTCTATTTATATCACCGCTGCTGCGAGAGAGAGCGTTACCGTCCCGTGACCCGATCCGGGCACAAGTGAGAGCCGACCACCCTAGCTCACAGCCGGTTTCTCAACCGCGCACATCCGACGCTTCCCTCGTTAAGGGGCAGTCACGAGCTTGTCGTGTCCTTGGTCTCGTCCCGCATCATTTTGTAAGTTGGGTGTGGGTTTGTGCATGTTTAGATAGCTTTTCCTTCATTTTCCTACTATTCTGTGCATTTTCGGGTCTGTCCGAGCCTTGCGGTCGTCTTCAGGACCTCTAGGCACCCCTAGCAGTCATCACTATGCCGCCAGGGCCTTTCTGGTAGCCTTGCGGTCACCGCAAGGGGTTAAAAAATGGTCATCTGGTAGACCACTTTCTGATTCTGGTAGTTCTGGCGCGGTGCTCACTAGCCATGTCCATTGATCCATAACTTGGCCTCCTAGGGTCGGATTGCCTTGTTCTTGGGCCCGTTCTATATCCCTTTGTATCATCTTTCCATCCATATATTATATGAATCATTTGAGTCAAGTTTGCATAGTTTAATCTTACCTTCATTTTTGAGTTTTTTGCATAAAGTCTGCAGGCAGACTCAGGGACAAGTTCACAGGTACGTCTCTCCATGAGGATTTGATTGCCTTCCCAAAGTCGGATTGCTTGTTTCTTGGTCCCATCTTGTTCCCCTTTGTATTGTCTTTCCATCCATATATTATTTCCATTATTTGAGTAACATTTACATAGTTCAATATTGTCATCATTTTCACATTTTATGCATAAACTCTGCAAGCAGACCCAGGGACGGGTTCACAAGTACGTCTTTCCATGATGATTTGATTGCCTTCCCGGGGTCGGATCGCCCTATTCTTGGGCCCATTGTGTACTCCTTTGTATTATATTTCTATCCATATCTTATTTGCATCATTTGGGTCACGTTTGCATAGTTAAATATTATCGACATTTTCGCATTTTGTGCATAAAATCTGCATGCAGGTTCAGGGGCAAATGCAAAGGTACGTCGCTCATTCATGGTTTTTCATATATTTTAGTTCCTGATTGTGTCTATTTTTGGTCTTGCATTGTTGCCTTTCATATTGTCTTGCATTTTCTCACTTTTTTTGCGTCATTTGGATCATGTTTGCATAGTTAAATCTTATCTTGATTTTCTAGTTTTAGGCTAGAAATTGCATACATTCTGGTGCTCATAGGCCCATGCATCCTACATATCATAGTTGCATTCCCCCTTGGTAAGTGATCATATTGCCTCCATATTCCTTGGGGACGACTAGGTGATCTTATACGAGACCTTTGTAAGTCCCCGTGAGCCGTGGATTCCCACACGGACGCCGGGCCGATTGTACCTTTCCACCCCTTAGGCCTGCATTTGCATACGTGTGAGGGAGTTAACCTTAGTCAATCCATAGGATTTCTATCTTGAGGGAATTATTATTAACTCAAATCATTAAAAGGTCTATTAAAACCCCTAAAATATTTCCCATCATATCAACTTGTTTGACTTGGGTGAAAACTCTCACATTGTATTATTTGTGTTGTTTGGGCTTGTCCAAGCCCATTAATGGTGTTTTGTGTTGCATCCACATGTTTTGCTGTTGATTGGCCCATTCAGTTTAGCTCATTTTATGTGTCCATTGTCTAGTCCATTGTCCAGTCCCATTCTCCCTTGGTCTTTGCATTAGTGGGTCAGTCCTCCCTTATTCTCAAGCCCATTAAGCCCTTGCTTCCCTACTTATATTCTCCTTGATATCCTTATATTAAGTCTCCATTTTCCCTCATGGAGCATCATTCCAACCCCTTATATCATTCTTCTTTCCAATCTTCGACCTATTCCCGTGTGGAATCCTCTTCCCATGCGGGCCCATCTTCCCGTGGTCCTTCTGATCCATCCGAGGAATAGGCTAATCTCATGGCCCACTTATCAAGTCTTGTTCACCAAATGGACTCGGCCTAGGCCCAACGTCTCATTGCATCTCATCTTCATGGGCCTCCTTCTCTTAATGGGCCTTCTTCTCTCATTAATGGGCCTCATCATCTTAACGGGCCCCATTCTCCTAATAGGCCTTATTTTTCTAATGGGCCTCATTCTTCTTCTGCTTATGCTGCCGACCCAATGGATCCTTATGCTCATGCTTCTTCCAGGCCCGCATACCCTTCCACTCCTGGAATGGGCCATTTTCCTTCTTAGTCCAGATCCTCTCATCCGGTACATTATCATGTTCCTGGTCCGAATTCACATTCTCGTGCTCAAGCTGGCCCATATTCTTCTCGATCTCTCCCTACCCAGGAGATGATTGCTCAAACCCAACGTCAGCTTGATGAACTCCAACGCCGAATTGATCCCAAAACTCCCTTGAGTGTCCCGCTTGCATTTCAAAATCTTCGGCTTCCACCCCCTTCTCAAATCCCCGCATATCGCCGTTGTGGTGGAGTCGGTGACCCCTATGTGCACTTAAAGGAGTTTATTTATGAGTCGGCCTAATTTTGACATGACCAATATTTGATGGCCTATCTATTTGGTCTGTCTTTGGAAAGTCCGACTCAGGATTGGTTCTTTTCTTTTCCGCAAGAGCAGGTTGTGATCTTTCATGTTGTCCAAGATGGATTCATTCAGCAGTTTCAAGACCAGATTGGGCCCAAATATTCTATGGTAGATTTGGCCCATGAAAAGATGAAGCCCAAAGAAGAGTTCTCTACCTTTGCCGATCACTGGCATCGCCTCACCGAACATGTCCTGGGGCACATTCCGGAGCAGGAGTTAATCAAGATGCTGATTTCCAATGCAACGCCCGAGTACCGCTTCATCTTAGCCATCAATGACATCACCTCCTGGCAACAACTCTATAACCGAGCCCGCCTCATTTGCCAACAAATCCACAATTCCCTTAACCCCGAGTCTTCTCCGCACCCTACGCCCACTTACACCTCACCATCTACATCTACCCCCACATATCAACCTTCCGCATATCAACCCTCCATGAGTCAACCTTCCACTTATATCGCGCCCTCCATGAGTCAACCTTATACATCGCATCCACCTCCATAAGTGAACCCCCTACGAGTCAGCCCTCCACCTCGGCATATCCACATTCATCTCCTCCTGTCAAGGGAACATCATACCCCAAGCAAGTGGATGTCGTCCACTACATACCTACCCACTCCACTCCACATACGCCTCCATCGAGTCCCTCCACTAGTCGCCACGCGTCCTTGCCTATGCAACCCTCACAACCATCTTCATTACCTTCCAATATCCCTCAGCATCCACCTTGCCCGAAACGGGCTCCTCACTATCCTCCTTTGCCAGAGTGTTTCACCGACATCTTTCGAGCTCTTTGATGGCCACTCACGCGTTGCAGCTCCCTCCAGTTGTGCCTTGCCTACTCGCGGTTGGGGATATGCTCCAGTTCTGTGATTTCCACCGCCAGTAGGGGCATTTGGTCGAGGATTGTCCCGAGTTCTAGGAGTTTGTTTATGACATGGAAGACAAGAAGAGGATTGATCGGTCTGCCATTCGCAAGGTTATTGCACATCTCAACAAGCAGCAGCAACAAGAAGTGCCGCCTAAGCAGTCGTCTCCATTTCAAGGCAAAGGGCACCCCTATGAATCTTCATCTAGCACCATGCCCGGTCCTTCGCCTACTCCATCACCCGTTACCCCACCACCTAAGCCTTCCCCTACTCCGGCTCTGCCTCCACAAACCCAAGCCTCTGCTCAGGATAGTGCCTCCACTTCTTCCACCACCACTTCCACTCCCAACGCCGTCCGACGCATCGTGTCGATATGTTGACAATGGGTGCCACGGCCTTCCCCTAACCCTCCACCAACACCATCTCCACTACTTTCAGTGCCTACTTCACCATCTCCACCACCCTCATCATCGCCTAAATTGCCATCATCTCCACTATCGCATGCGCCCGAGCCTGAGCAAGCCACGCCGTTGCCTTTACCACCACCTACATCTCTACTTCCACATTTACCTCCACCCGAGCCCATCATTGCTGCATTGCTTTCACCTCCACTTGACATCATCGTACCCATTGAAACCTCCATGTCTTCCAAACCTTCACCTCTGTCATCCAAACATGTTACCTCCACTTCTCCATCCACTCCCACCCCACGGAGCAGGTGTGCACTTCCTTTGGTGCCCCTTGGGTCTGGTCCCCAGGGTGATAGTGATCCGAGTCAGGATGGGTCAGTGCCGGTTATGCATTTCCAGATTCAAGATTATATCTATCGCATGCCGATCCGCATCCTGGTCCCTGGCTATTTTGGGGATGATGTGCCTGTACTCCCGATGATGGTTGCTAAGAAGAGTTCCCTTGCGTTGTTGCCAATTTCTTCAAGAGAGAGACCGGTGGCAATCTCTTTGCTCACCGGAGGTTTGACTATTGGTGCTATTATCACCTTTCACTCCGTCGCAGTTCAGATTGCTGGTCAAGAAGGGCTCTCTACCCGTATTATGCTAACGCATACGACTGCCAAGCAGATTATGGATTCTATGTTCAATGGGCAATTTGTCGTATCTTCTGCATTCTCCAAGGACATTCTGCACACCTTATGCAATCTCTCTCGATTTATCAGTACGTCGGCCACGTCAACGCCGTGTATTACTCTCCCTCAGTTTCGTCCTTCCCTTCTATCAAGGGAGTTATGTTTCAAGCTCGATTGTCGAGTGGAGTTGCCAAACCTCATCCTGCTTGTGCCAAGAGACAAGACATCATGGTTCCATGATATGCAGCATTTTGAGGAGTTATCTGTTCAAGAATGTCCGACTATGGTTAGCATCCGGTGTCTAGGGGCAACCACACCAATGAAGATACATGTTCATGATTGGGACAGGCTATCTACCATGTGGGCTCATTATTTGAGGAGATATTACAAATCAAGAAGCCTAAAGGTCCAGGTCCGTGCCAGGCAGGCCCGTGTTCAAGACATTTCTGCTAAGAAGAGGTGACGGCGTAAGTTTAAGGGCCGTCAGTTGTGTACTCAGGGGTCCACTTCTCCTTCTTCTCCTTTTTACTCATCATTCCTTTTGCTCAGTTCCCATCCCTGGGTGGTGTATCTTCCATCTTCTAACTCTGTCTCTATGATTCTCTCCTCTCCTCCCAAGTCTGTGAACCTCCGCTTTTCTTCTCTTCATTCGGGGCCTTCAGGTTTTCCACATTCTTGTTATTCTAGGGCTCGGCCTATGCCCTCTCATCATCCCGATCCTGGGACATCTTCTGATTCTTCTCCTCCGGTATCGTCGGGTCCTTATTCTCCTTCCCCGACCCTGTCAGGTGATTCTCGTTCTCCTTTCCTAACCCTGTCGCGTGTCTATGACTCTCTTTCCCCGACCCTATCCGATGTCTATGATTCTTCTTCCCCGACCCTATCAGGTGATTCTAGTTCTCCTTTCCTGACCCTATCGGCTTTCTATGATTCCTCTTCTCCGACCACGTCGGATGATTTTTCTTCCCCTCTTTCCATTCTCTCCTCTTCACCCTTTCGGGGTTCTCACCCTTTTTCTTGCTATTTTTGAGACTTTAGCCCACCTTGATCTCAGTTGATCTCTGGTTATTCTGTATCTGATTCCTTGTTATCAGGGCCTCTGTGCCTTAATGAGGGAGTTCTAGCCCTCGTCCCTCTTCCTTTTTATCCTTCTTCGTCTAGTTTGATGTCTGACGCTCCTTCGTGTCGAGAAATCTTTGATCCTTTGCTATCCTCTCCCTTTCGTCCTGTCAAGCAAGGAATACAAAGCTCGTGCTGTACGAAGCTCGATGATCAAGATCGCGTCAGGATGTTGTTACCACACTGTGGATATGCATGGTATCGTTATTTTGTGCAAGAAAATGTTATTATCGCTATTATCTCTCTTACTCCTACACACGCTTATAATGCTATTCCTCAACATGGTTAAGTGGCTTTTAGAAATTTGCTTAGTTAAGCTTAGTCAAGACGAGTTCGCTTCTATAGCATCCTTAGGCTGGTGATAGCTCTACGCTGGGAGTCTAGTTTTTTTCCCCGATTGTTGAGGGTGATCTTGAGTATGGGTTGTTCACACACTTCACGGTGAGCTATAGCTGATCTTTCTAGAGCAACACCGTTGCTACTTTGGCCATACTATGGGTATGCACGAAGTCTTTTCTTTTCTCTGCTCGGCTAAGTGCAGGGGCAAGAGGCTGACAGATGAGATAACCAACCTAGGTGCTCTCCAATACGGGAGAGGTCCCAAATAGGGGCAATGAAAAATATCATGAAAAATGCCCCTGATCCTAGTAACCGGGCATGCTTCTCCTAAGGTAAGAAATGAGGTTTGCGTAGAACGGTGAAGGATAGTGCAGCATCATGTGTGTATCAAAATCAAAAGTGAGCTTTATTTCAATATCTGACCAATAAGGGCTATTTCAAAATCATATATGAAAATCAATACAAAATTATGAAATTAAAGACACAAAGCCCCGGTGCAACAAACTGTATCTTTGAGGGGTAGTGCCCTAGAAGGAATTCAAGTCCTGATATCTCCCATCCCGTATTAAGCTTGTCTCCCAATTTTTCTTCTACTTCTCCCTTTTAGGCTGGGTTGAATCTCGGGTATGGCCTTAGTAGGGGCACCGTTCTTTAGAGGCGATTGGTTGTGACAAGCCACCCCCAAATGCACGCCCCGCTCAAGGGAAGCCTTTAATGAGAGGGGTAGGAACGACGATCCTTGGCCAATAGTGTGAGCCCGTCTTGGGTGCTGCAGATTGCTATTTCAAAAAAATCCATAAAAAATCAGATATTATCAAAAAAAATTCCAAAAAAATCAAATATTTCATAAAAAATCTAAAAATCAAATATTTTCAAAAATCCTAAAAATTAAAAATTACAAAAATCAAAAATATTTGTCTTCCGTTCACTTCTTCATGTGTTTTCTATCTATTTGTTTTGAGGATAGGTATGATTCGTTTGTTTAGTGTGCAGGTTGCAGGTGTTCGAGTTACCTTGCTCTACCTTTTGTTCTATCTGGTTCCTGTTCACATCTTTTGGATCTGTTATCTCCTTCTTCAATCTACTCTCTCGATCTGTTCTGAAGCTCATGTCCTTCTCAGCTTATTTAACATGATCATATCTCCATGAGAGGGATTTGCCTCACGATTATGAACCTGACAGTTCTGCTTCATCTGATCTTGGGCTTTGATTGAAGAGCGTATTTTGTCATGTCTTTTGTCCCGCCGTTTCTATGTCCCTCCGTGTTGTCTCACACGTGTTATTTTATCCCTCCATGTCTGTCATGTTTTTGTCCCACTTGATAGTTAGGTGTGATAGATAAACACAGATCCAGAGGGGGGGTGAATAGATCTTTTAAAGAGTTTTGACCAATTTAAAATCCGTATGAAATGAAAAGCACAAGATCAGTGGACAATTGCTCAACCATAAAAGATGTAAACCCAATTAAACTCTAGGACATGAATAATCAATCAGATCACGGTCCTAGCATGCATCTAGCGGAAGCAAGCAATCAAACAAACCACTGCACAAGGGATTTTTTAGGTGGTTCGGTCTACAGACCTACGTCCACCCCTCACTCCCAACAGGAGTGAGGCTTCCACTAGCAATCAGCTAGAAAGCAGACTCAGTCTGCAAACAAGTTGCTGCCACACAGCTTGACCAGGGGAATAGCCTCCCCTCTTCCTCCAGACCGGAGGGAACCCACTAGTGACACACAGCCACTAGCAACCGGAGACCCAAGTCTCCCTTCCTCTGAAAGCCAGAGGGAACCACAAGTGACTCCCAGCCACTTGCGACCAGAGACTAGGTCTCTCTTCCTCCAGACCAGGAGGGAACACACAGGTAGCAACCACTACCTGCAATCGGAGTCAAGGACTCCCTTCCTCTGAAACCAGAGGGAACTCACAAGCGACACTCAGTCACTTGCAGACTGGAGACACAATCTCCCTTCTCCTGAGTCCACAGGAGGAACCCGATCTCCAACCAGAGAATTGGAAGAACAAGGTTCAGCTTGAAAAGAAAGACAATAAAAGAAAATACAGCAACTAAAAGCTGGAAATATAAAATCAAAATGTGGCTCTCGCAGGAGCTGGCTGGCCTGGATTTGATCCACGGTCCAGCAGAAACTGATCTTCAGTTGAAGCTTCTTTTACTCTAGCTCTCTCTTCTTCTCACTCTTCTTTTTCTTCTCTTTTGCAGGCTCTCTTGATCTCTCTTCTGCTCTCTGACTCACTCTTCTTCTTTCTTCTTTCTTCTTCTTCTACTCACTGCCTCTCTGCAGCTCTTTCCTTCTATCTCGATCACTCTCTTGCTCTCTTGATCAGTTTTGCACGTTCACTCTCTCCTTTTTCGATCTTGATCGATCTTCACCAGATGGAGGAGGCTTCATATTTATAGCAGCACCAATTAGGGCATTGTCCTCGGATCACGTGCCAGGTGCCAACCTCGGATCACGTGCCACTTATCAGCTTCTCGAAGGATGTACCTATCAAGCAGTCATAAGAAGATATCATATGGATGCACAGACTTGGTTCAGGCTATTAACAAAGTGTGTACATGCATGATGCAGCTTGAGTATATAGACTTGAAGGGTGATAACGAGTGTATAGAGTTGAAGTTTTGGAAACTAGTGTATAGACTTCGTCTTGAAGGAGATGCAGACGTGCACTGAAGTGTGTACAGAGTAGGCATGCAGGCTGCTGGACGCAACCTATAGACTTTGCGTACAGGCTACTGGACGCTATATAGACATGCTGTGCATGCTGTCAGATAATGTATATACATGCTGTGCAGGCTGTGGGGGAATGCGTAGACTCTGCGTGAAGGCAATGCATGTACAAGTGATGCAATGTTTAGACTTCATGTATGCAGGACTGTGAGCATTATAGATGGTTCTACAGACATGCCAAATGAGTATGCAGACTTAGTGTGCACCATTGTGTAGACTTTGTAACATGCAGTATGAGCATAGCAACACAATGTGCAGACTTCATGCAATGCATGAAGCAGTGTATTCAGTGTATAGACTTGGAGTCCAATGTGCAACCAACCGATGTATAGACATTGAATGCTTACATGCAGACACGATGTATAGACTTGGTTAAGACTGTCTAGACTCTGCATGCGAGCTATGGCGATGTATAGACTTCCTAACAAGGCGTTGTGCAGACTTGCTTACCACAATGTGCAGACTTAACAATGCACGATGTATAGACTTCAAATTAAAGGAGACGGTGGATGTACATACTTTAAGTTCAACTGAGACGGTGCATGAATATACTTGACACTGTATAGGCTGTACATACTTGGAAAGCTTGAAGGTGATGTATAGACTTGGTAAGGCTTCAAAGCACAAGACACTTGGCCAATGTACAGACTTGGAAAGCTTGAGCCAATGTGCAGACTTGAAACAAGTGAACACAGCGATGTGTAGACTTGGCCAATGTACAAACTTGAAGCGAAGACCAATGTGTAGACTTCAAAGCAGATGCCAAGGCTGTACACACTTGAAGAGACGCGAGGTGAGATAGAGCTGGCTGTACAGACTTTGGATGACGATGCACTGTACGCAAACGCTGTACAGACTTGATAGTGTGAGACGCTGGAAGTGACGATCGGATGTACAGACTTTGAAGATGTGGGCAAGACAATGTATAGACATGGTGCAGCTTCAAAGCATAATGTGCAGACTTTACCAGTGTATAGACTTGGGGTTCTGAACGTAGGTAAAGACTGGGAATGTATAGACTTTTCGAATGGCTTGAAACACAGACACGCTGCTAATGTATGGACTTAGATGCCCAAAGGCAATGTATAGACTTCAACTAAGCAAGCTACAGTGCAATGTATGGACTTGATGAACGATGCAAAAAGCTCTGTACAGACATGATGCAAACTGGATGTGCAGACTTTGTAGCATGCAATGTATAGACTCTACGAGCAAGAGGCAATGCTGACTGATGTATAGACTTACTAAGTGATGCACATGTGACGATGAACAGACGATGTATAGACTTGTGCATGAAGCAAGGCAATCTGATGTGTAGACTTTCTCAACATAATGGCGTGCAACTAAACGATGTGTAGACTTCAGAAATGCATAGAGACGCTACAGCGTGACAGCGTCGACGCAGCAGTTCACCCTGATGTGAAGTTAGATCTGGGTTAGTTCAGTGGGTCGACGCAGTGACCCCATGCGTCAACGCATCCAGCCTTATCTTCAAAGCCATCTGAGGCATTTCAAGGCTGCGTCAACCTCGTGGACTCAATGGGTTGACGCCATCTGAACTACTTACGAGATGTATAGACATGCGAATCTGATGTAAAGACTTGAGGGGGGTTGACCCATCTAAGAAGGGGGTCGACCCACAGAGCTAGCACACTCATGCATTATCCACAGAATAAATCAGTCATATGCATTCATGTTGTTATCATTCAATGTGATATTCTTAGCAAAATAATATGGTGACTCAGTTATGTTGCTATCATTAAAACACCACATAATCATCAAAGCACAAGGGGCACAACATTTCATGCACACATGCATATGGTGACTGATAGTGTTTACTATCATCAAAATCACAGGGGCACAACAATCTCCCCCTTTTTGATGATGGCAACACTATGAGTCACACTGACTCAAGTCAAAAACATTCTCCCCCTTTGACATCAGCAAAAAGACATTAGTTAGAGAGCGGAAAATTAAGCAGATATGAAACGATTGATGTAGCATTTCTCCCTTTAACTACATGAAGGCACATTCTTCCCCAAAGAGCAATATGACTCATACCAGTTTCTCCCCCTTTGTTTTTTAAAAAAATTCATGGAAGAGGTATGAATGCAGAGATGCAGATGCACCAAGAAATGCAAGAACTCCCCCTAAATGTATGAATGCAAGACAATTCTACCCCTAAATCATGGAATTTCTATGCAGCATGATTCATATGACAATGAAACTCCCCCTCAATAAATGGAACCTTATGAAATGAATGAGAAGGAAACCACAAGGGCAATCAAGGATAAGTTCAGGTCATGATGAATCAAGGACAGTGAGATTCAACAAGATTTTCAAGGAGATATCAATCTCATAATTCCAAAACATAAGTTTTTAAAGTCTTCCATTATAAGGACAGGCCACAAGGCCATAATCAAAATACTCCCCCTTTGACTCAGTCATTTAGACATGAAAGACACAGAGGCAGTTAAACAATGAAGCTTAAATCAAGACAATGTTTCAGATGCATGCTCTCCTATACCAGCCAGATAAAATCATGCACAAATCAAGTCAATGATGCAGATGTTAATCTCCCCCTTAAAGCCAGAATAGAGTTGAGGTATGACAAGAGGTGAAACATCTATCAGCAAAAGCACATAGGCACTCAAGGATTACCACAATCTGTAAGCACAATGAATGAATTGAGGAAAATAGATTTTCATTAGCACACCAAATTCATAAATCTTTGTAAACGAATTTCAGATTCTTCAATTATAATAGATTATGAATGAGTTTAAACTTACCATCATGATTTAAGAGTGATGTACTCAAAGTTTATCAAGAAAAATTCAATACTCATATCTGAAACACCTTTTAATAGAAATGTACCAACAACTCATCTGATATTCATGTTTAACCTCCTTCCATCTTACTCATTTAAATTCAATGACTCCTATGGAAGTTACACAAGATAGTATTGAGATTAAATAGAAATATTTGTGTTTGAACATGTCTTTAGATTTTTAGAATTTTCTATTTATCAGCACTCATTTTTCCTGAGCAAGTTTGGTTCAGTCAACACCTTTTTACGTGAGGCACAACACTTCTCAGGTGAAGTGACCCAGTTACTCAGTGTGACAACCATATTATCTCTCAAAGAGAATAGAGTTAGCAATGGAGTATCTTTTTACATGAGGAGACACCTTGATCAGAGGCCAGAATCCCTAGTTACTCAACACATCCATGCTATTGCTCTGCCAGATTTTCAAATATTTTTATAAGAGAGTTAACTATGGCACTTCATGACATGGGCTTACCCCATTTCTTTGACAGAGAACCCAGTTTCTCTGTGACCAAAGTCATTGCTCTTGCATTAAATTTTTAAATGTTTTTAGAATTTTCAAACCATGCCCAGTACACTGAAATGTTTAAGAACAATACCTTCTATATGTATCTTAACCAAAGAAAGCCATGTCTTTTAGAATTTCAGATTTCAGAAGGTTTTGCATGAAGTTCATGAGACAATTTGTTAAGATCTATTAAGCATGATGATTCAGATATTTTCAAGTCTTTTACATCAAAACCTATTAAATACATTAGTCTTAGATCAATTTGATTCATCAAAACATTCTTAAGCCAGTATAATAGAAGTTTCTTCTTTTCAGAATATGTCTGATTTATGTCTAGGGTGCACTGACTAAAATCTTTCCTCATTCAGATGAATCAATGACATTGTCAGGAAATCAGTGGAGTCAACAAAGCATTTTTATTGAGAGATTAGCAAAGAGCAATCATCATGAGACAAGGAGTGAATCATTAGAACAGTGCAGTTTTGAAATCAATAGCTGAGTCTGGAGTTCAGACAGAACAACTACATAAGTGTAGATAGTAGAGAATTCAAGTGAACCACACATTTGCCAAGAATGGATCAGATAGCTAGACAGTGAGAGTTCAAGAGATGAAGAGATGGAACAGGAAAGCTCCCCCTGACTAGATGTTACATATATACAACAAAGCATGAGCAGCAGTATGGTTAATTAAGAATGATTGAGCTCCCCATGACTAAGTGCATGATGTGTAGTGAAAGTACATCACATGATTTCAAATTTGACATTCAAATATAATCCATGCACTTCAGACATAAGTGAGCTACCATGAACATGATTGAGCAATTCCATTTCAAAAATTTTCAACTAAGCATAGATCAAATTAACAAGATGCTTAACCATCTCAAACAGTCAATTTTCAGATGATGGAATTTAAACAGATTGTTCAGAACTGACCTGAAGAGTAGAATCTTGGGGTTTTCCTTTTTGAGTGTCTTGGTTTATTAACCCCTCTTTGTTCTTCAACCCCCCAAGGCACACCTGCAAAGTTTTTGATCATTTTGATCCTGCAGGGACCCAAGCAGCTTTGGGTCCTATGTTAGCCCTGACAAGTGTTCTAAACAATTTCTTAGCAACATGGTCATCATGATCCATCAAATAACAATTTTTCATAGAGTGACCATACTTTCCACAATATCTACATGATGTGACTGGTTTCTGGTTCTTATGATGCATAGTAACAGTAGTATGAGGTTTATAAACATGATCATAAGATTTTCTGTTGTATGCATGAACAGTTTGTTTCTTATTCCTAACCAGCCAACATTCAGCAGATCTATGGCCTGGCTTCCCACAATTATAGCATGAGAATCTTGCAAATGCTTTTGCAGGGAATTTGACAACATAGGGGTTAACAGAGTTCTTCTGAACATGTCAACAGTTCTTGACTGTATGACCATTCTTCCCACAGTGAGAGCAAGCAAAAGAATTTCTTCTATGAAAACCATTTTTACCCCAAGTGGATCCAAACCAGCACTCAGCAGCCTTGTGCCCAGGCTTATTACAGTTAGAGCACACAATGTGCTGACTAGACTTGTGTTTAGTTCCATAAGGATCATGAATATTCATGGAAGACCTGGCATACAGTTTATTGTCTTCTTTCATGATAAAGCATGCATTCATGAGATGACCATACTTACTGATTAGTGTGTATTTTTATCATTTAATTCATGAGTATATGCATTTTTATGAGCTTAATTGATATTAAATATACACTTCTCACACTTATTATTGATTTTGTATCAAATTTTTAATTTTCTGAAATTAAATAAATTTTTATGATAATTTTTACATATTTATGCAGGCACGTAGTTCGAGGAAAGCTCCAAGAAAAAGAAAAAAAAGAATAATAATATATATGTTCAACTGGGTCAAAAGCCCGGAAACTTGTTCAAAAAAATAAGAAAAAAAATAAGAAAAAAAAATAAAATTATTTGATATTTTTTTAGATTTTTCTAACTATTTCTATCATATATATATATATAGATATATATATATATAATATAATAATATTAAAAAAATGAAAAAAAAATATTCAAAACCCTCGCCCCGCCCCGCCCTTCCCGCCTTCGCCGCCCGCACGGGCGACGAGGCGAGAAAGGCGAAGCAGGGGGGGTCGTGGCGAAGCGGCGTGCGACACGCGGACGGCGGAGGCGGTTCGGGCGCACGAGGGGCCCACGGTCGGCCGCCTAACCGGTCGGCGGCGGTCGGCGCGTTGCGCCGACAGAGAGAAAAAATGAGAGAAAGAGAGAGGAAAAGCCCAAAAAAAATGCCAAACAAATTCAGAAAAATCCGAAAAAAATGGCAAAGTGGGCAGAACCTACCTGCCTACCATTTTAGGCTAAAATTGGGTACACTTGTTTGGAGTGTTTTTGTAACCCCTATATAAAGGGTGCATTGGTCTTGAATGAGGAGTTAGCAAGTGAGTTGATTGTTAGAATTAGAACTAGATGGCAAGGTTGCAAGGGAGAGAGAGCTAGCTTTGAGCATTTGTAATGTAAGTTCTTTACATTTCTGAAGTTTTTGATTGCAGAAGTAATGTTTTTTCCAAGCTTTTGAAGGTCAATTTGTAAGTTGAAGTTATTGTAATACAAGTTTCATTTTAGAATTCAGTCTTTTCATAACCTTATTTCTCCTTATTGTGATCCTCATTTCAAATTCTTGTCTTCATAAAAGTTGTTCGGTTTTAAGTTTTCTTCAACTTCTATGTTCATCATTTCCTCAAATTCGTCCAAATTCATAGAGTTAATACCCACTTTCTTAAGTACTGTCCTGTGCATTTACTGTTCATCCGTGGTGATACCTTCTTCCATTCATTCATTTTGAAGTCTTTCTAGTCCTCAAATAACTCTGAGTTCTTCATAAGAGTTGTTCCTCTCTTGTATCTCTAAGTTTTATTCTTCTTGCACTTTGTCAAACTCCTCTTCTTTTGAGCTTTAGAATTAAGTTTTCTAGGTGCTGGTTTTCTGTCAATTACTGTTCATCCGAACCAATAGGTCCTAGTTTTTCAAGTTTTTCCTTATCTTCCTTTCATTTTCTATTTCTGTGTTCTTCATAAAAGTTCTTTCTTTTTCAATTCTCTACAACTTTCATGTTTTCAACTTTTTCTAATTCCATTCAGATTTCAAGTTATTTCATTTCTTCCAACCCCCATTTCCACTTGAATTCTGTTTTGTTTTCACCTTAAAGTTTCAAACTTGTTATCTGCAAACCTGTTCTTCTTAAGTGTTTCAAACATACCCGAAGCGGTGATTCTTCTTCAAATCCTCTCACGGCGTCGACTTCCTAGGTGGAACGATCATCATCAAAGGCTCGGCGTGGAAACGACGACGTTCTTCACTCAATTGGCTAAATTTTCTTTACTTATCCCTTGTCATTTCAAGTTGTAATTTCATTTCCGTTAGTTGTAATCGCACTCAAAACCCAAAAATTAGTTTTTCAAAACACAAGAATATTTTCCAACTAAGAAAAATAATCAAATTCCTTCCCCGTGGGATCGACCCGTACTTACCATTATACTCATGTTTTCAAATCCATAAGTGAGTGAGTGCGGTTATAAATATTTGAAATTTGTGTGGCACGGCAATTTTAACAACGACTGTCGAGCGAGCATCAAATTTTTGGCGCCGTTGCCGGGGAATGGAGATACTTTTCATAGTTGGATACTCTTGTGTTTACTTTGTATATTTGTATATTAATTTTGCTCTTTTTACTTGTGCAGGAAAACGAAAAAAAATTTGAAAAACAAAGAAAGAGGAAGATCGAATCTGAAATTCCAAGGATATGAAACGTCGTTAAAAAGCCCGGCAGCATTGCTAAAGGGCTGAAATCAAGAAACATGTTCTATCTTTCCACTTTCTGAAAAAAAATTTACAAAAATCTGAAAATTTCTTGAAAACTCTATAAAAATAAAAAAAACAATCAAAACAAAAGAAAAATTTTCATGCTGGTTAGTTAGGTTCATTAACTAAAAACAAAAAAAAATCTTCATTTGTACCAAATAAAAGACCTCATTGCAAGAGTAGAAACTACACTTTCATGCTATAGGTCATGCATCATTTAGCTTAGAATTTATCTTTGTTTAATTTCTGCATTGCATGTTGAAGATCGCGAGGGGCAAGGTACGTTCTACTGATCCCAGTCTGGCATTCATTTTTGCATAAAGAACCCCTTGTTTGAAATTGTGGTGTGCATTTCATTTCAAAATACTTTAAGGGCAACACCCCTAACAAGATAAGGTGGGGATTTCATCACCCTCCCTTAGCCCGAAAACCACAATTTCCTTGCATCTCTGCATTACCTAGGCCTTAATAAAAGCCAGTAGACGTTGGCCCTAGGATCACACTGTGATTCATGTGATATTTAGGTTTATCCTCTTATGAAAACTGGTGTCTAAGGCAAGACGGTCGGATGGCAAACGCCTTAAGCGGGATTGTGGTTTTGTATAATAAGGTCCCTACGAAAGTAGGGGGAACCTCCCACTTCCCCACCCCTTACCTGGCCGGTAGACATACTGAGGGTGAATTTAAGTTCATTTTAATCACTTTGTGAAACCACATTTGTAGGTCTGAGTCGCATCTAGGTCATTAGGATAATTTGTGTTAACTTGTTTGTGTTTGCATAAAAAAAGTTTTGAAAAATTGAAAAAATATATATATATAATTTGAAATACTTAAAAAAAATGTAAAAAAAATCATTTTATGGCCATTCATCTTGGAGGGAAACCCACGCCTATGAAGGAGCATTTTTATCCTTCTTCTTACAAGCCCTCCACCTGTATTCAACTCCCCGATATTCACGTTGATCAATATGAGATTCGCCCTAGTCTCATCCAGATGCTCCCATCTTTTTATGGGAATCTCAATGAAAATCCTTATAGGCATCTAGATGATTTTCTAGAAGTTTGCTCATTGATCAAAATTCAGAATTTTAATGATGATGCCCTTAAATTAATTTTATTTCCATTCTCGTTAAAAGATAAAGCAAAATGTTGGTTAAGGAGTTTTCGAAAGATTATCAGGACTTGGGAAGATATGCAGTCAGAATTTTTAAAAAAAATTTACCCCATAGGCCAAACCAACATGATGAGAAGGGCGATTACAGGATTTACTCAACGTCCGGGAGAGCAACTTCATGAATCTTGGGTGAGATTAAAGAAGCTAGTGAGTCAATGTCCACATCATGGGTTGCCCAGATGGCAAATTATCTTTACATTTTATGAGGGGTTATCCAATTTTGATAGGCAGATGGTGGATATATTTTGTGGAGGGGCATTTTTAAGCAAAAGTGAAGATGAGGCATATGATCTATTTGAGATTTTGAGTGAAAATTCAATAAATCGTGCCTCCATCTCATCTCATCAACAACTTGTAGGACATGTCAAACAGGCAGAAAACCCAATCCACACTTTCATGGAAGTGTGTGAATTCTGTGCCAGTCTCACTCACCATGTGAGTGAATGCCCTACTATAGCCCGACTCTCTCCCGTCATCCAAGCACAGGTCCAAAATTCCCTAGGATTCTCTTAGCTCAAGCATGTTGCAGATGATGATAATCTTGGCTGGAGTAATCACACAAATTTACCTTGGATGGATTCAACAATCCAAACCCATTTGTCTACACCTCTACCCCAAGCAATTCACGAGCAGCCCATGTATACTCAACTTCATCTCAACTCATCTCACCCCGATTTCGGACTCAATGTCAATACTAAGGGTGATTCACCGGGCCACTACTTTGAAGCTCAAAGCGTGTACTCTCAGTCTACTTACCATGACCCTTCATCAAAATTCAACCAACCCCCTCGATACGTGAATGATGATGATGATGATCCGATGCCTGGCATTTTAGCTCGAGATATCATTATTGGGAGTGAGGGGGAGTGCGCAAGCCATACCGTGATGAAGGAAGGGATGGAATTAGGGGATGAATTAAAGAATACAAATGATCCTATTGATATCATCACCCCATTCTATGAATGTTTTGAGATTGAGAATATCACTGAGAAAATTAGTGGCCCAAACAACTTAATTGAGGATCTACATGTCGAGGAGGATTGCTTTATGATTAATAATCATGTTGATTTAGTGGAACTTAATTCTGAATCTTCTCCTCCCTTGGAAGAACTTGATGATGGGGCCTTGTTCGAAAAGTTTATATTTCATCTATCAACCCCATTGTTGGAAAATTTGATTGAGAATCTTCAGGTGAGTGATGAGTACGATGAAAGCTCCGACTTTGAAACATTCCCATTTGATCTTACCTTTGATGAAGGGGCCGAACTGGAACAATTTACATTTGATCTTCCCAGTTCATTATTGGGAAATTTGATTCACAATTTTCGATTAAATGATGAGTGTGATAAAGGGGTTTTATTAGAAACTTTCAAATTTGATCTACCCATTGAGCCCGATCCCCTCATGTTTGAATCATTGGATCAATTTGATTCTGGACTCGTGCTACCCCTGCCAGATGAGCCTCTTCCATATGACATTCTGGGACCTGAGGGGGATGGACCAACAATTTTCACTTTTGATTTATCTCCCCATCAGGAAGACAAGTTGATTGGTACCCTTCTAACACATGAGGCTGTTACTGGGAAGACTGTGGCTAATCATGACGCTCTTATCCCTAAGCCACCGTTTGATGACCAAGTTCCCAAGGAGGCAGTAGTCAATAAAGAGGTCATCAGGAGGGACAATACAGGTGAAGGGGACCGATGGATTGATATTATGCAAGGGTTATACCTTGATCTTGACAAATTATTGGCCATAGATCATTTTTTGATCTCTAAAGCTGAAAACTGGATCGCACACAGGGTTAATGTTACAAACAATCATGTGCGAGTCCTGCCTCTTTCTAGCCCCGGTCCATACATGTCTACTCTTGTCTTCCAATGGATTAAGGGCTGGAATTTGAAAGAAGACAAGATCACGTGGTGGCTCATTCTGAATGCCACGCATTGGTTAAAGAGCTAATGAGCTACATGGTGTCTGGCTGACGACATAAAAGTTAGCGCTTCTTAGGAGGCAACCTAAGTGATTTTTGTGTGGTAATAAATTGTTGTGGGAAATTAGATGTGTTTAGGGATTCGAGAGATAAGGACAACGGAGAGCCAAGCAAAAAGTATTTTATTACACACAAAAGCAAACAAAGAGATTACATCGGAATCCACCTTCTTTCTTCACATTACTTGTCTTGCCGCTCTCTGGGGCAAGATTATCTAGAGGGTATTCCCAAGTCGAGAGCAGCGGTATTACTACCGCACTAAGGACGCCGATCTGAGGGGGCAGTAAAGAAGCTACTGACACGAAAGCCACGCTCTCGTGCTCTTCGATAGCGCTCCTCGCCATCCTTCAGCCATTGCTCGGCTAGGCCTAGACTAGTCTTCAATTCAAAAAGTTGGGCCTCCAGGGCCCTCTTTTCCTCTTTCTCGGCCGATCTCTTGGCTTTCTCTCTGTCTCTGCCCTGTTCTCTCTCAGCCCGTTCTCTCTCTCTATCTTCTCTTTCTAATTGAAGGGTGATTCTCAACTCCACAGCGTCCCTTGAAGAATCCTCATCTGGACGACGCTGTAGTTCTTCTTCTAGCTCAGTTATTCTAGCTTCCTTCTGAGTGGCATTTGCAAGTGCCTCTTGTGTTTCTTTCTCCTGCCACACATTTCATCTCAGGCAAATAGCAATACTTGAATAAGGGATGTTAAATGGTGAAATCTTCACCTGTACAGAAAGCATCCCTTCTGCCTCTGCAGCCCGTTATGTGGCATGAGCAAGTTGCTCGTGGAGTTGATCCAGCTCGGATGTGGGAATCCATAGACTGGAAGAAACACCATCTACTCCCATCGCCGAAGAAACTGCATCAAGCTGAGCACGCTGCACATGTGGTAACATTAAGTGGTTAGCGCCCTGAAGCTCAAAGCCTACCCGGAATATGTACTGAAATACTTACTGATGAACCTAGAGCCGCTCTGGTATCACTCAGCTCTTGCTCCGTGTCCGCCAGACGAGCTCGTAAGTTCGTTATTATAGTATCACGAACATCCTACAGTTATGGCTTTTGAGTTCACAAACAAAGAACAAAAAAATTTAAAAACAACAAAATGTAGAAGATACAAGCATGGTTTCCTTACCTCTACAAGCCCTCCAGGCTGGAGCCTTTCTGCATACATTGCTCTGTAGAGGCGTAGGTAATCATCGCTATCTTGTGCTTGAGATTCCACGAGTGTGCCTCCCCGTTGCCAATCTTCATATTGTTCGGGGAAGCGCACTCTCCAATCAACACAGGTGGCTGGTCCACCCGTCTGCCTTCCGACGCTAGGTGACATGGTCATATCCACCCATTCTTGAGCCAGCCCTAGGGTCCGCATAGCTAATCGCAGCCTGAGGGGCTCGATTTCATTTAAGCAATGGAGCCAGAGGTCCCGTCCAAACCGGGCGCGGCTTCCAACTACCCAAGGCTGGTCAACATCGACCATGTTCATGAAAGGCCTCCAGTTCACCTTTAATGGGTTGCACGTATCTTCTCAGTTAAAAAAAAATGAAATAAATGACAAATTAAAAAAAATTAAGAAAACACTTATCCTACCATCGTTGCAGGGAACTCTTGCAACTCTCGCCTGAACACCATCAGTTGGTAGGGTAAAGGTGCAGTGCTCATGATGGGTTGCCACTGTCTCGCTAGAGGAACCGTCAGTGGTCGACAGTGTCGAGCCCTCCCCATTGGAAGGTAATAGTAGCTCCACAGCTACACCATCATGTGTCATTGATGAAAATAAAAATAAAAAGCAGAAAATAAAAACAAAAAAAAAATTCATTACCTGGATTAAAGGCGTAAATCCATTTAGTGTCATCTCTTTGTCTATCCTTTGCGACAGACTTGTAAACAGATGTGCCAGCACAGCAGCTCCCCAGGCGTATTGTCCTACTCTTTCCAAGTCTACAAGCAGTTCTAAGAAATGACAGTGGATACTGTCTCCCTTGGACCCCAGCAACAACTTGCCTAATAGAAAGAGGAGGAACCTCCTCAGATCCATATTGGTCCGCTCCCAATTGCTGGTATCCATACAATACATAGTACGGGCACCTCTTTCTGCCCTTTCCATAAATTCTTCTATGGACTCATCATCACGCGGACGCATGTCAGTAAGCCCTAAAGCTTCCATGATCGATGCCCTGGCTACTGACCTGTTCTTCCGACTATCTAAGTCCATCCCCAACAAATTATGGGCACCTTCACGGTAATCCGCGTAGGTGACACCAGTCACTGCTTCCCCATCCACTTTGAGGCCCGTGATTCGGACCACATCTTCCAAGCTGGGTACCATATGCCCCCACGGCATAAGGAATGCCCTACTTACCGGGTCCCATCTTTCACGTAGAGCTTGGATCAAGGCAAGGTCGATCTTGAGTGGCTCAATTCTGAGAAAGGGCCCGAATCCCATCACGTCCAACCTCGCTTTCTGGAAGTCCGGGAGCCCTCGATATGCAGCCACGACCAGCTCCCACGAGATGTGTGACTTCATCACACTCTGCACATACGCCAGAAATGAGAAATGGGAAGCTTTCCAAAGAAAGAACAGAGAGGAATGAAAGGCATCACTTACAAGTTGTGAAAGAGTCCTTTCACTCACAAGTCCTTCAACTTCAGAGAATCTCCTGGCACTACTGCCTGATCTACTCCTCTTCGAGGAGCGAGACGACTCCCCTTCAGCTCTAAAGCTCGATTCACCCTCCATTCTGAACCTTGAGCAACACTCACTACTCCCCTTTGCAACCTTTTCACTCGACTCTACTCTCACAACTTCGATGTTCTCCAGTCGAGTGGGAAGGGGGGGTATTTATAGGATTGGAAAGCAAGGGATCTACATCTCTCACCATCACATCTAGCCATAGCCTTTGCGACACGTCATCCTCCCGTTAATCTCGCACCCACTCTACTATGTGGAGTGGTCAAGTCAGAGACGTGCTTTATTGACTTTCTCTCTCTTGTTGGTCCAAAGATTCGTTATGTTTATTGTCCCGTTGTGGCCACCTTTCGCATAACACACACATTGAGGGGACATTTCTGCGAGAAATCCGGCTCCGTAACTCACGTTGCCATCATTGGTCGATTCCTTTTGAAATGCATGAACATTGGGTCCCACTCCTTGTGTTAATTCCTGGCTTCTGATGTGATTTTTTGTTTTAGTATGTTTATTTTTCAGTTGTCAGGCCAAGCTGCACCGACGCCCTCGTCATTTTACCCCGCCATCAGGTTGTATCCTTCCATCTCAACTATATTATCTCTTTACATGTCCTCTGATCTTTCTACTATTTATGCCATTGAGGACAATGTCATTTAAGTTGGGGGGGGGGAGATAAAGTTCAAAAATTTCAAAAATTTCAAAAATTTCAACAAAAAAATTTTCTTACTTTCTTGAATTTAAACAACAGTTTTCCCCGAGTTGAATTTCTTGATTCATGTCGCATGAAAAGTGATTCTGAATAGAAACAACTGGGAAAAGGATGATGGATAATTTATTTACTCTAGCCATGGAAAACTGATTTAAAGAATCTCTTTAAAAGTTCAGATGCACTTTCAAAGAAAAGTACATTCAAGCACGTTGCACGCTAATGAAACAAGAAGGACAAGCCTTCTGTTATTTTAGACAGACTGTCTGATATTCTGCATTTTCTGAACAAGAGATTTGTTATAAGCTTTCTGCCATAGAAAAGTATGAGAAAAAAATAAAGCACCATGAAAAATGCTCCGATTCTGAGTAACCGGGCCTACTTCACCTAAGACGTGTTGAGGTTCGTGTAAAACAGTGAAGGGTAGTGCAGCATCATGTGTGTAAAGAAAAAAAAAGGGGGGAAAAGAAAGTAGAAAAGAAAAATATATATATATAGTGATCCCAAAAGGGACATATCAATAAGGCAGACAAAAAAACTAGTGTGCATTGAACGCTCTAAGTAAGAAGTGCAGAATTGAAAGGCATTTGTTCAGAATAGCAAGTGGATGATGCAATTGTCTTCACTGTGGACTTAGCATTACACATGCACAAGTGCTACTGAATTTTGATTAGATTCTTGATCATGTACCTGAATTTCCGACATAAGGCTAGTCTGTGGTAATTACTCCAGAGTCCTGATCTTTAGTTAACTCTATAAAAGATGAACTGGAAATGAGGCCTGAATATCTTTAAACTCTTGTTAGTCCTAAATTTTTCATTATGTGCATTGCTAAGGGACTAGCAATGAGTAAGTTGGGGGGTGTGATTAGTGTGTATTTTTATCATTTAATTCATGAGTATATGCATTTTTATGAGCTTAATTGATATTAAATATACACTTCTCACACTTATTATTGATTTTGTATCAAATTTTTAATTTTTTGAAATTAAATAAATTTTTATGATAATTTTTACGTATTTATGTAGGCACGCAGTTCGAGGAAAGCTCCAAGAAAAAGAAAAAAAAGAATAATAATATATATGTTCAACTGGGTCAAAAGCCCGGAAACTTGTTCAAAAAAATAAGAAAAAAATAAGAAAAAAAATAAAATTATTTGATATTTTTTTAGATTTTTCTAACTATTTCTATCATATATATATAGATATATATATATATATATATAATAATATTTAAAAATGAAAAAAATATTCAAAACCCCCGCCCCGCCCTGCCTTTCCCGCCTTCGCCGCCCGCACGGGCGACGAGGCGAGAAAGGCGAAGCAGGGGGGTCGTGGCGAAGCGGCGTGCGACACGCGGACGGCGGAGGCGGTTCGGGCGCACGAGGGGCCCACGGTCGGCCGCCTAACCGGTCGGCGGCGGTCGGCGCGTTGCGCCGGTAGAGAGAAAAAATGAGAGAAAGAGAGAGGAAAAGCCCAAAAAAAATGCCAAACAAATTCAGAAAAATCCGAAAAAAATGGCAAAGTGGGCAGAACTTACCTGCCTACCATTTTAGGCTAAAATTGGGTACACTTGTTTGGAGTGTTTTTGTAACCCCTATATAAAGGGTGCATTGGTCTTGAATGAGGAGTTAGCAAGTGAGTTGATTGTTAGAATTAGAACTAGATGACAAGGTTGCAAGGGAGAGAGAGCTAGCTTTGAGCATTTGTAATGTAAGTTCTTTACATTTCTGAAGTTTTTGATTGCAGAAGTTATGTTTTTTCCAAGCTTTTAAAGGTCAATTTGTAAGTTGAAGTTATTGCAATACAAGTTTCATTTTAGAATTCAGTCTTTTCATAACCTTATTTCTCCTTATTGTGATCCTCATTTCAAATTCTTGTCTTCATAAAAGTTGTTCGGTTTTAAGTTTTCTTCAACTTCTATGTTCATCATTTCCTCAAATTCGTCCAAATTCATAGAGTTAATACCCACTTTCTTAAGTGTTGTCATGTGCATTTACTGTTCATCCGTGGTGATACCTTCTTCCATTCATTCATTTTGAAGTCTTTCTAGTCCTCAAATAACTCTGCGTTCTTCATAAGAGTTGTTCCTCTCTTGTATCTCTAAGTTTTATTCTTCTTGCACTTTGTCAAATTTCTCTTCTTTTGAGCTTTAGAATTAAGTTTTCTAGGTGCTGGTTTTCTGTCAATTACTGTTCATCCGAACCAATAGGTCCTAGTTTTTCAAGTTTTTCCTTATCTTCCTTTCATTTTCTATTTCTGTGTTCTTCATAAAAGTTCTTCCTTTTTCAATTCTCTACAACTTTCATGTTTTCAACTTTTTCTAATTCCATTCAGATTTCAAGTTATTTCATTTCTTCCAACCCCCATTTCCACTTGAATTCTGTTTTGTTTTCACCTTAAAGTTTCAAACTTGTTATCTGCAAACCCGTTCTTCTTAAGTGTTTCAAACATACCCGAAGCGGTGATTCTTCTTCAAATCCTCTCACGGCGTCGACTTCCTAGGCGGAACGATCATCATCAAAGGCTCGGCGTGGAAACGACGACGTTCTTCACTCAATTGGCTAAATTTTCTTTACTTATCCCTTGTCATTTCAAGTTGTAATTTCATTTCCGTTAGTTGTAATCGCACTCAAAACCCAAAAATTGGTTTTTCAAAACACAAGAATATTTTCCAACTAAGAAAAATAACCAAATTCCTTCCCCGTGGGATCGACCCGTACTTACCATTATACTCATGTTTTCAAATCCATAAGTGAGTGAGTGCGGTTATAAATATTTGAAATTTGTGTGGCACGGCAATTTTAACAACGACTGTCGAGCGAGCATCACTTACCACAATAATAACGTGAAGCATCAGGCTTCCTAGTAGCTTGGTTTCTATCAGAAAATTTTCTAGAATGTAATGTTCCACTAGCATGCTCATCCTTTAACATCAATCTGCAATCTTCCATTATGTGACCTCCTTTCCCACAATAATAACATGACCCCTTTTTAATATGAGTGTGTGAGAGATCATGTGAATTGTGTGCAGCCTTCTTTATAGCAACAGGAGTGTCTTTGTCCTTTTTCTATGAATTTTTATTCTTTTTCAGTTTTTGAATTTGTTCTGCAGATTTGGAATTGACAGTGGACTTTTGTGCAGTGAATTGAAAAATAGAAGGAGCAGAGGTTGTGTTCTGATTAGAGGCTTTGACAAAAACAGTAGACGTTTTATTCCCATTACTCCTTTTGTTTGTCGGACTGTAACCCAGTCCCTCTCTCAGAAAGCTAACATTATTTCCAAGAAGCTTATTCAGATTGTCCTTTCCTTTGACAAATTTTGATAGAGAATTTTTTAAATCTTTAATCTCAGAGTTTAAGACACCAACATTAGCTTCATATTTGGACAGATCTGTTTCACAGGAAATGACTTGTTGATGCAAGGCATCATTCAGACTTTTGAGTTTTTCTACTTCTTGTTTTAACTTTGTTTCACTGTCAGCTTCAGATAGAGACTTGTTAAGATCATCAATTTCTTGTTGAAGAGATGTGATAGTGAGCTCATAGTTAGCTATCTTCTCTTCACAGCAATTGACATTTCCACTCAACATTAAGTTGATGGTTTTTAGACTCTCAATTTCTTGTTCAGCATTCACCAACCTATCAGAATTATCTATGCTCACACACTTGCCTTTTTCCATTGTCAATAACCTATCTGTCAGCTGGGTGTTTAGATGTTTCAGTTTGTTGATTTTCTCTTTCAACTTATTGTTTTGTTCTGTGAGTTCATCATCAAGCACCCAATCATCTGATGAAAACTGACATTCATAAAACATTTCTTGTTGTTTTTCAGATTGAAGTTTGTTGAAATTTTTCTGAAGATCTAAGTTTATTACTCTCTCAGCCTCCAGTTTCTCAGAAATCAAACTATTTACTTTTTCAAGATTATTTGATTTGTGTTCAGATTCTTTGAGCTGATTTTTGAGTATTTCATTTTCAGATTTCATGTTTTCCAATTCAGAGTTGACAAGCTCTAAGTTTCTCACCAGTTCTTCATTTTGAACAACATCATTGTTATGAGCCTGATCATCATCAATTAAACTATCACTCTCCTTTAGTTCAGCAATTTCGCAAACAAGCTCTTGATTCTCCTTTGTGTGTAAATCAATTTGTTTCATAAGAGTTTGTTTTTCAGATTTCAAATGATCTAAATTTGAACTAATAGAATCAAAATATGTTAACTGTCTTCTAAATATGTCATTTTCAATTTTCAGAATTTCAGGGCTTTCACCTCGAGATTTAGCATCCTCATGTTTCTTTAGCTTCTTTATCAGTTTTTTATTCTTCATCTTTAGTCTTTCATAGGATTCTAACAGATTGGCATAGGCATCTTCCCAGTCGTCTAAAGTGTAACTAGAGACAGGATTGGTTACTTCTTCAGCATCTTCGGATTCATCTTGATCACTGCCATGGTTGCTCTTGTCAGTCATCAGGCAGCTGTCCTCATTTCTCCTCTGAGCTAGCTTCAGCTTATCCAGAATGTCCTTAGCGGACCTGCAGTCATAAAAACAAGAATGTAGAGCCTTGTCAGTAGCTTCTTTCATTAATTTCAAAACTTTCTGATTCTCGCCATTTCTTGATCTGTGACTGTTAGTCCATTTGGATTCTTCCTTTGGCAGTCTATGAGGACCGTGTGAGATTAACTTCCACAGATCCGGATCCCTCAATTTCACATAGTTATGGAGACAGCTAACCCATGAGTTAAAATCAGACCCATTGAAAACCGGTGGAGAAGCCATGAAGGCAAATCAATCAAGCAATTTCAAAACTGTATGCAGAAGACAGAAATGCACCGAAAGCCAGCAGGATCCTCTACAGATCGTTGGATCTAGAAAGTCAGAGACCTGCTCTGATACCAATTGATAGTTAGGTGTGATAGATAAATACAGATCCAGAGGGGGGGTGAATGGATCTTTTAAAGAGTTTTGACCAATTTAAAATCCGTATGAAATGAAAAGCACAAGATCAGTGGACAATTGCTCAACCATAAAAGATGTAAACCCAATTAAACTCTAGGACATGAATAATCAATCAGATCACGGTCCAAGCATGCATCTAGCGGAAGCAAGCAATCAAACAAACCACTGCACAAGGGATTTTTTAGGTGGTTCGGTCCACAGACCTACGTCCACCCCTCACTCCCAACCGGAGTGAGGCTTCCACTAGGAATCAGCTAGAAAGCAGACTCAGCCTGCAAACAAGTTGCTGCCACACAGCTTGACCAGGGGAACAGCCTCCCCTCTTCCTCCAGACCGGAGGGAACCCACTAGTGACACACAGTCACTAGCAACCGGAGACCCAAGTCTCCCTTCCTCTGAAAGCCAGAGGGAACCACAAGTGACTCCCAGCCACTTGCGACCAGAGACTAGGTCTCTCTTCCTCCAGACCAGGAGGGAACACACAGGTAGCAACCACTACCTGCAACCGGAGTCAAGGACTCCCTTCCTCTGAAACCAGAGGGAACTCACAAGCGACACTCAGTCACTTGCAGACCAGAGACACAGTCTCCCTTCTCCTGAGTCCACAGGAGGAACCCGATCTCCAACCAGAGAATCGGAAGAACAATGTTCAGCTTGAAAAGAAAGATAATAAAAGAAAATACAGCAACTAAAAGTTGGAAATATAAAATCAAAATGTAGCTCTCGCAGGAGCTAGCTGGCCTGGATTTGATCCACGGTCCAGTAGAAACTGATCTTCAATTGAAGCTTCTTTTACTCTAGCTCTCTCTTCTTCTCACTCTTCTTTTTCTTCTCTTTTACAGGCTCTCTTGATCTCTCTTCTGCTCTCTGACTCACTCTTCTTCTTTCTTCTTTCTTCTTCTTCTGCTCACTGCCTCTCTGCCTCTCTGCAGCTCTTTCCTT
Source organism: Amorphophallus konjac (assembly GCA_022559845.1). NCBI lineage: Eukaryota > Viridiplantae > Streptophyta > Magnoliopsida > Alismatales > Araceae > Amorphophallus > Amorphophallus konjac. The sequence continues at coordinate 67,318,775 of CM040127.1, forward strand.
CTATCTCGATCACTCTCTTGCTCTCTTGATCACTTCTGCACGTTCACTCTCTCCTTTTTCGATCTTGATCGATCTTCACCAGATGGAGTAGGCTTCATATTTATAGCAGCACCAATTAGGGCGTTGTCCTCGGATCACGTGCCAAGTGCCAACCTCGGATCACGTGCCACTTATCAGCTTCTCGAAGGATGTACCTGTCAAGCAGTCATAAGAAGATATCATATGGATGTACAGACTTGGTTTAGGCTGTTAACAAAGTCTGTACAGGCATGATGCAGCTTGAGTGTATAGACTTGAAGGGTGATAACGAGTGTATAGAGTTGAAGCCTTGGAAACTAGTGTATAGACTTCGTCTTGAAGGAGATGCAGACGTGCACTGAAGTGTGTACAGAGTAGGCATGCAGGCTGCTGGACGCAATGTATAGACTTTGCGTGCAGGCTGCTGGGCGCTGTATAGACATGCTGTGCAGGCTGTCAGACAATGTATAGACATGTTGTGCAGGCTGTGGGGGAATGCGTAGACTCTGCCTGAAGGCAATGCATGTACAAGTGATGCAATGTTTAGACTTCATGTATGCAGGACTGTGAGCATTATAGATGGTTCTACAGACATGCCAAATGAGTATGCAGACTTAGTGTGCACCATTGTGTAGACTTTGTAACATGCAGTATGAGCATAGCAACACAATGTGCAGACTTCGTGCAATGCATGAAGAAGTGTATGCAGTGTATAGACTTGGAGTCCAATGTGCAACCAACCGATGTATAGACATTGAATGCTTACATGCAGACACGATGTATAGACTTGGTTAAGACTGTCTAGACTCTGCATGCGAGCTATGGCGATGTATAGACTTCCTAACAAGGCGTTGTGCAGACTTGCTTACCACAATGTGCAGACTTAACAATGCACGATGTATATACTTCAAATTAAAGGAGACGGTGGATGTACATACTTTAAGTTCAACTGAGACGGTGCATGAATATACTTGGCACTGTATAGGCTGTACAGACTTGGAAAGCTTGAAGGCGATGTATAGACTTGGTAAGGCTTCAAAGCACAAGACACTCTGCCAATGTACAGACTTGGAAAGCTTGAGCCAATGTGCAGACTTGAAACAAGTGAACACAGCGATGTGTAGACTTGGCCAATGTACAGACTTGAAGCGAAGACCAATGTGTAGACTTCAAAGCAGATGCCAAGGCTGTACACACTTGAAGAGACGCAAGGTGAGACAGAGCTGGCTGTACAGACTTTGGATGACGATGCACTATACGCAAACGCTGTATAGACTTGATAGCGTGAGACGCTGGAAGCGACGATCGGATGTACAGACTTTGAAGATGTGGGCGAGACAATGTATAGACATGGTGCAGCTTCAAAGCATAATGTGCAGACTTTACCAGTGTATAGACTTGGGGTTCTGAATGTAGGTAAAGACTGGGAATGTATAGACTTGTCGAATGGCTTGAAACACAGACACGCTGCCAATGTATGGACTTAGATGCCCAAAGGCAATGTATAGACTTCAACTAAGCAAGCTACAGTGCAATGTATGGACTTGATGAACGATGCAAAAAGCTCTGTACAGACATGATGCAAACTGGATGTGTAGACTTTGTAGCATGCAATGTATAGACTCTACGAGCAAGAGGCAATGCTGACTGATGTATAGACTTGCTAAGTGATGCACATGTGATGATGAACAGACGATGTATAGACTTGTGCATGAAGCAAGGCAATCTGATGTGTAGACTTTCTCAACACAGTCGCGTGCAACTAAACGATGTGTAGACTTCAGAAATGCATAGAGACACTACAGCGTGACAGCGTCGACGCAGCAATTCACCCTGATGTGAAGTTAGATCTGGGTCAGTTCAGTGGGTCGACGCAGTGATCCCATGCGTCAACGCATCCAGCCTTATCTTCAAAGCCATCTGAGGCATTTCAAGGCTGCGTCAACCTCGTGGACTGAATGGGTTGACGCCATCTGAACTACTTACGAGATGTATAGACATGCGAATCTGATGTAAAGACTTGAGGGGGGTCGACCCATCTAAGAAGGGGGTCGACCCACAGAGCTAGCATACTCATGCATTCTCCACATAATAAATCAGTCATATGCATTCATGTTGCTATCATTCAATGTGATGTTCTTAGCAAAATAATATGGTGACTCATTTATGTTGCTATCATTAAAACACCACATAATCATCAAAGCACAAGGGGCACAACATTTCATGCACACATGCATATGGTGACTGATAGTGTTTGTTATCATCAAAACCACAGGGGCACAACACCACTGTGTCGCCATGCTATGTGTTGTCCATGTCTTTTATCTCCCGTAGTTGTTCTCCCAACCGTGTATTGTCCCAACCGTGTGTTGTCCCAACCCCGTATTGTTGTCTCAACTATGTGTTGTCCTATCCCACCATGTGCTTCATTCTCATGCATGCCCATTATTTGCTCATGTCATATCTTGAATATGTTGCTTGTTCGTTCATTCTTCGTTGTGTTATGTTGTCTTTCGTTCATTTGTTCGTTACGTGATGTTCATGCTTGTTTATCATGTTCATTTATGTTGTTGTTGTCTTATACATAAAAATTCATAAAAATCATAAAATTCAAAAATCTAAAACAAATTCTGCTTCGCTTGGCAAGTAAGTCAGGTATGGCTCTCTATCTCTTCTCTTTGTAGCATTACTATATGGTATCTACATTATTATAGCCTCTTAAGGATCGGCTGATTGTCCGTGTGTTCTGGGATCTGATGTTTCCCTTTAACAAAAATGATGATGATCTAAGAGCATACGGTTAATCGTTGGATGAGCCGCTCAATTGAGTCGGGTGGGGGACGATAGACTCTGTCTCGCACGTCATGGTTACAAGAAGACTCTTGACCCCGTCTTGTTCAGATTAGCAATAATATCCTTGAGTACTTTCTATTTTATGGTTTCTTTGCATTCATTTTAATGATTTATTTATTTTAGCCCAGCATGCATCATGTCATTTTGAGCATTTACGCCTCGAAATTCTCTCAAATTTTCTCTTCAACAATGGTTAATTGCACTTCAGTTCCCTTGGATAAGATATCCTCATTCCACTCTAAATTTGAACGGTTTCTCTGATTTATCCACTTGGTCTGGTTGGCCAGCGTGATTCATGTCTGGATTTTATCTCAGTTTTACTTTCTCCTTTTCCAGCTTTTCAGCTGTGTTCTTCTGATCCCCTTATTGTCTGTGGATTGTATCCCCAATGAGGTTGGTCGTGTTTCCTTTCCCTTAGTTTAGCTCTCCAGGCATGTCTCATCCGCGTCATCCATTCCTTGTGACTAGTTTGGCATTTTCGGGAGAATTCATGTCGCTTGTTGGTCATGATGGGTGTCTTTTACCTTGATGCCCGCTTTTCTGTTCTCTTCGCTTCATCTCTGCTTCATCTCCGTTTCACATCGTTATCGCTTTCGCTCCATCTTCGCTCCATCTCTTTTCCATTCCACCTCCACGTCACTTTCGCTCGCTCCCTTGCAAAGTGGACATCAATGAGGGGTATCTGTTGACACCCGTTTTTAGCCCGTAAATTACGTCATTTCTCTTAGCCCGTAAGTTACAGATTTCGTTGCAGCACACTCGATGCCTAAAGATTTGCCTCTGATCACAGAGCTGCTTGATGATGAAACTATAGAAGTGGACCAAGTCCAAAATGCCATATGGCAGCTGTTGACACCCATTTTTAGCCCGCAAGTTGCGTCATTTCTCTTATTCATCATTTTTGATGTCCCGAATTACCCATTATTTTGGAGCCTTCCTTAGATGGATTTCGAGCCCATTTCATTGTTCCCTAACCTTTGAGCCTTGGAGATCATGATTTCTTAGAGCCCTGGGACTTATTTTATCAACTTCCGACCTTCCAAGTCGACTTGCGGCCCATTTAGGTCGATTTCCATCAAGCATTCGGCTCCTTTCGTTGCGTAGTCATGAACACGGTCCTTTTTCATCTCCTTCTGTTTCTCTATTCTTTAAGTGCCTTTCACCAACGTTGTTTGTCTTTTAAATCCCTACAATTTCTTCTTCTGCGCCATTATCCAGTTCTCCACTGATTTCAAGTTATTTGCATTTTCATGGCAGGCTACGATGTTCACCTGCATCCCAGCATTTTTTCTCTCTGTTCTTGCCCTATTTTCTCCCTCTTCTGATCGTCTTTCATCTTGATCTCTTCATGAAAGTTGTTCATCTTTCTTCTTCTACCACTTTTGCTAGTTCTGCATTGTTTTCAAAATATTCTTCAATGTTCAAAGTCACGCAAAGTCTGCCGAGAAATTTTTCCCCAGCAGCCTAGCGTTCTTGGGAAGACTGCTAGGTCATAAAAAATAGTCATCACTAGAACGTTAGGCCCCAAACTTGTCTGAAATCACCTCGTTTCACCCCTGGAGCCTTGCAGTCCTCCCCTAGACCATTTGGTGAAGCCTTGCGGTCATCCCATGACCGTTTTCATCAAAAAATGGCCCTGCAATAGACCGTTTTCAAAACAAAGAGTTTGGATGTTCTCGAACTCCGATTTCTTTGCCGCTGGGCTCTTTGGACTCCTTGTTGACACCACTTTCGAGGGAGATAAGCCTCCACCTTGGTTTCCTTCGACTTAGGACTCTTACCCTTGATATTATCTTGAGATTTATCAATCAAATCTCTAAAAGTGGGTCATTATCTTCTAAACTCGAACTAGAGTTTCCTACACTCTATATAAAGCACCCAGTTCACAATTGCCAAGGGGGGCTCTTTCTGGACGTGGGGCGAAGCCATGCTGCATCTCCAACTCACAACTTCGACCCCATCTTGAAAAGAAAAGTATTAACTTTCCATTCCATCTTTCTGGGCTTGATTTCGTGGTCTATTCTCTTGGTTCTCTCTTCCTCAATTTCACAAATCATCACAGTTTACACAGTTTTCTGCTACACATGCACTTTTCTCCATATTATGTCGCATATTCTCGTAGTTGTACTATGTGATTTCTCCTCATATTTTTTTCTATATCATCACAACACACACTCCTATCTTTTGCACCCTTTCACAGGGGTTAAAAACCTCCCCCGGTGCGTTCTCCCTTAATTTCTACCCTTATTTTATCACTGCGGGATTTGATACTACACATGTATGTTCTAATGGGTTTTTATCTTTGTCTTGATCTTTATCTAGCAGGAGAGCATGAATACAACGTGAGGCCTTCTTCCTCTAGCCGGCTGGAAGGAGAGGAGGTTGAATCCACATAGTTCCCCGCATCCCCATATCAAGCGCGATCAAGTCTTCATCTTTCCAAAGTACACGGCGCCATTCTACTCCTTTCTCCATCCTTTTGGCGTTGTTAACCCTTAGAGGCGATCACGGTCAGTTTCCTATATCTTCATCGCCCTTTATTCATATTTCCATGCATGTTCAGGCTTATATGTTATTAGCATAGTTTGGTGGGGCGGGGTAGAACAAAATATCAATAGCAGTGTTTCACATCGATGGGAAAAGGAAACAAGAGAGAGAAAGAAAAAAGAAGAAGATTTCTCTTTCACTGGATTTTCACGGTAGGACACACACACTCGCTTATTACAGAAAGCCGAGATTGGTCGATTTGGTACGCGGGGATTCTGTGTGTATTGTCAAAGGGGAATTCCAGGGTGATGGGGTAGCTGGACGGAATGCGGGCGTGCTAGTCGATTTCTCGACGATCACCTACAGAACCAAAGTTTTGACCGGGGAAGTGTCACCAGGGCATGGCACGTCTGCACGGGATGTCGAGAGACACGTGGAGAGAAGGAGGTTCTGTTGGTACGAGTGTAGGTGATTATGGGGATTCGTGTATAGGATGTTTTCCCCACTGACCACAAACAATCGGTTTTTATTTTACATCAGATTAAATCCGAACACCTTTCTTTTTTCTACCGAAGGAGGACTGGGTACCCTGTTGAACTATTGTTTTGATGATAACTAAACTTCTTGTGTGATGCCTTGGTTGAAGTCATGGTTTTGATGTTCATGTGCATGGTTTTGATGTTCATGTGCGATTAAGTGAATGATGATGGTTTTGATGTTCATGTGCGATTAAGTGAATGATGATAACTAAACTAAATGGTTGATTGTTCCTGTCCATTGGTTGAATATGATTGACTTGAACATGTGCTTTGAATGCTTCCCATGCATACTCTTCATGGAGCCTGGCTACATACATGCATTTGTGAAAGCAACAATTGTTCCAATCTTATATGTGAAATTGGGTCTCAATGTAAATCACTTTTCTGAACTCTAATACATATTTCACATATCATTTTGAGCTTGGATTATGTTGAAACAACTCATGAGAAACTTGCTTGAAAATTAGAATCATGGTACTTATATCTTGCTCAAACGGTTTACAATAAGCTCTTGATTGATTGATTGAAATTACCAAATGGCCAAAGGGGTTTCATACATGTACTTTATGTAACTACCACATGAATTATTGATCAAAGTCCTAATCCTTTTTCTATGGTTTTGTAGGTCAAAACACTCAACATATATTCCCCAAGATCAAAGGAGTTTGAAGCCTCAGACTTAAATGGGTTGCAATGGAGTTCGGGGGTGAAAGCATAAAAAAGTCTGTTTACTGTAGCTGTAGGTCGACCGCCAGCAGCGGTCGACTGCCCCAGGTCGACCGAAATTGCCAGGGATCAAATTTCTACAGTTTTCTCAGTAGCGGTTGACGCCAGAAGCTGCAGGTCGACCGCCAGCCCCGAGCCAACAAAAGTTGACTTTGTTTTCCACTTCGAGAAGAGCCTTTCTCCTTGTAATTCTTTAATCCTAATGACACCAAATCACCCACAAAATGTGGATCTGGTCTGGGGGGTGTCCATGGACCATTCAAGGGCTATATAACATCTCATTTGGAGCCATAACCCTAATCATCCAAGAGATCCAAAGAGAGGCTGTCCAAGGTGAAAGGAGAGGGTACTGTAGCTCCGTGAACAGTACTTCGTGCAGCAAGATCTTCATCCATCTCCAAGGTGTTTCAAGCCAAATTTAAGCTAGCAACCTCCAAGTAAGTGAAGAAGGAAGCAAGCATTCAAGGAAGATCAAGGTGAAGCTGTCTAAGGAAGAAGAAAGGAAGAAGCAAGTAAGCAAGCAAGAGATCAAGGGAAGATTACCAAAGGTGAAAGAACAAGATTTTCACAACCCATTCAAAGCCATTCAAGCGAAGAAAGAATCAACGCAAGATCTGCATCATACACTCAGGGGGAGCCTAAATCAGGAGCATTCTAAACTATGGTTTAATTGTTTTGGTGTCTTGTGCTTTGAGTTTCAAATTTGTGTTTCTCATAAACTGCAAACTCGTGTGTGTGTGGATCATGTTGGATCCATGGTCGTGTGTGGTCATTGTACTTTATTCGTGTGTTGTGTGCATAGAGCTTTCTAGATCTATGTGTGTGTGTGGATCTTTTTAGATCCGGTCTTCTTAGTGTATGGAGTGCTGCATCTATTACAGTGTGTCTGTGTGTTGTTGATCCTTCTGTTAGATCGTGTTGGAGACCTCGTCTCCGTGTGTGTGTGTGTGTTGGGGTGCATCCCCGTGTGTGTGTGCAGGTGTCATCCTGCATGTGTGGTTGGAGCGTCGTCTCCGTTTGGGGATTTATCCCCGAGTGAAGCCTCACCGGGTTTGGTGAGGGGTGGACGTAGGACTGCCGTCGTTGCATCCGAACCACCTTAAAAATCGTTGTGCATTGTGGTTTGTATTGTGTGGTTTGCTCCATTTCCTCTATCTCCATTCTACATAAACGTTAGTTTAAATTGTTGTTCTAGATTTATCTTCGTATATCATGCATAATCTATATCTTATCATATAAAGTTTGATAAATCCAATTTGTGATCATATAGTTTTAAATCTCTTATCTAGCATTTCTCTCGCATATTTCAAAAAGGGTAAAAGTTTTCGTAAAATCTGTAATCACCCAATTCACCCCCCTCTTGGGTGTTATTGATCGCGGGACTTCAATTGGTATCAGAGCCAAGGCTCTAATTTAATAGATCTAACGATCTAGAGTGATCCAGATCAATGACTACCATGATGTATACTTTGAATTCTCCACCTGTATTTGATGGTTGCAATTTTGATTTGTGGTTAGGTAGAATGTGTAGTCTAGTCAATTCATACGACCCTAAGCTATGGAAGCTTATCTCATATGGTCCTCATGAATTGCCTAAAGACAAAAATGTCTGGACTGAAAATCAAAAGCTTGAACATGATCAAAATTGTTTAGTCTTAAAGTTATTCTCAGCTGCAGTCAATTCTAATCATTTCTCATTTGTTTCTTATTACAGCTCCGCAAAGGAAATATTGGATGGCTTAGCCAGCTTCAAGGAAGAGCATGAAGATAGCTGTCTTGTGGCAAGCACGAGTGAACAAAGGAGTGATCAATCAAGTGGATCAAGCTCACCAAGTGGATCATCCTCGAAGGTAAATTCTGAATCTGATAATGAAGATGGTTTCACTTATGAAGAGATAATGAATGCTTATGAAGAGTTGCTTGATAAGTATAAGAAAGTGAAATCTGAAAATAAAAAATTGAAAAAGAAATCTGAAAAATTCACCATTGAGAATGCTCCATGTGATAAGTGTTTTGAATTAGAAGAACTTAAAAAAGAAAATAGTTCTCTATTGATTCAAAATTCTTTGCTTGAAGGTAGTTTAAAACATCTTGAAAAATCCATTCATGAAACTTCTTCTTGTGATAAATGCCTTCAACTCAAATCTGAAAACAAATTCTTCTTGATTGATATTCAAAGGCATGAAGAAACCATTGCATCTATGAAAGAAGAAAATGAGAAGCTGAAGGAATTGAACACAGCCATTTCTGAAAAACTACTCTCTTTTGAAAAAGGAAAATCTGTGAATATTCATGAAATTGAAAGAGTGGATGAATTGTTTCAAGAAATTCAAAATCATAAAACCATCAATGCTACTTTACATGATCAAGTTAACTCTTGTGAAAATAAGATGGCCTTCTATGAATTGCACATTTCTACACTTGAAAAAGAAATCTCTGACTTGAATGCTTCATTGTCTAGATTTGTAAATGGTCAAAACAACCTAGACAAATTGCTTGGAATGAAAGTGAATTTTCAAAGGGAAGGGCTGGGTTTTAATCCTTTGAACAAAAAGAAGTTTGAAAACAAAGTTTATACATCTTTTGTGCACAGTTCAAACATAGCCAGCACATCAAATGGGTCCCCAAAACAATCTTCTTCACAGACAATAAAAAGATCAAATGAAAATCTGAAAAAGAGAAATCATGTTGCACACACACATGCATCCACAAAGAAAATCAACTTGCATCAAGAATCCAAAAATGCTGCTAGCACTTCCATGCTTGTTGAACAAATTTCTGCCACACACATACAACCACCTTGGAAGAAACTCTCATGTTTTTACTGTGGTAAATTTGGACATGTCATGCATGATTGTTTCATTATGAAGAATGATGATTTAAGAGCATGCAAGAAAATGAATGAATTCAAAAATGCTAAAAAGGTTTCATTTGGGAGAAATGAATTTGAGAAATCTTATGTTCATGCAAAGAGACCACATGGGAAAATGTCTTCTGTGTGTTGTCTCCATTGTGGTGAATCTGGGCATACTAAACATGATTGTAAGTCGATGCATGGTTATCCCTTGATAAAAAATGATAATTTGAATACTGTCAAAAAGTGGAAACCATGTGCAAATGTTACTGCTAACCCACAAGGACCCAAAAGAATTTGGGTACCTAAGAATGGCAAATGAGAAATCTGTTTTGCAGGTGTGCCTTGGGAATATAAAGCATGAAATCTATCTTCGTCAAGAAGGTAAGGCACTCGGGCCAAGTGGCATAACTTAGGTTGGAAGAAAATTCAAAAACTAAAATTTGGAAGCTCAGGTGATATCTCTACTACTCTCACCAGTGACTGTATAAGGCTTTGATTCATTTTGAGTCTTTTAGTCATGTAGTCTTGCATATGTCCATACATGCATTCCATTCATAGTTGTTTGCATATTTGTGCATATATCACTTGTCATATAGCATTTTGTTGTAGGAGAGCTTGAAGATTCTCATGATCATGATTTCACTACACATATTAAGTTTGCATATACTTTCATACTCTGTCATGCATAAGTTGAACATTGTGAATTCATGTCATAATGCATAGCAATCCTCATACCTTCACCACCCTTGACTATATAGTATATCAAATGGTGACATGTGGAAGGGCAGGTTTCGCTTGTCTGAAAGCTATCACTACGCGTGAGGTGATCTTCGGATCTAAGTTCTCCGCCTGGTACTATGAGTCATTTACTCAAAAGGCTGCATATGGCATTGGACTGTTACTGAACATCTTGCATTCATGCACACACTAAGGGGGAGCAACCACATTCATCATATGGGATTAATGTTTAGGTTCACACATGAGTCATGCATTGCATCTAGAGCTATCTAGGGGATGTTGGTTGTTAAAATGAATTTGTCATGTCATTGTTAATCAATTTGAATCGAAATTGACAAATCAACTCTGTTCTTCTTGAATGCAGATTACACTCCCAAAATCCAAATGCTGATGGGCTACTTTGTGTAAAACAACCTCCAGGATCGACTCAAGTACAAGGTGGTGAAAGTCTTGTACATGTTGAAGCAAGTGCCCAAGGCATGGTATGAAAAGCCCGCATCTTTTGATCAAGAATGGGTTTAATAGGTAAGGTTGACCAACCACCTCTCACAAGGTAAATCAGGTAAAAGACTTCTTAGTGGTTCAAGTACATGTGGATGTAATCATTTCTGATCTACTAATAATACCTTTTGTGAAGATTTTGCAGGGACTGTGCAAGGAGATTTTAAAATACTCTCATGAGTAAACTGAGTTCACTCTTCTTTGGATTGCAGGTGAAAGGCTTGGAAGAAAATGGATTCTCAAGGCCAAGGTAATAAAACATAAATCTAAAATACTAACCTTCGTGAGGTTGGTGATTTTTGTGCTTGAGGGCCTACGGTATTATCTTCTGAATTAAGGTAATTCACCCTCTTGCTATGGAAATGGAAATTCATGCATTATTCTATGGGACTTTGTGATGTTATTCTGATGACAGGTATTGTTCCTACATACCTGAAATGATTGCTCATCCATTCTGTCGTGACTAACTTGCTTATTGGTTATTTGAAACTGAAAATCTTGAACTTTATGTTGACCTTTGAACATCCTTCAATCTGATTGCTTGAGCACATTTAAGCTTAATTGAGTATCTGGTATATCAAATACTGAGTAGTGAAAAGGCGGATTATCTTCACCTGGAAACTCTCACTATGCGTGAGTTGATCTTTGGATCAAAGTTCTCCGCCTTGTACCAGAACTGGAAGAAATTGATTATTTGGCCTTGAAAGAATTTTTCTGATGCTATTATTTGCTCCTTGTCAGCTAGCCCCATGTCATAAGAGAAACATTGCACTTTCACTGAATTTTTTTGAGATTCATGTCTTTGTCAAAGGGGGTCTTGCTAGCTAAACAAGTTGAAATGAGTATTGACTGAGTGAACTCCAATTGAAACATGCAACATGCTCATGATGAATTACTTCAATATTTCTAAAATTGATCCTTGTTGAAGTGAAGAGTTCTGCAATGAAAATGTCAACTCCTGAATGGCTTGTGAATGTTTTCAAAACCCTTGAAAATCTGCTCTAACAAGTTCTGACAATAAATGGCTTCCCTTTGTATATAAGCCACTTGTGATGGAAATTGTCCCATGCTCATCTTTCCAATCTAATTTGCTCTCTTGTATGTAGTGTCATTTTTCATCTTGCACTAGAACTCATGCATTAGCCGCATTCAGTTTGTTCAATTGGTATCCATTTGATTGGTATCAGTTGCATATTTGCATTGCATGTTGCATACATTCCCTTTGTGTGCTTGCTTGATATTATATGCTATTCACCCTCATTCTTTGGCACTTCTATGGCCTTATGTCCTCTTGATAAATAATGCTGCATTTGAGTCATTGTTGGAGTGTTTCATGTCGTACACTCTGGGGAGTTTATATTTCATAAGTGCATCTATTTAGGGGGAGCTGCCTTGTTATGCGTTCATGATATTTTCGGTATACATGCTGAATCAAATTCGCACACTTCATGCACAAAATGTGAAAATGAGTGTTAAAGATAAGGATATATGAATTTCTTTTCAACACTCTTGAGATATTAAACTTGCTGCATGTATAATGAAGAGATAGTTGAGGAAAAAGCTGCCTACCATCCTTGTTGAAAAATCTAAAATGAAAATGAAAGATAGAGCAATGCTCGGTCTCACTGAGTAAACTGGGCACATGTCACCTAAGACGTGATGTGGTTCATATCTGAAAAGTGTTGACTAGTACCTCTGTTCAAAATGAGGTGAAATGGTTCAGTATTCTGAGTAACCGGGGATTCTGGCATGAGCTCCATGCGTCTACTCGCGTAAAAAGGAATCATCTTGAACCTGATCACTCTTAAAAAAAATTATGTCTATCTTGAGTTGAAAAATGATGCTGAAAACTCATTGTGGTAGAGCGAAGCCTCCAATACGCTGTTCTCAAAATTGAAGTGCAGTCTGTGAAATGTCTCCCTGTGTTGATCTGAAAATCTAAATATCCATGCTGAAACTATCATTTTTCATGTTACTCACTTACACATCTATGAATTTGATTTAATATGTATTCAGAAAATTGATTGACTGCATCAACAATTGCATGAATCTCCTATATGATTGCACGATCTCCCATGTGCTACACATGTGCATTCTGGTGAGCATGACTCTCTTGCATCTTTCTTATACCCTTTCCCTTGTTATATATGTACGGGGGAGACTGCATGTATGATTATATGTAACTGTTTGGTTGCATTATGTGCATTTCATGAGTCATCATCTGCATATACATAGTTTCATGCATTTAAAACTAAAATACAAAAATTAGAAATTTGAAAACCAAAGAAAATTCTTTTGGTATGCCCTCCTGCTCTTGCCTGTTGTGAAAATCTGCCATGGGATCTAGATTTTGAATGCTTTCATGCTGAACACCTCATCTTCTGATCATCTTCCTACACTGGCTCATATCCTTGAGGCCACTCACCATTTTCAATTGGTATCCATACTTTTTGATTATGTCAAAGGGGGAGAAAAATTGATGATTGTGTTAGGGGGAGAAGAACATGTTGTATCCTCATTTAGTTTGTCATCATCACTTCGTTTGTCATCATCAAAAAGGGGGAGATTGTTGAACTATGATTTTGATGATAACTAAACTTCTTGTGTGATGCCTTGGTTGAAGTCATGGTTTTGATGTTCATGTGCATGGTTTTGATGTTCATGTGCGATTAAGTGAATGATGATGGTTTTGATGTTCATGTGCGATTAAGTGAATGATGATAACTAAACTAAATGGTTGATTGTTCCTGTCCATTGGTTGAATATGATTGACTTGAACATGTGCTTTGAATGCTTCCCATGCATACTCTTCATGGAGCCTGGCTACATACATGCATTTGTGAAAGCAACAATTGTTCCAATCTTATATGTGAAATTGGGTCTCAATGTAAATCACTTTTCTGAACTCTAATACATATTTCACATATCATTTTGAGCTTGGATTATGTTGAAACAACTCATGAGAAACTTGCTTGAAAATTAGAATCATGGTACTTATATCTTGCTCAAACGGTTTACAATAAGCTCTTGATTGATTGATTGAAATTGCCAAATGGCCAAAGGGGTTTCATACATGTACTTTATGCAATTACCACATGAATTATTGATCAAAGTCCTAATCCTTTTTCTATGGTTTTGTAGGTCAAAACACTCAACATATATTCCCCAAGATCAAAGGAGTTTGAAGCCTCAGACTTAAATGGGTTGCAATGGAGTTCGGGGGTGAAAGCATAAAAAAGTCTGTTTACTGTAGCTGTAGGTCGACCGCCCCAGGTCGACCGCCAGCAACGGTCGACCGCCCCAGGTCGACCAAAATTGCCAGGGATCAAATTTCTACAGTTTTCTCAGTAGCGGTCGACCGCCAGAAGCTGCAGGTCGACCGCCAGCCCCGAGCCAACAAAAGTTGACTTTGTTTTCCACTTCGAGAAGAGCCTTTCTCCTTGTAATTCTTTAATCCTAATGACACCAAATCACCCACAAAATGTGGATCTGGTCTGGGGGGTGTCCATGGACCATTCAAGGGCTATATAATATCTCATTTGGAGCCATAACCCTAATCATCCAAGAGATCCAAAGAGAGGCTGTCCAAGGTGAAAGGAGAGAGTAATGTAGCTCCGTGAACAGTACTTCATGCAGCAAGATCTTCATCCATCTCCAAGGTGTTTCAAGCCAAATTTAAGACTAGCAACCTCCAAGTAAGTGAAGAAGGAAGCAAGCATTCAAGGAAGATCAAGGTGAAGCTGTCTAAGGAAGAAGAAAGGAAGAAGCAAGTAAGCAAGCAAGAGATCAAGGGAAGATTGCCAAAGGTGAAAGAACAAGATTTTCACAACCCATTCAAAGCCATTCAAGCGAAGAAAGAATCAACGCAAGATCTGCATCATACACTCAGGGGGAGCCTAAATCAGGAGCATTCTAAACTATGGTTTAATTATTTTGGTGTCTTGTGCTTTGAGTTTCAAATTTGTGTTTCTCATAAACTACAAACTCGTGTATGTGTGGATCGTGTTGGATCCATGGTCGTGTGTGGTCATTGTACTTTATTCGTGTGTTGTGTGCGTAGAGCTTTCTAGATCTACGTGTGTGTGTGGATCTTTTTAGATCCGGTCTTCTTAGTGTGTGGAGTGCTGCATCTATTGCAGTGTGTGTGTGTGTTGTTGATCCTTCTGTCGGATCGTGTTAGAGACCTCGTCTCCGTGTGTGTGTGTGTGTGTGTGTGTTGGGGTGCATCCCCGTGTGTGTGTGCAGGCGTCGTCCTGCGTGTGTGGTTGGAGCGTCGTCTCCGTTTGGGGATTTATCCCCGAGTGAAGCCTCACCGGGTTTGGTGAGGGGTGGACGTAGGACTGCCGTCGTTGCATCCAAACCACCTTAAAAATCGTTGTGCATTGTGTTTTGTATTGTGTGGTTTGCTCCATTTC
This sequence comes from Amorphophallus konjac, assembly GCA_022559845.1. Taxonomy (NCBI): domain Eukaryota; kingdom Viridiplantae; phylum Streptophyta; class Magnoliopsida; order Alismatales; family Araceae; genus Amorphophallus; species Amorphophallus konjac. The sequence continues at coordinate 67,333,909 of CM040127.1, forward strand.
CTCTATCTCCATTCTACATAAACGTTAGTTTAAATTGTTGTTCTGGATTTATCTTCGTATATCATGCATAATCTATATCTTATCATATAAAGTTTGATAAATCCGATTTGTGATCATATAGTTTCAAATCTCTTATCTAGCATTCTCTCACATATTTCAAAAAGGGTAAAAGTTTTCGTAAAATCTGTAATCACCCAATTCACCCCCCTCTTGGGTGTTATTGATCGCGGGACTTCATACCCTGGAAGCCATAATGTAGAAGAGGGATAAAGTTTGCACTGCAACTAGGATTCGATCGTCGGATTCAGCAAACCGGGTAGAAGGCAATGGAACTGGGAAATACGTAGGCTGTGATGGGGCTACGGATGCTGGCTCAGCAAGGAGCAGGCAAGTGCTAGCCCAAGAGACAGATATCATCGGGAGCTAGAGGGTGAAGATGCCACAGTGTGTTGAGGAAAGTGAAGAATCGGGTTTTTTGAGTATACTTCACTATAGTGAGCCATAACAGGCATTACAGAGGGGTGCTAAAAGACCCTAATACATTGAATCAAGCCGTAGGACAATTCCATCACGAAGTCCGGTCCCCGGGTCATTGCTCGATAATGTGGGCTTTCCACTATTTTACATAGGGTCCTCGAAGGACTATAAACGCTATGAAGCGGTGCAAACTAGACTGGATTTCGGGACACTGGCACTGACTGGGGAGGGTATGAGTGCCAGGTGTCAATGTGTCTGGGAGTTAGGACCGACCCTCGGAGATGATAATTCTAGGCTAAGGTCCGACCAACTCAAGGCGGCCAGCTAGGTAGTTAGTCACCGGCTCGAGATGAGCGGTCGGAGACCGGTCCCAAAATACTAGAGATTCCGGCATGAGGGTGTCGATGTTGTTACCATGGCGCGCTATATATAAGCGAACCCGATAGACAGGTGTTCTTGCTGTTACCATAGCACTCCATATGCAGAGGAGAATGTTCGTGTGTTTTGGCTAAATGTCATATGAGGGGTGTTGATGTCACATACCCTCGATGTGTATTAAGCCAAACACGAACAAACAACCAGGTTACGCTCCAAGTGCTCCAAGTGCTCCAAGGGCTTCAGCTGCTCGTGATGATCCCATTGATGCTTGTGACCCTTGGCCTTCCAGGGGGATTTATAGGCAAAGGGGGTGGCTGGGTTGAGGGTTTAGGAGGGTTGAGGCACCACCTCGTGTAAAGGGGTTTAGGAGGGCCGGGTTTAGGCAGGCTGGGTGAGGAGAGAGAAGGAGGGGCGCAGGTTTAGGTGGGAGATGGTTCCACCCCACATAAAGGGGGGGTTAGGCAGGTTAGGCATAGTCTTCTCCCTATCTCTTGGGTTTATGGGGGCTGGGTGAAGAGAGAGAAGAGAGAGAAAGGTTTATATGGGAGATGGCTCCACCCCATGTAGAGGGGGGGTTTAGGACGGTTAGGTTGCTAGTGGGCCTCGCATGGGGGGTTTACGAGAGTTAGGCGTAGAGAGATAAGATAGGGCACTGGGTTTAGGGGGGTTGAAATGGTTGTGGGCCCCACCTGGGGTTTACGAGGGTTAGGTGAAGAGAGAGAAGGAAAGGCACTGGGTTTATATGGGGTCTGGTTCCACCCTGCGTAAAGGGGGGGCTTAGGAAGGTTAGGTTGATGGTAGGCCCCACAAGCGGGTTTACGGGGTTGGGCGCCTCTCTCCTCCATTTTCTTTTTTCTTTATTATATTTTTTTAGAAAATAAAGGGTGTGGGCCCGAGTTTAGGAGGGTTAGGCGACCAACCCTCTTAAACCCCCCCTATGGGGGTTTACGCGGGGCAGGGGCGGCCTGGCCGCCCCTGCCCCATGGGTTTAGGCGAGGTGGACCAGTAGAGGAGGAGGCAAAATATTTAAACCCCTGTGGATCCCCCATAGTCTCCCACGTGCACGTTTTGGATTGGATTTTCTGGCTTTTGGACCAGCTTTTGGACTGGGTTCGAATCCTTGGAAGATCGGGTTGCTGACTTGCTCGAACTTGCTCTTTGGACTGCGTGCTTCATCTTGGACGTTCCTCGGACCCTTTTTGTATGCTCCACGTGGTGAGTTGACCCCCTTTTTTATCAAAATTGGGCTGGGATGGTGGCTAGACAGAGCTAGGAGGCCAAGCCCCGGGGCCCAGGGCGTCCTGGGCGTGGGGGACACCCCTGGCCACGGGTGTCACGGGGTGGCCCTCAGGGTGACCCCTTTGCTCCTTTTTCTCCTTCTTGCTGGCTGGGGGAGGGCTGGCTTGCCCGCTTCATGGCTTGTGTGTTGGCACGAGCTTCGAAGCGAGGTTGATATGAGGTCACCTTCAAGGTGTTCAAGATAATTTCCTAACATCGTTGACGTACTATATAGGCTGGGTAGGGGCCCGAACGACCCGCTAGAACTTGCAATCCCTGCTTAGCTTAGCTAAGACAGCGAAAGGAAGGCGTTCGGGACGTGAGAGCCTAGCCTTAAATAAAAATATGACGTTCAACACAGAGAGCTGGTGTATAGCCTCGGGTTACCCTGATGGCTACAAAGTAAGCGGCTCATCCCCATGTGTCTAGGAGTCAGGAGTGGTCCCCTTCCTTCGTAGTGCCATTGGATGTCGAAGTGAGCATTTCCGAACCGCGGATTTCCCTCAGTTCTTGGTGAAATGGCTGGAAACACGAGCGTCTGTAAGGTGTTCAAGATAATTCCCGACTATCACCTACGGACCGTATAGACCGGCTAGCGATTCTCGGAGCCCAGATTTGAATCTGTCATGATGAAAAATAGAACATGATATCTTACCTGCATCCTCTTTGTAATATAACATACAATGATTCGGGCATGCATCTATTTTCACATATCCAAGTCCTAACTCATTGACCATCTTTTTTGCACGGTAAAAAATTTCAGGCAACTTCTCGTCTCGAAGCAACATACTCTTGATCAAGAGGAGGAGACGGTCAAAACAAGTATCAGTAATGTGAAATTCAGATTTCAAGTTCAACAACTGTGAGATCGTAGATAATCGAGTGTGCTTTTCACAACCATCCTACAATGGATCATCATCATCCCTAAGTAGTTCATAAAATATTTCGCCTGTCTTATTCGGCGCTTCTTCCATGTATGCATGTTCCTCATGAACATTAAAACTAGGACCAGCAGCATCTACAACCATATCCATGTATCCACTTGTGCCTGCAACATTGCCGGGCTCATACGACAAGACATCCTCATTATGTCACATCCAATTCATATAACCGTCCACGAACCCTTTCTTGTACAAATGATGTTGCACATCCCATGGTGAACGCCACCTCAAGTTTCTACAACCTGAACAAGGGAATCGAATGTGACCGTCGCGATCTATTGTTGTATTTGGATTCCCCAATACAAAATGAATGAAACTCTCAACTCCATGCTTAAACTCAACAGACACCACCCGGTCAACTATTCTACGATACATCTATGAATGAACTGCCAACATTTTCCCAGCACCCACTAAATGTTAATACACAAATAACTTTGAAATCATTACTCCAGAAAATAAGCCTGACCATTTTCTCACATCGTTCGCCATAGACCATTTATAGAGGAAGGGTGTATTATTTAGATTATCACTTTTTAACCCATCCATGAAGGTTTGATCGCACAATCACTTACTATATGTGTTGTACGATTTGTTAAAATTTCGACAGCATCTCCCCACACTTCTCCGATATATCAAAAATATTTATTGATTAATAAATTATCTTAAACACTTACTAGTGAGTGGTTAATAAAATACTCAAAATCAATAAATGTATACCAAAGAAGAGTGAGAAGACACAACCGAAATTATCAACAAACTATACAAACACATATAGTAAATGACCGCCTAAGTGCGATCAAACATTCACAGACTATCCAAACGGGACAATTCAAGACTTTGAGGTAGATATATACATTCTCATCAAAAAAATGAGAATATACACATCAATCTCAAAGTCTTGAATGGGAAGGTTCATTGACACGAGTTTAACACACTCTCCTGAGGTGCGTGTAATGTTAGGTCGCACCAACACACCTCAGCTCACAGGGATTACCCAATATAATTAAATAACATAAAATTTAATAACATCGAATTAAACAATTCGTTTCATTCTAATAGCTTATTGTAATATATAAAATTAAAAACTAAAAACACTATAAGAGGAACGTAAAAATGCTTACATCCCAAGCTGAAAAAAAATGGACAACCAAACCCTCCCCTCCCCTAGTCCTCTCTTGCCCCCTCCCTCCCCCCACCCGCCCCTCCCCTCCCCACCGTGCCCCCCTCCCTCTCCCGACCCCCCCACATGTCCTCTCCCCTCCCTTAACCCCCCTCCCCAATCGATCGACGCCCCCTCCCCTCCCCTCTCCCAGCGATGCCCCCTCTCTCGAACCCCCCTGTCCTCTCCACCGTGTGCCACTCCCTCTCCCCTCCCATGCCCCCCATGGCCTCCCTCTCCAGAATCCCCTACCCTCTCCACTATACCCCTCCCTCTCCAGAATCCCTACCCTCTCCACTATACCCCCTCCCTCTCCCGAACCCCCCTCCCCTCCTCTCCCGTCCCCTACCCCTCCCCTCATGTCACCTACATACCTCCCACCCTCCCTTCCGTGGCCCCCCCTCTCCTCCTCTCTTGTCCCATCGCCTCCCCCACCAAACCCCTCGCCTCCCACACCGAACCCCCTCTCCTCCCCCACCCCCCATATTTGATCTCTCCCTCTCTCACTGGAGCACACACACACACACCCTGGACGGCACAAGGCCACCCACCCTACCCCACCCCCTTTCGCGTCCCTTCTATATCTCATCTAATAAATAATAAATTTATTAACATACATAATAATAGATAATAAATTCAAGAAATAAATTTATATCAGATTAAATAAATTAAATTTAAATTTTTAAAATTTAAAATATTTTACTAACCATTTATTGATAGAAATGTCCCCAGAAATAAATAATGAAGCTTGTTGTTGTCCCCGACACTAATAGCCCTGCACGAAAATTTGATCACTATGAGAGACAAATATAGAGAGGGTGAATGAATGGGAGGGGGGTCCTGCCCATCTATGTGTGCGACAGTAAGAGAGAGAGAGAGAGTAAGAGAGGGAGACAAAGTGAGGGAGAGGGAGACGGAGGGGATCGGACTGCACTCCCCCTCTGTGAGTGCGTATGTGAGTGTGTTAGAGAAAGAGGGAGAGGGAGGGGGTCGAGCATCCCCCTTCTGTGTGTGCGTGCGTGTGTTAGAGAGTGAGGGAGAGGGAGTGAGGGAGAGCGAGGGAGGGAGAGGGAGGGGGTCGAGCACCCCCCTCTGTGTGTGCATGAGTGTGTTAGAGAGACAGGGAGAGGGAGTGAGGGAGACCGAGAGAGGGAGAGGGAGGCGGAGGGGGTCGATCAGGCGCCCCCTCTGTCAGTGTGTATGTGTTTCAGAGAGAGAGGGAGAGGTGATTCACACACACACTCATCGTTAAAATACCGTGCCATAATTTTAAAAATTACCGCACTCACTCACTAAAAAGATTTTAAAACCAAGTAGAGTGGTGAGAACGAGTCGATCTCACGAGGAAGAATATTTTCAATTTAAACAAGTTGGAAAACCCTTATTTGTGAAAGCCAGTTTTTGAGTGAGTTTATAAAAAAGAAAGTTAAGGGTGCTTGGAATTAAACTTATCTAAGAATAGTAGAGGGTTAAGAAGAGAAATTTGGAAGGAGTGGAGATAGAAAGAGAGAAGAACAATTGCACAAATTAATTTTTTATTGCTAAGAGAAAAGATTACAAGTCTATGAAATATAAAAAGTATAACTTGCATAAAAGTAAAAGACTAAGGGAAGAAAAGAGCCAGGAAAATAGAAGAATAGCGTCGCCCAATCGCCGTGCCGAGCCTTTGAATGGATCGCCCCGTCTTTGAGATGAATGCCGCCATGAGAGCACCGAAGAAGAGAATTTCTACCTTGGGGAATTTAGAAGAAAATAAAGGAAGAGGAAGATAGAGGAGGGAGAAGAAGAAAACTCAATGTAAAAACATGTGTGCGTGGGTTTTGGAAACAGAGAGAAGAGAGGGGAATTGAGAGATCACAGGAGAGAAGAACAGTAAAACAGAAATAAGAAAAATAGAGCAAAAGGAAAAGTAAAATAACTTTTCAACTAAGAGGAATCATAAGATGACAAAGAAGAGAACATTGAAGATTAAAAAGAGAGAAAGAACTTTGGTGAAGAGAGCAGAGGGAGAAAATGATCAAACGGGGGAGAAATCTTGAGAAGAACAGTGAAAAATGCAAGTGCGGGTGAACAGTAAAATGCAAAAAAAAATGAACTTTGAAAACATGATGATAACTTGAAAATTAAGAGGAATTAGAGGAAGAGGAAGAATAAGAAAATCTAGGGATTTAAAAGACGAACAACTTTTGTGAAAGGCACCTAATGAATAGAGGAACAAAAGGGGATGAAAAGGGGTGAAGATCGGAGGGGACACACACGGGTGAATAGTAAAATGTGAAGAATAGAGCTGTGAAAATAAAAAATATCTTGAAAACGAAAGAGATCTAGCTAAAGGCAAAGAAGAATAAGTTGAAGAACTTTGAAAAACGAACAACTTTGATAAAGATAGAAAAATGAAAAGAAGAATAGAAAGGCATGAAATTAGGCTAAGATCTCTGGCTGGTTGCTCTTAGGTGGGAATGTATAGTACACATGGCTTCCTTGGGCCGATTTCATAATTGGACAAGGATCTTCCTAATTTCTCTCCAATAATTTCTCCACAAGATAATTCCATAAATAGTATTTCTTATTTCTCCCTTCACAGAAGTAAGGCATGGCGGCTTGCTTTGACTTGGTCAACAAGAGGAGGGAAAGGGGGTTGCACCCTAGGGCATCCGTTCCCTTGATTCTATGACAAATTCGCCCCTGGCCCTTCTAGCAAATGCCGAGAGTGTCCTATACACACAATATTTGAATTAAATTCATAGAAAATTATTACTTTGCGCATAAAAATCATGAGTGCTCATAATTATGCAATGAGAAATTAATCCTCATGCCCCTCAAGCCCTTGTTATTCATTAATTATCCATAAATTAAGTTAATTTGCATAAAAGATCTTGATTCAAGTGAGGTGGAGTTTAGCTATTAAATATGCATTTTTTGCAGCAAAAGCAAGATAATTTTATTGATGATGGCAAATGAGTACAATATCAACGGGGAAGAACCCCTGATAGACACATGGCTAGACCACTCTTATACTACCAAGGGAGACCTTGTCAAGAAGTACATTTCCTCTGCAGGCTCGTGGAAGTAAGGGCGTCGACCTGAAGATGGTGTTCTCCACGACTGAACATGCATGATTGGCGAGAGAGTCGGCTACTCGGTTTGCCTCTCGGTAGACATGAACAACTGAGATATTACTGGCATTGAGATAGCGTAGCACAATGCGCCACCACTTAAGGATTTGCCACGACGGGCATATAGAACTATTGATGGACTGCACGAGCACAGCGGAATCAGACTAACCAAGGAGAGACTGTAACCAAATGCAGCGTCCAAACGTAGGCCATCACATAACGCCTGGACCTCCGCAAGTAGGCTATTCCCGGTACCGTAGAAGTGAGCAAAAGCTATTCTGACATTCCCTGCAGTATCTCTAATACAACCTCTTCCTCCACTGAGGCCTGGGTTCCCTTAGAGTTTAGCTATTAAATATGCATAATTGTCTAATTGTGTGCACTTAGAGTGATGTGTGTGACGTGAATTATCATAGAATTATGAGCACTCATCACACACCCCAACTTATTTACTCATTGCTAGTCCCTTAGCAATGTAATTAGATTAAAATTTAGGACCAACAAGAGTTTGCAAAGTTCATACATTTATATCCAGCTCTCCCTTCACAGAATCAACCAAGGATTAAGAATTCAGAAGCATTAATACACACTAGCCTTAGTTTGAAAATTTAGGTACATGATTAAGAATACAAACCAAAATTCAATAGCACTTATGCATGTATAATAATAAATTCACAGCATAGACAATTGCATCCCTCATTTGCTATTCTAGATATGTCTCCTTCAACTCTGCACCTCCTAGATCAGAGTATTGAGCACAATAGCTTTTGCCTGCCTTTCTTTTCTTTTCTTTTCTTTTCATCTTTTTTTTCAATACACATATGATGTTGCACATCCCTTCACTGTTTAACACGAACCTCAACTCTTGTCTTAGGAGAAGCAGACCCGGTTATTAAGATCAGGGGTCCCTTTTTTGTTTGACACGAACCTCAACACTTGTTAGGTGAAGTAGGCCTGGTTACTAAGATTAGGGATATTTTTCATAGTGTTCTTTTTTTTTGTTGCATTTGCTTTTACACTTATTTGATGGATAACATTGGTAGAAAGCTTTTCCAAAAAGATCTCTTCCTCAAGAAGTGTAGAATATCAGACACCATACCCAAAATAATAGAATGCTTGTCCCGCTTGTTTCATTAATGTGCAAAGTGATTTTTTTTGAAGTGCTAAAGGACTTTAGAGAGATTCTTAAATCAGTTTTCCATTGCTAGATCGAATAAATTTTCCATCATCCTTCTCCCTAACCTTTCCTATTCTAGAATTACTTTTAATGTGAGCATGAATCAAGAAAACTCAGTCGGAGATTTTATCTTTCCACTTTCATCCAGATTGCAAGATAGAATGATATGCAGGACATTATGCAATCACTCCTATCAGGTTAGACTATATGTATCATGAAATTTTTCTCTCCCCCCAAACTTGAATGACATTGTCCTCAATGACATATGTAAGTAATAAAAATAATAGAACAATGTAGCAATAAAGATTTACTGAGAAGGAAAGAGAAACCCTGATATGTGGGGCGAAATCTCCTTTGAGATAGTGGCGACAGCGTCAGCTTCTTCTCTCTGACTCTTACCTATTCACTGAAAAATAAACTAAAACAAAACATCAAATAATAAAAATATTGGATTGCCTCCTGAAGTGCTAAGTTTTTTGTCTTCAGCCAGACGCATGCAAGCTCTATAACCAACACATGGATTTGAGAATGAGCCACCATATTATCTTATCTGCTTTTAATTTCCAACATTTGTGCCATGAGAAGACAAGATTTTGCATGTACATGCATGGGCTAAAAGTAATTTGGTTCCACTCATTCTTGATTGGAACATAAGAGCATAAGTGAACCAATTCTCTTCCTTGTGGGGCATATACAAATCAATGGCCATTAACCTTGTAATATCTGGTTGGAACCTTTGCCCAGTATCTACCCATCGGTCCCCTTTATTGACTACTCTCTCCATGTCAGCTTGCTTAGGAACCGGTGGCTTATGAATAAGATTGACATTATTAGCCACACTCCCCTCACTGAGAGCCTCATGTTCATTAAGAATACTAATCAACTTTTCTTCCTGATGGGGAGTCAAATCAAAGGTGAAAATAGTTGGCATATCCCCCTCAGGTCCTAGAATATCATAATGAAGAGGCTTAACTTTCTGGAGAATCAAATTGGAAGGAAGCATGAGCCCAGAATCTAATTCATCGAATGATTCAGACTTTATTGGACTGGGCTCAGGGGTCAGATCAAATGTGAAATTCTCTAATAAGACCCCTTCATCAAATTCATCAATCAAATGAAGATTATCAAACAACCTATCCAATAATGGGGTAGGTAGATTAAAGGTAAATATTTTCAACTAGGCCCGTTCACCAAACTCATCAATCGTATTAAGATTATTCATCATATTATCCAACAATGGGGTGGGTAGATTAAAGGTAAATTTTTCCAACCAGACCCCTTCACCATGTTCTTCAAAAGGAGGAGGATATTTAGAATTCATCTCTATTAAATCATCTAGATTATTAATCACAAAGTAATCCTCCTCTTGATTTAAGGATGTCCCATCGAGAGTAAGATCATGGAAGTTATCCACCTCTTCATCTACCCAAGACAACTGGTTCATAACATCACTCAAATCCTTCTCCACCATCACCTCTTCTTCTTCTTCTTCTTGAAACTTGATCTCTTCAAATTTAGGAAGGGAAATTGGTGGAGTTTGACCATGAACTTGCACTTTTTTTACCTTCTTCTTTTGCTCCCCTCAACTTGAGATCATCAACTTCCTGAGAATTCTTTTTATAAGGGCAATTAAGCGCAAGCTCCTCAATCTGAAATTCAAGAAGGGTCATAAGTGGAATATGATCATTAATTAATTCATCACCTTCCTTTTCTCCTTTAATACCAACAAATTCCTTGATTCCCTCAAATTTCCTGGGTTCCTCATTTAAAGTCTCCTGACAAGATCTCTTCATAATCCCTTCATCTTCTAAATCAAGATTGATCTGAGTGTTATGATCTTGGGAAATCATAAATTGATCATAGTCAACATCAAGAATTTGATCAGTAAAATTGGAACCAGAGTAGTCAAGTAATTGATCTTCCTCTAGCCTCTTGATCTCCTCAGTCATCCTATCTATGCGTGCTTGATTTTGAAGCATGATTGATTAAAAGAATTGATGAAATTGATTAAATATCCCATCCTGGTGGGGAGTTGGGCAAGGAGGAGATAGATATGTAGACTGAGAAACAGAGTTTGAAGGATAAGAAGTTGAATAATGATCAACTTGATAGTGAGGTAGGGGAGAGGATGTGGGTTGTCCTCCATAATGGGTGTGATCATGAAAGCTAGTTGAAGATGGAGTCCAATTTTGAAAGAATTGATCCGGAGGATTTTGGACTGGGCCTTGATAAGAATCCCAAGAAGTATTATGTTGTCCTCCCCAATAAGAATCATAAGAAGGGGTAGAGAGTCCTTGAGTAATTTGGGTTTGTTCTTGGGTGCAAGATGAATTATAGGGCCCATGAAAGAATTGGGTGGATTGGATATGATCTTGATTAAATGAATGAAGCTGTGCCCTCATGAGTGATGGGCTTTCATTGTAGGCTGACCAAGAGTATGGGCGTTCGTAGTGGGTCAGGCCAGGTTGGGTGAATGGTAAAGGTTGAGTTGGCCCATTATTAACATAGTGGGCCAGCTTGGCCCATATGTGAGAAAAAGGTAGCTAGAAAGAATTTGGATTCATAGCCTAAGGAATGGATCAAAAAAATGGGTTAAAAGGTATGCCTTATTGAATATGCAGGCCCAACTCAAAAATAGGAATTTCTCACCCATTTTTTATTTATTTTATTATTTATTTTATTTTTTTTAAATCACTGCAATCAATTAACAACTATATGAACAATGCATGCAGTATGATGATTTTTTTTTTGATTTTATTTTTTACCTTCTAAGGGCAAACTAACTTCGGGATGCTTCTTGGTACAACCTGTCCGGCGTCCGTGAGGGAATCCAGGAGTGCGGGGACTTGTGGAGGTCTTGAAAAAAGAGATTCTGATCCAAAGAGACAGAGTGATCAATGGAGGGTCCTTCTAATTCCAAGAGGGGTGTGCCTAAATTGCCCTTAGAAAAGGGAAAGAGAGAAGAAGAGAAAGATTTTTTTTTCAAATGATGCAAATAAATGAACAAAGAGTCAATTAAATACAACTATGCATGTAAGAGATGAAACTAGCATGAAAATATGATATCTTGATGACGATGAAAAAAAATTATTTTATTTTTGTTTTCTAAAATTTTTCAGAGATTTTTTTCAAAGAAAGATAAATATGAGAAAACCAACAACAATAAAAAATACCAAACATCATGCAAATCTACTGGAAAATAAAACCTAGAATCATGTTTTTCTGAAGTTTCTGGTTTTCTAGTTTTTTGGATTTTTCAAAAAAATTATGATTTTTTTGAGATTTTTCAAAAGTTTTTCAGATTTTTCTAAAAATTCATAAAACAAAAAATGTTCCTACGCTTATTGACCTTTGGTGACGCTTAAATTTTTAAGATTTTCTATTTTCTGCTTCCTTTGGTGACAGATTCAACCTTCAGCGATGCTTTCTGCAATAATTGATTTCCTAAGAATTTTAGGTCCGAATTTCTTATATTTTTTAATTTTTTTAATTTTTTTTCCTTTTTTTCTATAAAATAAAAATAAAAAATTAGTATACAAATATACACATCAAACACAAAAAATTTTAACTATCAAAAATCATTTCCTCCCAAGCAACGGCGCCAAAAATTAATGTGCACACACTCGGCGTTAAAATACCATGCCACAATTTCAAAAATTACCGCACTCACTCACTAAAAAGATTTTAAAATCAAGTAGAGTGGTGAGAACGAGTCGATCCCACGAGGAGGAATATTTTCAATTTAAACAAGTTGGAAAACTCTTATATTTGTGAAAGCCGAATTTTGAGTGAGTTTATAAAAAAGAAAGTTAAGAGTGCTTGGAATTAAACGTATCTAAAGAATAGTAGAGGGTTGAGAAGAGAAATTTAGAAGACGTAGAGATAGAAAGAGAGAAGAACAATTGCATAAATTAATTTTTTATTGTTAAGAGGAAAGATTACAAGTCTATGAAAATAAAAATTACAACTTGCATAAAATTAAAAAACTAAGGGAAGAAAAGAGCCAGGAAAATAGAAGAATAGTGCCGCCCAATCGCCGTGCCAAGCCTTTGAATGGATCGCCCCATCTTGGAGATGAACGCCGCCATGAGAACACCGAAGAAGAGAATGTCCACCTTGGGGAATTTATAAGAAAATAAAGGAAGAGGAAGATAGAGGAGGGAGAAGAAGAAAACTCAATGTAAAAATATGTGTGCGTGGGTTTTGGAAACAGAGAGAAGAGAGGGGAATTGAGAGGTCACGGGAGAGAAGAACAGTAAAACAGAAATAAGAAAAATAGAGCAAAAGGAAAAGTAAAATAACTTTGCAACTAAGAGGAATCATAAGATGACAAAGAAGAGAAAGTTGAAGATCAAGAAGAGATGAAGAACTTTGGTGAAGAGAGCAGAGGGATAAAACGATTAGACGGAGGAGATATCTTGAGAAGAACAGTGAAAAATGCAAGTGCAGGTGAACAGTAAAATGTAAAAAAATGAACTTTGAAAACGTGATGATAACTTGAAAATGAAGAGGAATTAGAGGAAGAGGAAGAATAAGAAAATCTAGGGATTTAAAAGAAGAACAACTTTTATGAAAGACACCTAATGAATAGAAGAACAGAAGGGGATGAAACAGGGTGAAGATCGGAGGGGACGCGCGCGGGTGAACAGTAAAATGTGAAGAACAGAGCTGTGAAAAATAGGAAATATCTTAAAGACGAAAGAGATCTAACTAAAGGCAAAGAAGAAGAAGTTGAAGAACTTTGGAAAGCAAACAACTTTTATGAAGATAGAAAAATGAAAAGAAGAATAAAAAGACATGGAAATAGGCTAAGATCTCCAGTCGGTTGCTCTTAGGCGGGAATTTATAGTACACAGGGCTTCCTTTGGCTGGTTTCCTAATTGGACAAGGATCTTCCTAATTTCTCTCCAATAATTTCTCCACAAGATAATTCTATAAATATTCTTTTTTATTTCTCCATTCACACAAATAAGGCATGGCGGCTTACTTTGACTTGGTCAACAAGAGGAGGGAAAGGGGCGTGCGCCCTAGGGCATCCCTTGCCCTGATTCTATGACAAATTCCCCCCTGGCCCTTCTAGCAAATGCCGAGAGTGTCCTGCACACACAATATTTGAATTAAATTCATAGAAAATTATTACTTTGCGAATAAAAATCATGAGTGCTCACAATTATGTAATGGGAAACTAATCCTCACGCCCCTCGACCCCTTATTATTTATTAATTATCCATAAATTAAGTTAATTTTCATAAAAGGCCTTGATTCAAGTGAGGTTGAGTTTAGCTATAAAATATGCATAATTATCTAATTGTGTGCACGTAAAGTGATGTGTGTGACGTGAATTATCATAGAATTATGAGCACTCATGAAGAGGGTGAGGGAGGGAGGGATACTGAGAGAGGGAGAGGGATGCAGAGGGGGTCGACCGGCCTCCCCCCTCTGTGACTGTGAGTGTGTGCGTGTGTTAGAGAGAGGAAGAGGGAGAGGGAGGGAGGGAGACCGAGAGAGGGAGAGGGAGAGAGACCGTGAGAGAGGGAGAAGGTTAAAGGGGGAGAGGGAGACGATAAAAGAGAGAGATCGAGGCCGCCTTACCATATGGGGAGATGCTGCCGCTCGGATGGGAAGAGCCGCCATCGCTCGTGGAGAGAGAGAGAGGGGGGGCATCGCCATGGTCACAAGAGAGAGAGGGGGAGAGGGAGGCACCACCGTCACGGCCGCCGGAGAGAGAGGGAGAAAGTTTCAAACGGGAGGGGGGAAGTAGAAATTACTTTCGGCTGATTTCCGATGGAACAAAAATCCGTCAAAAATTTTTGACGGAATTTATGACCGACATATGTCCGTCAGAAAAATTAGTCAATTTTTCAAATGGAAAAATTGTCATCGTAAATTCCATCTAAACTTCATACGGTTTTTCCGACGAAAATTAATCCGTCGGAATTTAAGATGGACTATCCGACGGACATATGTCCGTCGGAAATGCAGACGAAATTTTTGACAGAAAATTATTCGTCAAAAATGTCCATCGCTAAATTCTCTTTCTCTTGTAGTGGCTAGGGACTCAAACCAAGTCCGAACATTCTCTCGGAGGGTGGTAATGAATGTCAGGCACTTCATAGCGTCCGAGACTCGGTGGAACACTAGGTTCGACTCAAAGCTATGCATGTGGCCATTCAGTTCGATGGTGCCTTTGTAGGGGGTGAATGATGGCAGCTAGAACTTCGGAGGAATGGGGGCCTCCATGATTTTCTTGGAGAAAGGGGCATGGAAGTCGGTGTCATCGTCGATTAGCCCTCGAGTCCTCGCGGTGTGTAGGACGTCATCCATGTATCAGACCTTGCCCTCCAACTCACGTTCTACTTCCTGGCAGCGTCACAGCCATTGTGCCATCTCCAGGATGGAGTGGAGGGGGCAACGAGGTCGAGGTGTGGGTGAGCTATGCAGAAGTCGAGATAACACGGCGGATGCATAGGAGGCCTCGCGCTTCCGGTGAGACTATGTCACTGTCGGGGCCCCTCCATTCTGGGGTAGCTCTGTCGGGGGGCGATCCTGCCCCATAGGCAGGTTGAGAAGGCGTTGACAGAGCTCTGCCAGAGCCTGGAGTTGACGTCGTACTTCCGCCAGTTCATCCAAGGCAGGGTCGCTGATAAGTGTCACATTTCATATCATAATTTGTATCACATTCATCATCTTTGAGCATTTAATGAGTCTAGTTATGCATTAATTTAACCAAATATCATTCTCACAGTTAATTTGAGTCTGCATGAATTTATCATCATTTTGAGCCATAATAACTATGTGAGACATGAACTTGCATAAGAGATATATTGCATAACTTATTTATGGAAATTATAAATGGCTTTTACTATTTCAGGAATGGACGACTGATGTATAAGACGCCAATTCAGGAATGTACGACGCAGTGAACGGACATCAATTTTAGATTTAATGCAAAGAAGAAAAAGGCTGAAAAATGAAAAATAGAATGAGCGCATGTTCGCTCAAACGCCAATTCTTGATACAAAAATAAAGGAAATATCAAGTTGAGGAAATAAAGAATGGGCGACTATTCTGTCAGACGAAGAAAAGAATGTGCACTCAATCCTTCAGTTGCCAATTCAGTTCGAACCAGAAGCGGAAGCGGATAGAATCAAACGAAGTTATCTTGCTATGTTTAGAGTTATCTCCCCTTGTTTGATGAAAGGGGGACTCTATCTATGGTAGGAGACCTACTTCGAGCAAGATATTGATGCTGCAAACTTGAACTTGAGCTTTATCTCCAAGGATTTGTAGGATTGAAGTCCCCTGAGCACTATAAAACCCGCCCTAGAGCGACCGTGGCAGAGATCTTAGCCTTTCTTAGCCTCTTTTCATGTTTTTCTGTTCTTCCTTTCGATTTACTGTCTTATGCAAACTTCTTCATTTTTAAGTGCTCTTTAATTTCTTCTTCTTCCTCTTCTTCTAATTCTCTCTTCCGTTTGAAAGTTATTTCAGTTCTCCTTTAGTTCTATTTTTATTTTGTTTTTCACTGTTCTTCTATCTTCCCCTCCTCTATTTTCATCTAAATATCCCAAGGCGAAGATTCTCTTCTTTCAGTGCTCTAAAGGTGGCATCTATTTCCATAGCGGGATGATCTTCCTCAAAGGCTCGGCACGGAGACGGCGGCTCTATTCTTCACTATCTTGGCTCTATTTCTTCCCTTGTTCTTTTATTTTTATTGCAAGCTGTAATTTCCATTTTCATAGAGTTGTACTTTTGCATCTTAAGTAATAAAGATTTATTCTTTACAATTGTGTCTTTCTAGTTCTCTCTCTCTATCTCCTCACAATTTCTCTTCTTTAACCCTCTCATATTCTTTAGATAGGCTTATTTTCACGTAAATTTATTTTTCTTTAACATAAACTCACTCAAATTTGGTTTTCAAACACAAGGATTTTTCAACTTGTTTAAATAAGAACTTTTCTTCTCCGTGTGATCGACATGTTCTTACCACTCTACTTATATTTAATATCTTTTTAGTGAGTGAGTGTGGTGATTTTTAAAATTGTGGCACTACATTTTTAATGACGAGTGTAGTGCACATCAATTTTTGACGCCGTTTTCGGGGAGGAAATAATTTTTTATAGTTAAAAATTCTTGTGTTTGATTTGTATATTTGTATATTAATTTTTCTATTTTTATTTAATAAGAAAAAAAAATATATAATCAGAAAATCAAAGAAAAAGAGAAATTCGGACCTAAATTCTCAAGAAATAAACTGTTGCAAAAAATAGGAAACGTCGCTGAAGGTCTATATCTGTCACAATAGGAAGTAGAAAGTAGAAAATCTGAAAATCTTAGAAATTCAAGCGTCGTTAAAGGTCAATAAACATAAGAACATGTCCTGTTTTGAAAATTCTTAGAAAAATCTCAAAAAAATCAGAAAAACTCCTGAAAAATCTAAAAAAAATCAGAAAACTAGAGAACACAAAAAACATGATTCTAGACTTTATTTTTTAGTAGATTTAAATATGTTTGATATTTTTAGTTGCTAGTTGTCCTTTATTTACCTTTCTTTGAAAGAAATAGAAAAAATAAAAAAAATCTCTGAAAAATCAGAAAATAGAAAAAAAAATCCTTGTTATGTCATCATACTTTCATGATAGTTGCATCTCTCACATGCATAGTTGCATTTAATTGACTCTTTGTTCATTTACTTGCATCATTTAAAAAAAATCATCATTATCTTCTTCTCTTTTTCCCCTTCTTAAGGGTAATTTAGGCACAGTCCTCTTGTAATTGGAAGGACTCTCCATTGAGCACTCCGTCTCTTTGGATCGGAATCTCCTTTTTCAATACCTCCATAAGTCCCCGCACCCGTGGATTCCCTCACGGACGCTGGGCAAGTTATACCAAGAAGCACCCCGAAGTTAGTTTGCCCTTAGAAGGTCAAAAATAAAACCAAAAAAATAAAAAATCATCATATTGAATGCATTATTCATATAGTTGTTAATTGATTGCATTGCTTCAAAAATAAAAAATAACAACAAAAAACTAAAAAAATGGGTGAGAAAACTCCAATCTTTGAGTGGGCTCATAAATTTAATGAGGTGGACTTGTTGGCCCATTTTTCTTGATCCATCCTTTGGACTATGAATTCAAACTCCTTCATTCCACCTTATTATCATGATCATAATGACATGTGGGCCAGACTGGCCCATTATGCTGCCAATGGTCCAACTCAACCTTTATCATTCACCCACAATGGCCCGACCCATTACAAAAACACATACTCTTGATCGGCCCACAATGAAAACTCATCACTCATGGGGGCCCAACTTCATTCCTTTAACCAAGATCAGATCCACTCCACTTAATTCCTTCATGGGCCCTATAATTTATTTCGCCCCCAAGAACAAGCCCAAATTACTCAAAGACCCTCCATACCTTCTTATGATTCTTATTGGGGAGGACAATACAATAATTCTTGGGATTCGTACCAAGAATCGGCCCAAAAATATCCGGATAAACTCTTTCAACATTGGGCTCCATCTTCAAATGACTCTTCTGATCAAGCCCACTATGGAGGACAACCCACATCCTCTCCCTCACTTCACTATCAAGTTTATCATTACTCAACTTCTTATCTTTCGAAATATGCTTCTTAGTCTACATATCTCTCTCCTCTATGCCCAACTCTCAATAAGGAGGAGAGATTTAATCGATTTTGTCAATTCATCCTGACTCAAAATCAAGCCATCCGACCCCAACTAGATCGACTTACTGAAAAAAAATAAGGGCATAAAAATGGATCAATTACCTAGCTACTCCGATGTAAATTCTGATTACCAACTTCTGAAATTTGATAACAATGAAAGCTTTTATGATCAACCCATGATTTTCCATGAACATAATACTCAAATCACTCTCAATTTAGATCGTGTGAGAAATATGGAGGAGTCTTATCAGGAAGTTTTTGATGGAGTTAGCTACAGTCATGATGATGATCAAAAAGATGAGCTTGAGGAGCTGGAGCTTAATTCCCCTTATGAGGAGAGTTCTAGAGAAGTTGATGATCTCAAGTTAGGAGGTGAAGAAGAAGAAAGTAGTGTACAAGTCCATGATCAAATCCCATTCACTTCTCTTCTTGAATTTGAGGAGACCTTGTTCCAAGGAAAGGATGAAGAGGATGGGCGAGTGGAGAATGAATTGAGTGAGGCTATAAATGATCTCTCTTGGGTAAAGAAGGAGGCGGGTACCCCACATGACTTTTATCTCAATTTGGCATCTTCTGATCAAGGGGAGGGTATTGATCTTCTACCTCTTCATAACCTCGACGAATCTAACTTCATGGTGGACATTCTTCAATTATCCGAGCAGTCAAAACCTATTGAGCCCCACAAGTTTCATGGTGTTGAGGAGCATGTCTCTTTCACTCATGATCTTACTTATCTCCTTGACACTAATCAGTTGATGGGAGCCCCTCACCCTTTGATCTATTCTCACCTCAATGATATACAAGGAAATTTTAAAATTGAGGTTGTAAAAGAAATTTTTATTAATAAAAAGGTCAACATTAATGTTTTCAACAATGATAATGACCTTAAGTTTGAAGATGAATATTTTATAATTGATGATATGATAATTCCTCTTCCATTTTTTGACCGGGGCGGTCTGTTTGGCCTATTAAACTCATTATGGCATGCAATGATGGCCAAATCAAAAATAATGAATGTTGATTTTTACATGATGTCCACGGAAGAAAAATTGTTAGCATATGCATTGCACGAAAAAATCAATCATGCTAACAACCAACTTATCTTTTGGCCACATACGCTTTTTCACGATTTTATCTTTGCATGGCACGAATGGTGGAACTTGAAAGAAGATGAGATCATGTGGTGGCTCATTCTTAACTCAACTTGTTGGTTATGAAGCTTGCACCTTCTATGCATGCATCTGATTGAAGACGGAAAATGTAGTGCTTCTGGGAGACAACCCATGGTTTTTGTTATTTGATATTTTGTTTTAGTTTATTTTTCATTAAATAGGTAAGAGCCAAGGAAATGAAGCTGTCATCGTCCATATCAATGACAGAGTTTCACCCCGCATATCAGGTTGTCTCTTTCCTTCCCAGCAACCTTTATTGCGACATTGTTATATTATTTTAATTACTTACATATGACATTGAGGACAATGTCATTCAAGTTGGGGGGGAGAAAATAAAATTTCATGATGCATATAATACAACCTGATAAGAGTGTTTGCATAATGTCCTTTGTCCTGCATTAATCATATTGCCCTGCATGAAAGTGAAAAGATGAAATCCTCAATTGAGTTTCTTGATTCATGCTTGAATTGAAAGTGATTCTGGAATAGAAAAGACTAGGGAGAAGGATGGAAATTTATTCGATCTAGCCATGGAAAACTAATTTAAAAATCTCTTTTAAGTTCATGTGCACTTTAGAAAAGAAAAATCACATTGCACGCTAATAAAACAAGCAGAACAAGCCTTCTGCTATTTTAAGTATGTTTGTCGGATACTCTACACTTCTTGAGAAAGAGATCTTTTTGGAAAAGCTTTCTGCCAATGTTATCCATCAAATAAGTGCAAAAACACATTGAAAAAAAGAAGAAAAGAAAAAAAATACCATGAAAAATATCCTGAATCTTAGTAAGCGGACCTACTTCACCTAACAAGTGTTGAGGTTCGCATCAAATGGAAAAGGGACCCCTGATCCTAGTAACCGAGCTTGCTTCTCCTAAGACAAGTGTCGAGGTTCGCGTTAAACAGTGAAGGGATGTGCAGCATCATGTGTGTAATGAAAAAAAAATGAGAAAAGAAAAAAAGAAAAGAAAGGCAGGCAAAAACTAATGTGCTTAATGCTCTGATCTAGGAGGTGTACGGTTGAAAGGCACTAGCTTGGAATAGCAAATGAGGGACGTAATTATCTACGTAGTAGATTTGGTAGTTACACATGAACGAGTGCTATTGAAATTTGATTTGAATTCTTGATCATGTACCTTAAATTTTCAATATAAGGCTAGTGTGCATTAATGATTCCATATTCTTAAATCCTTTGTTGATTCTATGAAGGAAGAGCTAGATATAACGATATGAACTTTTGCAAACTCTCGTTGGTCCTAATTTTTCATTCTATTTTGCATTACTAAGGGACTAGCAATAAGTAAATTGGGGGTGTGATAAGTGTCACATTTCATATTATAATTTACATCACATTCATCATCTTTGAGTATTTAATGAGTCTAGTTGTGCATTAATTTAACCAAATATCATTCTCGCGGTTAATTTGAGTCTACATGAATTTATCACCATTTTGAGCCATAATAACTATGTGAGACATGAACTTGCATAAGAGATATATTGCATAACTTATTTATGAAATTTATAAATGATTTTTACTATTTCAAAAATGGACGACTGATGTATAAGATGCCAATTCAGGAATGTGCGACGCAGTGAATGGACGTCAATTTTGGATTTAATGCAAAGAAGAAAAAGGCTGAAAAATAAAAAATAGAATGAGCGCATGTTCGCTCAGACACCAATTCTTGATACAAAAATAAAGAAAATATCAAATTGAGAAAATAAAGAATGGGTGACCATTCTGTGAGATGCAGAAAAGAATGTACGCTCAATCCTCCAGTCGCCAATTCAGTTCGAATCAGAAGCGGAAGTGGATAGAATCAAACGAAGTTATCTTACTATGTTTGAAGTTATGTCCCCTTGTTTGATGAAAGGAGGACTCTATCTATGACAAGATACCTACTTTGAGCAAGATCTTGATACTGCAAACTCGGATTTGAGCTTTATCTCCAAGGATTTGTAGGATTGAAGTCCCCTGAGCACTATAAAACCTGCCCTAGAGCGACCGTGGCAGAAATCTTAGCCTTTCTTAACCTCTTTTCATACTTTTCTGTTCTTCCTTTTGATTTACTATCTTCTGCAAACTTCTTAGTTTTTAAGTGTTCTTTAATTTCTTCTTCTTCCTCTTCTTCTAATTCTCTTTTGTTTTCAAGTTATTTCAAGTTTTTCAAATCTCTATCTTTTACATTTTTCACTATTCATCTACACATCTCTCCATTCTTTCCCTATTTTCTCCCCCTTCTGATCCTCTTCTCCTCTTATTTTCTTTACAAAAGTTGTTCATTTTTTAGTGTTCTTCAATTTCTTCTTCTTCCTCTTCCTCTAGTTATGCACCGTTTTTAATCTAGTCATATTTTTTCACTGTTCTATCCTGTTCACCGATAAAAGTAGCATTTTTTTATGTTCTTTCTCGGTTTTCACCTTCTTCCTCACGTTTTCTCTCTTTGCACTCTTCATCAAATTTGTTCCTCTCCTCTTGATCTTCAACTTTCCCTTCTTCCACATCTCCTAACTCTTCTACATTTTAAAGTTATTTCAGTTCTCCTTTAGCTTTATTTTTATTTTATTTTATTTTTCACTGTTCTTCTATCTTCCCCTCCTCTATTTTCATCTAAACATATCAAGGTGGAGATTCTCTTCTTTCGGTGCTCCAAAGGTGGCGTCTATTTCCACAGCGAGACAATCTTCCTCAGAGGCTCGACACGGAGACGGCGGCGCTATTCTTCACTATCTTGGCTCTATTTCTTCCCTTGTTTTTTTATTTTCATTGCAAGTCATAATTTTCACTTTCATAGAGTTGTAATTTTGCATCTTAAGTAATAAAAATTCATTCTTTACAATTGTGTCATTCTAGTTCTCTCTCTATCTCCTCCCAATTTCTCTTCTTAAACCCTCTCATATTCTTTAGGTAGGTTTATTTCCACGTAAATTTATTTTCCTTTAGCATAAACTCACTCAAATTCAGTTTTCAAAATATAAGGATTTTCCAACTTGTTTAAATAAGAACTTTTCTTCTCCATGAGATCGATCCATTCTTACCACTCTACTTATATTTAATATCTTTTTATTGAGTGAGTGCGATAAATTTTAAAATTGTGGCACGGTATTTTTAACGACGAGTGTAGTGCACATCAGTCGCACGGTGGCCGAGTGCATGAGGACGCCTCCTAGGACCCTCGTTGAGAACTTGGGGCATGGTGGGATCCTCGGCTGCGGTTGCTAGTGTTGCGGTAGCTTACACATGCTGCCATGGCCTTTCGTGTCTATTGACACCAATTTTCAACTTGCAAGTCAGGTCTTTCTCTCATTCATCTTTCATGATATCCTGAATTATCCAATATTTCGGAGTCTTCCTTGGTTATATTTTGAGCCCATTTTGGTTCATTTCCCTACCCATTAAGCCTTGGAGGGTATTTTTCATGATTTACACATTTTTTGGCCTATTTTCCTGGTCGATGTGAATCGCCAGACTGCATTCAAACGGTCGATGTGAACCTTAGTTTTGTCGACTCATTCATCTTTCTGTTGACCTATAGCCCTCATCTGTCGACCTATTTTTGGCTTCCCCCTCTGGCATGGTCGCGGTTAAGCGATATGCCGCGTTCTTCAAGAAAGCGGTCGTGCGATAGATCTCGTTCTCAATCAGAGTCTTGCTCGGCCTGAACTCTATCTTCTCCAATTGAGGACGCCCTAGAGTCCTATTTCAAGCCTTCTACTTCGAGGATTAATTGTGTGCCAGATCGGTTCCTAACCCTTCTAGGGACCTTATCCTACCATTATCCCACGTATTTATCTCCCAAAATTTTATCTTTCTAAGATTTATCCTCCAACTCTGACCTAGGGCTTCTTAAGGTCAATAAATACCCTCCCATGGCCATGGGCTCGAGGAGAGGACATTTTTGGATCTGGGGCGAAGCCATTCCGCGCTGTTATCTCTCTTCTTCAACCCCAAGTTGGCCAGGGAAGTTCTCAGTCCACCTCTCTTGGGTTATCCTTCTTCTTCTTCTTCTCTTAATTGCACTATCTCTTCCCTATTCTTCCCATCTCATGCATGCATGTTGCACACACTCTGTCTATGTTCTTCTATGTTTTTACTACAATCATACACACAAACAAACACACTTATCTTTTGTTCCCTTTATATAGGGGTTAAAAACCCTCCCTAGTGCATTCTATCCCCTACTTTCATGCTTAATTTCTATATGGGATTAATGCTACACTTCTTTCTTTCTAATGGGTTTTCTTTCTCTTGTTGCTTTGTTTCGCAGGATAAGTAGGTGTGGACATGAGCCCTTGCATTCTAGCCAGTTGGAAGGCGAGGAGGAGCTAAATCTCAATTTCTCGCATCTCCGTGTCGAACGCGGTGGTAGAGAGGGCCGCATTCATCCTGTCGTGGTCACGTGTCGACTGTGCTCTAGGCTAGTAGCCTTCGGGTTGTTTGCTGGCTATCTCTTCATATGTCCAAGGTACGCAGCGTAATTATCAAAGCTTCCTTCTAACCTCCACGCTATTATTCCTTGGTGGCGATCACGGTATGTTCATCTATCTCTTCATTGCCCCTCCCCTTTGCTTATATTACTTTTTACCCATTGTTCAGAGCGTTATCATTGCCTACACCTCATTTCTGGCAATCATGGTGGGACACCTAGTGCCTATCACGCCACTCTTGCTTTCCTGCTAATCTTGTTGTGTGTGTGGTTCTGTCTAGATTGCATATCATCATCTTTTCCGTTTTATTTTCTTTATTTTCTACTCTCTTAATCGTCGCAGCCTCCCTAGAGACCGCCTTCACAGAACGCGGCCCCCATGGAGACCACGGTCTGGCTCTAGAAGACCAGAGGCAGCCCCTTTAGGTACGTTATTATTTTGATTGTTTGATCTGGTTCGTGGCTTCTGATTGTGATTTTGTATATCCCTGCATTTCTGTTCATCATATTCTTCATTCTCTCATATTATTTGCATCCATCTTGTTATGTTTGCATGAGTTTACTCCATATTGGTTTGCTAGTTTCTAGGTTAGATTTGCATGCACTCCGATGCGCTTAGGGTCATGCATCTTCTCATGTCTAGTTCTACATACCTCCTTTGGCGAGTGTATCCCTCTTGGTTGCATATTCCTGGCGGCCGACTAGGGGATTCATCTAAGGTCCTCCGTAAGTCTTCGTGAGCCATGGATTCTCACACGGATGCCAAGCCGGTTGTACCATTGCCTCCCTAGGTTTTGCATTTTCATTCGTGTGAGAGAGTTAACCCTAGGTCAACCCGGTGTTTGGGCCCTTTCCCTTTTAGGATTCCTATTCTTGAGGGAAATTTGCTTAAATAAAACATTAAAAGGTCCATTAAAATGCCCAAAAATAAAAACCTTGCATCATCTTAACTTGTGTGATCTGGGTGAAATCTCTCATATCATGGTGTTTGTGTCATTTGGGTTTTGATATAACACGGTTGACCTTGCGACCGCATTCTAGAACGCGGCCAACTTTTAGACCGCGTTTATTCAATCCCGTTCGCTTTATTTGATCTGCATTTTCTCATCCTTTATATATAGGCTTTTTGTTGTCAAATTCATTCACTTTCAACCCATTTTATCATGACGTATAGCTTGGTTCCATTGTTTTAGTCATTTGGTTGTATTGGTTTTTGTGCATAAGTCCGTCTTCCTGGCTGTCTCCCAGAGCCTCGTCGCGGTCAGCCTTGGGACCGTGTTTGATTTTCATGTGCCACCTGGTCAGGCCGCGTTCCTACCTCGAGCATTTTTTATTCGTTTTCCATAGGCTTCTCGCGGTCATCTTCGGGACCACGTTCTGTTAGTCGTGGTGTGTCTAGAAATCGCGTCCCCTTCCTCATCTTCCTACCCTCCTCATTCTTCATACCTTTTTCCCTGGTTGTATTTTACGCTAGTTTTCCCTATATTTTAGTAAGTCTCCACCCTTCTCTCATGGAGCGCCACTATAATTCCATGTATCCTTCTCCCCAAGCTTCCAACTTCCGTGTGGAATCTTCCTCCCACGCGGGTCCTTCTTCCCGTGGTCCCTCTTACCCCTCTGATGAGCAAGCAAATCTTATGGCTCATATATCTTGTCTTGTTCGCCAGATGGACCCCACTCAAGCCCAAAAGTTTCTTACAAATCATCTCAATGGGCCTTCCTCCCATGCTGCCGGTCCAATTGTTCCATATTTTAATGTCGAATCTAAATTTGTGTATCCTTCCACTCCCGGAATGGGCCCTTTCTATTCTCAACCTAGATCTTCCTATCCGGCCCATTATTCTACTCTTGGTCTGAATTCACAACCCTTTTCTCGAGATGACCCACATTGTTCTCAATCTCTCCTCACCCAGGAGATGATTTCTCAAGCCTAACGCCAGCTTGATGAGCTTCAATGGTAGTGTGGATTCCTTTAAAATCCACACTTTGGGGAAAGGTTAAAAAGGAAAGGAAAAGAGAAACATTAAATAATGGTGGAGATGAAACAATGCACGAGGTGCACAAGGGGAGTGTGTGATCGCCAGAGGGTTTACCTCAATAAAAAAAAGAATAAGATCGCATGTACCTGGTGAAAGATGGGATGCGGGATGAATGTGGATCTCCTCCTCCAACTCCAATCGGCCGGCCGACGAAGTGGGTTTTCTTGATTGATTACCTTGTAAGAAAGACAATGAAAGACAAGCAAAAGAAAGGGGATCAGCCAAAGTGCAGTAATACCACTCCGAAAACAAACAACATAAAATGATGAAACGACGTTAACATGCGCACCTCTCTTTTGTTTTCTTTTTAGAACCCCTAGCAGAGAACTAGGGAAGGAGCTAATATGCTAAATGCAGTAAAAGAACTGACGACAGGAGACAATAGTGATGCCAAGAATATGATGAACAACAAACAAGCTATATATATATCGCCCTGCTCTCCCTGACGAGAGTAAAGGGAACCGGAGAGACGCTGGACGGATGCAGAGGGATGAAGAAAAAAAACAATGCTCGAAGGAGGAAGCTCTGCGTGCTTGAATACTTAAAAATCTTCAACCTTTTGAGTTGTTGTTGTTGTTAACCTTTTACACGATCAAACCAGATTTTCTTTTATAGTGTCAATCGGATGTGATCAAACAAGGGAATTGATAAGAACGGGTAATGAGGCATCCAAGGAAGGATTAAGATCGGACAAGAGTCCAAAGATAGCAGGGAACTGTGAGGGAAAGATGGGGAAAATAAGGACTCTGGAGTGAAACACGCCTTAATACAGGGCGTCTATTTATGAATTGACGACCTTCACAGAGACGTTTCTTGAAACACGACCTAGGAAAGGGCGTTTCTTCCTGGATTTAATTTTGGAAATAAAAACGTTCCTCTGTTTGAAAACTGAGATAACACGCCTGAGGTAACGACGTTGATCAAAAACACGCCCTAAGGAAGGACGTTACTCACAAAATGCCTTTTATTTTGAAAATAGATAATTCCAGAAATTAAGGGATAACACCAGGAATTGATGCCCTCATATACGGTCGTCCTTTCTTTGAAAACGCCCTACAACAGGTCGTTATTTGTGAAATTAACGCCCTTAATCAAGTCGTGACTCACAAAAATACAGGGAAAATGCAGAAAAACTCACAAAAATAGAAAAACTTTATGTTATAGGAATATTGAAGTCCACTTGGGGCATTTATATAATAACATGAGATTTGATCAACAAAACGTCAATTTTGGCGTGTCTACAGCTGCCCCGCCTTGGCGTCTGCTTTGCAAGGGAGTGAGACGGAAATGGAGCGAAGTGTAATGAAAGGAATGAAGTGGAACGAACTGATAAGGAGACGCCAAGGTGTGATGTGACACGCCTCAGACACTAAGCATTGGAAATCTTTCCAAGATTCTGAGTGAAACAACTCTGAGTGGTTCCAAGGAAACAATCGATTTGTTGGATAAAAGGAGGTTAAACTAAATAATAAAGGGTGTGCGCGTGGGCACGACAGGGAAAGACCATTGGAGAGCGATTACCAGCCAATGTGGACGTGCTGCAACCAAGGTAAATTTTGCATAAAAGTAAAGAGAATTGGGATAAAGATCCAACAAAAGGAACACTTTCAAGGAATCAGCCTGAACAGCCTCAAATAGAACGAAGTACTTGATTTAAAGTGGAATATCTCATGTCAATTCAATCAAGAGCGAGTGAACTTCATTATTGCCATAATATGAAGATTTTCAGCATGAAACTCAAAGTCCTACATGATGCATGCTGGGCTAAAAGAAAAGGTTAAAACAAACTAAAAATAGAAAATAATCAAGGATAATATTGCTAAGCTGTTTAGGTCTGGTCAAGAATCCATATCTCTGAGCTGACACTAAGCCGAAGCCCGTTTGTCCACGTATCAACTCAGAAAGTGGAACCATCGTCCCAAACTTTTAACAACTCTACGGCCTATCCGTGTGATCAAGATTCTCCTGAAATCGTCATCGTTTTTTTTTTTTGATGAAGGGGAACTCAAATTTCAGGTTCATCAGAACCACAAGGTCCTTGACATAATATAATAGCGTAGATATCATATAGTAACAATGCTTACAAGAAACAGATATAAGGTGATGATGCTGCCCCTACGGGTGATCCAAACGCCTCGAATCCTGCAAACTTCTGCACTTTGAAACTTATTAGACTTCATTTATCAATTCAGAATATGACATGATCATAAGTGCTTAATCATAAACAATTTCATCAAATAATAGCACTTAAGTTCATCAAAAGCGTGTAGAGGTCAAAAATCCATAAGCCAATAAAACACGCCTAAGAATAGGGCGTTAACATCATTAAAAACGCCGTGCCATAGGTCGTTAATTATTAAAACACGCCCTTCTCAAAGGCGTCATCAATAAACGGGGCTTAGAAGAAACACCACTTCACCAAAGGCGTGACATAAAAAAAAACGACCGTTGGTAAAGTCGTCAAATAAAAAATAACGCCGTAACAGAAGGCGTAACTAACAGTGAAAGCTTAGAAGAAACACGACCTCATCAAGGGCGTGACATAAAACACGACCACCTTTAAGGTCGTCAAATCAAAAAGAGACGCCCTGAGACAAGGCGTTAATTCTGCATGAACCTCCGTTTCCGAATCAAGAACAGAGTCCTCGACCTAATCAAACTTCTATCTTCGGGACTCCTTAGGACACTTCAAATCCTTATAAAACGGCAGACTTTCTTAACCAAATCATCGTAATTTCCTCTGCAGCCGAACTGCTTCGTTTCTTTCTTTTTCTGCAGGCCTTTTGTTCTTTTCTTGCTTCTGTTCTCAACTGCAGGCGGCGATGGACAGAATACTGAAGAAACCTAGGATTTCTACTCCTAGAATCTCTGAAATACAAGGGCACATAAGCAATCGAATTGCTTTGAATCAGGTAAGCTTTAATTTCCTTTACTGTGCATGTAACCCTTCATTGTTCTGTCGAACTGCTCACTTATTTCTTTGTTGCTGAACTCTTCTGTCCAATACTTCATATGCTCATGTACCTCTTTTTTTTTTGTTTTCTTCCTCTCTTCTCACAGGAGTACCCAAATCTTCCAGGGGCTAGAAGATATGTCCAAATCAAATGGTTGCCCCTCATCCTCTCCAAGTTCACATCAGACATGAGAGTATATGTAGCTAGATGGCATCTCTTGGGGTTGATAACCCATGCCAAGCATTATGATCAAATCCACATAGATTGGGGTGCCATAGGAGCATTGATTGAGACATGGCACCCTTCCACCCATACTTTCTTATTTTTCACTTTTGAGGCCACCATCTTGCTGGAGGAAGTAGAGATGATCCTAGGCTTGAAAAGGATGAAGCACGGAGAAGAAGAAAAGATGGCCATCATGCCAAGGCCCATCTCCTCCCACGAGTTGCTAACCTCGTTAATACCTAGCCCGAATATAGTGAACCAAATCAAGGTCACTAAAGGAGTTAACCTCTTGAAGCTCGCCTCGTGGGTGTACAAGAGAGCGGATCAAGCTAAAGAGGAAGAGGAGATAGAAAGAGTGACCAAAGCCTTCGTGGTGTGCTTGGCAGGAGCACTCCTATTCCCATCCACGGAGGACTTTCTAGAGGAGTCCCAATTGAGCGCAGTGGTGAGCTTATGGGAAGAAGAGAGAGTTGGACCGGCGATCCTAGCATATCTCTATAGCGGGCTTACAGCGGCGTCCATGGGAAGGTCCATTTACGGGTGCATGCTAGCACTCTCAAGTTGGGTTGATCTACACTTCAAATTCGACTCATGCCACGAAGCCCAACAACCTTCAAGAATATTCTCAAAGAGCCCACTCTCATATATAACCGGCTCATTAGGTATAAGCAATAGAGTGACCAACCGGATTCCTCAAATCAAGAAGAGAGGGGATTGGAGGGAGCATTTGAAGGTAATGCCAAAGAATCTTTTTACTTGTGCCCCGGGTGTATTCAAAATGCAGGAGCTTCGGGCACGCTTCTCCATTGGGACAGACCTTCGTCTTATTGGTGCTTCGGACTTCGTTTTATATAATGCACACCGGTGCCTTCCTCAGCTTGGGCTCCCAAGGCAACACTTAGAAGACATCTCTCATCTTCCTCCAATCAAATCAAGGGATCTAGGCAACAATGAAGATGGTGAGGAGGTTATCACCATTCAAGCTCTATGGAGGCTAAGCAAGCTTCATCAACCTGTAGAAGACTTGGACGAAGACAAAGAACAGTGGAAAAATTATGTAACTTCATTGAGAAAATTAAGGCCCAAAGTGGCTCATTAGTCATTGTAGTTACTTCTTCAAAATAATAAAGATTGCTTTCTGATTGAGCCAATTGGAACCAAATCATCCAAAACCTGTGTTCCTGTTGTGAATAACGCCTCTAAGAGCGCCGCGAATTAACAAATATACGCCTTACCTAAAGGTGCTTCCAGTGGGCCTTTGTCAACAGATGACGCCTGCAGAGTGGGCGTAACTTTGAATAACGACCTCAAGAAAGGCCTGAACAGATTCAAATCCAAAAGAATATAATCGTTGACTCCTCAAAAATAACGCCTTTTCCTTGGTCACGTTTCAAGTGTAACACGCCTTTACAAGAGGCGTTACTTCAAACAGCAATAATGACTTCCCTTACATCAATCAACGCCCATTCAATGCGTCTGACGACGGTTATCGTTCCCCATGCAAAAGAAATTAACGCCTTAATCATCGTCGTTAACTTTTATAAAACGCCCAAGGGATGGACGTGAATTCCATTAAAAACGCCTTTCTTAAGGGCGTGTCTCATTTTCGAAACCCAAAAGCCATCGGGCCCCTTCTTCTTCCTCCTTCCATTCTCATTTCACCCCTTTTCTCTGCAAACCCTAACCGAAGCCCCCCCCCCCCGAAGCCTCTCTCTCAATCTCCTCTCTCTCATTCTCTCAAACATTCTCTCAATCTTAGCCATGGCCAAACGCCAAAGAGTCAGCGCCCCAGATGTGGTCGATCTCGATGCCTCCCACGCCCAAGAGGAAGAACTTTCCGTGGAGGAGCTCGCCGTCGTGGCTTTTGAAGAAGAGCCGGCGACGGCCGGCGGCGACGAGGCCGACGGAGCAACAGCAGATGCAGAAGATGCAGACGGTGGAGAAGAAGAAGGAGAAGAAGAAGGAGAAGAAGAAGGACCGCCGCGCACGGCGGCGGTCGCTCCCCGGGGGCAACTCCGGCGGCCCAGACGGCCACTGCCACGGCCACAACCCCAGAAACACAAGAAGGTAGGTTCCCCCTCCCCAATTCCATTTTATTTTATTTTATTTATATTTTTCTTGATTTTTCATGGCCATCGGGGACGAAATCTGCAACCCAGAAAAAACACGCCCCCATCGGGGGCGTTACTCTCAAACAAAACGCCCTAACCCAGGGCGTTAATTATTTCAAATTTCTAAAAATCAATTAACCTCCATGGAAAACGCCCTGAAGCATGTCATTTCTTAAAACTTATGATTTTTCATGATTTCCATGCTCATTAAACAATTTCCAAAAATATTTTCATGAATTATTTCGCATGCTGTCAGTTATTTGATTTTTCTGTTAAATTGAGAAACCCACGCCCTCCAGTAGGGCGTTAATTCAACAAGAGACGCCTAAACCAGAGGGCGTCGCTTCATTCATTAACGATTCAAAATTAACCACCTTTAGGAAAACGCCCTACCCCAGGGCGTTAATTCAATAAGAAACGCCCAACACCGAGGCGTGATTAGAAAAATGTTTCAGAAATAGCGAAACAGCCACCAAAATACGCCTAAGACTGGGGCGTGATTAACATAAAAAATGCCCTCATTAAGGGCGTTACATTAAAGTTCATTCTGAAAAACGCCCCCCACAGGGGCGTGAATTTATCAAGAAACGACCTGAGGGTGGCCGTGAATTCCAAAAATGCTAAAATTCAATATTTAACCCAAATCAAATGTAATTCCACATGGATACTCAAATAATTAAGAAAAATAATTCTCTTTTAATACATGCAGGGGTTGATGAGGACCCGTATCTCATGGGTCATGGTCTGGGCAGCATACCAGGGTCTCCCCGACTTCCAGAGGGTTAGGGTAGAGGCCATGGGGTTTGGGGCTTTTCTATCCATCGAGCCTTTTAGACCTGACCTAGCACTGATCCAGGTTTTGAGGGAGAGATGGGATAGGGTTAGCCGGACTTTTCTGATGCCCTGGGGGCATATGGTTCCTAGTTTAGAGGATGTAGCCAGGATCACAGGTTTACGGGTGGATGGTGAGGCCGTGAGTGGGTTCACCTATTCTGACTATACGGAGATGGCCCAGAGGCTACTAGGGCTTGAGATGGTCTATGTGGGACCTAGCGAGTGTAGGACCATTTTCCGTACGGACCTGACTACGGTGATGGGTCTAGGAGATGCCAGGCATAGGTCGGGGGAGACCTTAGGTGAGTTTGCACAGCGACTGACCGACGGGGTGAGAGCGGCATGCTGCCAGGACCCGACTGACCATGAGAGAGCGGACCGAGACCTGAGGAGGTTCCTGCTGCTGCTGCTCGGGAGATTATTGCTGGGGACGAAAGCCGATGTCATCAACTGTCGCTTCTTAGGCATCCTTGAGGATCTGGAGACGGTTGGCACATATGCTTGGGGAGCGGCCCTGCTGGCGCATTTGATGGCCGATCTGTCCACGGGGACAGGCCGTGAGACGACCGTCAGTGGCTTCTCACCTCTTCTTCAGGTATGCAATTTCTCATTTCTTATCTTTTCCTTCTTATTATGATGCATGTGAATATAGTACTAATTGCAATGCATGGATGTAGGTGTGGAGCCACCTATACATGCCGATGGGGCGCGTTGACCCACGGCCAGGAGCTGAGGGATCCTTCCCTCTGGCGCGACGCTGGGTGCCTGTTATCTTTGGCGCCCCACTTGACTACGAGTTGTGGGTTCTACGGAGAGAGTTCCGCGACTTCCCTCCCTCGCTGGTATGTATGAATGAATGATATGCATTTCTTTTTGTTGTTTATTTGAATATGATGAAATGATAATGATGCGTGTTCATGAATGCAGGTGCAGTGGAGACCATATGAGGGGATGACCGATGAGGGCCAGCCTTGGGTCGTATCGGGGCGACCTCGCTTCGGGCGTGAGCTGTGGCTACACTGCTTGAGCGAGATTGAGCCGTTACGGCTTCGGCTGGTGATGAGGACCCTGGGCCTGCCCCAGGAGTGGATCGAGGTCGGAGAGCCTCGAGGGATTGGCAAGAAGACCCGCGGTCGCACCAAGACGACCGACTGGAGGGTGCGATTCGAGGAGCAGTACGCGGACTGGCAGCGAGGCGGGACCACAGTCGTTTCCCACGCGACTGACAGCTCCGAGTACCTCCGGCGCTACTGGGAGGTTCACGCCGGCAGACCTCAGATGAGGGTCTTAGGGGTATGTATGAATGCACTTATTTCTAAATTAAATGCAAATGCTTATGTAACTATTATGCGATTAACATGTAATGAATGCAGGATGCGAGGGACATAGCGGCGATAGATGCACAGGCCCACCTCCACATCCTGGAGGACCAGCTAGCTGCCACACGGGCAGACTTGGAGACCCTGGTGAGTGTTTAAATTATTCCTATATGCAAATGAATTTTTTTTGTTGTGTTGAATTAATGATTAGCCACTGACGGTCTTAATGAATGCAGCGTGCCCAGCAGGGAGCAGCGAGGAGAGATCCAGGGGAGGCCTCCAGCTCGAGGGGGCCTAGTGCAGAGGTGACTGCACTGACGGAACAGCTGGCTGGTGCGATAGCGCGAGCCGAGGTGGCGGAGCGTGACCTTGCTTCACGGGTAAATTCTGAACTTGAAACCTCATTCAAATAATGATTAGATATAAATTGTGCACTGATAAAAATTCATTTTTACAGACTGAAGAGCTTCGAGCCTCTCTTATCTGCGTAGATGAGGGCTTCCGAGCGACGAGCTCACAGGTGCGTGACCTACCTTTAGTCACATGTTGTTATTTCATTTCATGAATTATTGAACTGTGGAACTGATGATTTGTTTACCTGTTTGTAGGCTGCTCAGCTGAAGGCGATACGTACCGAGTTGTCGATCCGCGATCAGCGGATCGTAGAGCTTCAGCGGGCCTTGCAGCAACGCAGTGAGCTTCCTCAGGACGTAGCCGAGCTGCGAGTTGCCCTGGAGCTGGAGAGGAGGGAGCGTGCTCGGGAGCGCGAGGAGCGGGCTCGTGAGCGGGAGGAGCACCAGGCGGAGCGTGCCCGGTTCCAGGAGCAGTTGTCGGCACGAGAGCGTGAGCTGGCGGACTCGAGGACCCAGTTGATCCTTTCCCAGGAGCGGCTTCGAGTGTCCGAGGAGCGGTTGCAGCGAGGCCGTGAGCGAGCACGGGCTGCGGGGTACTCCTTCACCAGCTCCACCTTTGTGGCGGGTTCTTCCCTCCGAGAGAGGAGCGAGGCAGGAGGACACGTTCAGGTTCCGGCCTCTTCACGGGGGCCTATGCCTCCTCCACAGGCGCCAGTTCGGGATGGTGAGGAGGAGGTTGAGAGCAGGAGAGTAGAGGAGGGTGGAGGCGAGAGCTGAGAGTTCTGTACTTGTACTCCTCCACCTTCACACCTGTACATGATAGACATGATGATACATATATATATATGAGATTTGAGCTTTTGTTACCTGAGCACTTGTGTGGTTGTGGACTTGTGTTTGTGTACTTTTTTCTTCTCACGTTCCTCGTGTTTGCTTTACTTTGCCCTGTATCTGCGGCTGCAGTTTTCACTTGAACAAACAGGTTAATTCATCTGTTCGACTTGGCCCCTTGCCCGGTGAGCAAGGGGTGTAAATATTTTGACCTTAATAATGGGTCAAGGGGCCAAGCCTTTAATAAGGCAAAATAAAATAATCAAAACTCGGGGATGCCTCATGCAATCACACGTATGCAAACAATAATTAAAAGATGTCCAGGCAAGAATGCAATTCATGCAACATGAAGAATTTATTTTTGTTCTTTTCAGTATATATATATATATTTTTGAGGATTTTTCTAAAAAACACGCCTTAGATTAGGCCGTTACTATCGTGAAAGACGCCCTTGGAGACGGCGTTACCGTGCAAAGATTATTGAATTTTGTTGAAAACACGACCTTCCAGGAGGCGTTATTTTTAAAGAAACGACTATGATCTAGGCGTGAATCAGCATAAAAGCGCCTTGAACAAAGGCGTTAATTTTTATTCCTCCCAAATTGGGCTGATAAAGAAATTAAGGTGGTGGGCCCTACTTGGTCATCTTCTAAGTTCCATTAACCTTTCTTGAATAATTAAAAGGGGAATTGGCGTGAATATGGTTAAACTTATACACAAGATTTCGTACAGTGCATTCTCTTCAGTTTGTCTCGACCATTCTGCTGGTTCATGACTTTTCCAAAAATAAAAGAGAAGCTATGAGGAAGCCCACAAAAGATTCAAAGATGCCTGAGGCAAAGCTACCTCCCCTATCCTTATGCCTGTTGGGGTTCGGTCTTTGGCGTAGGGACGCTTTGTTGCCTTTTTTGCCTCTTCATAATGCATGCATACGCCCAAGGTTTTCCTTGCGGGGACTTTGCCCTCTTGACATGCTTTTCTTTTCACTATTTGACTTTCACTTCGGAATTGATTTGCATTGAATAGATTTGAACTGATGAACAACCTAATTGTACTTGGGCTTTTGTGGCATTTGTTCCCTTTTGGGCCCTGACTTCCTCCTACTAGGGCGGCGGATAGGCTTGGCGTGTCTACCTCAAGACCTCCCTTCCTCCCTTGTGGGCCGAAGAAGAAAAGAATGGATATCGTCTTTCGCCTTTAGTTTGATTTCGACTTTCCATCAGATTTTGCACTGCTTGAGCTCAAGAGTAAAGTGTGTAGTGTGTGCGGGGTCAACTCCCATTTTAAATTAGCAAGACTGACAAATGGATTCTGGATTTTGACCTTTCGGATCGGGGACCTTTGCATGTCATGTCAGCCCAAAAGGGAGAACCATGAAAGAAAACTCTTTTGTTTTGGATTTTGGAAATATTCAGATTTTTTTTGGATTATCTGGGAGATTTCTATTTTCTTTGGATTTTTGTGAAGTTTTCAATTTTTGTTTGGATTTTTGTTCAGGGGTAATATTTCTTGAGATACAAACCATTCCAGGGGTGAGTTAATTCCTCTCCTTCAGCATTAACCAGTTTATAAGCATTGCCAGGATAAACATCTTTTATGACAAACGGCCCTTCCCAATTTGGTTGGAGCTTTGAACGAGGGCCACCCGGCTTTACAAAAATTCTTTTGATTACCATTTCACCGACCTTAAATTTTCTCTCAATTACCTTCTTTTGATAAAAACGTGAGAGCCTGTTTTGGTAAACGCGCGCATGCTCAGCGGCGACCAGACGCTTCTCATCTAGGAGTTCCAATTGGGCAAGGAGTGAATCACGACGTTCATCGATAGAGAGCTCCTCATCCAATTGTACTCGCAGAGAGGGGATAAGAATCTCATAAGGGACTACGGCCTCCATTCCATAAGTAAGGGCAAAAGGAGTTTGCCCAGTGGGGGTTCGAATAGAAGTGCGGTAGGCCCAAAGAGCTTCAACCAGCTTGTCTGGCCACTCCGAGAATTTATTAGCCTCGCACGTCTTCTTAACAATCTTGATTAAGGTTTTATTAGTGGCCTCTGCTTGGCCATTGCCCTGCGGATAATAGGGAGAAGAATGATGCAATGCAATGTTATACCTGTTGCAGAGATCCTTGAGATCTTGGGAGATAAATTGAGGTCCATTGTCGGTGACGATGGTGCTCGGGATGCCGAACCTCGTGATGATGTTCTTCATGATAAATTTGCAGACGGTTGATGCTTTAATTTCCACGTAAGCTTCTGCTTCCGCCCACTTGGTGAAGTACTCCGTTGCCGTGAGAATGAATGATTTTTGCTTGGTCGGGAGGTTCGAATCACCAAGAGGTCCAATGATATCAAAAGCCCACATGGAAAAAGGCCATGGGGAGGACGTAGGATGGAGTGAAGAAGCAGGAGAATGAATCTTGTCGGCATGCAGTTGGCACTTAACACACCTTCGAACATAGATAGAACAATCCTCTTCTAGAGTGGGCCAATAGAACCCTAGTCTAAGAATCTTCTTAGCTAGCATCTGGCTGTTCACATGACCACCACACACACCAGAATGCGCCTCTTCCACAACTTTCCAAGATTCATCATCATCGAGGCATCTCAATAAAACACCGGTGAGCCCTCTTCTGTAGAGCACACCTCCAACCAAAGTATAACGTTGAGCCACTCTCCTAATTGCTTTCTTTTCTTCGGCAGTGGCTTCCTCGGGATAAGACTGATCATTACAGTATCTGGCAATCTCATAATACCAAGGCTTTTCTTCGTCAGCCAACTCTTCTTGCCAATCCAATAGCATGACCTCTTTGCCTTCAAGAACTTCTTTCCGTCTAACCTTCTCAAGCACCTGATCCCTAATATCAAGAAAAGCACGATCCCTAATGGCTGGAGTATCACGCTGATGAATCAGGGGGACATGAAAATCACGCTCAGGAGGGAAGACTAAAGCGGAAGCTAAAGAAGCAAGTGCGTCAGCCAAGATGTCTTGGCTACGCGGGACATGAACGAAAATCAATTTAGTGAAGAGTTTGGCGTAAGCTGAAGCGAGTTCCTGGTAGGGCTTGAGCTTAGGATTGATAGTGCGGCACTTGACCAACACTTGGCGTAGAATAAGCTGACTGTCACCGATGATTCGCAAATGGGTGACACCATATTGATGAGCGGTTTTAAGACCG
This sequence comes from Amorphophallus konjac, assembly GCA_022559845.1. NCBI lineage: Eukaryota > Viridiplantae > Streptophyta > Magnoliopsida > Alismatales > Araceae > Amorphophallus > Amorphophallus konjac. The sequence goes on from CM040127.1 coordinate 67,371,566, forward strand.
GCCAAAAGAGCTTCATACTCGGCTATGTTATTGGTGACGGGAAAAGTGAGCCGAGCAGCAAATGGAATGGTGACTCCTTCGGGTGTTAAAAGAACCATGCCGATCCCTCTTCCTTGAGAATTAAGAGCTCCATCAAAATGTAATGTCCACATAGGATAAGGGGGGTGATTAATGGACATTAATTCTTCATCCGGGAACTCTGAATTGACAGGATCAAAGCGGGGGAGAGGGTGGTGAGCAAGATGTTCGGCAATGGCATAACCTTTGATAGCTTTTTGCTGAATGTAAGTGATGTCAAATTGAGAAAGAAAGCTTTGCCAGCGTGCTAATCGATCAGTGAGGACAGGTTTTTCAAGGAGAAATTTAATTGGATTCATGCGAGCAATGAGGTGAACCTCGTGAGCTAGGAAATAGTGTTTTAACTTCTGAACTACCCAAACCAAAGCTGCACAAGTCTTTTCCATGGCTGAGTATCTCTGCTCACAGGGGTTAAGGAGTTTAGATAAGTAGTATGCTGCCCTCTCTTTACCTTCCTCATCCACTTGAGCTAAGACAGCACCTACGGAGTCATCCAGGACTGAAACATAAAGAATAAGTGGCTTGCCTGGAATTGGCGGCCTCAGGACAGGAGGATTGACCAAATAATCCTTCAATCCGTCAAAGGCTGCCTGACATTTATCATCCCAATTAAACTTGACTCCTGGCTTAGTAAGCTCGTAAAACGGCCTACATCTTTGTGAATGCTGGGAGACGAAGCGGCGAATAAATTGCAACCTCCCGATTAATCCTCGAACTTCCTTCAAATTCTTGGGAGGAGGCATATCTCTAATGGCCTTCGCCTTGTTGGGATCAACTTCAATTCCCCTCTTGTTAACGATAAATCCAAGTAATTTCCCTGAAGAAACGCCAAATACGCACTTCTTGGGGTTCATTTTCAATTGAAATTCTCGTGATCTCTGCAAAACCTTAGCCAGAACCCCAGGATGCTCAATCCTTGTCCTTGATTTCACAACCAGGTCATCCACATACACCTCAATATAAATATGAATCATGTCATGAAAAATTGCCATCATAGCCCTTTGATAAGTGGCTCCAGCATTCTTAAGTCCAAAGGGCATGACCACATAACAATATGTGCCCCATGGTGTAGTGAATGAAGTTTTCTCTTGGTCTTCTTCGGCCAGACGAATCTGATTGTAGCCTGAAAAGCCGTCCATGAAAGAAAGAGTCTCAAATCCTGCCGTGTTATCAATCAGCACATCAATATGAGGGAGGGGAAAGTCATCCTTAGGACACGCCCGGTTGAGGTCCCGAAAATCTATGCAAATTCGAACTTTTCCATCTTTCTTCATAACCGGGACAATGTTAGCCACCCAATTGGGATAGAGGGCGACTCTAACGAATCTAGCCTTATGGAGTTTATCGACCTCTTCTTTCATTTTCAAAGCCATGCTAGGGTGGAAACGCCTCAACCGTTGTTTTACCGGGACAGATCCTGGCTTAAGTGTAAGACGGTGTTCAACGAGCGCAGGGTCTAATCCAGGCATATCTTCATAGCTCCATGCGAACGTGTCCTTGTATTCTTGAAGAACTAAGATGAGCGCCTTCTCTTCGGAGGGCGGCAAATTTTTGCTTATGAGGACAATCCTAGGGTCTTCCTCGGTACCCAAATTGATTTCTTTGGTAGGTTCTTCTACTGAGGCTGATGGTTCGTCGAATCTTCTCATACCACTAGCAAAAGCATCAGCCTCGTCCTCATATTCTTCATAACTTTCATCCCCTTCTTCAATAGGGTCTTCATCATTCATGATTTCATAGACACCCAAACCCTCATCAGAAGCAACAAAATCCTCATGTTCTAACTCTGGCAGGATAATCGGATCTTCCACAAACTCGGGGAGAGCTAAACAAGCTTGGCATCTAATGGCCAATTCCAACAAAAATCGGCGAGGAATCTGCTTACCCCTGACCTTCTTGTGTGAATTTACCCCATGATTTTTATTAGAAGAAGAGGAAGAAAGGGAGGAAGAGCAACTAGCTTGATTATAAGGGAAAGAAGGAGGTGATAAAGTGGATACAGGAGGTGATACAGGGGAGGACCCCTCATCGGAGGGGGAGAAAAGACTTACCAAGGAATCTTGGAAGAGCGGCCCCTGGGTCGGGACGCGCTCGGGAGAAAAGTAGGAGGTCTCCTCAACAGAAATGGAGGATTGGAAAGTTGGGAAATCGGCGTTTTTTTTTTCATTTTTATCTTTTTCTTCATTTTTACTTTCTTTTTCAAGTAAAAAGCAATGTGAAGGGAGAACAGTAGGTGGAGTGGAAATTGCAAGTTTGGAGAAAGATTTAATCAAAGATGGCCCACGCGGGGGCGAGATGGAGATTTTGGAAAACCGCTCGAGGAGCGAAGGAGCAATAGGGAAGGACATCTGAATTGAATTGGGAGATAAGTTGATGGTAATCGGTGGTGGTCGCGGCACGTGACCAAACCAACGGGAATAGAGAGGAGCCAACACCAATGGATGCACAGAAGTGAGGGAGAAAAGGCCGGCCCACAGCCTATCCACGGAAAATCCTTCTTCAAAGGGGACATCTGGCTCCCCCGTATCTGTGTAGTCACTTAACATCTGCCTTTTATCTGTGATTGTGGCAGGCATTTCAATCAGTTCTTGAATCAATGGCGGCCATTCTGGATCTGTCGGCATGAACAGGCGGCTTAAAGAGAAAGTGATGTCATTCATGTCAAACCACCTGTACCAGTCACATTCCGGATCGCCCATTTTTCTTCTTTTATCTGGCCTTAACGACTCCAGGGCTTTGTAAGTAGCCAATGGGGCAATGTGACGAGCAAACTGTCTGGCGTGCACATCCTGACAATCAAGTAATGATGTAATGATGGTAGTTTGTTCATTGTTCTGAACGCCACCGGTGACAAAATGTGTCTTTAAAGTCCAGGTGAGCGGCTGGCGATCTGGCTTGAAGGTGGACGTCATAACAGCCCACGGCTCTCCTTCATTCTTGCCCGGTGTTTTGTAGCCTAAGCCGCCTCGTGCAACCACTTTTTGAGGCTTAATGGGCCTAATCTTGCCCTGGAGTTTAGCGCCCAGGCCCTTGCCATCTTGATATCCCATTCTTATCAGAATGTTCCAGCCGGGGGTATTCATCATATTTTTCTTTTTCTTCTTCCCCTTAGAAGGCAGGGGTGTCATAGCAACCGTCGTAACAGTCTCAGACAGCATCGGCTGAGAGTGGGGAATGTCCAGCACAGATAATAACGGTTTGTTGGCTGGCCATATAGAAGGAACTGATGAAGCTACATGAATGTCCTCCTCTGGTAAGATCGGCACGCTGGTCACCTTGATAATGCGGCCCTTGTGCGGAAACTTAAGGCATTGATGATTTGTAGAGGGCACTGCATCAAGCTGCTGAATATAAGGGCGACCCAGGATGCCATTAAAGGTCGGGTCCATATCTAGAATATGAAAATCTGCCGTAATGGTGGCTGGACCTAAGCTGACTTTAAGAGTAATCATACCCAGAGGGGGTTTCTTTGTATTGTCATATGCAGTGACAGTAATGGTGGATGGCCGAATCTGGCTCTCAGGGATACCGCATAACTTCAGAGTGCTTGGAGGCAACACATTGATAGATGCACTGGTGTCTACCAAACACTGCTTAACAGCCACCTTGTTGATATCAACCGTAATACACAGGGCATATTTTCTTGCCGGTAGAGGTGCTAACTCATGTTCATGGAATGTGATTGCCGGCTGACTGCTGGTAGGGGTTAAGACTGTAATTATCTGTTCAACTGGAAGGTCCTCATTGACCATGACCTTCTGCAGGTATTCCTTCAGGGCCAGCTGATGAGTGGTGGACCTCTTGATTGATTCAAGAATGGAGATTCTGGCTGGAGTGCGATCCAAGTGCTTTAACAGATCATACTGAGTTCCCGGCACTGAATCCTGTTCTTGTTCTTGCTCTTGCGTCCCCTGTACGGGCTCTAGCTCTCTCTGTGGGAAAACACGGTGGAACATCCGTCCACTACGGAGTGGTGCTACGCCTTGACGCGCCTCTGTCGGGGCAATATTAGGAGGAGGGTTGGAAGAGGAGGAAGGAATGTCGGTAGCAGAGATCCTGCTAGGGGATACCAAAGGGGAATTCAATGAAAGGGGCGCCCCTGTAGGAGGCGTAGTAGTGGTGTTTAATAGAGATGCCCCCGCGGGAGGCATGGGAGGAGTATTTGAAGAAGGTGCCCCTGCAGGATGCGTGAGAGAAGAAAGGGATATCCGAATGCGAGGGGTATTGGCAGGTGGTGGAATAAGGAGAGATCGTGGCACAAAAGGTGGTTGTACTGATGGTGGAGGAACTCTTGCCGGTGTAGGAGTGGTAGAGGGGGTAGCGGGTGCTGGCGGTAAACGGAGTAGGAGTGGCCTGGAGGGCGCGGATGTAGGATTGGTGGTGGAAGGTGGAATGGCAGGTTGCTGTGGTGGTAAGCGGTTAAGAAGAGAGCGAGCCGGCAAGGTCGCGGAATTGGTGGTAGTAGGTGGGTTGACGGGGCGTAAAAGAGAACGTCCCGATAGGAGACTAGAAGGAGAAGGAGGAACGCACAAAAGGCACGGAGTTTGATTTTGGTTTGGATCATGGTGGAATGCCCCGACAGAGGCGTTTTCTTCGTGCCATCCCTGCCCTCTCTCCACCTCGTAGAGAGACGTGACAGGGTTCACGTGTTGATTAGGAGCGTGCTCCGGCAATGGATTACGGACAATCCCCATATCCTGCTGGGGTGCTGGAGCTTGCTGTGGCTGAACTTGCTGCGGAGCTGGCTGTTGTTGTTGCTGATTTTGCTGTTGCCGATGCGGCCTTCTCTCTTTCATGGTGGCGATGACTTGCCTCATTTCATCCCAATTAATGTCACCCTGGTCATTCAAATCATAAATATGATCTCTGAAATGGAAACAACGATCAAGGTTGTGACCAGGGGCGCGGTGAAATGCACAGTAACGGGATGTGTCAACATTGTCGGGCCACACCGTTCTTTCTTTTGGTAGGACGAGCAGGTTGGCGGCCATCAAAGCATTAAAAATGTCAGGGAGACTCTCTGGGAGTGGCGGATAATGGGCCCTCTTGGGGCCAAGCGGTGGTCTCCGTTGTTGTTGGCCATAGTTGGAAGGTGGGGGGACCTGATGGTATTGTGGTGGTGCTGGAGGGTCGGTGCGAGGCGCTTGGCTCGGTGATGGAGCAAAAGAAGGTTGGGGTGTGAAGTGGCGCTGTGGAGCGGAGGTAAAATGGGGGTTTTGCTGTGGGGGTGGCGGAGGTCGTGGGTTTGACTGGTGGTGGGGGTGGCCAACTACGCCAACCTGCTCGTTTGTGACAGTGCCCTCAGTCGTGGGCCCGCTGTTGACATTTGTATTCTTTTTAAACAGCCGAGGCTTCGGCTCAAACATGCCCATGATGGGCGAATCCTTCATTTGTGTTTGTATATAACGAGCTCTTTCATAGAGCTCTTCCATAGTTGTCAGCCGATTCATGGCCAAAATGTGCCGGAATTGAGGAGTTGCATTAGAAATGACCATTTTTAGTTGCTCTTGTTCCGACAATGTGTCCTTCAATTTTTCGGCCATAGACCGCCACCTGTCAGCAAATATAATGAAGTCTTCATTGGGCTTCATTTTCTCAGCGACCAGATCTGTAACAGAAAGGGAAGGTCCCACCCGGTCTCTGTACTTTTGCAAGAATTTTCTTTGGATAACATCGAAATCGCCGGCATCAGCTGGCTCCAGAGAATAAAACCATTCGAGGGCGGGTCCCTCAAGAGATCTTCTGAATAAATAGGCCAGAGAGGCCTTATTGTCTTGCCAGAAAGAAGTCTCATATCGGAAGTCCTTTAAATGAATGAATGGGTTACCGGTCCCATTATATCGCCAGAAATTCGGCATTTCAGAAGGTGGTAAATGGAACACTGGCAACGTAGGAAGAGAAATTTCCGGAGCATTCTTAGTTGCTGTAACCTTCTTGAGCTGCTCCTCCATGCTGGCTAGCTTCTGAAGCAAGAGAGTGTTGGTATCGGGCTCGACTGGGGCCTGGTTTTGAATAAAAGAATGTGGTATAGGCGTTCGTAGAACCCGAGGAGGTTGGGAGGATTGATGCCTAACTGCTGAATAGCTCGCCTGCTGGGCCGGCATGGCCGCAGTAGGCGTTTGTGGACGAGAGGAGGGAGGATGCAAGACCGCCTGGTCATTAATGATTTGATGGCCACTCACGGCCGGAGGGGGATTAGAAGAAGAAGAAAGGACGGATTTCCTCTTTAAGGCGGCCTGAATGGCTTGCCGCTGGGAGTCGTCCAACTGGGAGAGAGCTTGGATCAAATCTGAGACATTAATGGATGGGGAAGGGTTCCCCGAAGTGTTGGAAGATGGAACTTGAGACGAAGGGTCCGCCTCATGGACAGTGGTATCGACCACATGGACTTGTGAGTAATGAGGGTGAGGAGGAAGGTAGTTCCCCTCATAATAAAAAGAATCCTGGGGAGGGTCCTCATATTGACCAAATATGTTCTCATTCTCATCATCATAAGAGTACCCGTGGCCTGACATGTTGATGGTTTTACCTGGACGGAGCTTCATTCTTAAGAAAGAGGATGTTCAATGAAGGAACTGTCACAAAATATACAATCCAAACAAGGCAATCAAATCACTCAACTATGTTTATGCAAACAAGGTTGGCAAGAAACGCAAGATTTTAATGTTTGATGTTTGAATTTAGGGTGGATTATTTGTGAAGGTTCACTCTTTTTGCCAAATGAGACCTAGTTTGATCCGAATGTAACCTCCGGGTCAACTAAGTTCTTCTCTCTTTTAACAACGTATAGGTTCTCTAAACTCCAGGTACTTCGAGGGTACAACCAGCCCGGCGTCCGTGAGGGAATCCACGGGTGCGGGGACTTATGGAGGTCTTGGAAAAGGGATTTCCGGTCCAAAGAGACGGAATGCTCAATGGAGGGTCGTCCCGATTCCAAGAAGGGTGTGTGGATCCTAGGATAGAGAGAGGAGGTCTCTCAACCAAGCCAGCAAACCAAGATGATCCAAGTAGTAATATAATATCAAGACAAATGCTGAGCAATGAATAATAGCCAATCTGTGAAAAAGAACAGTAAAGACACGCCCTTGGAAAGGTCGTGTTCACAGCAAGAGGAAAGACACGCCCTGTGGCAGGTCGTGACTAAATGAAAACACGGCAGCGTGGCTGTCGTAAATTCTGTGAGGGGCTCACAGACTGTAGGAAAAACACGCCTTAGGATTAGGCGTTATAAATAAAGGACGCCTGTAGCTGAGGGCGTCAAAACTCAGAGACACGCCCTGATGGAAGGCGCTGATAATAAATGAAACGCCTCTGAGAGGGGCGTTAATTCACAGACAGTATAATAAGGATGCAGCGAACGGCAGTTATGATAAAGAGAAACGCCCTAATGACTGCCGTTGACAAGAAATGAAACGCCTCGAAGAGGGGCGTTATTCCACAGACAGTATAATCAGCATGCAACAAACCGCAGTTATAGAAACAGACGCCCTGGAGATGGGCGTTAATCAATGAAACACGTCCCTGTAAGGGGCGCTAAATATCAGACGAGAAAATAGTGAAGATCAGGCAAGCAGATGCAATAAAGACACGCCCTTGAGGGTGGCGTTAATTAATAAAAACACGGCCCTGTGAGGGGCGTTAAATCAAAAGACGCCCTCGTCGAAGGCGTTAATAAGCAGCAATTGACTGATCCGGGGAGTGTGCAGGGTGCACAATGGAGGGTGCCCGAGGGGCACAAAGGAAAGGGTACCGAGGGTACCGAGGGGAAAGGGCACGCGAGGGTGCCTAAGGGGAAAGGACACACGAGGGTGTCAATGGGAAAGGACACACGAGGGTGTCAAAGGGGAAAGGGCACACGAGGGTGCCAATGGAGATGGTAATCAACAAAGAAAACAGTGGATGTCCCACCGTGATCGCCAATTTGTGGATTCCTTTAAAATCCACACTTTGGGGAAAGGTTAAAAAGGAAAGGAAAAGGGAAACATTAAATAATGGTGGAGATGAAACAATGCACGAGGTGCACAAGGGGAGTGTGTGATCGCCAGAGGGTTTACCTCAATAAAAAAAAGAATAAGATCGCATGTACCTGGTGAAAGATGGGATGCGGGATGAATGTGGATCTCCTCCTCCAACTCCAATCGGCCGGCCGACGAAGTGGGTTTTCTTGATTGATTACCTTGTAAGAAAGACAATGAAAGACAAGCAAAAGAAAGGGGATCAGCCAAAGTGCAGTAATACCACTCCGAAAACAAACAACATAAAATGATGAAACGACGTTAACATGCGCACCTCTCTTTTGTTTTCTTTTTAGAACCCCTAGCAGAGAACTAGGGAAGGAGCTAATATGCTAAATGCAGTAAAAGAACTGACGACAGGAGACAATAGTGATGCCAAGAATATGATGAACAACAAACAAGCTATATATATATCGCCATGCTCTCCCTGACGAGAGTAAAGGGAACCGGAGAGACGCTGGACGGATGCAGAGGGATGAAGAAAAAAAAAACAATGCTCGAAGGAGGAAGCTCTGCGTGCTTGAATACTTAAAAATCTTCAACCTTTTGAGTTGTTGTTGTTGTTAACCTTTTACACGATCAAACCAGATTTTCTTTTATAGTGTCAATCGGATGTGATCAAACAAGGGAATTGATAAGAACGGGTAATGAGGCATCCAAGGAAGGATTAAGATCGGGCAAGAGTCCAAAGATAGCAGGGAACTGTGAGGGAAAGAT